>CM061131.1:80967492-81624040 GCA_030789695.1 Scilla litardierei | reverse complement strand
TGGGGGCTATAAATAAGACCCAAGGGTAAGCCATTTCTTACACCATTTGCATGAAATTCATGCATGCATCTTCATCCTAGCGAAGCTCTGCAGAAATCCTTTCTCTCCCTCTTATCCAAGTTCTTAATCTAAAGTAGAGATTTAGATTGTGGATTAGTAGCCTTACTCCGTTCGTGAGAAGACTCGATCCGTCGTGGCGAATCCGAAGGCGAAGTTCGTAGACTACCGTGCCGCATACGCAAGCGTAAGTCTAAACTTCATGTTATCGATCCTAACTCTGTTTTAGACAGGATCCTACATTGGTATCAGAGCCATACGGGTTCGCCCCGGAGAAACTATGAACGAGTCGTTGTCTTTTTCACGGATGGGTATCCTACCATTACGGATATGGTAGGAACGCTTCGTGACGGAGAGAACGCAGCGGTTGTTCTTTTCACGTTAGGGTCTTCTGTCATTACGGATATGGCAGGAACTCTCCGTGACGGGAAGAACCGACCGTTCATATCGTCAAACTCGCTCTCTTCATGGATGCTGAGTCTCCATTCATAGGGAATGGGCGCTCTCTTCATGTGGAGCGCGTAGTTTACGAATTTTTGAAGTGGGTTCATTTTTTGGCACACGGCCATTGGAGGACAACTACTTCCTCGACGAACGGGTGCTTCACCGGAGAAGAAGGTGGTGGTTATTCCCATCGGGGAAGATGAATTTTTTTGTGCATGTGCACCATGACCAAATGGGTTATGAAGGCCATGCACCCCCCACCCCATGCGGAGAGGGTTGGCTACGGCCAATAACCACCGCGGCAACCCCTCTCCGGCGGGGGTGTGCGGCCACCCATGAAAGGGGAAACCGGCCATGGCCAAAAGGCCATGGCCGGTCAAGGCCAATATTCCATGGCCGGGCCATGGCCGGCCGGCCTTGGCCGGCCATGGCCATGGCCGGCCGGCCCTGGCCGGCCACGGCTAGGCCAGGGCCGGCGCTGGCCGGCCACGGCCAGGGCCAGAAGGCCCTGGCCGCGGCCAGGCCAGCGCCAGACATCCCTGGCCGGGGCCAGGGTAGTGGCCCTGGCCCCGGCCAGGGGCCTGGCCGCCCTGGCAGAGGCCAGGGCGGCGCCCTGGCAGAGGCCAGGGCGGCGCCCTGGCCTCAGGCCAGGGCCTGGCAGCCCTGGCCCCGCCCTGGCCTCAGGCCAGGGCCTGGCAGCCCTGGCCGGGGCCAGGGCAGGGGCCCTGGCCCCCGGCCAGGGGCCAGGCCGCCCTGGCAGAGGCCAGGGCGGCGCCCTGGCCATCAGGCCAGGGGCCTGGCCGCCCTGGCAGAGGCCAGGGCGGCGCCCTGGCCAGGGCCAGGGCAGGGGCCCTGGCCCCCGGCCAGGGCCAGGGCGGCGCCCTGGCACCCAGCCAGGGCCTGGCCGCCCTGGCCGGGGCCAGGGCAGGGGCCCTGGCCCCCAGCCAGGGGCCTAGCCGCCCTGGCAGAGGCCAGGGCGGCGCCCTGGCCTCAGGCCAGGGCCTGGCCGCCCTGGCCTCAGTCCAGGGCCTGGCCGCCCTGGCAGAGGCCAGGGCAGGGGCCCTGGCCCCGGCCAGGGGCCTCTGGCCTAGGCCAGGCCAGGCAGAGGCCTGGCCGGCCTCTGGCCGAGGCCAGGCCAGCGGCCAGGCCGGCCCTGGCAGTGGCCAGAGCTGCCGCAGGCCGTCTCTGGCAGCGGTCAGGGCCTGGCCGGGGGCCGGACTGATCGGCATTCGCCGGCAGTGATTCAGACCAATTTGGCAAAAGGCCTTGGTTGAACATGAACGTGCCAACTAGCCCATACGGGGCCAAACGACAGTCGTCTGCATCAAAATTCTCTCATACGGGGAGAAACGCCTGGATCCATACGGGAGACAGCGACGATAGTTTGCAGAAAATCCCAAAAGGGGGATCCGACCTAGGCACGGCTACGGCTCACTCCCGACAAATGGTCAGGAAGTGCCGAATGTTTCACTAAGTATCATAAGGGTACTAAGATGAAATATTCATTTTTTTGAAAAATACTTTTTCATACGTTTTGAAAAATAAGTTTTCAAAAACGCTTTTCCGCTGCAAAGTACTATAAGAGTACTAACATTTGATAAAGTGAGGGAGAAATAATGAAAGTTACTCTAGATGGTGATTGGAAACAAAGTGACCTTTCCGATTCTAGAGTAACATCTTCAATATTTTTCGAAAGTAACTTATCGAATTATGAATATCATTCCAAGTGGGAGTTGATTTTAGAACTATCCATATGGGATATTCTATTATCATTTCAAGTGGGAATTACATCTGAAAAATACGTTTTCAAACTCGTTTTCCGCTGCTAGTACTATAAGAGTACTATTGTTTGATAAGTGATGGGGGAATATTGAAGGTTGTTCTAGATGGTGATTGGAATCGAAGAGACCTTTTCGATTCTAGAACAACATCTTCAATATTTTTCGAAAGTAACTTATCAAATATAATATAATTCCAAGTGGGATTTGAATTTTTAGAACTATCCAAATGGGATATTCTATTATCATTTCAAGTGGGAGTTATATTTTAAGAATTTTTATGCAATGTTTTTGATCAAACCTTCGGTTTTGTGTCTTTTGCAGCATTTTAAAAGTAAAATGTCTTCCGCTTCAAAGAATATCGTCGCTGAGTTAAACAAAGGTGAAAAACTCAACGGCGATAATTACAAACTTTGGTCCATCAAGATACAATACGTTTTAGAGGAGCAAGAAGTGCTCGAAACTCTAAAGAACGTAATGATTGAACCTGAGTTGGGCACTACGGCCCAACACAGACGAGACAAGGAAGCTTTTGATGCTTGGTCTCGGAAGAACAAGATAGCGCGCATTACGTTATTAAGCAGTATGGCTGATGACATAATGCGCATCTTCCGAGAACATGACCTAGCCATGGACATATGGTCCAAGCTAGAGAAGAAGTTCGGTGGCACATCGGTGTCCAAACTTCGCGCCTTAACTATAAGGTTCGATTCATATAAGAAATGTCCAGATCATTCCATGGGGAAACATCTGCGACATATGGCGAACCTTATCTCGGAGTTAAAGGACGCAGGTCATGTGCTCACTGATGAGCAACAAATCCAAGCAGTCATACGTTCCCTACCAAATGGGTGGGATCAGATGAAGATGCATCTCACTCATAATGAGAGCATCAAGACCTTCAACGATGTTTCCAAGCACCTCGAATTAGAGGAAGAGCGGCTTGCGGCTGCCAAGCCAAGTGCAGAAGTGCACATGGTTGCTAGTTCCTCACACGGGGGAAAGAAACGTAATGATCGTTCGAAGTCTTCTAATGAACGTAATAAGCAACCTGAGTCTACCAAGGAACCCAAATATAAGGGTGGGCACAAGAAATGGCACAAGAAGAAAGACTTGAAAAGGATCAAGTGCTTCAAGTGCAACAAACTCGGTCACTATGCTCGTTCGTGTACGAGTGGAAGTGACGAGGTGCCACCGACCACATAGCAAAGGACAGATGGTCCTTCGTGGAGTATCACTGGATACACCAAGAAATGAAGTGGATCAATGTAGGAAACAACACACGTGTTGTAGAGAAAGGCGTTGGGAATTGCAAGCTAGACTTGGACAACGGCCACACTCTCCTACTTTATGATGTTCTCTTCATTCCATATATTCAAAGGAATATTAATACTGTGGTCAATTTAATGGGTCTGGGTTATAGTTGGTTCCTTCATGATTGTAATATGGACCTATTTTGTAATAATTCCTTTATTGGTACTGGGTTTGTATTTCAAAGGATTTATTGTAATAAGTACAATGTATTTCCTCATGTAATGAAAATTTCCTTGTGACAAATTCTTTGACTAATGAGTCTAATATAATTTGTTGGCACGCAAGGCTTGGTCATATTGGACCAATGCGTATAGATAGACTTGCCAAACGTGGCCTTCTATCTAATGTTTCAAAGGTTGAAATGTCGACCTGCGAACATTGCCTTGTGAGGAAATCTTGTCGCAAGCCGTTTGGAACCGGCACAAGGGCCGAGGTTCCATTACAGCTTATCCATTCGGACATATGTGGTCCGATGAATGTCAAGACAAGACGCGGGAGGTCCTATTTTTCATCACTTTTATTGATGATTTCACCCGATTCGGTCATATCTATTTGATATCCCACAAAGTGAAAGCACTAAACCTGCTTTAAAAACTATATGAGTTTAGTGGAGAATCAATTAGATCGCAAGATTAAGGTCATGCGAACCGATAGGGGCGGTGAATATCAGTCAACAAGTTTAAAGGAACTTTGTGATGAAAAAGGCATAGTACATCAGGTAACTATGCCATATACTCCTCAACAAATTGGTGTTGCAGAAAGGAGGTATAGGACTTTAATGAAAAATGGTCCGTTCAATGATGGAGCAAGCTAAATTGCCAATCACCTTTTGGGGTGATGCATTATTGACGGCCGCTTTCATTTTGAACCGCGTACCCTCGAAATCAGTTAGCTTCACTCCTTATGAGTTGTGGAACCAAAGTTCTCCTGACTTAGACATTTTGAAACCTTGGGGTTGTGCGTTCTACGCACATATTTCCTCCCATAAGTATGGCAAACTTGGGCCAAGGGGAAGGAAACGTATCTTTATACGATACGCAGAAAACTCCAAAGGTTTTATGTTTGTTAGTCAGGAAGACAAAGGTGGGCTAATTGAGTTTGAGTCGAGGGATGTCACTTTCTTGGAATACGAGTTTCCAAGACAGGGCGAGATAAGTCAGGACTTATCTTTATTTGAGATTTATGATCAAGAAGGATTACCTCATTCGAGTGGGAGAATTCTTGGTGAAAACGAAAATACGTTTCAACCTTCACCAATGGATTATACGAATGACGATTATCCTATTCCATACGGGAATAATGATCCAAGTGGGAGCAATTCTAACGACATTCCAAGTGGGAGTGATATTAGAATTGATCTAACTTCGAGTCAACAAGGACTTGAAGAAATCTCAAATACGACGTAGTAGTCGTACAAGGTTGGCTCCTCTAAGTCTTTGAGGATGAATTTCCGTAAACCTTTATGACTTTACTACAAGATGATGACGAGCCTGCTACTTTCAAATAGGCCGCATCATGCCCTGCGAAAGACAAATGGATGGAAGCGATGAAGGAGGAATTGAAATCCATGAAAGTTAACCAAGTCTGGGACTTAGTTAACTTACCCAGAGGACATAGAGCAATTGGGAACAAATGGGTTCTCAAGATCAAGCATAAGGCTGATGGCTCTATTGACAGATATAAAGCTCGCCTTGTCGCGAAAGGTTTTACGCTACAGGAAGGGATAGACTACGAAGAGACCTTCTCACCTGTTGTGCGTTTTACCTTGATTCGCATGATTCTGGCAATGGTAGCTTGCTTATACCTCGAATTACATCAGATGGATGTAAAAACTGCTTTTCTCAATGGAGAATTGGACGAGGAGATCTATATGGAACAACCAACAGGGTTTGTAAAAGAAGGAAACAAACATAAGGTTTGTAAACTTCGTAAGTCCATATATAGTCTTAAATAATCCTCGAGGCAATGGTATATACAATTTCAAGAAGTTGTCTTATCAAATGGATTTTCCATGCTTGATGAAGATAACTGAGTATATATCAAGAGGATTAAAAGCAAGTATATTATCATGTCTCTATATGTAGTTGACATTTTAATAGCCAGAAATGACAGGGGCTTTGTGATGAGTATCAAGGCTTGGCTTTTCATCAGTATTTGAGATGAAAGGCATAGGAAAAGCCGCATATATCCTTGGAGTTAAGATTTCAAGGAATCGTTCGAAGAAACTTCTTCTCTTTCACAGGAGACTTATATAAAG
This sequence comes from Scilla litardierei, assembly GCA_030789695.1. Classification (NCBI taxonomy): domain Eukaryota; kingdom Viridiplantae; phylum Streptophyta; class Magnoliopsida; order Asparagales; family Asparagaceae; genus Scilla; species Scilla litardierei. The sequence continues at coordinate 81,618,190 of CM061131.1, read as the reverse complement.
AAGGTTCTAGAACGATTTAATATGCAGGACTGCAAGTCCATTGATATTCATATAATCATATGCGATAATTTATATCTGGAATCGTGTCCAAAGAACCAAAAGGAAAAGGAAATTATGGAAAAAGTTCCATATTCCAGTGCAGTTGATAGTCTTATGTACGCTATGGTGTGTACGAGACCGGACATCTGTTTTGCCGTTGGAAATGGTAAGCTGTTACCAATCCAACCCAGGGCAAGAACACTGGAAAGCGGTTAAGAGAATAATGCAGTATCTTAAAGGAACTGCAGATTTGCAAAAGACTATGATAAAACCAAGAAGGTAGACATAAGGTACATATCTACGCATGAGATGATAGAGGATCAGCTTACGAAAGCGATCCCCAGAAATGTGTTTTATAAACACTTATCATCCCAAGGATTGCGTATGAGCTGAGTTGTACCAATATATATTCCCATGTCTAAGAAAGATCAAATTTAATAAAAGAATAAGTTCTTTTTCAAACATTGCATATGAATTTCTTAAGAAATGTTTGTGTACATTTTTGAAATCTCAGCTGAATTGTGTGTATGTCGGACAGATAAAGGTTGGCTCTCTCACATGAGCAACCGCCTTATCTTATCAGATGGATAAGATAGAGATGAGACTAGTTTAAAGTCAAAAATCATTAGACGAATGATTTAGAGTCATGACTTAAACAAGATAGTCGAATGAAAGATCTGCATCATATGGATGCTTACAAAAGATCTGAGATCTGTATCACAAGGATATTTGAAAAAGATCTCGTAGGATTTTTTAAATCCTATCTGTCTTATGCAGGATGAGAGTCTGTGAATATTTCACGAGTAGTAAAGGGACTCAAAAAGATAGGCACTGTGGTGTCTGATCTTTTCATCCGTACAACATCATTAAGACATACTCTCCCTGGGAAAGGAGTGATGTTGTAATACGTGTTCATACCACGTATGCATTTCGACCACTGAGTTAGTAGCAATAGTGTTTGCTATTATGTGAGACTCAAAGGCCATATGGGCCTTAACTCTTACCCTCAAGGACTCCAATTGGTTCCTTTAGATTTGACGAGATGATCGCTATCTTAGCATGTTACTTATGGGCTATGATAATTCGGCTCGGCGGGACACGTTAGAAAAGCGAATCAAGTCAAGATCAGAGGGTTCGCAAGAAGAGGAAGATTGATTTCGTATTCACATTTGGACTTTAATGATTCAAAGCTGGCCAGCCAATTGTGATCCAGATGGGATTCAATTGTTGAATATAAAGTATAAGAAATGTGAAGAAATAATCTAGGGTAAAGCATGCGTTGAACTACTCAACTTTGCACCTTCGAGGTCGTTGTGTATCTCTAACAAGTGCACAACAACAGACTCTACGCGCATGACGGTCGCACGGTCTATTTCTCGGTATGATAGATGAAAGAACTAAGGGAAAGACGTTCTCTTACAATCCCCTCAAGTGTGAGTGGGAGATGTTGGATATGGAAGACGTTTATACACCCTTGTGGGGGATGTACGAGGGAATACGGACCTCGAACGTCGCGTACACGAAGTCGTGTACAAAGGGAATCTGTTCCCTTGCGGAGAGGATCTCTGGATGAGTGGGAAAGTCGCATTATATATGCATAAGTGCATGCGACATATGGCTAATAAAGGGGGAATATCTTAAGCTTATGTTGTACCATGCATATGGTACAACTTAAGCTTATAATGTGCCATGTATCATGGTACACCTTAATTAAGTTGTTCCAAAGGAACAACTTACCCTAAAATAACTACCTTGGGGGCTATAAATAAGACCCAAGGGTAAGCCATTTCTTACACCATTTGCATGAAATTCATGCATGCATCTTCATCCTAGCGAAGCTCTGCAGAAATCCTTTCTCTCCCTCTTATCCAAGTTCTTAATCTAAAGTAGAGATTTAGATTGTGGATTAGTAGCCTTACTCCGTTCGTGAGAAGACTCGATCCGTCGTGGCGAATCCGAAGGCGAAGTTCGTAGACTACCGTGCCGCATACGCAAGCGTAAGTCTAAACTTCATGTTATCGATCCTAACTCTGTTTTGGACAGGATCCTACAATCCGAATCGAAGCGCGACGCTTCGAGGAAGTTAGAATGAACTTGTGCAAGGATCCTAGAGCTACGAAATGAGCATAATGAAGATAGAAACGTAAGATATACTCAAGGCTTAACATTCTATATATCGAAGCTAAAAGACTATAAATAAAACCTTAATAAACGGTCTTCGAGAGCTTCGATTGAATCTTCATAACTTCCAAAACGGCGCAAGAGCTTCAACGAAGCTTTAGGCATGAATACGAGCTTTGGGAAGTGTTGAGATGTCGCTTTGAATGTTCTCGTGAAATTGGCGACGATCTCCAATACTGCGCTCACAAATTGTTAGTTCATGGATTTATTTATGTTTGCTCATCATCAAAACCAAATCCGGGGAGTCCAATATTCAACAGATCCCTCCTGCCATGATTGGCGTGCCATCTAAATCTTTCAAGCCAAATGCATGGGTCCTAAACTTGATTATGAAGTCGTGCTTGCTTCCCAAGTACGGCTCCTCGTCTTTACCGTCCCAGCCCTTTCTGAAGCTCATCTATGCTATCTTTATGGGGAGCTCGATTAATTGGGCTCGCATTATACTCGATAAGATTGATTATTTCGAGTGTATTCACAAGTCCTCTAAATCGGCACATATCCCATTTCCTTTCTTGTTGACCCTCGTGTTTCGTCACTTCCGTGTCACGTTGCCTCGTGACGATGAGCATCCCCTTGGTCCTCCCCTGAACGCGACGGCCGTCAAGAAATCTCTTGCGGCGCTTCGTCACGTTCAGAGGACGACACCTTCAGCGTCTGCCCCTGCCTCTGCCAGTGCCTCTGCTGCTCCCTCTGCCACCCTGGATAATGTGGTACGGTTACTTCGCCGTCACGAGTCTCGCTTGGCTCGTACCGAGGAGGTAGTTTGTCGTATGGCTCGTCTGATGGGTGTTGAGCTTCCTCCTTCTGTGTCTGAGGATGAGGAGTTGGATGAGTTGGCTGAGGAGGATGTTGAGGATCTTTGTCGTGCTACGACTCGTGCCCCCGAGGGCCCTTCTGGTACTGCTGCTGGTGCTTCCTCTTCCGGTGCTGCTGTTGCTGCTTCGTCTGCTGGTGTCCCCGAGAGCACACCTGTTGCCGCCACTCCTGTGGTGGATACTCCGACTGGTGCTCCTGAGGCCACTACGGTTGCTGCTCCAGAGGTTGCCACTTCTGCCGTCGCTCCTGCTGATCTTTCGGACGTTCATGCTGATCCAGTCACCTCCTCTGCTCCTGCTGAGCCTGCAGTTGCTTCTGATCCTCCCGCTGCCTCTTGAGTTTCTTCGAGGCCTCTCCTGATACTCATTAGATGATCTATCTAGTTGTGAGAGATGTTGGGTAGGATAGTGTGGGTGGATATGTATTTTGGGTCATTTTGATGTCTTTTTTGATATTTTTGATGATGTATTTTTGTTGACACTCCGATATCTGTGATATGATGATGTATTTTTGTGCACCGATCAGTCGATCGATGTTTTGTATGTCGGTGATGTACTCTACTTCATACTTTATATATATATATATACATCGCAGTTGTCATCTCATTCTATTGTGCAATTTATAATTCTTTATGTCTCTGATGTCTGATTTCGTCGCTCGACGACAATAACTTGGTTTAATAGAAATTTCTTCTATGGCAACATAGAATTGTTTTCCATGCACTAAATTAACCAAGAATGTTGATATTGGAGAGTATATTCCATAACTCAATCAGTAATATTGATTTGAGTTTTGATGATTTCGTTTTACGATTTTCGATTTTGGTTTCATTGACTCGCCTTGATTTTATTCATATTTCTTTGGTGTCACTTGAACCTTCGTCGTATTCTACGACTCCCGTGCTTTTTAATTAGAGGCCATTGTTGTTGTCGTTGTTATCCTCCCGCTCTTTTTGCTTATGCCAAAGGGGGAGAGATATAATAATAACGATGTGCCAAATGAAAATTTAAAGCATTTCTCCAAGAATCTAACTTGATGTGTTAGATTCAGGGGGAGTTAAGATATATAAATGGATTTTCAAATCCGATATTTCAATAACCTACGTTTGGTATTTCAATAATTCAATAATCGATTATCATTTAATATACTTCACTCGTCTGCTTGATGCGTATTATTTTTGTTTATATTGGAATTAACGTGTCATCAATGCAGGGGGAGTAAGTAAATTTCATTTGAATTATTATTTTTGATTATTATTTATGTTGGTTTGTCATCACCAAAAAGGGGGAGAATGTTGGATATTGGACTCCCCGGATTTGGTTTTGGATGATGAACAAACATAAATATAATATGAACTAACACTTTGTGAGCGCAGTTATGGAGATCGTCGCCAAATTCACATGAATATCAATTACGACGTCTCAAGACTTCTCAAAGCACGTGATCGTATGCCTAAAGCTTCGATGAAGCTTATGGACCTATTTAGAAGTCATGAAGATTCGATTGAAGCTATTGAAGACGGTATCGTCAAGTTTAATTTATAGTCTTTAAGCTTCTTTCGTAGAATGTTAAGCCTTGAGTAGGTCTTACATTTTAATTCTTCATAACGCTCATATCTTAGCTCTAGGATCTTAGTAGAAGTCCATGCAATCCTTCCCGAAGCATCGGGCTTCGATTCGCGACTTCTTGTGCATGTTAGTTGGTTCAAGAAGAAGAACTGACCGACTAGATGGTGATCTAGTCGGTCAGTCAAGCTTCTTGGACCGACTAGTTTCAGTCAGTTAATTCTTAGCTCTTTACTGTTTACAGTTAGTCGGTCTAAGTTGACTCACCGACCGACTAGTTTGTGAACTAGTCGGTCAGTGATGCTTCTGTGACCGACTAGTTGAGCTTTCCCTGAACATGCACATTTGAACCTAAGCTACTGTTTATCATTAGTCGGTCTGTGTTCATTGATCGACCGACTAGTTGATGAACTAGTCGGTCAACTTTCCTTCTTAGACCGACTAGTTTAGTTTACTGTACATGCCAAATTTTTCACCATACTTACTGTTTATTGTTAGTCGGTCTATGTTCATTTGGTGACCGACTAGTTGATGAATTAGTCGGTCAACATTTGTTCTTGGACCGACTAAGTCTAATTCTTATCAGACTACTGTTTTATCTGTTAGTCGGTCCACGTTGAGTAACCGACCGACTAGTTGTGAAACTAGTCGGTCAGCTACTCTTCTTAGACCGACTAGTTCCTTAGTCTGTACTTTGATCTTTTCGCAGTTTACTCATTAGTCGGTTTACGTTAATTGACCGACCGACTAGTTGATGAACTAGTCGGTCGGTGGTTGTTCTTTGACCGACTAGTTGGGTTCAGAAAAGAGCCGTTGGAGCATTTAATGACTCGAATTTCTTTCTCTCTCTCCTCTATCATATATATACTTGATGGGCTGCATTCATTGCTGCCAAGGGCTGATATTATTGCAAGTTTAGAGATCAAAAGAATTCATTCCAAGCTCATTCAAAGCTCATTCATTCCATTCAATAATCTCTCCTCACTCTTACTTCCAAAGAGAGATTCATTGAGTGTGAAGCCTTCCAAGCCAAGTGCTTGATTCTAGGTCACCAACATCCCCAAAGCTCTCCATCACTGATCTACATCTTGGAGCTAGGGTTTGGTGCCACTTCTTCCTCAAAATCATCCTTGCCCTAATTCGTAAGCAATACTCAAGGCATAGGTATTTTGTTCGGTAAGAAGTTTTCTTATTTCATTTCATATTTGATTTGTAAGTTTCACTCTCGGTTGTGAGAGTGTGGTTGTGATCCCGGGTTGTGGGAGTCACAAATTACATTTTGTATGATTTGACTTGTGGAGGATTTTCACAAGTATTTCATAGTGGAAATCTTGAGTTAGGGTTTCTAACTCAAGTATCCGGAGGGGATCCGGGTGGTTTGGACGTAGGATCACCGGGAACAAGTCGGAGAGACTTGGGTGGATCCGAACCCAGTAACATCTCTTGTTAGCATTGTTAATTTTGTGTTGTCATTCAATTTAAGCTTCCGCAAATTGATTTGGTAGTTGTTTGCATTATAATTAGGAATTATACTCCTTGTTATTTTTAAAGTACTATTCACCCCCCTCTAGTACTTGTGCAGTAGCTTGTAGGGCATTACAGTAACTCTGGATGTGGCTTTGTTTTCTGAAATGTTTCTGATTGTTCTGATACGCAAATGCAAGAACCTCATCTGTGTTTTTATCACAGACGCTTATTGAACTCGAGCTTCATCGCTCCAGTTCTAGCGGACCGTGTAACGCTCTCGCTTCAGGTGTCTTTTGGGAAGCAGGGCGTTACAGGTTTTAGTGGTGGCCCATGGAGGTCACCCTGCAACTGCGAAATTCAGAACAATGAGAACACCTTTCATTAGCCAAAACATCCAAAATAATTCGTACACAAAATTACTCGAATACCTTGTCTCAGCATGATAGGAACCCAATACCAGGATAATCGGAAGAATTAGTTAGACACTCGTGCTCATTAGTTAGACACCCTTCCCACGACTTGGTATTATCATCTAGGGAGTCCCCTAGCGATTGATCATCCAACTCTGACCATATTAGACTTTTGAGTTCATTAGTCGTTCGCTTAGATTATCGAATCTAGGGCCCAACTGAACGTAGCGATCGTCGCATTCGTGCAAGTCGAACCTGAGACACCTGCAATGAGTAGATTTCGAAGCGTAGAATATTCCAGACCTATAGATAAGATCCCGATCTCGATCCCCAACGGACCCTTACCTCGACTTTCCTATCGCAGTCTAGTTCGTTAAAGAACCTCAGTGCTAAACCTTAGTCGACCCAATGGTTATTTCCCTCTTATTTTACTATTTCCCGATCATTTCACTTCCATATTAATGATAGTAGAAAGCCATTGTAGCGTATTCACGAAGTTACTTCTTAGTCGTCCTTATATTTCGATCGTCGAACCTATTCCTTGTTCTCAATACATATAAACTCTTCAGGTCCACCATCTTTAACCTTTGAACTTCCCCATTGCAGATCCAGTGTCTAAAAAAAGAGTATTTTCAATATTTCTTTTATTAAATTCTTCGCTAAGTTTAAAATCCTTTCGAAAACTTTTACTTAGATCTTCTACACTTCAGTCGACTTAAACCCAATCTTGATTATGAGACTCTTCTGACGCGATCTTTAGTATTATCTTATAGCGAATTTCTAACATACATTTTCCGCACTTCTATTTCACATAATCTCGCATAGCTACTCTATTTTTCTCAAGTAAACAACTTTTAAAACTTTATTTCTAGTTCGTTAGTTCAAAATATCATCTTTCTTACCGACGTATTTTAAAACAGTCACTCATACATACTTTTGAAATACCTTCCTAAGTTAAATAGAACTTCAAAATTTTGTGTGTCAGTCTTATAACCATCGTCTTCATATTATTATTTTTTTAAAAAAAAATTTTCTTTTTTCAAACCGATTTCCATTTACAAAACAAGCACTACACCTCTATGTCCATATTACTCTTTACCCATTTTTTGACTAATCATGTTTTACGTTTTAACTTCTACCGTCTGCTTGCTATTTTACGTAAGTTATAACGATGTTATTATTTTTACATGTATCTTTATCTTCTTAATTATTAACTATTCATAAGTATTTCACCCGACCGACTAACCTCTTATCCATCCCATATTCGGAACCGTCCATCACAACATTAACTCGTTACCTTATTCAACTGTAAATCCTACCCTATTACTAGGTTATCACATTAGTGCTTATCCTTGTTTGTGTCAGCTTTAGTTTAAGTATAGTGGGACCATTAGCTTGATGGTGGTGTTGTGGTGCATGTAAATAGATTTTGAGTTTGGACCAGTGTGTTCAAATCCATATATACCACCCATGTATAAGTGTGTTTACCCTTAATATGTTGGTATAGTGTGATTATCTATTGTATTGTATGTGCGTGTACGGTAATTTGTGATATGTATGTATATGGTCGAGTATATAGTAGTAACCGTTATATTTATACTTAGGCGAGTGATTGGCTATATCACTATAGGAATATCTGAGCGTATTAAATTTAGTATCGGTTAGTTACTATGCGTATATGTATCTTAGCCGTACTTGTTAATGGTTGTAATTGTATACTAGTACAGTGATGTACATGTTAGGTGTAATGATAATAGGTGTACGTATAGTTGTGTGTGCAGATTTATTGTGTGATTTATATGTTAGAATTTCTGGCGTGTACTCGTGCGTATATATGTATGTGGTTAGTTATAGGTGTGTATGTAAATATATATTGTATGAACAAGCTGTGTGTTTTATATATAGTAGGATTGTTATAATTACCCCTACGGGATGATGTATGAGCATGTGTATAGCAGGAAGTATTTATAGTCGTATGTTTGTGACTACATATATGGATGTATGTAATGTTATACTAGCCCTATGTAAACTACCATGGTTGTGTATACCGGTGTGTATATATATGTCCTATATAGGTATGGGATTGGAGTGTAGTAGTGTAAGTATGTATATGCATGTAAAATGAACGTATGTATATTTATTTGAAAGTGTGTGATATATGAGTAGGTATAAGAATATAGATGTATGTTGTTTCATTGTAATGTATGTATGACTGGGATAGGATGACCTTAGTGTCTAAGTCCGCTCACCCCTATATCGGCCTATTTAAGGAAGTCTGAGGACGGACTTGATCCTAAGGTGGGTAGATTACGACGACCCTAGTACTATGGGTAAGGCGTATATAAATCTGTGTTTGGTGTAAGGTATTACGTGCATGTATATACGTGTAGTGGTGTGTATTATAATGTATGTATGGTAATATGTGGTGTGTAAAAGTGATTGTGCGATTGAAGTGTTAATTGACTAAGAATGATTGTATTTATGTGTTAGTGGTATGTTAAAGTGACATGTGGTACTATATCATTATAGATTGTGAGTGTATAAGATATATGGTAATATTGTGTATTAGTAATGATGTGAGTGTGCAAGGTGATAGCACACTTACAGCTAGTAAATTCATGTGGTTGTGTAGTAGAGTTTTACTATCTGCCTGAGTATAATATTGGTTTAGATTGCATTTGTAGGATGGTAGTAAATTAAACGTGTTAGGTTAATACGTAATTAGTGATGTGTGTATGTACATTGTTACTGCTATTAACGTGGACGTTGATTGGTATTATCAGTGGTATTACTATTTGTATTGGTATTAGTGTTAGAAGTACTATTTGGACATGGCTTGATGGTAATTTATCATGTGTATAAATTAGAAGAAAGGCGAGCGTTACCCTTACGTTTTCCCAGTGTCTTAGTCGAATAGATTCCGAGGACGAAATCGTTCTTAAGGTGGGTAGGATGTAACGACCAGTTTTTATAGATATATTTATCTTCTTTTCTCTCGTATATTCTCTGTATCTGTTGTTCGACGTTTCTGTCCCCATACCCGTACACGTACACGTACACGTACCAACTTTTCATATCAATTATTACTATCATTATTTTTTAAACCACTCAGTTAAGTCTTTTATCATTATTATTATATATTTTTTTAAAGTATCTCTTGTTAAATTATTTTAAATTTCAAATTTTTAAGTCAAATGAAACTTACCTTTTTAAAGGCCATTTAACCTAATTGATGAGCCCTAATTTCCTTGATCACACCTATTAAATCCTAGTAATAATTCTTCAATTTTCTTTCCTTAATTAAATCTATTTCAAATTACTCCCTAAATAATCTGTAACTCACGTTTTACCCTGACCGTACTAACCAACGCACACACAGCAAATGTTGAGAATGAGAGGCTAAATCATTTAAACAAAAAAAAAGAAAACAAAACTTTAAAAACTTTAAAGCTTCACGTGATGCCCTCACACACAACAATTCATTGTATAATAAAACCCTAGGCTATGTTAAAACCTAGGTAACCCTAAGCCCTCACACAGCAACCTATCTCTTTATATTATAGAAACCCTAGTGCTATATCTTATTTAATAGGAAGCCTGGGCTCTTTCACGTGTGCGGTACGCTTTTCCCCTCCCACATTATTTCCATTATATTATAAACCCCACAGCTCACATATATATTGGGACTAAGTCAAAAAAAAGTGGGGTAGAAAACTAACCCAATCTAAGACCTAAGGATTCACATGCTGGCAAATAACCCCACACACCTAGTTGGCCTATAACAAACCCTAGAGACCCTACAATCTCCCTCTTAAACCCGAGAGAAAACCCTAAGGTCCAAACCAACGCCACCCCTACTCGTGCTTTCTTCCCCACGCCGCTGGACCCTTCTTCCCCACGCCATCACAAGACCGCAGCCACCGCCTGCCATTATTTTTCCCCCATGCAACCCGCAACACAACTCACGGCCACAACCCCCCGACCCTAGTCAAGGCCGCGGCCTCCTCCACCAACCAAACCCCGACCCAACCTACTCCCCGTGGGATCCGAGCGCCTCCTCCCCATACACGCAACGCGCAACCCCTACCAGCCTCCCCCTCGCACGAAACACCGCCAAGCTTTCCCTCCACACGTCCAGCAACCCACACAATGTCAGGCACTCGCAACTGCAGCTTCGTACACCCCCACACCCAGCAAAGCTCGCGTGCGACTCCTCCTCCTCCACAACTCTTCTCCTTCCTCCTACTCGCGGCCATCTTCGCAACCCACGCCCTCTCCACACGAAACATGCAACACACCAGCTCCTCCTCGCGAAACCGCCCAGATCCGACGACTTCAGGCCGCGTACACGTTTCTAGCTTCAGATCTGATGTCGACAGCCCCGGGGACTCACTGCTTCCCTCGCTACTACCTGCAGAGTCCGCAGATGCCGCTGTCCGTCAACTTCCTCGTTGCCACGACGAGTTTCAGCCCGTAGACGTCGCCCGTATCGCCATCGCTGCATCCTGATCCCTCTCTGGACTACCGGTTAGTAGATCTACCCCTAAACAACTCTTAACCTACACCATAAAGTAGAGAACTTAATAAAACTGGGTGATTAGACGTCTTAGGGGATATTTGCAAATCTGTTCTGAACGAAAAACATCTATACTGATTTCATGTTTTGCCAAAACAGCGAACCAAACCGTCCGTAGTGTAGTACTCATCGAGACGATTCCAACGACACCAAGAACGTCAAAAACAGGCAAGTATATGATTTTATATGATTTTCCGAAGTTTTGACACTTTTGCGTCATCTTTATGTATTGATGTATAACTCAAAAACTAGGCGTGAAATGACGTGCGAAATCGACACCATAATGATCAGGATGAAATTTTGGATCCAACGGTATATCATATGATATACCTTAATTTAAACCAATTAAGAGAAAAAAATGTTTTCTGTAGCAAGTCCAAAGAAAATATATGTTCGTTATTATTTTGAGAATGCCATAAAATTGTTCAACCCACTTTTGTTATGTAGAATTGTCACAAGTGGTTTTTACTGATGTTAACAGAAAAATTCAGTGAGTCTTGACATGCCTAGCAAAAAAATGGACATCGTGAAAATCGTGCGCCTCGAAGGCGGTATCGTGATATCGTGATGTCGTGTGAGTCGACTAGGCCGGCTCGTGTTCCGACAAACTTTTGGGTGGGGTTAGGGTTGAGCGGCCACTGGGCGTATGAAGGGTACTATCCTCAAGAGCACCACCCGCACGCGGTGGGTTAGCGTCAATCACGGTAAGCCCCCGTGAGAGGAACGACCTTCTCATCATGACCTAAAGGCGAGAACCCTAGATTATATGTGAACTCTTGACATGGAAATTGCAACGCTAACTTTGGTCTCTTGGAAAATTGTCATACAAATGAACTCAGAGAAAATCTTAACCTTAATCTTGCAACCGTCTAGAACTGCATGTTAGGTGTGCTCGTTTCTGTCTCTATAAAATTGTTAAATGTTAAATTGCTGCAGTCGTTTCTTTTAAATATTAAATGCTTCTCAATTTCAGATCTGTCATATACTTGCCTTGGGTTGCTAACTCTTTCTTGCAGTCCCCTTGCTGACATACATTCATGATTTTGGATGTATGTCAGATCCCGAGTTTGAGCACTAGGAAGATTCTCTCGAGACGCCTGATTTTGAGGGCCAGAGTTCACCGTAGACGCCGAGCCGCTTCCTGCGGAAGACTAGAGCCCCTTTTCCTTCACTACTTTGAGCTTTAGCTTTAGTACCTTGTAGTAGGATTAGTGTTTTGTTGTAGTTTTCTTTTTGGCCATGCTGAGGCTTGTTGATTAATTTCGTGTACGAACATTGTAACTCTGGATGTGGCTTTGTTTTCTGAAATGTTTCTGACTATTCTGATACGCAAATGCAAGAACCTCATCTGTGTTTTTATCATAGACGCTTATTGAACTTGAGCTTCACCGCTCCAGTTCAAGCGGACCGCGTAACGCTCTCGCTTCCGGTGTCTTTTGGGAAGCGGGGCGTTACAACAAACGAGTTGGAGGCTCTTGGGAAAACCTACACCCAAAAGGAGAAAGTCTCAAAAATCATTAACAGACTTCCTTCTTATTGGGAGAAACATACCTTCGTCATCGAGGAAGGTAATGATATGAGTAAGTATACGGTTATTCAACTAATGGGTACCTTAATGTCTTATGAGGTACGCAAGGATAGCAAACTTAAGTTGCAGGACAAGATGAAGTCCTACTTGAAGCAAGACGAGCCAAAGAAAAAGGCGATTGCGTTCAAGGCCGCTCCATCTACATCCACATCTACCGATGATGAAGAATCGGAAGAAGAGTTGGACTTGGATTCCATTGCCCTCATGGCAAAGAAGTTCAACCGGTTCTTCCGGAAAGGTAATTTCAAGAACAAATCTAAATTTAGTTATTCTAACGCCTCCGTTCCTTTGTGTTTCAAATGCCACAAGCCAGGACACATGAAAGCGGATTGTCCTCAAAACAAACACAAGGAGAAGTGGAAGGCACCAAAGTTCGACAAGTCAAAGAAGTACAAGAAAGGATACAAGAAAGGACTTGTCGGGACATTCACCGACTCCGAGGATTCCTCAAGTGGAGAGTCAGATGATGAGCAAGTGGAGAAAGCACACATGTGCTTCATGACACGAGAGGAACGTGATCAAGGATCTTCCTCCGATGATAGCGAGGATGAAGGCGATGATGAGGTAACCATGGATGACCTTAGACTAGCTAACGAACAAATATGGTCTAAGTATTCTAAATTAGTAAATAGATATACTAAGATAAAAGATGAGCTAGCTAGCATCCAAACCTCTCCTAAACCTATCATCATCAACAACGACACCGTTGTTGAAGATTTGAGAAATGAGATTGTTAATCTCAAATCTCAACTTGAGCATGTTCACATTGAGGATTCGGAGAAACACAAGATTGCGGATTTGACTTCTCAAAACTCTACTTTGAGTATTGAGAATGAGAATCTCAAATCTCGTGTTTATGTGCTCACATCGCAAGTGTCCACTTTGGATGCTTCTATGCGTTCTCTCACCGAGAAATATGAGTGCACATTAGGCCGAATTAATAAATTCAATAAGGGTAAGGATCATTTGGATAAAATCCTAAATGACTTACTTCCGGCCAATCACCACATTGGCTTGGGGTATAAGATGGGAAATGCATCCAAATCGTCTATTACCTTTATTAGGCCAACTTCTGATGCCTCAACGAGTGGTAGCAAACACTCTATTGGTAGTTCATCTACCAATGGTGCTTCCACCTCGTACACACCCTCATTTGGAAAGAAACCCACTTTGGGTGGACCTCCAAAGAAGGGTCATGCTTATATGTACACAAATACCATGCCACATAGGAACACACGTCCTACTCCACATGCTCACACATATGATAATTTTTATGCACCACATCCACGAGCACGTGCACACCATGTGAGACACCCTCACGCACGTGTTCCTCCACATGCATATGTTCACCCACATCATCATATGAATAATTATCATCATGCACCATTTCATCATGTGCCATATGCCTATCCACGACATGCATCACGTAGATATCAACAACGCATGCATGCTCCCAATAGGATTAGGGCTCCCAAAATTTTCACTATTTGGAGCCCAAAGGACACAAGCATAAATGAAAAACAAGTTTACATGAATGATTATTTTATGAATGTAGTGCATAATGATGATTATGTGGGGGAGTCTAAGTCCAATTGGACTTGGCTTCCAAAGGTCTAATCTTTTAGGACCCAATGACCTTGGGTACCATGATACGATATTTTCTATCTTTATGTACTCAAGAAAAAGAAACGGAGCAACAAATCCAAATTTGGCTCCAAGAATAATTGGATACTCTATAGCGGGTGTTCAAAACACATGACGGGTGACGCTCAATTGCTCTCCGGAGTGGTGCCCATTGCAAATAGAAACCGGGTAGTCTTTGGAGGCAACGAGAGCGGAACCATCATAGGTGTTGGAAAAGTGGGTAATCCTTCTAAACCACTTATAAGTGATGTTTACCTTGTTAAAGGATTAAACCACAATCTTATTTCAATAAGCCAACTTTGTGACAAAGGTTACAAAGTTAGCTTTGTGAAAGGAATGTGCCATATTTTGAGAAAAGATAATAATGATTTATTATTTTCGGGCACACGCCATAAGGATATATATATCCTAGATCTTCCAAGATCACATGAACAATGTCTCATTGCTAACACAAGTGAACAACACTTATGGCATCGACGTTTTGGTCAAGTGAACTTTGGAACACTTTTTAAGATTTCCAAGTTAAATTCTATTAGAGGCTTCCCTAAGCTTGTCTTTCAAAAGAAAAGCTTTTGTGACTCGTGTCAACGAGGCAAGCTTCCAAAATCGTCATTTAAACCTAAGAAAAGCATTTCTTCTAAGCGGCCTCTAGAGCTTTTACTTCTAGATCTTTTTGGGCCAACTAGAATTGCTTCATTAGGAAATGCACGATACGGACTTGTCATCGTTGATGACTTTTCTAGATTTACTTGGGTATTTTCCTTAAGTAATAAAAATGATGCTTTTGAAAACTTCACAATTTTTGTTAAGAAAGTACAAAATCTCATTGGAACCACCATTGTCACTATTCGTAGTGATCATGGAGGGGAATTTGAGATTGAGTCTTTCTCAAATTTTTGTGATGAAGTTGGTATTACTCACACCTTTTCATTCCCTTGCGCACCTCCTCGAAATGGTGTTGTTGAGAGAAAGAATAGGACGATAGTGGAATGTGCTCGCACTATGCTTGATGATAGCCAACTTGGCCATCAATTTTGGGCGGAAGCGGTACATACCGCTTGCTATGTGTTTAATAGGATACTTTTGAGGCCCGGCACCAAACAAACTTGTTATGAATTGTTGTTTGGTAGATTGCCTCAAGTTAAACATTTTCGATTTTTCGGCGCAAAATGTTTTATTAAAAACACGTATGGTAGTTTGGACAAATTTGATCCAAGATCCGATGAGAGGATATTTGTTGGATATTCCTCCCGTAGCAAAGCCTACCGGATATAAAACAAACGAACCTCAACGATCGAGGAATCACTTCATGTTTCATTTAATGAAGGTTTTGTCCCGACTAGAATTACTAATGATGATGACTCCATGGATGTTTTATGTGATTCTATTGGTAATTCAAATTCTATTGATTCTATTGATACTAACCCTACTAATGAATCTTTTGAGAATGTTCCTAGTGATCAGGGAATTCCCAAACCGCTTCATACCGTTCGTGACCATCCTCATGAGCAAGTCATTGGCAATATCCTTGATAGTGTCAAGACGAGATCTCAAGTCAACTACTTCGCTCATTGTGCCTTTGCCTCCTCGATAGAGCCAAAGAATATTAACGAAGCGTGCGAAGATAGTGCTTGGATCCTTGCCATGGAGGAGGAACTCATTCAATTCGAGAGGAATGAGGTTTGGGAGCTTGTTCCATTGCCTTCGAAGAACCACACCGTTATAGGAACGAAGTGGATTTTCAAGAACAAGACCGACGAAAACCAAATCGTCGTCCGGAACAAAGCTCGGTTAGTAGCTCAAGGCTATCGGCAAGAGGAAGGTATCGATTTCGAAGAATCCTTTGCTCCGGTAGCTAGATTAGAATCTATTAGATTATTGTTATCTTTTGCATGCCATAAAGATTTTAAAATCTTTCAAATGGATGTTAAAAGTGTGTTTTTAAACGGAGATGTTGTTGAGGAAGTTTATGTTTCTCAACCTCCGGGTTTTATAAATGAAAAATTTCCAAATCATGTTTTCAAACTTAAGAAAGCACTTTACGGTTTGAGACAAGCTCCTCGAGCTTGGTATGACCGCCGAAAGAACTTTCTTTTGGATTTGGGTTTTAAAATGGGAGAAGTTGATTCTACATTATTTGTTAAGTATTCGAATAATGATATAATTTTAGTTCAAATTTATGTTTATGATATCATTTTCGGTGCTATTAACTTCACTCTTTGCGAAGAGTTTTCTAATGTGATGAAGGATCAATTTGAGATGAGCCACATAGGTGAGCTCAAATATTTCTTAGGTCTCCAAATTCGCCAAATGAACGATGCAATCTTCATCCATCAAACCAAGTACACTGTGGAGTTGCTAAAGCGATTTGGAATGGAGAATGCATCCGGGAAGAAGACTCCAATGAGAACGACTACACATCTTGATAAAGATGCGGGCGGAAAAGATGTAGACATTCGTCTATATCGTGGTATGATAGGTAGTTTACTATATCTTACCGCAAGTAGGCCCGATATTATGTTTGTTGTATATGTATGTGCTCGTTATCAGTCTCAACCTAAGGAATCTCACTTAGTAGCGGTAAAACGTATTTTCCGTTATTTAAGTTACACACTTGATTTTGGATTACTTTATCCAAAATCTAGTACATATGAGTTAATCTCATATAGTGACGCAGATTATGCGGGATGCAAATCCGACAGGAAAAATACTAGTGGCACTTGCCATTTATAGGAAATTCTCTTGTCTCTTGGTTTTCCTAGAAGTAGAATTCCGTATCACTTTCAACCACCGAGGCGGAATATATTACCGTCGGTGCCGCGTGTGCTCAGGTTCTTTGGATGAGACACACTCTTAAAGACTTTGGTAAAACTGTGATACTTGCCCTATCATGGTGGATAACCAAAGTGCAATTTGTCTCTCTAAGAATCCGGTACACCATTCCCGTTCTAAACACATAGATATCCGTCACCATTTCTTAGATGATCATGTTGCTAAAAAGGACATCATATTAGTGTACGTTGAAACCCAGAAGCAAATCACCGATATTTTCACGAAACCACTCAAGGAAGACTCATTTGTGCGGTTGCGTCGAGAATTGGGGATTATGGGTGAATCCGAGATTTAGGATTCATATTTTGTTCAATAATCTTGCATGCTATTCAATTTCGTTATATTTGCTCATGCTAGAATTTTTGAGATTTTCTGGATTTTTGGTGGAATTTTCGGAATTTATGCTCGAAATATTCATGAACGTCAAATTTAAGATTTTCGATGTTTTATGGGGTAGTATAATGATTAATGAGAGTTTTACGATGTTTCGTCCAAGTGCGATTAGGAGAGAACTCAAAATTTCAAATTCTAAAATTTTTGAACTCTGTTAGTCGGTTCATGTTCATTGACCGACCGACTAGATCATCATCTAGTCGGTCAGTGAATGAACTCAGACCGACTAACTCAAGCCCTAAATTTGGCTTCAGTTACTGTTTGCACTTAGTCGGTTCAAGCTCATTGGCCGACCGACTAGATCGTCATCTAGTCGGTCGGCGCTTGAACTGTGACCGACTAAATGCAACGGGGACTGATATGTCTTTTCGACTTCCAATCGATTCATTTAGCCCCTGAACCGACTAACTCTCCTTCTAGTCGGTGCGATTTTCTCCTCTCAGCCAAATACCCCCCGAATCCCTTCGTATTCCTCCTCTCCTCCGCCGGTTGCTGTCAACTTTTCCGGCCATCTCCGGACATCTCTACCTGTGCCGATCTTTCCTCTCCTCCTTCCGACCTAGGTATATCTCTCCTCTAGCTCCTAGGGTTTGATTTCTGCGTCTAGGGTTAGGTTCATTCGGTTTAGGGATTGTCTAGGGTTGTTCTAGGTTTTATAGTCGTTGATCTCGTGTTGATTGCGTGTGTCTTGTCTTGCTTATGGCAAAGACATGCATCCCGATCGATCCCTCGCGTCCATCACCCATGACCGTCGAATCTCCATCTACGGACCCCCCGCAACCCAAACGTCGTTCCAAGACCACCCATCCTTCGTCGTCTTCGCCTCCTCTTAAAAAGAAGAGGACAGCGACGGCCAAGCCTAGATCGCAGCCCAAGCCTAGGAAATAGCCCGTGTCTCCAGTGTCATTCTGTGCTCCCACTCCTCCTGATGACTCTGACACGGAATATATTCCGGAGTTCGAGCATACCGCTAGGGCTCCTACTCCTCCACCCCGATCTAGCACTCGTCAACCTAAGGGGAAGGCTCCCATGCCAGTTGGCGGTGTCGATATTTTGCTATGTCATGATGACCCGATGTGTCTCGCGGCATACAACCGTATCGAGCACTGTCCGCTGTTATTGGAGCATTTCGTTCAGTTCTCCGACTTCCCACATCTAGCTGATCTTCTTTCGTCTAGTGGCCTTATCGATTATCTTCGATATGACCCTACGGCGAATCCACGCCCTTACCCCCGTCTAGTCAAGCTATTCTATGCGAACCGTGTTCACGGTCAGTACGATGAGACCCATACCATTGAGACGACTGTCTTGGGGACACCGATAGTCCTCACGGCAGAAATCTTAGGGGATTTGATAGGAGTCTCCTCGTCTGGCCTTCTTCCATCTGATATCTCTATCAATGACATCTCTTATCTTGACCAGGTCATGCTTGCCGAGATTTTTCCTGAGATCCCTCCCGCCATGATTGGTGTCCCATCCAAATCTTTCAAGCCCAATGCTTGGGTCTTGAATCTCATCTTGAAGTCGTGCCTCCTTCCGAAGTACGGCTCATCGAGCTTGCCATCCCAGCCATTTCTTAAGCTGATCTACGCCATTTTCATGGGCAACGAGATCAATTGGGCTAGGATTATTCTTGATAAGATGGATTCTTTCGAGTGTATCCGAAAGTCCACGAAATCTGCTCACATCCCATATCCCTGCCTTCTGACACTTGTCTTCTGTCACTTCCGGGTCCCTCTTCCTCCCGATGATGAACATCCCCTTGGTCCCCCTCTGAATGCGATGGCCGTCAAGAAGTCTCTTGCGGTGCTTCGTCACGTTCAGAGGACAACCCCTTCAGCTTCTGCTTCAGCTGTTCCTCCTACTCCTACTCTTGCTAAGCTTGCCCGTTCGTTGAGACGTGTGGAGTCTCGTTGTGCTCGTTCGGAGGCGATGCTAGCTCGCATCTGCTCACGCATGGGCATTGTTGGATATGGAAGACGTTTGTACACCCTTGTGGGGGATGTACGAGGGAATACGGACCTCGAACGTCGCGTACACGAAGTCGTGTGCAAAGGGAACCTGTTCCCTTGCGGAGAGGATCTCTGGATGAGTAGGAAAGTCGCATTATATATGCATAAGTGCATGCGACATATGGCTAATAAAGGGGGAATATCTTAAGCTTATGTTGTACCATGCATATGGTACAACTTAAGCTTATAATGTGCCATGTATCATGGTACACCTTAGTTAAATTGTTCCAAAGGAACAATTTACCCTAAAATAACTACCTTGGGGGCTATAAATAAGACCCAAGGGTAAGCCATTTCCTACACTTTTGCATGGCATTCTTGCATGCATTTTCATTCTAGCGAAGCTATGCCGAAATGCTTCCTCTCTCTCTTTATCCAAGTTCTTAATCTAAAGTAGAGATTTAGATTGTGGATTTAGTAGCCTTACTCCGTTCGTGAGAAGACTCGATCCGTCGTGGCGAATCCGAAGGCAAAGTTCCGAGACTACCGTGCCGCATACGCAAGCGTAAGTCTCAACTTTATTTATCGATCCTAACTCTGTTTTGGCAGGATCCTACATTGGTATCAGAGCCATACGGGTTCACCCCGGTCAAACCGCCGCCCCGTCGAAACTATGAACGAGTCGTTGTCTTTTTCACGAATGGGTCTCCTACCATTACGGATATGGTAGGAACGCTTCGTGACGGAGAGAACGCAGCGGTTGTTCTTTTCACGTTAGGGTCTCCTATCATTACGGATATGGTAGGAACTCTCCGTGACGGGAAGAACCGACCGTTCACGTAGTATGTTATTTTTCATTTTGGCACACGGCCATTAGGAAATAACTAATTTCTCGACGAACGGGTGCTTCATCGACGAACGAGTGCTTCATCGAGGAAGATGATGGTAGTTATCTCCATCGGAGAAGATGAATTTTAGTGCATGTGCGCCATGGCCAAATGGGCTATGAAGGCCATGCACCCCCCTCCCCATGCGGAGGGGGTTGGCTACGGCCAATAACCACCGGCGACCACCCCATCAAGGGGGAGGAGTGCATGCGGCCACCCCATGAAAGAGGGGAGACCAGCCATGGCTAAAGGTCTATGGCCGGTCAAGGCAAATAGGCCATGGCCGGGCCATGGACGGCCGGCCATGGCCGGCCGGCCCTGGCCGGCCACGGCCATGGCCAGGGAGCCCTGGCTGCGGCCTGGCCTCCCTGGCTGGGGCCAGGGCAGGGGCCCTGGCCCCCGGCCAGGGGCCAGGCCGCCCTGGCCGAGGCCAGGGCAGGGGCCCTGGCCCCGGCCAGGGGCCAGGGCAGCGCCCTGGCCTCAGGCCAGGGCCTGGCCGAGGCCAGGGCAGCGCCCTGGCCGGGGCCAGGCCACCCTGGCAGGGGCCAGGGCAGGCGCCCTGGCCGAGGCCAGGGCAGGCGCCCTGGCCGGCCCCGGCCCTGGCAGAGGCCAGGGCCTGGCCGCTGCCAGTGCCACGGTCGGCCCGGGCAGCTGTTGTTCTTTGGCCAAGGGCCGGTCTGATCGGCACTGGCCGAGAGTGATGAAGACCAATTTTTGGTCGACCAATTTGGGTGTTTTGGTCGACCAATCCGGCGAAAGGTCTAGGTCGATCACGAATTTGCCGACTAGCCCATACGGGGTGTCAAAAGGCCTTGGTCAAACACGAATGTGCCGATTAGCCCATACGGGGCTAACATTTTATGAAGTTTTTTTTAACTTGGGCTCTACTCCTTGAAGACTAGCCATAGTGCTCTACTTCATGCGAGATTAGCCAAGTCATTGTGCTCTACTCTACGGAGATTAGCCAATGTACTTATGAAATTGTGCTCTACTCCTTGAAGATTAGCCGTAATGCTCTACTTCATGCGAGATTAGCCATGTCATTGTGCTCTACTCTACGGAGATTAGCCAATGAACTTATAAACGTTGTGCTCTACTCTACGGAGATTAGCCAATGTATTTTCAAATTTTTGAAAAAGGCGTTTTCAAATAGGTTATGTCCCGTCCTTAATCGGGATAGCGCAATTTAGAATTCCAAGTCCTACCACGATCCGGCCATGGTTATCTAACCCATGGGTGTGTAGAACAGGTCTCGTGGCTTGGCAATTGTTGCGCTAAAATTCTTTGCGCAAACTCTCACCTATTCTATTTTGAAAGATATGTTTTTCAAAAGTATTTTTTCCGCTGCTGATACCATACGGGTATCATTTCTGATTTCTTTTTACTTGAGATAAGTAAGAGGGATACTTTGAAAGTTACTTCTAGATGGTAGTTGGGAACGTAGTGAACTTCTCGATTCTAAAGTAACATTTCAACGCATCCAAGGAACTTATCAAGTGTTTAAAGAATCGAAACTTTATGCATAGAATTTTGATCGTGTTTTTCATCTTCTTTGCAGTTTTTTGAATCGAATATGTCTACCGCTTCTAAGAACATTGTCGCAGAGCTTAACAAAGGTGAAAAGCTCAATGGCGACAATTATAAACTTTGGTCAATAAAAATCCAATATGTTTTGGAGGAGCAAGATGTGCTTGAAACACTCCAAAACATAATGGAAGAACCTGAGTCGGGCAATACGGCCCAACACAAGAGGGACCGGGAAGCTTATGATACTTGGACTCGAAAGAACAAAATAGCACGTATTACGTTACTGTCCGCAATGGACAATGACATAATGCGTCTATTTCGGGAATTCGACCTAGCCAAAGACATATGGTCTGAGCTAGAAATAAAGTTTGGTGGAACTTCGGTTACCAAACTCCGCTCCTTAAATATTCAATTTGATTCGTACAAGATACGGCGAGATCATTCTATGAAAAAGCATCTCCGCCACATGGCGAATCTCATAGATGAATTGAAGGATGCGGGTCTTACGCTGTCTGACGAATAGCAGATCCAAGCAGTCATTCGTTCACTCCCAGATAGCTGGGATAACATGAAAATGCACCTCACTCATAATGAGTGTATTAAAACTTTAAGCGATGTATCTAAACACCTCGAACTCGAGGAAGAGCGGATTCAAGCCGCAAAACCTAGTGCAGAAGTGCACATGGCCGCTAGTTCCTCACATGGAGGAAATAAGCGGAATAATAAACGCTTAAGGTTTGTGAACGAACGAAAGCAAGAACCGAAAACCTCAAAGAAGACTAAGTGGCAAAAGAATGTGCACTCAAAGAAGAAAAACTTGAAGAAGATCAAGTGCTTTAAGTGCAACAAGTACGGTCACTTCGCCCGTACGTGTACGGATGGAAGTGACAATGTAACTTGTAGGGCTAGTTACATATGTGTTTCTAGTTCCATGTTTCTTGCTAAATCTAACTATTTTTGGTTGATTGATTCAGGGGCCACAGACCACGTAGCGAAGGAAAGAAGGTTCTTCGTAGAGTATCAAAGGATAACTCAAGGAACAAAGTGGATATACGTCGGCAACAACACTCGTGTTGAAGTCAAGGGCGTCGGAACATGCAAGCTTGTTCTCGACAACGACCGGACTCTATTATTGCACGACTTCCTCTTTGCTCCAGATATTCGAAGGAATATCGTATCCGTGGTCATGTTAATGTCTTTAAGTTATGAATGGAGGTTCTATAAACAAAATGTTGACCTTGTTTGTAATAGTTCTTTAGTTGGGTCGTGTAATGTTTGTAATGGATTGATTGTTTTAAACACTATGTGTGATGATTCTTCTTCTATTTATGAAAGTTTCCATTTGACAAATGCTTCTAACTCTGAATCTGAGATCATTTGTTGGCATGCAAGACTTGGTCACATTGGACCAACTAGAATGGATAGACTTGCCAAAAGTGGCTTGCTATCTAATGTTTCAAAAGTTGAAATGTCAACTTGCGAACATTGTCTTGTAGGGAAAACTTGTCGCAAGCCATTTGGAACTGGCACAAGGGCCGAAGTTCCATTACAGCTTATCCATTCGGACATTTGCGGTCCAATGAATGTTAAGACAAGACACGGGAATTCCTATTTCATTGATGACTTCACCCGTTTCGGTCACATTTATTTGATTTCCCACAAACATGAAGCTTTATCTTACTTCAAAAACTATATGAGTTTAGTGGAAAATCAACTAAATCGCAAGATAAAGGTCTTGCGAACCGATCGGGGTGGAGAATATCAATCAACGAGTTTTAGGGAACTCTGTGATGAAAAAGGCATAGTTCATCAAATAACTATGCCTTATACTCCGCAACAAAACGGTGTTGCGGAAAGAAGAAATAGGACATTGATGGAAATGATCCGATCAATGATGTCTCAGGCAAATTTGCCTATCACCTTTGGGGGTGATGCATTATTGACGGCAGCATTCATCTTAAACCGTGTACCCTCGAAGTCGGTAAGTTCTACTCCTTATGAGTTGTGGAACAATAGAACTCCAGACTTAAACATTCTAAAACCTTGGGGTTGTGCCTCTTATGCACATTTATCCTCTCACAAATATGGCAAACTTGGGCCACGTGGGAGGAAGTGTATCTTCATCCGATACACTGAAAACTCCAAAGGATATGTTTTCGTCGGTCAAGAGGACAATGGGGGTCTTATAGAATTCGAATCGAGGGATGTTATCTTCTTGGAAAACGAGTTTCCAAGACAGGGTGAGATAAGTCAAGACTTATCCTTGTTTGAGACTTGGGGTCAAGAAGGATCGGAACGTTCGAGTGGGAGAATTCTTGGTGAAAAAGAAAATACGTTTCAAACTTCACCTATGAATGATACGAACGATACCAATCCTATTCCGAGTGGGAGTGATGTTATTCCAAGTGGGAGTGATCAAACTCAAGCAAGACGTAGTAATCGAACGAGGCTAACACCTTTGAGATTTGAGGATGAATTTCCTCAAACATTCATGACATTACTACAAGATGATGACGAACCTGCAAATTTCAAACAGGCCGTCACATGCCCTGCTAAAGATAAATGGATATCGGCGATGGAAGAAGACTTCAATCCATGATTTACCTAAGGGACGTAGAGCCATTGGGAACAAGTGGGTTCTCAAAATCAAGCATAAGGCCGATGGCTCCATCGAGAAATATAAAGCTCGCCTTGTTGCGAAAGGTTTCACGCAACAGGAAGGAATAAACTACGAAGAGATTTTTCTCTCCTGTCGTGCGTTTTACCTCCAAAGGAGAGGGTCTATGTTTGGAAATGTGTCCCAAAGATCCAAAAGAAAGCTATGGAAAAGGTTCCATACTCCAGTGCTGTCAGGAGTCTGATGTACGCCATGATGTGTACCAGACCGGACATTTTTCTATACTGTTGGTATGGTAAGCCGTTACCAATCCAACCCAGGACAGGCACACTGGAAAGCGGTGAAGAGGATATTAAGGTACCTCAAAGGGACTGCGGACTATGCATTATGCTATTTGTAGCATTCTGCATGGCGGTCCCAGAAGCTGTTTGGCTTAGGAAATTCTTAGACAGGCTGACGGATGCCACTGACTCAAGCACTGATCCTATATACAGTGATAGTCAAGCTTCGATTGCCTATGTCAAAGATCCTTATAAGACCAAACACATTGATATTCGATTCAAGTTTGCGAAGAACTATGACAAACGGAAGGAAGTAGACATAGGATACATATCCACGCATAAGATGATAGCGGATCTCCTTTCTAAGGCGATCCCCAGAGAGGTGTTTTTTCAAACACTTATCATCTATGGGAATGCGTAGGTGCTGAGCTGTATCATATAATATTTCCCATGTCTATAGAAGATCAAAGTTTAATTTGCATACAAGTTTCTTACAAATGATTTTATGTACATTTGTGTTTAAGTCTCAGCTATTTTTATTGTGTGTATGTCGGACAGATTAAGGTTGGCTCTCTCACATGAGCAACCGCCTTATCTTATCAGATGGATAAGATAGAGACGAGACTAGTTTAAAGTCAAAATCATTAAATGATTTAGAGTCGTGACTTAAACAAGATAGTCGAATGAAAGATCTGCATCATATGGATGCTTACAAAAGATCTGAGATCTATATCACAAGGATATTTGAAAGAGATCTCATAGGATTTTTTAAATCCTATCTGTCTTATGCAGGATGAGAGTCCGGGAATATTTCATGAGTAGTAAGGGGACTCAAAAGATAGGCACTGTGGTGTCTGATCTTTCATCCGTACAACATCATTAAGACATACTCTCCCTGGGAAAGGAGTGATGTTGTAATACGTGTTCATACCACGTATGCATTTTGACCACTGAGTTAGTAGCAATAGTGTTTGCTATTATGTGAGACTCAAAGACCATACGGGTCTTAACTCTTACCCTCAAGGACTCCAATTGGTTCCTTTAAATTTGACAAGATGATCGCTATCTTAGCGTGTTGCTAATGGGCTATGATAATTCGGCTCGGCGGGGCACGTTAGAAAAGCGAATCAAGTCAAGATCAGAAGGTTCGCAAGAAGAGGAAGATTGATTTCATATTCGCATTTGGACTTTAATAATTCAAAGCTGGCCAGCCAATTGTAATCCAGATGGGATTCAATTGTTGAATATAAAGTATAAGAAATGTGAAGAAATAATCTAGGGTAAAGCATGCGTTGAACTACTCAACTTTGCACCTTCGAGGTCGTTGTGTATCTCTAACAAGTGCACAACAACAGACTCTACGCGCATGACGGTCGCACGGTCTATTTCTCGGTATGATAGATGAAAGAACTAAGAGAAAGACGTTCTCTTACAATCCCCTCAAGTGTGAGTGGGAGATGTTGGATATGGAAGACGTTTGTACACCCTTGTGGGGGATGTACGAGGGAATACGGACCTCGAACGTCGCGTACACGAAGTCGTGTGCAAAGGGAACCTGTTCCCTTGCGGAGAGGATCTCTGGATGAGTAGGAAAGTCGCATTATATATGCATAAGTGCATGCGACATATGGCGAATAAAGGGGGAATATCTTAAGCTTATGGTGTACCATGCATATGGTACAACTTAAGCTTATAATGTGCCATGTATCATGGTACACCTTAGTTAAATTGTTCCAAAGGAACAATTTACCCTAAAATAACTACCTTGGGGGCTATAAATAAGACCCAAGGGTAAGCCATTTCCTACACTTTTGCATGGCATTCTTGCATGCATTTTCATTCTAGCGAAGCTCTGCCGAAATGCTTCCTCTCTCTCTTTATCCAAGTTCTTAATCTAAAGTAGAGATTTAGATTGTGGATTTAGTAGCCTTACTCCGTTCGTGAGAAGACTCGATCCGTCGTGGCGAATCCGAAGGCAAAGTTCCGAGACTACCGTGCCGCATACGCAAGCGTAAGTCTCAACTTTATTTATCGATCCTAACTCTGTTTTGGCAGGATCCTACAGGCATTGACGTTCCTCCGTCTTTTTCTGACGACGAGGAGATGGATGATGATTAGCTCGAGGAGCTCATTGGTTCTGCTGCTCGTTCCCCAGAGGGTACATCTGCTGCTGCTACTGCTACTTCTGCTGGTGCCCCGAGAGCACACCTGTTGCCACTGTACCTGCGGTGGATACTTCGTCTGGTGCTCCCGAGGCCAAACCTGCTGCGACACTCCCGTCTGTGGACACTCCTGCTGACCCAGTGACCACCACTCCCTCTGCAGAGCCTGCTGCTGCTGCAGATCCTCCCTCCGCCTCCTGAGCTAGCTTGGAGGACTCTCCTAGTGCACATTGGATGATATATGTAGTTGTGAGAGTGTTGGGTAGGATAGATGGTGGTTATGGATTTGTGATATATTTTGATGTATCTCTTATGGAGTTTTGATATTTTTGTATGTATGTGATACTCCGATATCTTTTGTGATATGATGTTGTATTTTGTGCTTCGATCTGAGGATCGCTTTTATGTATGTTGGCGATGTATACTTTTGATGTACCCATGGTTCATATATATATATACATCGATGTTGACATTTATTTCTTGTGCACATTATATTTCTGTCTCTGATGATTGACTGCGTCGCTCGACGAATTTCTTGATTTAATAGAAATTATTTCTATGGAAACATAGAATTGTTTTCCATCCATTAAATTAACCAAGAATGTTGATATTGGAGAGTATATTCCATAACCCAATTCGTGAAATTAATTTGAGTTTGATGATTTTCTTTTTCGATTATCGACTAAGGTCTCATTGACACGCTTTGATTTTATTCGTATTTTCCTTTGGTGTCATTTGGCCCGTGGTCGTATTCTACGACTCCCGTACTTTTATTTGAAGCCATTGATGTTGTCGTTGATCTCCTCCCGCTCTTTTTGCTTATGCCAAAGGGGGAGAGAATTAATAATGACAATGTGCTAAATGATAATTCAAAGCAATTTACCGTGAATCTAATTTGATATGTTAGATTCAGGGGGAGTTAAGATATAAAAATGGATTTCAAATCCGATATTTCAATAATTGATTCACATTTTATACTTTACTCGTCTGCTTGATACTTATGATTCTTATTTAATTTGGAATTAACGTGTCATCAATGCAGGGGGAGTAAGTAAATTTTATTTGAATCATTATTTTTTATTATTATTTATGTTGGTTTGTCATCACCAAAAAGGGGGAGAATGTTGAGTATTGATTCCTCGGATTTGGTTTTGATGATGAACAAACATAAACATCGTGAACTAACTCTTTGTGAGCGCAGTTATGGAGATCGTCGCCAAACTTCTATGAACATCAAAAGCGACGTCTCGAGACTTCTCAAAGCGCGTGATCGAATGCTTGAAGCTTCGTTGAAGCTCAAGGACCATTATTGAAGTCAAGAAGATTCGATCGAAGCTTTTGAAGACGGTTTGTCAAGTTTATTTATTGTCTTCTAGCTTCGTTTCGTAGAATGTTAAGCCTTGAGTAGGTCTTATGTTTTAATCTTCATAACGCTCATATCTTATAGCTAGGATCTTAGTAGAAGTCCATACAAACTTTCCCGAAGCGTCGCTCTTCGATTCACGACTTCTTGTGTATGTTAGTTGGTTCAAGAAGAAGAACCAACCGACTAGATGGCAATCTAGTCGGTCGGTAAAGCTTCTTGAACCGACTAGAATGCCTTCTCAATTTTTAGCTCAGTTACTGTTTACAGTTAGTCGGTCAAAGAAGGTTCACCGACCGACTAGTTGTGAAACTAGTCGGTTAGGAATCCTTCTTAGACCGACTAGTTGAGCTTCTACTGTACAGCCTAAGTTACTGTTTATCGTTAGTCAGTCAAAGTACATTTGTCGACCGACTAGTTGATAAACTAGTCGGTCAGCATTTGCTCTTAGACCGACTAATTCAACTTGTATTCAGACTATTCTATTTCTTCTGTTAGTCGGTCAAAGAACACTCACCGACCGACTAGTTGTGAAACTAGTCGGTTGGCAAGTCTTCTTAGACCGACTAGTTCCTTAAGTCTGAACTTTCTCTATTCACTGTTCACCTCTTAGTCGGTTCATGTTATTTCACCGACCGACTAGTTGATGAACTAGTCGGTCAGTGATCCTTCTTTGACCGACTATTCTGCTTCAGAATAGAGCCGTTGGAGCATTAAATGCCACGAATTTTGCTCTCTCTTTCCTCTATCCTATATATACTTGGAGTGCTGCATTCTTAGCATTCAAGGCTGATATTTATTGAAGTTTAGAGATCAAAAGAGAAGCAATTAATTCTCATTCAAAGCTCATTAATTTCATTCAAGAATCTCTCCCTCACTCTTATTTCAAAAGAGAGATTCATTGATTGTGAGCCTTCCAAGCCAAGTGCTTGATTCTAGGTCACCAACATCCACCTAGGCCTCAATTGCTGGTCAATATCTTGGAGCTAGGGTTTGGTACCTTCATCTTCCCCAAAATCCTCTTTGCCCTAAATCGTAAGTTTTACTCAAGGCATAGGTATTTTGTGGTAAGCATTTCTATTTCAATTTACTTTGAATATTGCAAGTTGTACTCTCGGTTGTGAGAGTTTGTTTGTGATCCCGGGTTGTGGGAGTCACATTTAGATTTGTGTATGATTTGATCTTGTAGAGGTTTCTACAAGTATTTCTGTCACGACCCGCTTCCCTAAAATGGAGGCGAGACGTGAGAAGGTCCGCTCAAGCGTGGAGCTGTGAAGCTGCACGCCTGATAAGCGTAAATTTAGTATAAGCAGGTCCCTGTAATTACAAACGAAACAACAACAATAATAATAATAATAAGAGACGGATATGAAATACCAATCCCACAGTTTGTCCACAAAATATCCAACATCACAGAAAAGCCACCAGGCTAAAAGAAAGAGTCTAAAGGCCCAGAATAAGGCCAAACAAAAGACAAATATATCAGAGTATCGTACTAGATGCCACGCACCGACAACCCCAAAGATCTAACAAAACTAGACGTAGACACTAAGACTGATCCCCAGTGTCTACGAAGTCCTCGTCCAACACGGGCGCAAGCTTGGCGTCCGCAAACACCTCACCCTCAGCAAGTAACTCGGGCTCAAGGTCTAACATGCGTCACCCAAAAGAGAAAGGGGCACATGTCAGCAAGTCTGAAAGACTTGAGCAAGGAAACTGAAAGTGACTAACAACCTAGCACTTGTAATATTAAGCAATGACATGGCAGTTAGGTATGAAGCAACAGTTTAAAGGAGAGGCAAGCACGCACTATGTAGCCAAAGCTACCAATTCACTAATCACTATTCACATATCACTATTTATCACTTAGTGCATAGAGAGTCCACCTGCTGGCCAGCTCGTGGCTCAGGCCGCTTATCTCTATCACTATTAATCACGTGTACACTAGAGATTTCGCCTGCTGGCCGGAGTGGCGGATCAGGCCAACTCGGGGCTCAGGTGGCCGCTTATCTCTTACCCCACCCATATGTGTCGAGCGTTGGGGTTTCCAACTACAGGGCTCGCTTCTGGAACACGAGCCAGGAAATTAATAGTATTGTAGCGTGTGCTACGCAATCACGATGACAAATCAATATGCAATGCCAGGAACAGATATTTGCATATCATTAATTGAATTTAAACGTGACAAGCAAAATGCAATGACATGAACAGATATTTGCGTACCGTTAATTGAAATTAAACGTGACATACAAGGATGATGAAGGTGACGGACCAAGCTTCGTTGTCAAGCTGGGTCAATGGCGTCTAAACGGCTATCCTTTCACCGTTTAGTCTCTTTTACGCTAAAGCAAGGTAAGTGGCCTAAGACATGGCCCAAATCAAGAGATAGCAAGTTTCACTTGCCTGATACCGGGGTTGACGAGCAATGAAGATCGTCACAAGCTAACTACGGAATAGATCGCTGTTATGGCAAAACAATCATTAGAACAATGATTCTAAATCGATTTCTTATTAGAATCCTAACTTTCTAATAATCCATTTTATTAGGGTTTCACACATGTCAATGGGGGTTATGCTAAAACTAAAGGAATCGAGTATTACCGTGAAGAGGCGGAAGAGCGATGCCGAGCAATCACGGCAACGGAAGAACGATCCGGCTCAAATCTGGAAATGAGGGAAAAATCTGGAGAAATGGGTTTGGAGGTGGATTTTGGGGATTTGATGAGGGTTTGGGGAAGATGAGAGATGGGTTGTGACAAGGGTGGGTTTGGATGATGGAGGATGAGCTTGGGATGAAAGATTAATGGCTTGAGGAAGATGGGGGCTCAAGGGGGAGAAATTAGGGTTTTGGGTCGAGTGGAGGAAGAAGAAAACGTTTGGGAGGGGTTTAAATAGGATGGGCTGGCGGCTGCCCAGAAATTAGGGTTTTAACACAGATTAGTCGGTCAAAGAGCAACCACTGACCGACTAGTTTGGCAACTAGTCGGTCGGTCGACCAACGCAGACCGATTAAGTGTAAACAGTAGCTTCTGAACGAAAATAGGATTTGGATTTAGTCGGTCGATGTACAACTACTGACCGACTAGTTTAACATCTAGTCGGTCGATGAACGTTCTTAGACCGACTAAGAGTGAACAGTATTGATACCAAAAATTAGTTGAAGAGTTAGTCGGTTAAAGAAGCATTGCTGACCGACTAGTTTGCAACCTAGTCGGTCAACCAACGTTCTTAGACCGACTAACGATAAACAGTAACTCCTGAATAATTTAGAAAGCCAACTAGTCGGTTCAAGAAGGCTTGCCGACTGACTGGATCGTCATCTAGTCGGTCGGTGCCCCTTCTTACACCGGCTAATAATCACCAAAAGTTCCGATACGGAGCGCGGAGCTCTGGGATCGATTCCTAAGACTCCTAGGCTTGATCTAACAGTAAGATACGACCGTTATGAAGCCCGTCATGAATGACTTACTCCGAAATCGACGATCCTAAGGAAGAAACGAGAAAACACGACGAAACGATTCGAAAATGAAAGTTACGGAGACGAAAACCACACATGAGGAGAAAATCTACCAAACATATATTATAATATAATAAATCCAGATACATGAAAACCAGTCGTTACATCCTCCCCAACTTAAGAAAAATTCCATCCTCGGAATTTCCAAACACTCATGTGTCCGGAAACAAAAGTGGGAAACGCTCTCGCATCTCATCTTCTCTCTCCCAAGTGGACTCTCCCGGCGAACCGTGCCGCCACATCACTCTAACAAGATCGACGACCTTGTTTCGAAGTGACTTCTGACGCCTGTCCAGAATCTGCACTGGATGCTGGTCATACGTCAAATCTGGGCGAACGGCGATCTCCGAGAAATCCACGGCATGAGACGGATTGCTGATGTATCGACGAAGCTACGACACATGGAAAACATCATGGACTCCTTCCAAAGATGGCAGAAAGGCTAAGCGGTAAGCTACCTCGCCAACCCTCTCCAAAACGTCAAACGGTCCAATGTATCACGAGCTCAACTTCCCTCGCTTCCCAAAACGAATCACACCGCGATTCGGGGAAATCTTCAAGAACACATGGTCGCCCGGCTGAAACTCCAAAGAACGGCGTTTAGCATCCGCCCAATGCTTAAAACGGTCCTGAGCAATCCTCAACCTCTCCCGAATATTCCTGACGACCTCCACAGCCTCCACAATCATCTCAGGCCCCAACAGCTCCCGGTCACCAACGTCATCCCAACTCAATGGCGATCGACATTTCCTCCCATAAAGAGCGGCGAAAGGCGCCATGCCAATACTCGCCTGGAAGCTGTTGTTGTAAGAAAACTCCACCAAATGTAGATGGTCCTCCCACGAACCCTTGAAATCCAACAGCACGCCCTCAGCATGTCTTCCAAAATCTGAATCGTCCTCTCGGACTGGCCATCCGTCTGCGGATGGTACGCCGTGCTGAAACTCAGACGCGTACCCAAGCTCTTCTGCGAACTCTGCCAGAACTGAGATGTGAACCTCGTGTCTCTGTCTGACACGATACTCACGGGGACTCTGTGAAGTCGCACGACCTCCTGCACGATTCACGTTACATCACTATCCAAACTAGAAAAAGGACATATAACGGAGAGTAAAAGAATTTTACCTCCATATATCTCCTTGCTAGCGCCTCAGTGGACTGTCCCACTCGGAACGGAATAAAGTGCGCAGATTTGGTCAATCGGTCTACGATCACCCAAATCGCGTCATTCTGCTTCGGACTCCGAGGTAGTCCAGTCACGAAATCCATAGTGATGTGTTGCCACTTCCACTCCTGAATCGGAAGCGGTTGTAGCAACCCGGCCGTACGCTGATGCTCCGCCTTCACTTGTTGGCAAACCAAACACTTGGCCACACTCCGAGCCACACTCCTTTTCATGCCATGCCACCAATAATTCAGACGAAGATCCTGGTACATCTTGGTGCCACCAGGATGCACAGAATACGGCGAACTGTGTGCCTCCACCATCAACTCCTCTCTAATATCCCCAGCTGGCACACACAACCTGGCTCCAAGCCTCAGCGAGCCATCCTCATGAATCAAAAAGTCAGTCCGCAGACCGGCTTCCACCTGCTCCCGAATCTTCACCAGCTTCGGATCCTCAGCCTGGCCAGCCTTAATCCGATCCACGATCGTCGACTGTACCTGCATATACATCAACGATGAATCCTTCCCAGGAAGGACAATCTCCACGCCAGACTCGCAAAAATCCTGCTACAATCTCCACTGCGAAGTCAACATCATCACCGCGGGAAGCCTACTCAGCGCATCTGGAACCACATTCACCTTACCAGGGTGATACTGCAAATCAATCTCATAATCCGCCATAAGCTCCAACCATCGATGATGTCGCATGTTGAGCTCCTTCTGGGTGAAAATATACTTCAAGCTTTTGTGATCGGTGAAAATCTTCACTTTCTCACTCAGCAGGAAGTGCCTCCAAATCTTAAGAGCAAACACAACGGCAGCCAACTCCAAATCATGTGTCGGGTAATTCTTCTCATGAACCTTAAGTTGACGAGACGCATACGCCACAACGTGTCCGTGCTGATGCAACACACAACCGAGACCCTTGCCAGAAGCATCGCAAAAGATCTCAAATCCACTGCTGCGATCAGGCACAACAAGAACAGGGGCAGTCGTCAGTCTCTCCCTCAGAACACCAAAAGCATCCCCACAATCACCCGACC
The DNA here is from genome assembly GCA_030789695.1 of Scilla litardierei. Lineage (NCBI taxonomy): Eukaryota > Viridiplantae > Streptophyta > Magnoliopsida > Asparagales > Asparagaceae > Scilla > Scilla litardierei. The sequence goes on along the minus strand of CM061131.1, from coordinate 81,584,163 downwards.
AAACAAAAGGTATATCCTTCCGCGTCAATCTGGTCATCGGCTCGGCAATACGGGAAAAGTCCTTAATGAAACGACGATAATATCCCGCCAAACCAAGGAAACTCCGGATCTCAGACGCAGACGACGGAACAGGCCACTCTCTGATGGCCCTAATCTTCTCGGGATCCACTGAAATACCGTCTCCAGTCACCACATGCCCGAGAAAAGCAACTCTATCCAGCCAGAACTCGCACTTCGAAAACTTAGCATACAACCGATGCTTCCTCAAAATCTCCAACACCGTCCTCAAGTGCGAGGCATGCTCTTCCTCCGACTTCGAGTAGATCAGAATGTCGTCAATAAAGATAACGACAAACTTATCTAAAAATTCGTAGAAAATCAGGTTCATCAGGTTCATGAAAAATGCGGGCGCGTTAGTTACACCGAAAGCCATAACCACAAACTCATAGTGTCCATACTTCGTCCTGAACGCTGTCTTCGGAACATCTCCCTTCTTCACCTTCAACTGATGGTAACCACTCCTCAAATCCAATTTAGAAAACACCCTCGAACCTCCAAGTTGATCAAAAATATCATCGATGCGAGGCAACGGGTATTTATTCTTGATGGTCACCGCATTCAACTCCCGATAGTCCACGCACATACGACGCGAACCATCCTTCTTCTTCACCAACAACACCGGTGCTCCCCACGGAGACACACTAGGATTGATATAACCCTTCTGTAAAAGCTCATCCAACTGCTTCCGCAACTCTTCCAATTCTGCAGGTGCCATACGATACGGCGCCTTCGAAATCGGCTGCGCTCCCGGAACAAGATCAATAGAAAATTCTAGGGCTCGATCAGGTGGCAACCCAGACATCTCCTCGGGGAAGACGTCGCCAAAATCACGCACCACAGCTGGCCACTCCATCTCCATCTGCAAAGCCACAACCTCCACCGGCTCGGCCCAAAATCTGACAGGACCAAGCGAACTGCTACCACAGCTGAATTCAAACACCGGATGTCCGGGAATCTCGAACACCACCTTCTTCCTCATGCAGTCGATCGTAGCATAGAAGCTCGCAAGCCAGTCCATCCCAAAGACCGCATCGTAGTTGGTGATGTTGTGGACAATAAAATCAGCATAAAGCTCATGTCCACAAACCACCACATAGCAAGGACTGCACCCACGATGCACCGTGACTACTCCATTCCCTGTAACGATGTTCCAACTCTTGGAGAGAGGGGACGTCGACAAGGAATGCTTCTCCACGAAGCTCTCGGCCAAAATACACATCGACGCACCTGAGTCAAAGAGGACTCGGGCAGGGAACGTGCAAACCAAAACCACACCTAACAAACAGTCTAATCAATCAAATCTTACTCTAGCAACATTCATACACAAGCATCCAACATAATTTAACAATCAATTATTTAAGGAAGGAACAACTAGATTGAAAGTTACCTGCAATGACCTCATCCATGGCCAAAACCTCCTCCTCGGTCATCAGAAATGCCTGCCTCCTCGACGGAACAGCCTGCCGAAAAGCATGCCCTTGCGGAACAAGGGGTACCCCACAACCAGCGGGCACCGGGGCTCTCTGCTGCAACGGCGGGGCAGCAATAGGTGCCTTCCAAGGCTGCTTCAACCTCGGGCACTCCCTGAGAGCATGGGCGGGATCGCCACAGGCAATACATTGCCCCAAGAACTTCCTACACGATTCCTTAATATGGCCCTCCTTGCCACAGAAATGGAAAGTCCTCCGAACGGGCCCTCCTTGCCTCTTAAACTGAACAGGCTGGTTCGGCCTGAATCCAGGTCTAACCACAGCTCTCGCCTGTTCCACAGGCCTCTTCCCAACACCAACAATAGATCCTCTCCTCTGGTTCACGAGCAGCTCCTGCCTCTTGGCTGCTACTAAAACCTTCTGATAAGATTCCCGGTCAGAAGAGGTCACAAAACTCTGGAGCTCTGAAGCAAGTCCCTGCATGAACCTCTGAGCTCTCTCATCAGCGTCCTGCACCATCTTCGGTGCAAACCGACTCAGCCTCATGAACTCTTGGTGATATCGGTCCACCGACGAGCTTCCTTGCTTCAGATCGATAAAACGCTGCAGCATCTCTTCCCTGGCAGCCTTCGGGAAGAACTTACCATCAAATCTGGCCTTGAAGGTAGCCTAGACGATCGGCTCCTCCAACATCTTCTCTTCAGCATCCCACCAATTCCTGGCGTTATCCCTCAGCTGGCGCTTCGCCAAGTCAACCCAACTAACTTCGTTGACCTTGGACATCTTCAGATTGTCCTCGATATTCCTCATCCATTCATCAGCAGCTAGTGGACCTTCGGTTCCATCAAAATATGCAGGACCCAGCTCTCTGAACTGCTTCGCCCCGGGCTCAGGGCGAGGGGCTTCCACCACCCGAGCAGCTCGGGTCACCGGAGCATTCTGTACCTACAGAAGCACACCCTGCTGAACCTGCATCATCTGCAACATCATCCGCATCATCTCTCCGTTAGTGGGCTCCCGCTCAGGCTCCTCGTCATGAGGGGGCGCACCACTACCACCACCACGGGTGATTCGCCTTCCTGCCATCTAATGACACAGAAAACGAAACAATTAGACTCATAGCTTAGGGCTCAGATGTCGAACTCATTTGTTGGACAATCTTGTATTATTATCGTTATCCCGATAATTACAGTTACAGAATGACCTGCATGGGCCACCACTAAAACCTGTCACGACCCGCTTCCCTAAAATGGAGACGAGACGTGAGAAGGTCCGTTCAAGCGTGGAGCTGTGAAGCTGCACGCCTGATAAGCGTAAATTTAGTATAAGCAGGTCCCTGTAATTGCAAACGAAACAACAACAATAATAATAATAATAGACGGATATGAAATACCAATCCCACAGTTTGTCCACAAAATATCCAACATCACAGAAAAGCCACCATGCTAAAAGAAAGAGTCTAAAGGCCCAGAACAAGGCCAAACAAAAGACAAATATATCAGAGTATCGTACTAGATGCCACGCACCGACAACCCCAAAGATCTAACAAAACTAGACGTAGACACTAAGACTGATCCCCAGTGTCTACGAAGTCCTCGTCCAACACGGGCGCAAGCTCGGCGTCCGCAAACACCTCACCCTCAGCAAGTAACTCGGGCTCAAGGTCTAACATGCGTCACCCAAAAGAGAAAGGGGCACATGTCAGCAAGTCTGAAAGACTTGAGCAAGGAAACTGAAAGTGACTAACAACCTAGCACTTGTAATATTAAGCAATGACATGGCAGTTAAGTATGAAGCAACAGTTTAAAGGAGAGGCAAGCACGCACTATGTAGCCAAAGCTACCAATTCACTAATCACTATTCACATATCACTATTTATCACTTAGTGCATAGAGAGTCCACCTGCTGGCCAGCTCGTGGCTCAGGCCGCTTATCTCTATCACTATTAATCACTTGTACACTAGAGATTTCGCCTGCTGGCCGGAGTGGCGGATCAGGCCAACTCGGGGCTCAGGTGGCCGCTTATCTCTTACCCCACCCATATGTGTCGAGCGTTGGGGTTTCCAACTACAGGGCTCGCTTCTGGAACACGAGCCAAGAAATTAATAGTATTGTAGCGTGTGCTACGCAATCACGATGACAAATCAATATGCAATGCCAGGAACAGATATTTGCATATCGTTAATTGAATTTAAATGTGACAAGCAAAATGCAATGACATGAACAGATATTTGCGTACCGTTAATTGAAATTAAACGTGACATACAAGGATGATGAAGGTGACGGACCAAGCTTCGTTGTCAAGCTGGGTCAATGGCGTCTAAACGGCTATCCTTTCACCGTTTAGTCTCTTTTACGCTAAAGCAAGGTAAGTGGCCTAAGACATGGCCCAAATCAAGAGATAGCAAGTTTCACTTGCCTGATACCGGGGTTGACGAGCAATGAAGATCGTCACAAGCTAACTACGGAATAGATCGCTGTTATGGCAAAACAATCATTAGAACAATGATTCTAAATCGATTTCTTATTAGAATCCTAACTTTCTAATAATCCATTTTATTAGGGTTTCACACATGTCAATGGGGGTTATGCTAAAACTAAAAGAATCGAGTATTACCGTGAAGAGGCGGAGGAGCGATGCCGAGCAATCACGGCAACGGAAGAACGATCCGGCTCAGATCTGGAAATGAGGGAAAAATCTGGAGAAATGGGTTTGGAGGTGGATTTTGGGGATTTGATGAGGGTTTGGGGAAGATGAGAGATGGGTTGTGACAAGGGTGGGTTTGGATGATGGAGGATGAGCTTGGGATGAAAGATTAATGGCTTGAGGAAGATGGGGGCTCAAGGGGGAGAAATTAGGGTTTTGGGTTGAGTGGAGGAAGAAGAAAACGCTTGGGAGGGGTTTAAATAGGATGGGCTGGCGGCTGCCCAGAAATTAGGGTTTTAACACAGATTAGTCGGTCAAAGAGCAACCACTGACCGACTAGTTTGGCAACTAGTCGGTCGGTCGACCAACGCAGACCGACTAAGTGTAAACAGTAGCTTCTGAACGAAAATAGAATTTGGATTTAGTCGGTCGATGAACAGCTACTGACTGACTAGTTTAACATCTAGTCGGTCGATGAACGTTCTTAGACCGACTAAGAGTGAACAGTATTGATACCAAAAATTAGTTGAAGAGTTAGTCGGTTAAAGAAGCATTGCTGACCGACTAGTTTGCAACCTAGTCGGTCAACCAACGTTCTTAGACCGACTAACGATAAACAGTAACTCCTGAATAATTTAGAAAGCCAACTAGTCGGTTCAAGAAGGCTTGCCGACCGACTGGATCGTCATCTAGTCGGTCGGTGCCCCTTCTTACACGGCTAATAAGCACCAAAAGTTCCGATACGGAGCGCGGAGCTCCAGGATCGATTCCTAAGACTCCTAGGCTTGATCTAACAGTAAGATACTACCGTTATGAAGCCCGTCACGAATGACTGACTCCGAAATCGACGATCCTAAGGAAGAAACGAGAAAACACGACGAAACGATTCGAAAATGAAAGTTACGGAGACGAAAACCACACACGAGGAGAAAATCCAACAAACATATATTATAATATAATAAATCCAGATACATGAAAACCAGTCGTTACAATTTCATAGTGCAAATTTGAGTTAGAAGTTTCTAACTCAAGTATCCGGAGGGGATCCGGGTGGTTGGGACGTAGGATCACTGGGAACAAGTCGGGGAGACTTGGGTGGATCCGAACCCGTTAAATTGTCTGTTTACAATTGCATTTCTTTGTTGTCATTATTTACATTTCCGCATTTCCGAATTGTTGGTTGAGTTTGCAAGATAATTAGGAATTATCTTCTTGATTATTTTAAAGTACTATTCACCCCCCCTCTAGTAATTGTGCAGTAGCTATGTAGGGCATTACAATGTTATGTGCTCAATAGGATCCTAGTGAGACCTCGAACGAACAAAACTTGCTTTGAGCTATTTTATGACAAAAAGCCACAAGTTAAATATTTTCGAGTTATTGGTTCAAAATGTTTTATGAAGAACACCTTTGGTAACTTAGATAAATTTGAGCCAAGATCCGATGAAGGAATATTTATTGGATATTTCACGTGTAGCAAAGCCTACTGGATATACAACAAAGCCTCTTTAATGATCGAGGAATCACTACACGTATCATTTTATGAAGATTTCGATTTTCCTCATGCTATTGATGATAGTGTAGATGCTATATGTGATTCTCTTAGTAATATCAAGATTAATGATTCTATTATTGAGTTGTTGAATATGTTCCAAGTGATGCAGGGATTTCCAAATCTTACCCAACCGTTCGCTACCACCCTCATGACCAAATTATTGGAGATATTGGTGTGGGTGTTCGAACGAGGTCTAGAATTGAAGAATTCTCTCATTGCGCATTCGTCTCTATCATTGAGCCAAAAAACATCCAAGAAGCATGTGAGGATAGCTCTTGGATAGTGGAAATGGAAGAAGAGCTCATGCAATTCGAGAGAAATAAAGTTTGGGAACTCGTTCCTCTTCCAAGTGGTCACCAAGTAATTGGGACCAAATGGATCTTCAAGAACAAGACCGATGAGGACGAGGTCATCACAAGAAACAAAGCAAGCCTAGTAAAGCCTACCAGATATACAACAAAACCTCTTCAATGATCGAGGAATCACTACACTTATCATTTTCTGAAGATTTTGATTCACCTCATGTTATTGATGATAGTGTAGATGTTATATGTGATTCTCTTATTAACGTTAAGATTAATGATTCTTTTATTGAGACTAACACTACTAATGAGATTGTTGAAGATGTTCTCAGTGATGCAGGAATACCCAAAGCTTACCCAACCGTTCGCAACCATACACATGACCAAATTATTGGAGGTGTGGGTGTTCGAACGAGGTCTAGAATTGAAGAATTCTCTCATTGCGCATTTGTCTCTACCATTGAGCCAAAGAATATCCAAGAAGCATGTGAGGATAGCTCTTGGATAGTGGCAATGGAAGAAGAACTCATGCAATTCGAGAGAAATGAAGTTTGGGAGCTCGTTCCTCTTCCAAGTGGTCACCAAGTTATTGGGACCAAGTAGATCTTCAAGAACAAGACAGATGAGAACGAGGTCATCACAAGGAACAAAGCAAGGTTAGTAGCTCAAGGCTACTGGCAAGAAGAAGGTATCGATTTCGAAGAATCTTTTACCCTTGTAACTAGATTAGAAGCTATTAGATTGCTTTTATCTTTTGCATCTCATAAGAATTTCAAATTGTTTCAAATGGATGTTAAAAGTGCATTTTTAAATGGTATTGTTAATGAAGAAGTTTATGTTTCTCAACCACCCCGGTTTCATACATGAAAAATTCCCAAACCATGTTTTCAAACTTAAGAAAGCATTATATGGGTTAAGACAAGCTCCTAGAGCTTGGTATGATCGACTCAAACCCTTTCTTTTGGATTTAGGCTTTAAAATGGGTGAAGTTGATTCAACACTTTTTATTAAGGATTATGAAAATGACATCCTATTGATTCAAGTTTATATAGACGATATTATATTTGGTTCTACTAACTATAATCTTTGCCAAGAATTTTCTAAGTCTATGAAGGATGAATTCGTAATGAGCCATATGGGTGAGCTCAACTATTTTCTTGGACTGCAAATTCGGTAAATGAAGGATGGTACTTTCATACATCAAACCAAGTACACATGGGAGCTTATCAAGCGATTCGGGATGGAATCGTCTTCAAGCAAAAGGACTCCCAAGAGTACAACAACCCATCTACACAAGGATGAGAACGGAAAGGATGTAGATGTTCGTCTATATCGAGGTATGATCGGTAGCTTACTCTATTTAACTGCTAGTAGGCCCGATATCATGTTTCTGTATGCCTATGTGCTAGATATCAAGCTAGACCTATGGAGTCACACTTGATTGCGGTTAAACGAATTTTTCGTTACCTCAATCATTCACTAAATTATGGGTTACTTTGACCTAAATTTAGCACATATGAGTTAATCTCATATAGTGATGCCGACTTTACCGGATGCAAATCCAATAGGAAGAGTACTAGTGGCACTTGCCATTTTCTAGGAAATTCCCTAGTTTCTTGGTTCTCCAAGAAACAGAACTCGGTATCATTGTCCACGACTCCAGCGGAATATATTGCCACGAGTCTTGCATGTGCACAAGTTCTTTGGATGAGACACACTCTTAAGGACTATGGTGTCAATTGAAATATTTGCCCTATCATGGTTAATAACCAAAGTGCTATTTGTCTTTCCAAGAATCCGGTACATCACTCCCATACCAAACACATAGATGTGAGACACCATTTTATCAATGATCATGTAGCTAAGAAGGACATCATCTTAGAGTACATTGAAACCCAAAAACAAATTGCCGACATCTTCACTAAACCTCTTAAAGAATATTCATTTGTGAGGTTGTGTGGAGAATTAGGGATTATGGGTGAATATGAAATTTAGGAGTTCAACCTTCACGCTATATCATATTTGGACTCATATCATCATGGTACTTCTCTTCTTTTGATAAATTATATGTTTCATATATATTTGTTTTAAGAGATGTTATTGAGATTTTGATGATTTTGTTAGTTTTTGGATTGGTTTTAAGAGATTTGTGTGTTAATTTATTATATTTTGATATTGATTTCTTGATTAGATTTATGTTAGAGTATAGGTCCTAGGGTAGTTGTCTCTATCCGCCAGTTTTTAACCTCACTGTGCATTTTTGGACCAGGACAGACGACTGTCATTCCTTCGACAGGCGACTGCCCTACTCTATTTTCTTATACAGCAGACTGTATCTTTTGCACATGCGACTGATGACGACTTTACAGTCGACTATCTGATCGACAGGTGACTGCAGTTTGGTCATCAGGCACCTGCCCATATCTTCAGTGGTCTCTGTTTTATATCATCAAATTTTGATTCTCAGTCAGTCGACTGATGAGTCAAATACAGTCGACTGTCTCTCCGATAGACGACTGTGATTTACCCAACATTTGACTGTCTGTCAACCTTAGCCCATCTTTGTCCTTTCAACCAGTCGACGGACGATTGTTCATCAGTCGACTGTCAACTGTTGTGGCTGTTCGTTAACTTGATCTGAGCCGTTGATTTTTCAAACCAACGGCCCAGATTCTTTAGACACCTCTTTATATCATTGAGATACATCGATTCGTTCTGTTGTTTTCTCTCTCATCCGACTGAAAACTCCCGTGTCTTCATCCTTCGAACTCCTCCTTTGATCACTCCTCCTTCGATTTCAAGCCAATTCGAAGCCTCTCTCCTCCGATTTTTGATTGCTTTGGTCGACCATCTCCTTCTCCAACGTTTCCCCTCGAACTAGGTTTCTACGTTTATTTTCGTTCGTTTGTGCCCTAATTCCTATCAATCAAGATTCATGGAACCTGTTGGTCCTCCGCCGTCAGATGAGACTTTGGATATCTTTCTTGCTGAATCCACCCCTCCATCGGCTGACCAGCAACCCTCTTTGCCACCATCTTCAGGGGAGTACTTGGATATCTTGTTTGGTGACCCTATTCCTTAAGACAATGTCGCTGAACCCTCCTCTCCGCCAGCTGACCAACCTCCCTCTACTCCAACGTCTGTTCCTCTCGAGGATTATCTCTTCAATAGGATGTGTGACCGTGTTTCCATGATCAAAACGCGTGTTTCAGACTTGGATCATAAGCTCTCGCTTCTCCTTGAGCTTCAGTACAAGTCTTTCCTATTTCACGAAATCCCCATTCCGGCCGCTCTTCAGGCCATGTTTCCAACTTCGGAGGATTCTTCCAAGTGAACTGTTGTACCTCCTCCTCCTCGCTTTGTACCCTTGCCTTCTGAGGTTCTGACCCCCATGCATGCTCATGTGGAGTCTTCATCTGCGGGTGCGCCGTCATCCAAGTGGAAGGCTAGTGCATACCCTGCTCGTCGCTCCACTAGACTGATGTTCTGCCAATCTGGTCGCCCCTTAAACCCATCAGTCATCCACATCGACTTATCCTAATGTTGCTGCTCCGAGGACACTCACCCTTAGTACTAGATGATTTTGTTAGGGTTGAGTGGATGATGTATTTTGATCACTTTCTGTGGATGTACATGAGTGTATGACTGTATTTTGTGCTCGTGTATCTTTGATCATATATATATGAAAATGTTGTTGCTTCATTTTCTGTTTCACACATTGTCTCATTGTTTATCTTATATGTGTGAATTTTGTGAAATTGTCTCCTTGTATGCGATATCATTTATATGATGTGATTTGAGATGTATTTTTGTTATGTGGCTCGTAATGTTGATATTGGGCTTTCATTCCTTTAGTCAGCTAAGTTTTAATATGTTTTATGAGTTTTTGGTATGTATGTCGATAAGATGCCCTTTTGTGATTAGTTTCTCTCCGAAGATTTGTTGGCGTCAAATTGAGTATACATCCTTTCTGTATACTCCCATGTAAGTACTTCTTACATGTATACTCCCATGTAAGCATGATTGTTGTTGTTATTTTACTCCCACCTTTTGGATAATGCCATAGGGGAGAGAAATAAACAGATTCATAATGTATGTGCTAAGTAAATTCTAATTACACTTGAATCTAAGATTGAAGTTGCCTTAGATTCAAGGGGAGTAAGATATAATGAACATGGATTATAAAATACTAGATTTTATGGATTCAAGAAAATCATTTCATTCACGCATATCTTACTCATTTGCTTCATTTGATCTATATATGTCCCAATATTTATTAACTAACTTGATTGGCATCTATGTAGGGGGAATAAGTTTCTTTAAACACAATTATTTATCTTTTTGTTTATTTTTGTTTGTCCTCATCAAAAAGGTGGGAGAATGTTGAGTATTGGACTTCTCCCTACTTGGTGTTAATGATGAACAAACATAAATACTTATGACTAATCCCCTATTTGTAGTTAATCTAAAGCATATCATGAAGATCAATTAGCAATGGATGACACTCAAAGATCAATGAAAGCAAGAAAAGTGGATTGGATGATCAAAGATGGTGATTGAAGCACCTAGAAGACTTCAAGCTCATACTTTGGAAAGAAGAGAGAGTTCTACAATGTATTCTCTTTTTTATCTTCTAGCATGTAGCTTAGAAGTAAAACTTTGATGGAGCACACACACTCATCTTCATTTCAGTCATAGGAAATCATTAGATCAATTTTCATTTGACACCAATTCATATTTTCTCTAGAATGTGCAAAGTTTGATCTCAACAGTCGACTGCTAAACGTTTTACAGTCGCCTGTCTAAAACAGTCGACTATGTTTTGTTCTACAGTCGCCTGTTATGCAAATATCTAATCAGTTGATTTTTAGTCTTCTAAGCATTAACTCTATCAGGCGACTGCTGTACGTTTCACATGTGCCTGTCCAAGAGACAGTCGACTGTGATCTGTAAATCAGTCGCCTGTCTATCATCTGCCCAATGACCAGTTCATTTGATCTGGCCAGTCAACTGATGTTGTATTTACAGTCACCTGTCCAAGGACCAGTTGACTGTAAATGCTTCAACAGTAGAATCCAATGATTCTTCTGCAGGGCTTGCTCTCTGGAATATTTCTAATACTAGTGCCAGTCGACTGATGTTGTATTTACAGTCGACTGTCCAATGGCACAGTCGACTGTCAATGCTTCAACAGTCGTCTGTCTGTGAGCCTATCTACAGACTCAACTCTCTGGAAAATGTCAAGGCTTGTGACAGTCGCCTGTAGAAGGAATTACAGTCGCCTGTTGGATTTACAGTTGACTGGCTTCTCTTCATCAGTCGTATGTCCTGTGTTTTTCGACTTTTCTCAGACTTTCTCAACTTACCCAGATTACGGCCAGTCACCTGTAGAAGGATTTGCAGTCGCATGTTGGTTTAACAGTCGACTGTCTACTCCTCATCAGTCGACTATCCACGTGGTAAGTTACCATTTGAATTCACACCTACCTTCTGACACAGTACATCAGGCGACTGTGTTTTGTTCAACAGTCGACTGTCGCGAGTGCAGTTCTATCCGCTGGATGTTTCTCAATGGATTTCAAAGGGGCTTTTGGGGATTTTGTTTGAGGGTTTTAAGGAAACTATAAAGGCAGCCTCTACTGTTCCATTGAGAAGTTACTCACTTACTCATTCATTCAAGCTTTCATTCTTCCAAGATCAAAGCTCTCAAAATCCTAAAGCCCTAGAATTCCATATCTTCAATCTCTTGCTCTCCAACCTAGAACCAAAGAGAAATTTTCTAGGCATTTGGTGCAGTCAAGAGAAAGGGCTTTCATCTCCTCAAAAGAGTCATTCAACACACAACACACTCTCCTTTAAGTTCTACTTCAAGGCATTGGTGATTGTAAGTGTTGTTTATTTCAAATTTCATAACTTTCGGTTTTTGATTTACTCTCGGGTTGTCAGAGTAGCTTGCTTGCTCCCAAGTTGTGGGAATCAAGGACAATCGAATGTATTTCAATTTCACTTGTAGGGTTGCTACAAGTGGGGTTTTAAGGAAACCTCAAGTTAGGGTTCTAACTTGAGTATCCGGTTGTTACCAGGTGGAAGGGATGTATGATTACTGGGAACAAATCGGAAAGTGACTTGGATACTCCGAAACCTTGAAACATCCTTGAATTTGCATTGTTTCATTTTGGGGTTTACTCTTTTCTGTATTATTTGTTGGTTAGGAATTTAATTTGGTGTAACTATCTTTTTAAATTGTATAAACACTATTCAACCCCCTTCTAGTATTTTCCTCATAGCCAGGGACCATACAAGATCTCCAAGATCGATGTCATACATCGCAAAGAGGGTTGATTGGTGAACGCGTAGGAAAAAATGGCGCTCCGTCCTGAGATCGTTTGACCCCTCAAACAATGTTATAAAGTCAGACAAAAACCCTACTTTGCGAACAGCGCACTCGCCAGAATTCTTGGTTAAAACCCCTAGCGTGGGGCCCATGCAGTGGGCCCCATCTATCTGCCCGCCAGCAGGCGTGGGCGCCCGCCCGCCCGCCCGGTGGGTCGAGTGTCTGCCTGGGCACAGGCAGGCCCCAGCCTGCCTGCATGTACGGGCGGGCCCCAGCCCGCTGGGGCGTGCTTGACTCCCCCGCTGGATGGGTAAGGCGCTCACCCAGTCGGGTGGGCCTGACCCGCCCAGCTTTGGTTGGGCGGGCCCCACCCCTTGGGCTGGGCGCCTTGGCCCAAAACGGGCCTGGGCACCCAGCCTAGATGGGCTGGAATGCCCAGCCCAACTATTTGGATGGAACCCCTATGCGCTGTTTTGGCTCTAACTTTCTCGTTTGGAGTCTGTTTTGGACGCCATTTGAACCTGGGTTTAGACTGGGATATTTTCGTCATCCATGTATACAGCTCATGTGTCCATTATATATAGTATATACTGGTAAACAATTTACGACATATTCAAAACCTTTTACATCATACGCTATATTCCCACATCCTTGATATTCTAAAACTTATATCGCAAACTATTTGCGAAATATTAAATTCCCATTTAATATTAAAATCCATTTGCCTCAAATACAAATGAACTGATGGCATACGTCCCTCAACAAAAGGATATGTCTAGGAAAGCATCTGAGTTTGTTGATATCAAGTTTGATGATCTCACATGCCGGTTAAACAGTGTGATTAAGAGACATCATTGTGGAGGTGTTTAAGTATTCCTCATGAGTATATAAATTTAAAGCGGGATCATGAATATTTAAATTGATACAACAAACTAGACACATGACATTATAAGCGACAAAGATCTTAGTGGATTGGATTACATAGAGGACAACTGTTTATATCTAACTAGTGCACACCAAGATTGACTGTGATCCTTAATGAGCAGCATGACCAAGTTACCTAGTATGAAAAAGTCTTCTTCACATATTGTTTCTGGAACGATAATCCCATCATGTGCGAGTGAGAGATGTTGGATTTGGGTACATCCATGACAGGTTTAACCTAAAGAGGTTTAAATGTAAATATTAAAAGATTAAGTGGGCTATGTGCAAATTTCAATTAACCTTTGTGGGTAATTGAAATTAAGAGAAGTAGAGGGTTTCTAATGTAAATTTGTAATCCAACCATTAGAAGATGGCCTATTTTTACAACGTTAACAATTCTAACAGAAATAAACTTCTTCCCATCTGGATACTGGAAATACACGTCCACTCCTTATGGGAAGAGTGCGTTGTTCTATATACAGAAAGTTTACGTTCTTTCTCCCTCAAAAATAACAGATGAAGAAGAAAGGGTAACATTGGTGGTGAACAAGCGTTTGATTCATTTGTGATTCCAATCCCGATCCAAAGTATTGTATTTCATCCTCGATCCTGTTCTACTACATTGAAGGTGATGTGTCCATCCTCTACTTGAAATTCTACTCAAAGTCATATGCTTAATAGAACTTCTAACTTGGATCTAATTCATTTCCAAAATGAAATATTCTAACTTGAATCCAATTTTTGAATCTGTTCCAAATTAAAAATTGTGTGTGTTTATATAACAAATTTCAACACTCCACCTTGATACAAAATACACAAAATAACTAGAACACAATACCTAGATGCGAGCCATAACACAACAATTTATATAGTCTTTAGGGTCGTCTCTTGACATTCCAATAGTTTTTTTTTCGACTTTCAATTTATGTGACATATAAGATTGTCTTTTTGAATCTTACCATGTTTTTTTTAGAAATTTCAATGATAAATTTTGTTTCTATATGCAGCTTACACCGAGTTAAACACCAAAAACTCGTTTATGCTTAGTCTCCCAAGTATAGTATTATCTTGTTTATGTTCAAAGGTAATGTGTCATGGCTTCCATTGTAAACTAAGCATTATAGCCAAACATTACAAGTTTCAGTAAGTTTGATAACTTAAGATGTAGTTACTTTGAATGTCTAATTTATGATTAGGTAATCATCTGACTGATAATACATCATATGTTAAATTACTCTGTTCCAAGAACCACAATACACTGTTTCATTCAATTCTCCAACTAAGAATAACAGAGCAGGAAGCCTGATCAAAAGAAGACTAATTCATTGGTTGTGTGTGAGTTCTCTTCCTACATGAATGGATTGGGATCTTTGGTGGTGCTCCATTGGTGCAAAACTTTTCCGAACACATCATAGAACACAACCCTGGCTTCGGCCCTCGTCAGTTGCAAAGAAATGAACCCTTGCCCGTCGTAAAACAGCTCCAATTTCTCGTTTGTTGGTGTGTAGATCCCTCGCCAAGCCTTCGATCCCCCTCCGGTGGTTATAAATTGGAGCGGGCTACAAAGAGAAGATCAAATCTTTAAGTGATTCCAAGAAACATGTATGAATTCAATGTGGCCGAAAAACAACTGATGCCTACCTAATGCTACTACTAATGTGCTCGAGGCAATGATCATGGCCATTGACGTAAAGATCAACTCCATATGTCTGCAATCACTTCAGAATCAGACGTTAATACGTGAATGATGTGAAGAAGTTTCTGTACTGCAAAATGGAAAGCCCATTACCTCGAGCACAGGGAGAAGCATGTCAACAAGCTCAGCGGTGTCTCCATGCTCGCTGACGCTCCTTATCGGGTGATGCCCGATAACGATCTTCCACGTCGCAGTGGACGCTGCCAACGCCGAATCCAACTCCTAATTTTGTAATCATGGTTATCTCTCAGTGTACCTAAGTTGGAGAGAGTGCACCGTGAACATACCTGCAAGACGTTGGATATGTAATCTTTGCGTGGTTCTACTCCTCGCCAGTCATAGTGGCTCTCCTTTGGGTGAGTCCAGTACTTCAGAACGAAAGGAGTTGTATCCACGAAGAAAAATTGTGCAACCTCTAGAGAGATTAACACGGAGAAAAGTAATCATGGATACACTTCTTTTATAATTAGCTAGTTTTTAATACATCAAGGTCAAATGACGATGTTCTTTTTTTTTTTTTCATTCTCACCCGTGTCAACAATGAAGGATCTCATGCAAAGCCATCGCTCATCGATCGTTCGAAGGTACGGGTCTAATTGAGCAAGCGCGTTGCCTCTATAGTCATGATTTCCCAACACTGTGAGGAATTTTAATCAAAAGGGTCAGTAACAAACGAAGCAAATGATACTTGCTGATACGTGAAGAGCAACATTTTGATGCGCATATTTGAATACACACCAGAATACCATTGTTTTTGCAAGCTCCTGGCAGTGTACACATTAGTGAAGCACTTCTCAAACTCTGGGTCATTGACGTCAGTCAGTCCACTCTCGTAAAAATTATCACCCACAGAGATCACAAAATCTATGTCAAGCTCCTCCCCAATTCTTCCCATCTGTTTATATCATTGATCTAAGTCATTAGCTCTCTCTCCCCCTATCCATTGAGTTATATCAATTGAGAATAAGACATTTGTTTATACAGTGTAATTTACAAGCATGTTGGGGGAAAACGATAATGTTTGCAGAAAAGCTAACAAATAGTTCATACTCTAAATACCTATAAAAACTTATCTGAAATAAGTTAAAAAATACTGGTGGGCATTCTTCAATAATTTTTTATCTAATTCAAAAGCTTTATCTTTCTATATGATGGTTGTCTAAAATAAATGAATAGAAACCCTTTATATCCAAAAGAAATCAAAAAAAAAAAAACTCCCAGCTGCTAAGGGATGGGTTTTTTGTCAACGTGCATAACAGGCCAATCTGCATATGGATCAACAATCCTAGCCAAGTCCGAGGCAGTTAGCATCCTGCCAGCCATCTACTAACAAGAGAATCTCTTAAATCTCTTGTTCCAAAACAAAATTTTGATTGTCCAAATATTAAAATAGGAGTCTGAGTCTTAGCTCAGTTTGCAAGATACACTTCTTCCTATGTGAGAGGTTATTGGCATGATACACACACACACACAGTTGTAAACCAACATTTCCTTAAAAAAAGATAAGGTGTTAATTAATTAATACACCGATGGACGGACATTAAAGAAAATTTCGTCCCAAAAAAAAGAAAATTTTGGAAAGCGTTGACAGAGAATATGAGATATCAACCTGGTAAGCAACTTCAGATTGATTGTAAGTCCCATTTCTTCCCCAGTCTCCCACCGCCAACAGACTCAAAGACCCAAATCCATTCGATATCGGATGCTCCAACCTCGGTAGCTCGGCGGACGACAGCAAGAAGAAGAGAGAGCTTATAACAACAACAAGAAGAAGAGCATCACCACCGAGAGCCATGGCTCTTGCCATATGGCCTCTGATAAGTGTTCTTGAAAAAATAATGATAGTAGCAGCAATAATACTAGCAAAACAGGACAAAAACGTACCCAACTATAGAGATATAAATATAAACAGAAAGGGAGTTAAGAGAGAAGAGGGGAAGGATGGCTCGAAGCTTCACTTTGTTGCTTTATACACAATTGGTGAGTTTCTCGGGTAGTGACTTGAATCTGAAATAATTGGAAGCAACTTGTGACAAGTAATATTCTGAAAGGATATTCACGTGTGAATGAGAGTGACCTGTTACTTTGCTTAATATTTTCATCAATCGGATACAACACGCAAATATAACACGGATACAACACGCAAATATACGACAATTATATGTTGACACTCTTCCCATTTTTTTTAATCTATTCCTTTTTTATCTACATTATATATGCCTAGCAAAGTCATCTTCCAATTAAAAAAACCGAGCCAAAGCCACCCGCACTACAAATACCTCCCCCAGCAATCTGCTAGTTGAGATCTAGCCAGCAATCAACTGCTAATTGCAGGTTTTGATTAAGAGATGGCGTAAAGTACTCGGATGCCTTCATTATATTAGCTTTGTCTCTTAACCAATTGAGCTTTCAATCCACAACTTCCCTACTTAATACGGAAGAGAGAGTAGCGAGCAATTTCTTTCAAGTTTCAGGTGATTATCTTGTTGCACGTCACTAGCTTACAAAGCTGTGCAAAGTGAACACGATGATGCTGAACAAAACCAGTATTGCTTTTACTAAATAAAGAATCCTATGATGAAGCAGGTCATAACTTAAAAACTTTATCACATCCAAAAGAGTTGATGTGCTAAAAATATGTTTGAATTGGATAAGTAAGAATTTAAATAGAAACATTGAAAACAAAGTGGGTGGTGGTGGCCAGGTGGGGGTTTCTCTGATCTTATGTAAACCTGCGAATTTTTATTCGATTATGATCTTATAGACAAACAGAAGCGTTTCTTTCATCGAGAATCTTGGTTTATTGAATGAGATAGTGTGTGTGTGTGTATGGGAGATGCTATTGTGAGATGGGAAGCAAAATCTCTTAAAGTGAGCAAACAAATCACAGCCATCCGATCAGAGGGAACGGGTCAGATCTTCCCAATTTCCCAGATCACGCACCCTGCACGTGAGGCCCAATTTCCCAGCCTCCCTCTCCTATCGCGACCCCATCCGTGATCGCAGCTCCCTCTCGCGGACGAAGAACCCAAAACCTAGCCCCCCCCACAGCACTCACCCTTCCGCGATCGATCTCTCCCGGCCGACTCCAAAAAAGCCTCTGCCCCTCACCCTCTCGCAATCGCTCTCTCCCCGCCGACCCCAAAAAAGCCCTAACCGCCTCCCGTTCATCGATTTCCCCAGTAAATCGATTCGTTTGCCCCCAAAAACCCCTAAACCTAGGTTGTTTTGTATCTCTTTACACGACTATTTCTCCTCATTAACAGTCTGTTCAGAGACCAAAAGGCCAAACTTGAAACATATTCTTTAGTTGGAAACTTATACTTTTTAGTGTTTGTATTTGCCTAAATCATCCATCAATTAATTGTGCAGGAGTAATCTGGGTACTGGATACTGGAATTGAGAAGCACATGTTGTGTATGGAAGCTGGAAGCAATGTTTTTTTGGATATCAATGTTTGTATGGAAGTTGGAAGCTGGCTCCTGTGCATACTAGAAATAATTTTTTTCGGATTGGCAGCAATTGCCAGGAATCTGAATCTCAAACTACCAGGAATCTCAAACTGTGAGCAAGCTTGTGTTGCCAGTTCAATAACCATGCTTTTTGTTGTCAGAAATGGATTTTATAATCATGAATAGTTTGATATTTCCTGCAC
Source organism: Scilla litardierei (assembly GCA_030789695.1). Taxonomy (NCBI): domain Eukaryota; kingdom Viridiplantae; phylum Streptophyta; class Magnoliopsida; order Asparagales; family Asparagaceae; genus Scilla; species Scilla litardierei. The sequence goes on along the minus strand of CM061131.1, from coordinate 81,565,560 downwards.
AGTATCATAATCATGCATAGTTTGATATTGCCAGTTCAATATCCTTGCTTTTGTTGCCAGAACTGCCTTTTATAATCATGTACAGTTTGATATATTATATTTGGGCTGATTACATATTTGCACGAGAACTCGAATAAAGCTTCTGCAACATATACTTATACAGGTATATTATCAAACTTTATATTTGTTTTCCCTTATCGAATACATGTATATATTGAGGTCGATATATTATGTTGCCTGCATTCACATGCATTGTCTGAAACTGATGGGATACGACAACATATGTATGTCTAACTGTTTGGAAACAAACATGGGACATGATATCATGACATCAAACATCAAATTGCTTTGTGTTCATCAAATGGATCAAAGGGGAGATTGTGCCTGTAAGCCATGTTTTACTAACAACAATCCATGTCCAAACATGGCAGAGCAATCCAACAGACATACAAAATATGTCTCTTACAGTTCCCCATCTACTGCACAAAAATAGATGGTGCATGTAAGCCATGTTTTGCTAATCTTTGGTTCTTCATGACAGGTTCCCATTTACTCTCTTACGGGTATTTCTTTTCTCTCCATGTGATGCTTGCTATGTGACATGCTTGTACAAAATATATCATTGTGTTGTTTTGGACAATAAGCAGGCACAAGCAGTAGCTCATAGTCTACATTGTTAAACATGGGAGTATGTTTATGCCACTCCTAGTTTTATATGATTCAGCAGTTATGATTTTTGCTGCGTAGTAAGCAGGAACAAGCAGTTCATGATTTGGACTGGATGCGTAAAGGCAAGAGAATCTGAATAAAGCCTTTGCAACATTTGGACTGGATGCATAAATGCACTAAAAACAATGTTTCTGTATTGTATTGGCAAGGAATTGATATTTTGCTAAAACATTCTTGATAACTGTTATTTGATACAGGTAGGACTGTTGATCTTGTGTTGTTCTGATCATGTAACTAATAGGAGGCTGTGTGCAGATAAGTTTTTATTGAGACTGCTTGTGAGTTTTTATTGATCCATGTCATGATCAGGTTTATTCTAAGAACAGGTTATTCAGAATACTGCACAATCCACAGGTTTCATAAATTTATTCCAGATTGTTGTATTAGAAGCAATTGAAAAGACAATCAAGCAGGGGAATAAACTATTGGGGTTTGAATTAGCTAATGCACAAAAATGATGATGTTTCTGTAGCTTCTTGTTTATGTTATCTTGACGGGTTTATCTGATATCGTAGTTTGTCGATGTGGTACGTACAAAAAGAAAAGCGAGGGATGTATATGGATTTTGTTTAATAAGCTTGGAAGATAGGGTATTACCAGAATGTGTTGCGGAAAGATACAAATAATTTCCAAATTGTAGATGGTATGAGCGATGTAAATTTTTTTCGGAATGGGTTATCATAGTGTGGTGGCTATGGTACAAGATGATGTGCCGTTGAGTTCAGTTTGATCTGTGCTTTTAAAGATTATGTAAGTCACATGAAGCACGTGCATTATTTAGTCCCTTGCTGCATCTGTTAATGCATCTGTTAATGCATCTTTTAAACAATGTTCTATAACATAATTGATGGTGAACTATCAATAAGCTAAAGTGCACACAAGATTTGAGTCCCTCAACTTTCACAATCCCAATTGGTGTGTCTGTTGTTAGTCCATGATTAGCGATCTTTCAAATCCTACCTATTTTTCATTAAAGATGTGCATTTTTTACTTTCTGCATGTTTATAATATTGTGAGTGGCTTTATTCATAGATTGGCACTTTCTTGTTTCAGAATCATAATATTAGAAATGTTGATCTTTTGCGGTAATTGAAGTCCAGCTTCAAGCAAAGCTTAAGATTTAGGAAGTTTAGAATGCCTGGGTCAACATTTCATTTTGTCTTGCATGCTTATTAAGGATGTCGATGTGTTATGCATTTGTCATAATTGTTATAACTGAATTGGTCTTCATCATATTTCAGTTTCCTTGTGTCAAACTTGAATTTGAATGGTATTGTAGATGCATATTTTCATTAATCTGCATCTCCTTCTGGGAATGTCGTGGAATACATATGCAAAAGCTTACTAAGAAACTACTGAATAAGTAGAGTAAGGTCGATATCAATTTCTTAACAGAACTCTGTTGATCAGAACTCTGCTATATCTAATGATGCTCAATATCAATTTTTTCACAGGAATTACTGGAAAGTATCATGATGATCAATTTCAACCATCAATATCTAGCATTTGATTATGCCAGATTTGGAGCAAGGATATCAAAGAGAAGGAATCATGAAGTCTGTCAGATTTGTGAAGCTTGTGCCAGATTCGAAGGAATCACAATGTGTAGAGCATGTGCCAGATGCTTGTCAATGTAATGTGTAATATGTAAATTCAAAGTTTTGTCAATGTAATATGTAATGTTGTGTCGAGACATTGTGTTGGATACAAGTAGAATTGGCTCCAGTGAACACTGTGATATGCAAATATGTTAATGTCGTTATGTGATTGAGTTCAAAATGTTGCAGTTTCAAACAAAATTATAATTTTCAAAGAAAAGCAAGTAATATGCATCATTGTGGTCCCTCAAGTGATTCGTTTGAATTGGAATTCTTTAGTTGCATTGATAAACTGAAGCTCTTGTAACAGGTGTTGCAATGATAAACGGATACTCCAGTTTAAGTCAGAAATCAAAATTATACAATTTTGATATAAGCCGTTATACATAATTCAGAATTCTCAAGACCTCTCAAAATGTTGAGATAAGCTGTTTACAATTTTCATAATGCAGACTTTATAAATCACAAATTTGAGGAATGTTTGATACAAATCAAAATGTTTGATACAAATAGAGTTGTATATCAAATTTACTTGACAATTTTCACAATTCAGAATGATTGATACAAATCTAGCACAAATATACAACTCTGACACAGACTTCATTACAGAATTTCATTACAGAATTCCATTACAGACTTCATTAGCACAAATATACATCATCCATTACAGAATTCCAGGCCCGAAAATGAATCCAGTTTCTCAATTCGCAGCACATTCATGGAGGAGCATCTGATCAACTACCAGACTCATGGGGGCTTTGTGCAAGTTGAGGAGCTTCTCATTCGTCAGTTTCTCAAGCGATAAAGTCAGTTCCATTGCTGAAAATACATTAGCGAAAACTTTAGAAAATATCCAAGTGCTAATTGAATATTCACCCTTTGAATATCAGCATTATGCGTCCAAACTCATACAAAGACAAATATTAGTTCATACCATGAAGAGTGTCTCCTTTCGCAGGGTGATCAAACTCAGTCAACGACATCAGTAAGGTACCTGGTACTCCATTAGTTTCTCTGCATGCAAGTAAAGGCAAAGGCAACTTGTCAACAAATAAGAATGAGTTAGTTGAATTCAAGAAGCTTAGTATTGACAGGTATATAAAAAATGCATAAAGATTAACAAACATTGTACAAGATAAACGTAATATTGTGGTTTGGTCAATAGAACTGGGGTGGAGAATATCCTATCATTCTATAAACTTCGGCTTGCAACCTGCGACATTTAATATTATGGTACAATTAAGTTCATGTTGACTGAAAATAAGAGAATTTGACCTGCTTACGTGGCTTTGGGACACATTTGAGTCTAGAAGAGTTCAAATTGGCGAATAGGTTGGAAACAGTCCGCAAAATCTCAGCAAAATCTGACATTAAACTTGGATACAAACCAACCCCATTGAGATCTCTACTAGCAGAAAGAAAAACAAATATGTCATTAGCATGGATTTTATCTTAGTCCCCAGAAATGAGCTAATTATGTAATCTGTGGATTGAGTAAGTTGCTTATGTAATGCTTCCATTGGCAAAAATGGTGACAGCATGTTGCTAGGGCGAGGCCCTGCAAATGACAACTACTCGAATGAAGCTCCATGTCCATGCTTTGCTGCTCTGAAATACAACACCTTACGGCTAAATCTGCAAACATCAACGAGTTTCAGAGATTGTGCACTTAAAATATAGAAGAAACAAATCTGTTCAGTTTGCAATAGCATGTTAACTCCTAGATGTTACAATTGTAAGAATAATTTCACCTGTTGCATGTCCACATAAATGTTTTCCAATGGCCAGGTATTGATGTCCCTCCAAATCTTCTATTCCATGCATATCCAAATTTTCCAATGACCACTACCTCCTTAATAATAATTCTGGTTCAATAAACCGTGAAAGCAAAGATGCCAAAATCAGTAAAAACTAATGAAATATACAAAAACTTACATCCTAACACAATGAATGGTAGCAGAGTTCTTAAAGCTCCGTCTCTCCCATGCATATAACCACATCGTAAAAATAAAGAAGTTGTTCCTGCATGTTGATATGAATGTTGCATACAAATAATGAGCATCCAGAAAAAAGTTGTGCTAGCCGTGAAAACATTGCTTGCTGGCATCCAGTACAAATTTGATATGGTAGTTTTAAGAAAATAAAATAAAAGCATAAAATTTGACACAATACCTTTTGCATTTTTCCAGTGAATACACCAATCTCATGTTTCATTGTGAATAAAGATGATGCAATGAAATGGGTAAAGAAATTGACCAATAATGTGTAGGTGGTGTCTATGATTGAGAGGGACAGTGTGCTTGATAGTTTGCGTGCTTTAATGATATCTGCACCTCGTTGCTGTACGGTGGCGATAAACTCGCCATTTAACCTGGGAGCATATGTTAGTTCGAAAAATAATGCTGAATTATATGGTGAGAAGAGAATATCATTTAACCCACATGATATGCACAAATAATAAATTTCCTGTCGTTTGTAATTGTTAGTATCAAATATGAATGAACATCTCAAATATGATATGCACAAAGAATAATGGCCCATTTTCAAATTTGTCAAGTTGCATATACATACGTTGCAAATATGTGTTTGCCTCTAAACAACATTCCAAATTTGGGCTCCAGGTTGTGTTTCCTTCAAATTAGGGCTCCGGGTTGTCTAAATCCTCTGAAGTTTTGTAGAAAGGGATGGTGACCCACTCTGACATTATTTCTTGCGTATTTACCCTTGCACTCCTACTTTTTATATTTTCTACTAAAATTATTTGATTAAGATTCAAAAATGAACTCACCCATCGATTCCAAATAAGTCTTTGTCGCAAAAGTTGATTTACCTTTCAAGTTCAAATAATAGGATGTTGGTGACAGAAAAAGCTATTGATCATTAACTAGTAGCTAGCCAAGTCATCGTCAGCCTCTACGTTGATGCTTTTGAGAAAAGCAATGTAGTTGTCGAGAGACGAAAACATTGAGCTCTCATAGACTCTAATCAAGGCGTTAAAGTAAATATATGCCACAAATAGGATATGATTACTAAATACAAATTGACTAATGAAAAAACACCACTTGATTATATGCCACAAATAGGGTAGTCGTGAAGTTGAAGATATAACATGATAATGATATATGCAAGCAGCCCAAATATAATATATCAAACTTTACATGATTATAAAAGGCAGTTCTGGAAACAAAAGCATGGATATTGAACTGGAAATATCAAACTTTGCATGATTATAAAACTGTGCAAGAAATATCAAACTGTTCATGATTATAAAATCCAAACTGTTCATGATTATAAAATCCATTCTGGCAACAAAAAGCATGGTTATTGAACTGGCAACAAAAGCTTGCTTGCAGTTTGAGATTCCTGGTAGAATGAGATTCAGATTCCTGGCAATTGCTGCCAAACTGAAAAAAATATTTCCAGTATGCAAAGGGGCGTGCTTCCAGCTTCCAGCTTCCATAAAAACATTGATATCCATAAAAACATTGCTTCCAGCTTCCTTTCAATGCTGAGTGATGGAATTAAAAATTAATATAATATTTTTGCAATGAAAATTAATAAAAATGAATTTAAACAATGATGGAATATAGATGAAAGATTGTGTCATACCTGAGGCATATTGATGGACGATTGTGTCGCAGTGACATCACTCACAAGTTCTTGGGTTGAAACACTAAAAATAGAGAAAATAAAATTAGGAAAAATAACGCCTAAAATGACTCAAACGTATAATATGAAAAAATTACCTTTCTTTCATTGGGCAATTACACCTATCGTGATGCACAAACTTGTTACAACATCGACATAACCGTAGAGGTTTCGATGCTATTTCTCTTGCCTTTTCCCCTCCTCCTTTAATCCGTTTTCCACTACCTTTGGTCTTTGCAATGGAAGGTGGATGAATATCAACCGTTTCCGACAATTTTGGCCTTTTCTCTGGTTGTGAATTTTGTGGATTTTCAGAAGTCAGTCGCTGAATATCTTCAAAGGCCTTGTCAATCAAAATCTGTCCCATGTCAAGCCGTTCAGTTGAAGAGTGAGCAAATTTCAAAAACTTGTGAACTTTATTTGAAAGCTGGGTGAACTTTAAATCTTGTTCCTTGCCGTAGCTACCTTGAATTTCGACATCATCATTATCTCGAACTATTTCATTTGTTACCAAGGATGTCCATCTTTTTAAAATATAACATTGTGGCAAAGTATCAACAAATTCATTACGCAATACAATAAGAATATGTCTACAAGGAATCCCATCAGTTTCAAACTTCTTGCAACTGCATATTGCGGCTTCTTCTGGACCTTTATAAACAACATCTCTCGGTTTATCTGGATTCTTCATTTTGCCCATTCTTTTTACACAATATTGTCACAAATTGCCTTCACACCCTCTCATCTGAGATGCATAGTTCAAGCTTTGAACAGCTTCTTCCTGAAAAACATAAAATTTTTCTTGGGTATATATCTCTGCCATCTGCCCCTCCATTTCTAGATCTGTAAGCAATTTTGGTTTTGTATGAATAGTCTCGTAATCAGCCGCCAACTCATTTTGTCGTTGTTTTCTTATAGCTCTTTCAAATCTCGAAACAAACTCAGTTAAGGTATTCATTTTATTCACATACTTATCAATGAAAGAATTCATGCTCTCCGATCTTTGGGTTGTACGAATTCCAGCCGTGAAGATATCTTTAGAATATGCAGGTATCCATTTTTCACGAAACAAGTATAGATCGACGAGCCATTCATGATTATTCAAATGGTTATTACATAAAACATTCTCCCATTTGATTTCAAACTCTTCAGGAGTCTCAGAATTACAAACACAATCTTGAAATGAAATATTAAACTCACTTTTGAATGCCGTCGCACCTAGTTTATCTGGAAGTTTTTTTAAAACATGCCACATGCAATACTTATGAATGGAAGCAGGAAATACCTCTCTAATTGCAGCTCCCATGGCAGAATCTTGATCGGTGATTATCACGCTAGGTAAATGACCAAACATGGCCTCTTTAAACTTTTCAAATAACCAAATAAAAGAATCTATCCTTTCATTGCATATGAATCCGGCCCCGAAATTTACCGTTTGTCCATGATGATTAACCCCGGTAAAAGGTGCAAAGATGAGACGGTATTGATTAGTGTCATATGTTGTGTCAAATATTAACACATCGCCAAAATATTTGTAATACTTTCTAGCAAGAGCATCTACCCAAAACACATGCGTCAATTTATTGTCATTATCTCCTTTATACGCATACTCGAAAAATGGATTTATCTCTTTCTCCTCTTGCAAATGCTCCAACAATAAGTGAGCATCATATGCTTTCTTCTCCTCCTTCTCCCTTTGCAAGGCATTCCGAATATCTTTTTCTGTGCATCCAATATCTCCATAACCACCACTTTCAACGGCTAAGACTGAAATACAATCTGATGTCTTTAGGTTAGCATATTTTAGTGTGTTTAAGAGGCTTTTTTGTGCTTCAGTCACGTTTCTATTGCTTCTTAAGAATTGTTGTTTTCTTGGAGTGACACACACATGATTATGAGATTCATTAAATCTCCGAACGGACCACTTTCCATCAGAGTCTCTTTGAAGTCTTACACTTGCTAAGCAATTTTCTCGAGTTATGGACCTTTTCCTCTTTGCTTTTCCATCCGTTACATTTATTTTCTCCCTTGGTAGCCCTTGCTTTGAGCAAACAAATTGTTGAGAATACCTTTCTCCTGTAACTTTATCAATCAGTGTCGCATATTTTCTAACTGAAAACCCTGCTAATTTTGCATATTGTTTGTAAAAATCCTCCCCTTCTTTCAATGAGTTAAAACTCTTTCCTTTTACTGGTTTATACATCTCCTCAACATTTTCCCAACCGGATGCACAATTCGGAAGTGAACTCGATGCATCCATTAAATATATGCTTCCTACACACTCAAAGAAAACAGTTCTGCCAACAACAACATAGTATTAATCAAACCTCGCTCACAATTCACAATTTTTGCATATAATTAAAAACTAATGCACGAAAATCTGACATCATTAGGTTCTAATTGCAACAACGGAGAAAACATTATTACTGAAATTAAAATAGCATTTTTTCTGAAATTAATACATACATACATGCTCAGGTTATTGATGTTGAAATACATTCATGCTCAGGTTATTGGTGTTGAAATACAATCATGCTCAGGTTGGTTCTGCATGTGCAAATTAAAGTAAATTTAGGGTTCCGAGCCAAAATCATACCGGCACTTCAAAAATTTGGCACTTCAAGGCAATTAGAAAGCTCAAATCGTCTTAATGAAAAAGAAACTGATACTTGCTATAATCATTATTATAAGAGAAATTGAAGGTACTACAATTTTATATGCCAATTTCCCAGTAAATGAAGCTGAACATATATGTTACTCCCCAAAATAGAAATTAAGATACAATACTTGCTAATTCTGACTTAGACAATTTTTGGTCCCTAATGAAAAAATGAACCTTAGCACACCGGTTCAAGAATTAACAGAAGTTCAAACAAAATAGTTGCAGGTGTACCCGATTCAACAAAAACATAGCTAATGAATTAACCTTTCAAACAAGTAACAAAAATTGAACAACTCTTCATTGTTCCTTCGTATTTAATCCGATGTTAGAGCTCTAGATTTTTGAATCCTTAATCAACAAGTGAATGGCTAGTTTCTGTTTTGTTTACACTACATCAATCTCAGTTATCCTGTGATCTCAGTTATCCTGTGAAACAGACAACAAACAAGAAGCCTCCTCTAATTTTAACTTCTCATGCTCTCGTGTCCAGCGCTACAGATAATACACCAGTCTAAATAAATTTAAAAAATAATTTCTTGAACCCCAGAAATTTACCTTGTGGGTGCTGATCACGGTTTTTGATGCAATTGAAGCTTCCGCCTGAAGAAGAAGATGGCAAACGGGCCTAGGTCCAGGGCAAACTTGCCTCGAACACAATTCCTCCCTGAACTGTTGTGGGTCGCCCAAACATCAGTTCTTAAGAATGTAAATGCATGAATTAATAATAACATCAAATTAAAAAAATATCTTCTTGAGCATACCACAGAGTTTTACCTAGTGGGTGATGAGCTACGGTTTTGATGCAATTGAAGATTCCGATTGATGAAGAAGACGAGAGCAAACATGCCTAGGGTTAGTGTTTTTGGGGGCTTCGTCAGCGTTAGAGATGGAGAGGGCTGGGGGAGGGAGACTAGGTTAGGAGGCTTCGTCGACGAGAGAGAGGGAGATGAGGGTGGCTACGAGATGAATTTGGGGTTTGCGTAAGCGATGGGGTTTTCGTCCGCGGGAGGGAGAGGTCTGGGGGAGGGAGACTGGGGTATGTGGCTTCGTCGGCGAGAGAGAGGGAGATGAGGGTTTTTGGGGTTTTCGTCGGCGAGGGGTTAGGGGTTTTGCTTCGTCCGAGAGAGAGAGACCGCGAGAGGTTGAGGGGTTGGGTGAATATATGGGGTTGTCGTCCGCGAGTGATCAATTGAGAGAGGAGACGAGCATCATTCGCGAGCAATCAATTGAGAGAGGAGATGAGCTTCGTTCGCGAGAGAGAGAGAGAGCGGTTTGTTTTTTGGGGTCTTCGTCTGCGAGGGGGAGAAGGGGACGCGAGGCGTTGGGATCGTGAAAATCACGGGAAGGGATGGTGACCCAGTAACACGTGCGCGGCACGTGAATTGGGAGGGGATTAAATCTGAGACGCTGGCTCAGATCCGACGGCCAGGATGGATTTGCTCACTTTAAGATGGTTTCCTTCCCATCTCACCATAGCATCTCCCTATATATATATATATATATATATATATATATATATAGAAAAAGGGATATGAGCATTCCGTGTAGGAAATTTCCTACACCGTCCTCATAAAACTTCAATTTCCAATCTTTTTTCCAATTATCACCACCGTTCATTTTGATGTAATTATCATGGATGATGAACATACCAAAAATCAAGTGAATCCAACGCTATTTTACCCTCGATCCGATTGTTACAAATTCAACGTTTTCATAACAATAGAACTTTTTGAAATGTGGTGTTTTTGAAGGACGGTGAAGGAAATTTCCTACACGGAATGCTCACCTATATATATATATATATATATATATGAGGTGGGATCAAATGATCCCCAAAAATAACCCCCAAAAATGACCCCCTATCAAAAATCCTATGCCCCCCATTTTTTCGGAAGATCCGAACCGTTCATCTTGATCTCCATCCTCTAAATACCTGATCCACCAATTTTCAACCCGATCCCATGTGTTTTGCCCGTTCATCAATCATTCGCAAAAGTTCTGTTCATGCGAAACCGTTAAATTTGGGTCGGATGGATGAACATGCAAAACACATGGGATCGGGTTGAAAATTGGTGGGTCAGGTATTTAGAGGGTGGAGATCAAGATGAACGGTTCGGATCTTCCGAAAAAATGGGGGGCATAGGATTTTTGGTAGGGGGTCATTTTTGGGGTTATTTTTGGAGGTCATTTGATCCCTCCTATATATATATATATGATTTAATGTAGAAAAGGTGGCACCTGATCCATTGGATCAGGTGCTTAGACACAAAAAAGGTGGGAAGTACAAGCCCCCACATGGGCTTGTACTCGTGGGGTCCCACCTTTTTGTGTCTTGCACCTGATCCAATGGATCAAGTGCCACCTGCTCTGCATTAATCCCATATATATATATATATATATATATATATATATATATATATATATATATATATATATATATATATATATATATATCGACCCCCCCATAATCCCCACACACCCCCCCTTCCTTTTCCGCTCTCCCCTTCGCTTCCGATCGGATCTTTTTTTTGCCGTGCACGTGTGCACGGGGTTTTTCCTAGTCTATTCTATAAACGATGCGGTTGTGACTGGGACAAACGTTTGTCCCAGTCAGCCGGTTTGTTTTTTTTTGTTGGTTTTTTTGCATAGAGAACCTCCTACGACTCCCTAATTGTGCGGAATACTTCCCCTTTACACCTCTTTCAAAAAAAACCATCGCTTACCCATATATATATATATATATATATATATATATATATATATATATATATATATATATATATATGGGGTAAAGGGATCCTAAGGTGGCTCCTTAGATTCAATCTAAGGAGGCGCCCCCATTTCTCCCCATCTCCCATATTTTTTTTGAAATGTTTTTTCATAGGTTTGTTGTTCACCTTATGGATGATCAACATACCAAATTTCAAAAGATTCCAATACTTTTTGAGCCCCCATCTACCCCTTGCAACTTCGTGGGGTTTTCAGCACGTTTTCAGACCGTTGAAGTTGTAAGAGGTAGATGGTGGCTCAAAAAGTATTGGAATCCCTTGAAATTTGGTATGTTGATCATCCATGATGTGAACAACAACCCATGAAAAAACATTTCCAAAAAAATTGTAGGAGATGAGGGAAAATGAGGGCGCCTACTTAGATTTCATCTAAGGAGGCACCTTAGATACCCTTTTCCATATATATATATATATATATATATATATATATATATATATATATATATATATTCTATAAACGATGCGGTTGTGACTGGGACAAACGTTTGTCCCAGTCAGCCGGTTTGTTTTTTTTGGTTTTTTTGCATAAAGAACCTCCTACGACTCCCTAATTGTGCGGAATACTTCCCCTTTACACCTCTTTCAAAAAAAACCATCGCTTACCCATATATATATATATATATATATATATATATTTATGGGTAAAGGGATCCTAAGGTGGCTCCTTAGATTCAATCTAAGGAGGCGCCCCCATTTCTCCCCATCTCCCATATTTTTTTTTGAAATGTTTTTTCATAGGTTTGTTGTTCACCTTATGGATGATCAACATACCAAATTTCAAAAGATTCCAATACTTTTTGAGCCCCCATCTACCCCTTGCAACTTCGTGGGTTTTTCAGCACGTTTTCAGACCGTTGAAGTTGTAAGAGGTAGATGGTGGCTCAAAAAGTATTGGAATCCCTTGAAATTTGGTATGTTGATCATCCATGATGTGAACAACAACCCATGAAAAAACATTTCCAAAAAAATTGTAGGAGATGAGGGAAAATGAGGGCGCCTACTTAGATTTCATCTAAGGAGGCACCTTAGATCCCCTTTTCCATATATATATATATATATATATATATATATATATATATATATATATATATATATATATATATATTCTATAAACGATGCGGTTGTGACTGGGACAAACGTTTGTCCCAGTCAGCCGGTTTGTTTTTTTTGCATAAAGAACCTCCTACGACTCCCTAATTGTGCGGAATACTTCCCCTTTACACCTCTTTCAAAAAAAACCATCGCTTACCCATATATATATATATATATATATATATATATATATATATATATATATATATATATATAGAGTGATCTTCGGTTGCGAAAAATCCCGTGCGAAAGCCCGTGCGAAAACTTTTTTTTATTTTTTTGAAATTTTTTTTTTCAAAAATTTTTTTTTTGATGTTTAATCCATACAATTATATACCCCAGGGAAAATAATGGGTGAACCCGTTGGGCATTAGAGCACCCATCCACCCGTTACAAATTTAACGGTCTCAAAACGTGCGAATTTGATGAAATGGCTTGATCGAAGGCCAAATGACATTATTTCTCAACCATTATTTTTTGAGGGGGGTATAACAACATATAATGAGGGTGGAAAAAAGAATTTTTGAAAAAAAAAATTTCAAAAAAAAGATAAAAACATTTTCGCACGGTGCGAAATGTTCTCATTTGAAAATTTTCCTATATATATATATATATATATATATCTATATTATAAAAGAGGGATGTTATCAAGAGAAATTGGATACGAGATATTGGACAAGAGAAATTGGATAAGAGATATCTATATTATAAGAGAGGGATGTTATCAAGAGAAATTGGATAAGAGATATTGGAAAAGAGAAATTGGATAAGAGATATCTATATTATAAGAGAGGGATGTTATGAAGAGAAATTGGATAAGAGATATTGGAAAAGAGAAATTGGATAAGAGATATCTATATTATAAGAGAGGGATGTTATCAAGAGAAATTGGATAAGAGATATTGGAAAAGGGAAATTGGATAAGAGATATCTATATTATAGAATAGGGATGTTATCAAGAGAAATTGGATAAGAGATATTGGACATAAGAAATTGGATAAGAGATATCTATATTATAAAAGAGGGATGTTATCAAGAGAAATTGGATAAGAGATATTGGACATGAGAAATTGGATAAGAGATATCTATATTATAAAAGAGGGATGTTATCAAGAGAAATTGGATTAGAGATATTGGACAAGATAAATTGGATAAGAGATATCTATATTATAAAAGAGGGATGTTATCAAGAGAAATTGAATAAGAGATATTGGACAATAGAAATTTGATAAGAGTGATGTTATCAAGAGAAATTGGATAAGAGATATCTATATTACAAACGAGAGATGTTATCAAGAGAAATTGGATAAGAGATATCTATATTACAAACGAGAGATGTTATCAAGAGAAATTGGATAAGAGATATTGGACAAGAGAAATTGGATAAGAGATATCTATTATATAAAAGACGGATGTTATCAAGAGAAATTGATAAGAGAATTTGGACATGAGAAATTGGATAAGAGAATTTGGATATCTATTATATAAAACAGGGAAATTGAATAATAGAAAATATAAGAGATGAGATTTTGAGGGATAAAAGAGGAGGTGGGGAATTTTGCACATACAACCCCGGTTTTTGTATTTTTGCCTATGGACCCTCCCCCCACACACACCCACACTTTTTATTCTTACCCCTTCCGGCCATTTTATTTCCAGTTCTATAAAGATTTTGAATCTTATCCTACTAGGACAAAGCTGTGTCCTACGTGGCAAGTTTGTCCTAGGTGTTAATGACAATTTTGGGGGGACTTAAATTTTGTGGGAAAACTTAAATTTGGGGGGAAACTTGAAATTTTGTGGGAAAACTTGAAATTTGGGGGAACTTGAAATTTGTGGGGGAGAAAAACTCAGCCATTAAATAAACCGTGCCCTATGGGCACGGGTAATGACTAGTACATATATATATATATATATATATATGGGTAAAGGGATCCTAAGGTGGCTCCTTAGATTCAATCTAAGGAGGCGCCCCCATTTCTCCCCATCTCCCATATTTTTTTTTGAAATGTTTTTTCATAGGTTTGTTGTTCACCTTATGGATGATCAACATACCAAATTTCAAAAGATTCCAATACTTTTTGAGCCCCCATCTAACCCTTGCAACTTCGTGGGGTTTTCAGCACGTTTTCAGACCGTTGAAGTTGTAAGAGGTAGATGGTGGCTCAAAAAGTATTGGAATCTCTTGAAATTTGGTATGTTGATCATCCATGATGTGAACAACCCATGACAAAACATTTCCAAAAAAATTGTAGGAGATGAGGGAAAATGAGGGCGCCTCCTTAGATTTCATCTAAGGAGGCACCTTAGATCCCCTTTTCCATATATATATATATATATATATATATATATATATATATATATATATATGGTAAAGTGTTCCTAGTGTGACTCCTTAGATTAAATCTAAGGAGTCGCCCCTATTTTCTCCCATCTCCAACATTTTTTTTGAAATTTTTTTTCTTGGGATTGTTGTTCACCTCATGAATGATCAACATACCAAAAATCAAGTCATTCCAATACTTTTAGAGCACCCATCTACCCCTTGCAACTTTATGGGGTTTTCAGAATGTTTTCAGACCGTTGAAGTTGCAAGGGATAGATTGAGGCTTTTAAAGTATTGAAATGACTTGATTTTTAGTATGTTGATCATCCATGATGTGACCAACAATCCCATGAAAAATAAAATCAAAAAAAATTGTGGGAGATGGGAGAAAATGGGGGCGACTCCTTAGATTTAATCTAAGGAGTCACCATAGGAACACTTTACCCATATATATATATATATATATATATATATATATATATATATATATATATATATATATATATATATATATATATATATATATGACAAGTAAGTGGTACTTTATTAATATCAGAAAAGATGTACAAAATAATTGGAGAGCTTCTTGGCCAGTAGAAAGAAGAAAGATAGGGGATAGGGCACAAGCGCCGTCACCCTATACTTACCAAATTCTACAGCCGAAAAGTGCTCCAGAAACTAAATAAAATACATATATACAATGTGACCAATCGGGGAAAAGTTAGCCCGCATCCAAAAATCCCCAATTAGAGAAAGGAGTTATATCTGATGCCTCGTCGAGGTCCAAATCCCGTAAAGAAATAGCGACATCGGCAACAATGTCTTCAAATACCAAAGTCTTACACTTTTCCTTGGCCTCAAATATACGCAAATTGCGTTGCTTCCAAATATGCCAAACCATCGCTGCAAGAGCCGCCCTAGCCAGCAAACCAATTGGCTCATTTACCTTATATCTGGATTGAAGTAAGCTACAAACACCAGATAAGGAATTCGGCAAAGTCCCTGAATACCCGAGCTTGAGTAAGCTTCTGGTGAGTATATATTTGGAGAAAGAACATTCAAAGAATAGGTGCGCCCCACTTTCATGGACTTCCTCGTCACAAAGAACACAATTTTGTGTCAAAATGATCCCTCTCCTGAAAAGAATATCTTTAGTAGGGAGCTTACCGTGCAATGCCCGCAAAAGAGAGAGAGAGCGAATTTGGGAATGTGTTTCTTGTACCAAACAACCCCGTGGAAAGCAAATTGAGGGCGGGGGGTACAGGCGCCTTCCCACGCTGATTTGAAAGAGAATCTCGGCCCCTCAGTCCATTTCCAAAGATCCGCATGATCAGCAAGAGCAACGTTGAGAAGATCATGCTGAAGGTAATGCAAGTTCTGGGGGAGATGCCAAGAGCCCGCATACCAATAGTCTGAAACACGTTTGGACTCATCACCGGGCGGTGGTTGATGAAGGAGATGGAGGGGCCCTTTGGGGTGCCAGTTGTCATACCAAAACGAAGTAGAATTGCCGTCACCAACACACGTTTGATTAGTTTCTGAGAGAAACAACGGTACCTTAGCATATACTTCAATGTGCCTGACATGGATGGAAGGGGCCGGTAGCTATAAAAGTCCTTGGTAAGGTGCCTTTTCATGTGAAGTGCCCATAGACCCTGTGAGCTTAGGAATCTCCAGGTTAGGCGAATTCCTGAAGCAGCATTCAAATCATGCAAACGTCGTAGCCCAATGCCCCCTTCACGCTTAGGTACACAACAGTCTTTCCAAGCCCAAAGGTTAAATTTTCCCCAAATAAATTTCCTTCAGGCAGAATTGATGGACTTAATAACAGTATTAGGGATGCGGTAAGCTTGCATCCAGAAGTTCACCATCCCAAAAATAACACTTCGGACCAATTCAATTTTCCCCGCCGTAGAGAGCATGGAGGAGGACCACCCCAGTAATCTCTTCTTACATTTATCAATCAACCTCGCAAACATGGAAGCTCTAGGGTAGTTTGAGGAAAGTGGAAGACCCAAGTAGATAGAGAATGATGTTACCATTTTAATGCCAAGAGAAGCCGCTAATCCTCTAGCATCACGAACACCCTTACTGAATATGGCAGAACTTTTATCCCAATTAATCTGGAGACCAGTATAGAGGTGAGTGTAAGACTTGTTTGAGTCCCTCAATAGAGCGGGGCGTGGCCCTGCAGAACACCAGGAGATCATCTGCGAACAATAGGTGGGAGATGGTCCCCACTCTTTTTAAAGGCAATATAGAAAGAGAGGCTTCTGCCCTGGCCATCAGAAGAGAAAATGCCTCCATAACAAGAACAAAGAGGTAGGGAGAAAGCGGGTCACCCTGACGCAACCCTCTGTTGGAGGAGAAGTATCCTTCAGGAGAGCCATCTATAAGAACAGAGAATACAGGAGAGGAGATACATTCAGCTATCCAGCCAATAAATTTATGTGAAAAACCCATCTGATGAAGTTGGAAGTATATGAATTGTCTGTTGACACTGTCAAATGCCTTTCGCAGATCCAATTTGATACATGTTCTAGCACCCATGGGATTGCTGAAGTCCCTAATTTGCTCATGGGCAATTAGAGTACAATCTGCAAGTAATCTACCCTTGAGGAAAGCAGCTTGATTAGGGGATACTAAATCAGAGATACCATGTTTCAGCCTATTGCATAAGACCTTATTGATAATCTTATAAACAACGTTGCAACATGAAATCGGCCTGTAATCGCCTAGCCCAGAGACAGTAGCACTCTTAGGGACCAGAGTCAGAAAAGTATGATTAATACGATTGGGCATATTGCTGGAAGTGAAGAAATGTGAGATAGCAGAGATGACATCATCCTTAATAGCCAATTTTGCCTGCTCTATCCTTAACAATTGCCTGTCCAGCAGAGATGACAAGGATTGCTGGTGATGTCACGCCCAGGACGACGACGCGTAACCACCTCCCAGCCAGCATCTTGGTCTCCATTTACATCGTGAACAGCCCCCGAAGTCGAGCTGTGAGCCTGCGCCGGAGCTACAGAGATCTTAGCCGCCGGGTCTCTAGTATCCTTAGCCGCCGGAGACATGTAGGGTTTTTTGGAGAGGCGGGAAGATCCGATTGTTGATGGGAGGGCGAGGCCAATCCGTTCTCGGGTTCTTGGAGGCGGCCCTGGAGGAGAAGTTTCGGCCCCTGTTTTGGATCCAGTAGCGGCCATTGGAGGAGGCCATGGAGGTTTTGGTTTCCATAGCGGCGATCCGGTGGATCATCTGCGATCTGCAGCCGTTGGGGAGTCGAGGTGGATTCTGCCTAGAGGAGGCGTGGGGGATGTCGGGGCGGGGTGCTCGTCATCTGAGGGATCTAGAGGTGGGTATTCGGGTGGCGGTGATCTTATGGGTGGCGCTCCTAGAGTCGGCAAAGCGGGTGTTCGACCTGGCCCTGGTGTCGGCGGGGCTTCAGGGGACGGCTGGGTGGAAGTTCGGAGGGGGCTGCATCGTTCGGTTCAGGGTAGGGGACCTAATGTTAGGCTTCCCACTACGGGGGGACGTCCTAGGTCAGGCCGTTCTCCAACGTTGGGTAGGCCTCGCCATGCTGGCATGGGTATCGGAGACGCTCGCAAGGTGGCTGATGCTTTTCCTAAGAGACTTGACCGTATTCCCCCTAGACCCATAGTGCCAATATCTGTCGATACTAGTGCAGAAAAGAGGTCTTGGTTGTATGTTTGTGCGGATCGTCGTTCCTATGGGGCGGGTCTAGCAATGTCCTTGGTGCCCCCGCTCACCCTTGCAGATGGCTCCACCCGTGCTCGTGTCTCGGGATCGTTGGTGGAACGGGGAGCGGAGAGATGGAAGAACACTCTTGTGGGGTATGTCTTGGGGGATACCCCTTACTATGGTCAAATTGTTGCATGGATGGAGAGACTCTGGAGGCTAAATAAGAAGGTTCAGGTATATTCCAAAGAAAATGGGTTCTTTTATTTCAGATTTGAGTCGTCGGATGAATGTGAGAGGATTCTTCGAGGGGGGCCTTGGCTATTCGACGGGAGACTGGTAGTGCTTAAAAAGTGGAGTCTGAATCTCCGTCATGATAGAGACATTCTAACTTCGGTACCCGTGTGGGTGCAGCTTCATGGACTTCCCTTATATATGTGGAATCTGGAGACCCTGAATATAATCGCCTCGGTGATTGGTACTCCTATGTGTTTGGATCGGGCTACTGCAAACTTGGAGAGAATTACCTACGCTAGGTGCCTGGTAGAGGTGGATGCTTCTTTATCATTACGGAAGTCTGTTGAGGTGGAATTAGATGGGGGGAAATAATAACAATAGAAGCCAAATTTGAAGGAGAACCGCCGAGGTGTAGTAAGTGTGTCTGTTTTGGTCACACGGATGCCCAATGCCCAAGCGCGGTCGAGCCCCCTTCAATCCAAGAGGTGGGAAGTGCTGTGGACATAGAGGATCTTTGCTCGGGTGACGATGTGCCCAAGAACGCCACTGCTGCTGTTGGTGACGGCCATCCTTCATCTCCGACTGCAGGGGGGGATCCTGTTGCTGAGCTTGCGAATGCTACGGCTGGCAAATCGGGGCAGGCTGTTACGGAAGGGAACCCGCTGGCGCATGCTCGTACGGAGGGGATTTCTGAGGTTGCTGGCGTGACGGTGACTGGCCAAGTGTTTCCCGTGGTCTCGGAGGTGTGTTCCTGTGTCCAGGTGGATGCTCCTGGGAATATTAGGCCTATGCCCAATCAGGTTGGGGGCCTGCCTGCCACTTCCAAGGGCAGTTTTCAGCTGGAGAAGGAACCTATAGGTGATGTCGAAAGTGCCAATAATGTACCGGTTGCTGATGGCCATGTCTCTTCGGTCAAGCTTCGGGAAGCTTCTGCGACGCTTCCATCTCTTTTAGATGGCCATACTGGGGTGGATGTGGATCTGATTCCGCAGGTGTTGGCGGTTGACAACCCAGATTGGGTGATGGAGGAGTGCAATCTTTCGCAGGTTGGTGAAGGCAGGAAGGCAAGAAAGAAGGCTGAATGCCAGGCTGAATCCAGTGCTAGGCGGAGTGCCAGGATTCAGAATTGCATTCCAAAAAACCCGGTTAGTCAATGACAGTATTCATTTGGAATACTAGGGGGTTGAATAATCCTGTTCGTCGGCGGGATCTTCGGGACAGAATTATGGCCATTAAGCCTTCTGCTATTATTCTATTGGAGACAAAACTTAAGTCTATGGCTAACTCTCTATGGCCCAAACATTGGCTCTCCTTTAATAACTTGGACAAAGCCCCTGGCGGTAGGATTGTAATGGCTCTGGACCCTTCGGTTTGGAAGGCCACCTTAACCTCGTCATCTGATCAACACATTTCTATTTCCTGTATTAACTCAGGGGGTTTATCATGCACTATAATGGGAGTGTATGGCCGGAATACATTGGGGGAGCGAAAGGATTTGTGGAGTTCTCTGCAGCGGGATGCTGCTGCTATGAGTATTGGAGGATGGATGGTTTGCGGGGATTTTAACTGTGTGCTCTCTGCTGCGGACAAAGTAGGGGGGCAGGAGGCTGGAGTAAAAAATGCTTTTAGATTTCAACGATTGTATTAGTGCCTGCCAGCTGCTACAACTCAAGAGCACCGGCTGCAAGTACAGTTGGTGTAATAATAGAACAGGGGATGGCCGCATATCTGCTCGGTTAGATAGAGTATTCATTAATGGTGATTGGCTCAGACTGCTTACGTCTTCATATGTTGAGTATGTGGATCCTTCTACTAGTGACCACTCTCCTATGGTGGTCAGATTCCACCCTCAGGTACATTCCGTTCCTAAACCCTTCAAATACTTTAATTATTGGAGCAAATGCCCAGGGATTTCTGAAATCATAAATGAGAGCTTGGGGGGTTATGTGGCTGGCTCCCCTATGTATTGTGTGTCCCAAAAACTAAAGAGGTTGAGACCTTTACTTCGCAAGTGGGCTAGCAATTATAATGCAAGAAAGATGGTAACTCTATGCCGTGCTAAACTTGAAGCTGTTAGGGAAAATCCGCATTTGTTTACTGATGTATCTCTCCAAGATCAGGAGCAGGCTTTGATGAGGGAGCTTGCTAGTGCCATGAGTCTGGAAGAAGAGATGTACCGCCAAAAGAGCCGTCAAAATTGGATATCATTGGGGGACCGCAATACTAAATTCTTTTATAATGCTATGAAGTCTAGAGAAAGCCACAACAGTTTAACTCATTTGGTAGACGCTCAGGGGAGGCAAACTAGCTCTTTTGATGTACTGAAACAGGAAGCAATTGATTTCTATATGGATTTATATAACCAACAGCACTATGAGACTACTTTCGGTTCTATTATCCCTAAGCGTATTCTCACTGGGGAAGCTTCCTCCTGGCTGATCAGAAGAGTTTCAGATGAGGAAATCAGGAATGTTGTATTTCAGATGAATCCTGACAAGGCCCCTGGCCCTGATGGATATAATGCGCATTTCTTTCAGACCTATTGGTACAGGATTGGAGAGGATGTATCTTTGGCGGTCAAGTCCTTCTTTGCTTCGGGCTACCTTCTCAGGCAAGTTAACCACACCCATCTTACTCTTGTTCCTAAGAATTCTAATGCTTCCACTCTTAGTGACTATAGACCAATTGCATGCTGCAATGTATTATACAAAATTGTCAGCAAGATTATATGCAATAGGCTCAGGGTGGTGGTTCATGAACTTATCTCCCCTAATCAGGCAGCGTTCCTTAAAGGGAGGCTATTATCGGATAGCTCCCTAATTGCTCATGAGCAGATTCGGGACTTCAGTAACCCAATGGGGGGAAGGGCCTACCTAAAGCTGGATTTGCGGAAGGCATTCGATTCCGTGAATCGAGAGTTTGTGCTTCACTTTTTGGGTCAGATGGGGTTTCCTACTGTGTTTATAAGGTGGATTCAGGAATGTATTACTTCGCCTACGTTCTCTGTGATGGTTAGGGGCTCCCCTGTGGGGTACTTTGATGGCAACAGGGGAATTAGGCAAGGGGATCCTCTCTCCCCTTACTTGTTCGTTATCGCCATGGAAGCTTTTTCAATCCTGATGGCTAAAGCAATTGCTAGGGGCGACCTCCAGCCCATGAGATGCTCTGGATCCATTTCCCATCTTCTGTTTGCGGATGACCTGCTTGTGTTCTGCAGAGCTAATCTTAAAACGTTCAGAGGTATCAGGTCATTACTCCTTGACTTCTCGAATTTTACGGGGTTGCAGGTAAACTGGGATAAGAGCCGGGCAATATTTAGTAAGGGTGCCAAGGACAGGTCTATACTTGCGGATTGCTTAGGTATAAAGATCTCCTCAACTTTCACTACCTACCTTGGGCTCCCTTTGTCATCCAAATATCCTAAAGCTCCAATGTATGGTAGATTGGTAGATAAATGCAAGAAGAGGATTTTGGGTTGGACATCATCTATGTTATCTATTGCAGGGCGGATTGAGCTGGTGAAGTCGGTCATTTATGGTATGGTGTCGTTCTGGTTGCAGGCCTATCACATGCCCTTCTCTGTTGTGCGGGAAATTTCATCTCTTTGCAGGCGGTTCATTATGGGTCCCTCACGTGCATGGGCTTGGAAGGATATCTGTACCCCTAAGGCTGAAGGAGGAGTGGGCATTCGGTTGTTGGAGGATCTCAATGTGGCAGCTGGGGTTAGGCTTACTTGGAGGTTTCTTACTTCCAAGAGCTTATGGGCGAAGCAAATGAGAGGTGGATATGATGGGGTTGATGGGTTCTATGTGGCTAAAGGTTCATTGACACATTCGGGCACTTGGAAACATATGCTGAATTGTAGAACGACATCCAACAAGCTTATCAAGCGGGTTGTGAGAGATGGATGCTCTACCCTTTTCTGGCAAGACAATTGGCTAGATTGTGGTCCACTGAGAAATCTGGCGGCGGTTCCGCCTGACTCCTTTATGAAGCGTGTGCGTGACTACTGGGTCAATGGGTCTTGGGAGAATGATGCGTCAATTGCTAGCATCTGGCATCACTTCTCTAAGGTCAAGATTACACAGGGATCGGATTCTTGGGTGTGGGCACCCTCTTCAAGCCGCAATGTCCATTCAACAGCTCCATAACTTGGCAATGACCCATATGCATCAGGCCGGCCATACCCAGCTTCTGCTCAAAATTCCGCAACCAAAGTGTGCAATCCTCCCGCTGGAATGCATCAGGCGGCTTCATCCAGCACGGGTTTCATGCAACAAGCCAGGCAATCCTCTGCAAGCGGCAATTCCCTTCCACTCATTGCAGATACATGTGATCTTTTTAATTTTAAGGAGGCATGGGATGGTGTTCGTGTGAGGGGCGTGCCGTTCCGGTTCCATAAGTTAGTATGGTTTCCGGGTCATATTCCTAAGTGGGCAATCACACTTCTTCGAGCTTTAACGGGTAAGCTCCTTACTAGAGAATTAATTAGTAGATGGGGTATAAACATACCTGTCAACTGTGTGCTATGTGGCGAAGATTCCTTGGAGAATATAAGCCATCTATTCTTCAATTGTCCATACTCTAGTTACCTCCTTAACAGAACTTTGCTAAAGCTAAATGTTAAAAGTCAGAATGAGCCCTCACTGGCCGATATTGGTGACCTTTTCATGTTAAAGTTCCGGGGGAAAGGAGCTCTGAGCAAGTTAGCTTATACTGCTCTCTTAGCCATGGTTTGGCACATCTGGCGTGAGCGGAATTGTAGGATTTTTGAGGAGAAAATCAGAGGAAAAATGGAGATTTTTGAGGTGATTGCTGCGGATATCAGAATAGCTATGACTGGCCAAGATCCCACTTCCACTACGGAGGAAACTGTTTTTGCAAATTGGGAGTTCCGTGATTTGGGCTAGGCTTGATGTTTGATTATTTCAGATTTGTATAGTGTGATTAGGATGAATAGTCTCTAATTAAGAGTGACGGCGCTTGTGCCCTCTCCTCTTTTTATTGATTCTTCATGCCTACTTCCTATATAGTTGTATATTTCCGTGACATCAATAAAGATTAACTAACTTTCCAATATATATATATATATATATATATATATATATATATATATATATATATATATATATATATATATATATATATATATATATATAGGTAAAGGGATCCTATGGTGCCTCCTTAGATTCAATATAAGGAGGCGCCCCCCATTTTCCAACATCTCCCACATTTTTATTTGAATTTTTTTTTCATGGGTTTGTTTTTCACCTCATGGATGATCAACATACCAAATTTCAAGAGATTCTAAGACTTTTTGATGCCTCATCTACACCTTGCAACTTCATGTGTTTTTCAGCACGTTTTCAGACTGTTGAAGTTGTAGGTGGTAGATGAGGGCTCAAAAAGTATTAGAATACCTTGAAATTTTGTATGTTGACCATCTATGATGTGAACAACAATTCCATGAAACAAAATTGGAAAAAAATTGTGAGAAATGGAGGGAAATGTCCCTAGATCCCTTTTCCATATATATATATACTAGTCATAACCCGTGCCCGCGGGCACAGTTCATTTAAGATTTTCCTCTGCGAAATCTATGTTCCCCAAAAAATTATTTCTACAGCCAACATTGTGTGGAACAACAAATTAGCGTAAAAATATTTAGCGACACGGACGCTTTCGACGTGGAACAACAAATTCGATGTGGGCACCTTCGGCCCGGAACAACAAATTCGGCGTAGAACAACAAATCCAGCGCATGCACATTCTGCACGGAACAACAAATTAGTGTAAAAAAATCGGCGCGGGCGTCTTCGGCACAAAACAACAAATTAGCGTAAAAAAATTTAGCGGGTGTCTTCGGCATGGGAAATTATTCTCATATTGTTGCCCCATGCGTTGAAGAGATGGTGGGCCCCGCGTTGAGTAAGAGATCATTCTATTTGCAGTGAATCTCAGCATTTCCTCGTTCATATTTGAATTTTTCAGAATTTTTTTATTTAAGAGTCCTTGACGCTTGGAATTAACCATTCAAGTATAATAAGAATCACCATCAATATATGTCACATTAAGACTCCATTTTTGAATCTTTGGTGAACGGTCGATAATTTGATGCTTCCGGAATGTACCAAAAATAGAATGACCTGTTAATTAAGTGAAACTTAAAGAATTTGAGCAAAGTAACCGACGAAATATTTTCAAAATACAAAATTTGAAGGACTAATATCAAGATACGATTTATTTTCCCTCGGCAATTGGTATACTCTGCATTTTTGTCTTTGATCTAAAATTGAAAATTCAATTGGATGTACAATTCTGGTTACTGTAGCTGGCACTTAACCCTTCTAGCATACAGCTTCAACTAAGAGAAACCAAACATAAAGGCAAAGATTGGGAAATAATTTACAGGCAAGCAACAAATGGCATTCAAGGATTTTTTAAGGAAAAATTCTGATGTAACACATGATCTGGCAAAATCCCTAGTCTACATGACCAAATGTTCTGGCCCTCCAGACGGCTCTTCGTTCTTGACAGGAAGCTTCGACGAAATTATCCTTCCATATAGATCGTTGTTGGCAAGAACGAAAGTCTGAATCTCCCATTATCAGCTGCCGGTACGCGAAAAAGAACTGCTTTATCGACTCTTCGATCGTCTGAAGAGCCTGTAACAAATGCAGTCATCCCATGTTATGATGGTTGATTCCTAATTGGAACCACTCAAAGTTATGAATGGCTTATCCTCTGGAACAACAACCTGCTCTGTAAAAATTTAGAAACATAAAGTGTGATAATAATTTGCACACTACTGTTAATATACCTTCTACGAATCTCATTTGAGATTCAGCAAAGTTTGTTTGGACCCATCTTTGCTCAACGTGTGACCTGAAATTTATTTAAAAAAATCCCAAATTTGTGTGAATAAATAACATGAAAAATGAAAATGCATCTTTAACTCTGTACGGATTATTTCTCAAAGTTTCTTTCAAATTTAGTTAAATTTCATGTACTATTAATATAGATTGTTTGGTAATTTGATACAGTTTCGATATCAAGAACTCTTTTGACTAACCTTTGATGTTCTTAAACACCACAGTAAGCCTCAAGGATGACAATCTAGGTTCATTAAGAATAAAAACAAACTTCTCCTCATTCTATAGATCAAGAAATAAACAATGAAAAACAGTTGTTTAATTGAATCAATGAAATATAAAATAGAGAGAAGATAAGACATTCTTGAGAACCCGGCAAAAACAGGATCATTGATGCAGATTTTTCAGGAACATGTAGCCGGGGCCAGACATCTGCAGTGTCATATGTTAAGTTATTCAGAATCAAACATGGAGCTCAAACAAAAATAAATTAAAAACCAATATTCTATAAATTAGGGATCACAAAAATAAAATCATAATGTTTATGCTGTTGTGAAGACTCCAAAAAAATTTGCAAAAGAAATCAAATCCCATGTAATAGATTCCATAACCTTGATATCCAGCTTGTTAAAAAACTCAGTATGATCTGCTCTCCATCGACAATAACAACAGCTTACTCTTTCTCCCCTGAAACCGCATCAGTCGATGGAGCCTCCTCGATTTCGACTGGAATATTTTGTTATGTGCAATCCATAACAGAACAACTTTTTATATATATATAATTAATTATGTCTTTATATGATACAGTTACAGTTTATTCAATCCTGGAATCTGTGGCTGGTTGAACCTGATTATGCCTTCAAAACTCCTACATGTTGTTTTATACTCATGATCAGGGAACTTCGTAAATATGTTTATGCCTGATCGTGGAATCACACACATGTACCTCAAAAATGAGCTTAGCCTTCTAAGTACAAATCTGACACGTCAATTCTATGTAATGCTTAATTTGACCTAGTACAATAAACAAAAACCATACAATATTTAAGGTATAATAGGTATTATGCCAGGAGAACAAAAATTGTCTAGAACTTGGGAAGGAAGAGCTTAAAGGTAACATCCTATACAGACCATCTTTCCTTCAACAACTACCAACCAAATCATTGTGTATTTACATCTCTGAGACTCAACCATTTCATTTTAGCCATAAATTTTTTGGAAAAAAAACAGATTGTAAGTTCTAGCTAAATTACAGTCCAGATAAACATTCAAAAAATATTAAAGGAGTGATTAAGCAAAAGTCTTGCCTTGGAGCTAATGAAGGCTTCATGAACTAATATTATGTGGACAAAGTTTGATGCATAACATAATTTCTAGTGTGTTTTGATGACCTTGAGAGATATATGTGGGAAGTCAATTTGTAAAAAGAAATGCTGATTATAACATTTCTAACCATCACTTGAGTTCTCACATGTCGACACCTCAATCCTACCAGGAATATGTGGGAAAGTCAATTTGTAAAAAGAAATGATGATTATAACATTCCTAACCATGGATTTAATGAAACATTAAGAACAATTTGTTGTAACTTCAAAATTTTAACTTTGCTCAAGGGAAAGAGAAAATAGGTCTAACTTCAGACTTTGACACTCGAATTCAGAAGAGAAAATAACTTTGCTCAAATTTTTAACTTTGCTCAAGGGAAAGAGAAAATAGGTGTAACCTCAAACTTTGACACTCGAATTCAGAAGAGAAAATAACTTTGCTCAAATTTTTAACTTTGCTCAAGGGAAAGAGAAAACTAATGATTAAGACACCTAAAATGATCAAAATAAGAACAAAATCCAGTATTGACAGTACCACATTGACAAATTAATCACCTTTCACACATGCATACAATCGAAACCAAAAGAGTGTTGAGATTTAACAGCATGTCATGTCCTGTTCATATATGCTTGGAGCTGAGATCAAATTAGTTGCATGCTGGAAATAAAATACCTAGAATCATGATTGCATTCTGGAAATAAAATACCTATATTCTTGATGGCATTCTGGAAATAAAATACCCAGAATCATGATTGCATTCAGGAAATAATTACTCAGCTGAGATAAATTTTTGATCACACATCTTCATAATTGCATTCTGGAAAGAAGAAGGAAGGGAATATTCTGGGCATCCAGTATACAAACTAAACATCATGAAGATGAACAAATCATCCTGTAAAGCAATTTAACAAAGCAAACCAACATCAAAATCCAATTTTTTTGCACCTTGCAGAAGATAGAGAGCTAGAAAGATCTCAACAGACTAATTAAAACCCACATACCTATCGACCAACAAAGTATTGGTGACCAAGCCTGAATTTGATACATGATAACCAACAAAATCTCATCTAGATGATATGATTATTGTCTAGGAGATCAGAAAATGGGAAACATCAATTGACAAACTAATACCCAAATAAAAATTGTAATCGCAGAGCAAAAGATATCAATCTATGGCTTTATAAGCTTCTATCAGGTCAACCAACCAATCGACATACATGCTAATCTTACTAAAGTAAATACACAAATGAATGTCAAGTGCAATTCAATTATTGCTAATGCACATTCATTTTTTAGTAGGAATGCAATTATGAACTAATCCCATATTAATTAACATGTTCAGATGCATCCACCCAATTCCACACTGGAAAAAGATAAATATGTTCCTGAAAAATTTATTACAGATGAAAGCATATTAAACATAGTCAATTGCCGGGGAATTAAACGGTAACAAAATCTTATAGAAAAATTTAATACCGCACCCGCTTAGGATATTTCTCCTTAATCCTTGCAGCTTCCAACTTCCTCTTCTCTGCAACCCAAAATCAAAATCTTAGATTAACAACAAAGACGCAATCTTTTTCATCTGACTCCAAACAAAGAAATCAAACAGAAGTGCACACACAAAAACTATTCTCTCGCTTGAAAGACATAGCAGCAGTCCTTGCCATCTCTGCAACCAATTTCTAATAAATTCAAACAAAACCCACGTCAGAAACCTAAAATAGAATAAATCCAGATCAAAAAATAACCAAAAATCAAAGAAAAAGTGAGTACAGATGATGACATACATATACCCAGATGAAGAAAATAAAAATAAAAAAGATGATCTGTTAACCCATCAAAACCTCGTCACACGCTGATTTTTCCTCTCAGCTGAAATCCTAGATGACCATGTCCCTCGTCATGGAAGCCTTCGTGATCTTTTTTTCGTGGTGGCTGCAACTATGGGGAAAGAGCTAGTGGGGTTTGGACCAGGATATTTCTCCTTAATCCTTGCAGCTTCCGACTTCCTCTACTCTGCAAACCAAAACCAAAATCTTAGATTAACAACACAATCTTTTCATCAGAATCCAAAGAAAGAAAGCAAACAGAAGTGCACACACAAAAATTATTCTCGCCAACCAACAAAACCAACGTCAGAAACTCAAAATAGAACAAATCCAGAAAAAAATAACCAAAAATCAAAGAAAAAAGTCAGTATAGATGTTCTTATAACCCCCAACAAAACATCGTCAAGAATAATGGAACCTCAGTGTCAAAAAAGTGAAATAAGAGAGAAATAAAGAGTCGTCATTCTCGACCTTGGACTGAGGTTTTTGGGGGAATAGGTAGTGAGAGATGCATCAATTAATTTAACGTCTAGAAGGATGAGCTTTACCCCCAAAATTCTTGGGTTCCACGCAAAAATTTCAAATTTTCGGTTTCAAATTTTCGGTTTCCAAAACGAAAAAGCTTTCCTCCAAATTTTCATTTTAATGTCCTTCTCGATCCCTCTTTCTTGGTTTTCATTTTAAGGACTGTTGACCGACTTACTGCAGGTTTAATGTCTAGAAGGGTGACATCAATTTTTTTGACAGCCCACGCATCAATTGCGCGGATGGAACAATTCGCATCTCTGACTAAGGGGTGGGCCCAGCAATTGTTTGACAGCCACGCTTACATTAAATTTAGGTGGGTCCACCGACATTAATTGTCAGATTTCATAGTGATTTGGCCATACGGTAGTCCAATTTCATTGTTTGACAGGCCTGTCAAATTTAATGTCCATAACTGGTGCTCTCTACAAAGATTTGACAGGCACACGGCTGCATCAATTAATTGAGAGCAAAAATCAAATTGTTTCAACATACAAATCAAATCCCAGCCATTGTTTTCCCTCCAATTTCCACCAATCTTCATCCTAGCCGTTCATTTCCTAAGATTAAATCACAACCGTTCTTCTATCAACCTGTTTGTCCTAGTCGGCTTGTCCTATTCAGCCCTAGAATTCAAAAATCACTGTCAAATGTAATATATATATATATATATATATATATATATATATATATATATATATATATATATATATATATATTGAAGAGTAACTTGCAAATTTATTAAAAAAACAAAATTATGATACAAATTGGGTGTGTGTGTATATATATATATACACACACACACACACACACACACACTAGGCATTACCCGTGCCCGTAGGGCATGGTTTATTTAATGTCTGGGTTTTCCCCCCACAAATTTCAAGTTCACCCAAATTTCAGGTTTTCCCACAAAATTTCAAGTTTCCCCCCAAAATTGTCATTGCCATCTAGGACAAACTTGTCACGTATGACAAAGCTTTGTCCTAGTATGATAAGATTCAAAATCTTCAAAGGACTGGAAAAAAATGGTCGGCATGGGGTGGGTGTGGGGTGTGTGGGAAGGGTCCAGGGGCAAAAATGCAAAACCCGGGGTTGTATATGCAAAATTTCCTACGTCTTCTCTTATCTCTCAAAATCTTATCACAAAATTCCCCACCTCTTCTTTTATCTCTCAAAATCTCATCACTTATCCAATTTCTCATGTCCAAATTCTCTTATCTAATTTCTCATGTCCAAATTCTCTTATCCAATTTCTCTTATTAACATCTCTCTTTTATAGAATAGATATCCAAATTCTCTTATCCAATTTCTCATGTCCAAATTCTCTTATCCAATTTCTCTTGAAAACATCCCTCTTTTATATTTTAAGTCCCCCAAAATTGTCATTGCCACCTAGGACAAACTTGTCACGTAGGACAAAGCTTTGTCTTAGTAGAATAAGATTCAAAATCTTCAAAGGACTGGAAAAAATGGTCAGAAAGGGGGGGAGAATAAAAATTATTGGTGGGTGTGTGGGAAGGGTCCAGGGGAAAAAATGCAAAAATCGGGGTTGTTTGTGCAAAATTCCCCACCTCCTATCTTATCCCTCAAAATCTCATCTCTTATATTTTTCTCTTATCCAAATTCTCTTATCCAATTTCTCATGTCCAAATTCTCTTATCCAATTTCTCTTGATAACATCCCTCTTTTATATAATAGATATCCAAATTCTCTTATCCAATTTCTCATGTCCAATTTCTCTTATCCAATTTCTCTTGATAACATCCCTCTTTTATATAATAGATAGATATCCAAATTCTCTTATCCAATTTCTCATGTCCAAATTCTCTTATCCAATTTCTCCTGATAATCCCTCTTTTCTATAATAGATATCCAAATCCTCTTATCCAATTTCTCATGTCCAAATTCTCTTATCTAATTTCTCTTGATAACATTCCAATTTTATATAATAGATATCCAAATCCTCTTATCCAATTTCTCTTGTCCAAATTCTCTTATCCAATTTCTCTTGATAACATCCCTCTTTTATCTAATAGATATCCAAATTCTCGTATCCAATTTCTCATGTCCAAATTCTCTTATCCAATTTCTCTTGATAACATCCCTCTTTTATATAATAGATATCCAAATTCTCGTATCCAATTTCTCATGTCCAAATTCTCTTATCCAATTTCTCTTGATAACATCCCTCTTTTATATAATAGATATCCAAATTCTCTTATCAAATTTCTCATGTCCAATTTCTATTATCCAATTTCTCTTGATAATATCCCTCTTTTATATAATAGATATCCAAATTCTCTTATCCAATTTCTCATGTCCAACTTCTCTTATCCAATTTCTCATGTCCAACTTCTCTTATCCAATTTCTCTTGATAACATCCCTCTTTTGTATAATATATAGATAGATATCCAAATTTTCTTATCCAATTTCTCATGTCCAATTTCTCTTATCCAATTTCTTTTTATAACATCCCTCGTTTATATAATAGATATCCAAATTCTCTTATCCAATTTCTCATGTCCAATTACTCTTATCCAGTTTCTCTTGATAACATCCCTCTTTTATATAATAAATATCCAAATTCTCTTATCCAATTTCTCATGTCCAATTTCTCTTGATAACATCCCTCTTTTATATAATAGATAGATATCCCAATTCTCTTATCCAATTTCCCATGTCCAAATTCTCTTATCCAATTTCTCTTGATAACATCCCTCTTTTATCTAATAGATAGATATCCAAATTCTCATGTCCAAGTTCTCTTATCTAATTTCTCTTGATAACATCCCTCTTTTATATAATAGATATCCAACTTCTCTCATCCAATTTCTCAAGTCCAATTTCTCGTATCCAATTTCTCTTGATAACTTCCCTCTTTTATAAAATAGATATCCAAATTCTTTTATCCAAATTTTCATGTCCAAATTCTCTTATCAAATTTCTCTTGATAACATCCCTCTTTTATATAATAGATATGAATGAAATCACCCTTAAAGACATACTCCGTAAATGATTTTTCATCCACCGTAGAATGAGATCAAAAGGTTCATTGGGACTGACGGCGCCAGATGTTTCAGAGTGTTTTCTCACTACAGTATCGTTGACCGTGGACTGCCCGGTCAACGTGGTCAAGGGGCCGATTAGGGTCCCTTGGGTGTGTCGATCGCGTGTAGACGCGACGCGAATCGGAGATGTAGTCGACGCAGAGCACGTCAGCTGGGCCGGGTCTGGATCCTTGGCCTCTGGTGGGCTGAGGGGAAGCCTCGGCCCGGTGTGAGGTGCTCGGCCTCGGACGGTCGGGCGACGAGGGGAAGCCTCGGCGCCTTGGCTTGACGCGCGACCGACGCGGAGCTGAGGGGAAGCCTCAGCTCGGATGGGTGCGCTCGGCCTCGGTCGGTCGGATGACGAGGGGTAGCCTCGGTCGTCTCGCTTGATGCACGGTTGGCGTGGAGCTGAGGGGAAGCCTCGGCTCGGAAGGATACGCTCGGCCTCGGTCTCTCCTGGTGTCGAGGGGTGGCCTCGATGCCTTGGCTGATGCTTGATGGCGTTCGCCCGGTGTCGAAGGGAAGCTTCGGCACTTGGATCTAACGTCCTCCTGAACAGACGAGAACACTCGTCAGGGAGGCCGGACCTTGGTTCCGGCCAAATCCCCTCCGATGCCTAAGTCAGATGACAGTCTGAAAGAGGAGGCTCGGCGGGGACGGTTCGACTCGAGAGGAGATCGGAACGACGTCCCGCGGCACGAGCGGGGGGAAGGAGATGAAGTGGGGGAACTAGGTCGTTGATGGAGTACCTTAGGTTTTGTTACCTGAGATGCGGTCCTTTGTTCAGTCGTCCTCCTAGTCCTTTTATAGGCCTCTTGCCATGACTGCCCGTCATCCACGTCCTTCGCCCGCCTCCAATCGTGCCCCCTCGATCTGCCCCCCACTCGCCACTCGCCCGCGCCGTGCCAGCACCTCCCCTTAATGGTCATAAAAGGGGCGGCGGATTTCGTGGGGACGATTATCCGTGGGTGAGTCGCACGCTTCCTGAGTCGGGCCGATTTGTCGTTCGGGGGCCCTCTAGGGGGCCTTGTCGGGTGGGCCCGATCTCGCAGATGGGCTTCTGATCGGTAGTCGGGTTTCTGGGCTCGTGTCTTTCGGGCTTCGGCCAAATAGGCGTAACAATTGCCCCCATCGGTCGGGTCGATCAGCCTCGGCTGGTTCGGCTCGGCCGATGTGACTTCTGCCGATTTCGAAAAGCTCGTCAGTCGAAGCTGATTCATTAATTGGGCGTCATCATGAGTCGGTCCGTTCGATACCTTCAAGACGCGGGTTCTGAAGCGCCGTCGGTCCCCTGATGGTGCCACGTGTAACTGCGGGTTTATCCCCACCGTTCGCGGGGTCGTCTTTGGTAGAGAAGCTGTGCGGGTTGTGAGCCGCCATCCCGTCATTTTCTTCTTCGTGTTGATCTTGATCCTGGCCGAGCTCTGCCCCATGTTGTCTTCCTCTGTCACTGGTTCGGGTCAGCCGGAGCGTGACGTCACTCCTAACCTGATGGGTAGTCCTCCTTCGGCGATTCATCGGCATGGGGGCGAGCTTTCAGGGGTGCCTCCAGAGGTCTTAGCGTGGCCTTCGTTGGTCTGTGCCACCACCATCGGGGGTATGCGCTCCGCCTACCTGCTTCCACCTTATTCGGCTCGTGCTCCCGGGTCCGACGAGCGGATCTGCCTTCCCGGTCCCAACGAGGTTGGATTGTACGAGAAGTGCTTCCGCTACGGGCTCCATTTCCCGCTCCACCCCTTTATCATCGAGTTCCTTCAAGCCTACAACGTGGGCTTGTGCCAATTCTGCCCCAACGCCATCGGGCTCCTCGTCGGGTTTGTCGTCATCTGCATGCTAAAGGGAGTGGTGCCCTCCCTCCGCCTCTTCGCCCAGTTCTACCGCATGAGTCATCATCAGTCGGGGGCGTGGATTTACATCAGCGCCCGCCCGAAGATGAGCCTTGTGTTGGGGTTGCCGAGCTCCCTGAAGCGTTGGAAGGGGGAGTACGTATTCGTCGTTTTCCCGTCGAGTGTACCTTTCCCGATTCGTTGGAAAGCGGCCGGCGCGGTCATCCTTGATCTGGGTGACCCAACTGCCGCCGAGCTGCAGAAGGCGAAGGCCCTGTTGGCGATTCCTTCGAGGGATCGGATGATCGACGTCCTCTTCAGCAGCTATAACTTGCGCAAGACTGTGTGGCCCTTGGGTAAGTTCTCCGAACGTTCGCCATTCGGGGTTGCTTGGGCTCTTCTCGGCCCCTTACTTCTTCTTTGGGTGCAGGTGGATTCCCTCTCGATTCTTCTCCCGCTAGCCCTCACGTGCTGGCCCCAGATCCGAGCCCGCGTAAGAGGGATCATGTGTTGGAGGTCCGGAAGAAGCAGCAGATCGTGACCTCTGCTGTTGGTTCCAAAAGGAAGAAGGGGCCATCTCCCTCCATCCCCTCGTTGGAGTCTTCCAAGAGGGTCCGCGAGGAGGTTAACGTCTCGCCGTCCGCTGACCAGCATCGGCCTGCCCCTGTTGAGATTGCCTGGCCGTGGGTCGGCCCCTCGCCTCTCCCGGACGGTTCTCTCCCTGATGCCTACGATCGGTATCTAGGCGCGTTTCGCTCCGACCCGGGCGAGTTTCATTCGTCAGGGGAAGGCCTTCTTCGTCCACGCTTCCCGGTGGGGGAGAAGGAGTCGGTGTTTTTGAGCCGTGGAACTGCCGCACGAGTGGCCGAGAATAGTTGCCTCCCTCCCGATCAGTCCGTGCTGGATGGAGTCAGAGGCGACTGTTTGGCCACCTTCGTGATTCAGGCTGGCCAACAGGTGGAGTGTCTCTACTTGCTCTCCCTCTAGCTGCTTTCGCCGTCTTACCTTTGTCGCCTTGGTGCAGTTATCCTCGGTGGGACTTTCGATGAGGCGCCAGTTTGCGGCGCTCCCTAAGGCCAAGTCCGACGCCGGGCGAGATCCTGATGTCCGCGGTGATGAGGGGGAGGCAGGTCAGTTAGACGAGGCGCGAGTCAAGTCCTTGGAGACCCGCATAACTGAGCTGTCCTCTGCCCTTGAAGAGTCGTACCGTGAGAGAGCCTTGGCTTTGGTTGCAAAGTCAAAGGCCGAGGAGCGGGTTGCCATGCTTTTGGGAGACGCCGACACACCTGGGGGAGCTGTCGAGATCACCGTCTCCGTCGCTGCCCCCGAGGCCCTGGAGCTCTCCGATCGTCTGGAGGCGGTGGAGGAACGGGAGAGGGCTCTCCTTGCTCAACTCGGCGAGAGATCCCGGGAGATTGAGGTGGAGAGGGCGGAGCTCCAATGCCAGATCGAGACCTTGGAGGCTCGGGTGCGTGAGCTTGAGGAGGTGGATCCGTCCCAGATCGCCCAAGACGCTGTGGAGGAGTATGCCACCTCCTTTGTTGAGTCAGCCGTGGCTGAGGCGTTCGAGAAGGGTGTCGCCCGTTGCCAATCCGAGATCCAGAAGAAGTTCCTGCTCTCGGGAGTTAATTTCGAGGATCTTCGGGTGCACTCTGACGGCGAAACGGAGCGTGGGGGCGACCCAAGTGAACAGCCAGCATGTGGCTCCACGGGTGCCCCTGGAGATGTTTGAGGGAGGGGAATGCCCCTCGGCCTCTTCGTACGTCTCTTTGTATATCCTTTTGTTAGGCGCACGCTTAGTAGGCGTCCCATCGGGCGAGGCTTCCCTTGTCCCGAGTGGGATTCTTGTGAACACATTTATCTGGAAAGGAACAAACTTAAGTAAATTCATTTCGTAGAAAACAATACATTTATTGAAAGTACTTGCGTAAGTGTTCCATGTTCCAGGCGTGAGTGAGGATCTTCCCCTCCATATTGGCTAGACGGTAGGTTGCGGGTCCGAGGACCTCGATGACTTTGTAGGGTCCCTCCCATTTAGCTGCGAGCTTCCCTTTGCGAGCAATATCCGGGTTGAAGCTTGCTTTCCTGAGGACCAGGTCCCCAAGGTGGAAACTCCTTCCCTTGACCCGAGAATTGTAGTATCGGGCCACCTTCTGCTTCTGGCGGATAATGGTGGCTAGGGCCTGCTCCCGCCGCTCGTCGAGGAGCTCCAGACCGAGCTCCAGGCCTCGCGAATTCCTGTCTTCGTCGAAGCACTTGAGGCGGAGAGACTCTTCACCCAGTTTGACCGGTACCACTGCCTCGGCTCCGTAGGCAAGCATGAACGGGGTTTTGCCGGTGGCCTCCTTGTGGGTCGTCCGGTATGACCAGAGTATCCCGTGGAGCTCTTCCGGCCAGTTTCCTTCGGAGTCCTTCACTTTCTTTCGGAGGGGCTCTATGATGCATTTGTTGGCTGCTTCCGCCATCCCGTTGGTCTGGGGGTGCGCTACAGAGGCGTAGAGGAGCTTGATCCCCCATTCCGCGCAAAAGTCTTTGAACCCCGCGGAGTCGAACTGTTTCCCGTTGTCTGTGACGATGGCCTGTGGTACCCCGAATCTGGAGATGATGGAGTTCCATACGAAGCTTTTTGCTTTCTTCCACGTGATGGTGGCCAATGGTTCAGCCTCGATCCACGTGGTAAAATAGTCCACCGCCACAATCAGATACTTCCGCTGCCCCCGACCCGGCTTAAATGGTTCGAGGATGTCGAGCCCCCATTTCATAAAGGGGATGGGGCTCACGATAGGGATGAGCTCCGACGGGGGAGTTGAGGCGTGGTTGGCAAACCTCTGACATTCTTGGCACTTTTGGATGTAGTCCGTTGCGTCTTGAACTAGGGTTGGCCAGTAATATCCCTGCCTCAAGATCTTCTGTGCGACCATCTTGCCCCCGTGGTGATTTCCGCAGATCCCTTCGTGAACCTCCCGTAGGACGTAGTCGGCTTCCTGCGGTCCGATGCATTTCAGGTATGGGAGAACATCCGCCTTTGTCCAGCGTCTTCGGTAGAGCGTCCCCTCATGGATCACTTATCGGAGCGCTTTCCTTTCCAGGGTCCGACGCTCGTCCCAATCCGTCGGCACCTCCCCACGAGTGAGGTACCGTATGATCGGGTCCATCCAGGTGGGATCTTGGTCGATCACCATCACCTCCCGCTCTTCCGTGCTAGGGGACTGCAGGTTCTCCACATAAATGGTGCGGCCCAGCTCCTTGGTCGAGGATGAGGATAGCTTCGACAGCGCGTCTGCCCGCGCATTCTCCGACCGTGGGAGATGTAAGACTTCCGTGCTCTTGAACTTGGACAGCGCCGCTTTGGCGACGGCGAGATACCTCTGCATTGCTTCCTCCCGTGCCTCGTAACTTCCCAGAAGCTGGTTGACAATGAGCTTCGAGTTGCTGAGGAGGCGCACGGACTTGGCCCCAAGCTCCTGGGCCAGCCTCAGGCCGTTGATTACCGCTTCGTACTCCGCCACGTTGTTAGTGGCCGGGAACTCGAACCGCAATGTGTATTCCATGATGT
Organism: Scilla litardierei; assembly: GCA_030789695.1. Classification (NCBI taxonomy): domain Eukaryota; kingdom Viridiplantae; phylum Streptophyta; class Magnoliopsida; order Asparagales; family Asparagaceae; genus Scilla; species Scilla litardierei. The sequence goes on along the minus strand of CM061131.1, from coordinate 81,527,792 downwards.
TCCCTTCCGGAGATCAGATCGCGATCCCAGCCCCGCCTCATGACTGTGTTACCGATCCGTCCACATGGACTATCCATGTTTCTGGGACTCCTGACTGGACATGGTGGAGGTGGTCAGCCGAAAGAAAAGATAAGGGCTGGGTGATTACCGTTGCTGGGCCTTCTCCCTCCGGGGGATGTCCTCCTTCTGTAGTGCATTCAGCGATGAAGTCGGCCAAGGCCTGCCCCTTGATGGCTATGCGTGGCTTGAATCGGAGGTCGAACTCGCTCAATTCCACCCCCCAGTTCAGCATCCTTCCCATTCGATCGAATCTCTTGAGATTCTGCTCCAATTGCGAGTCGGTCAAGACCAATATGGTGTGGGCTTGGAAGTAGGGCCTGAGCCTTCGTTCTGAGAGAACGAGGACGTATGCCAGTTTCTCCATGGGCGAGTATCGCACCTCCGCTCCCTTCAAGACCTGGCTCGTGTAGTACACCGGCCATTGCACCCCACCGTCTTCCCTGATCAGTACCGAGCTCACCGCTTCTTCCGCGCGTGCCAGGTAAAGGCTTAGCGATTCCCCTTCTCGTGGCTTGGACAGGAGAGGTGGGCTGCGAAGGTACTCCTTGAGATCCGTGAATGCCCTGGAGCAGTCTTCGTCCCATGGTATCGCCTTCCTGTTGTCTGACGGTCCTGCGATCGCTTTCCTCAGAACTTTGAAGAAGGGGAGCGATCTCTCCGCCGATTTGGATAGGAATCGCCCCAAGGCCGCGATGTGCCCATTCAGCCTTTGCAGTTCTTTGATCGTCACTGGCTCCCGCATATTGATCAATGCCTTGATCTTGTCAGGGTTAGCTTCAATGCCACGGTTAGTTATCATAAATCCCAAGAATTTGCCAGATCTTACCCCGAACGTGCACTTCATGGGGTTGAGTCGGATGTTGTGTCGCCGCAACCGCTCAAAAGTTTCACGGAGGTCGGCGACATGGTCCTCCGGCTTTCTCGACTTGACAAGCATGTCGTCGACGTAGACCTCCAGGTTCCTCCCGATCTGGGAGTAAAAAACCTTGTTGACCATTCTCTGGTAGGTGGCCCCTGCGTTTTTCAAGCCAAAAGGCATCTTCTTGTAGCAGTAGGTTCCCCGGTCCATCGTGAAGGCTGTCATCTCTTCGTCCCGAGGATCCATCTGGACCTGATTGTACCCTGAGTAGGCGTCTATGAAGCTAAGCATCTCGTACCCCGAGGCATTGTCCACAAGGTGGTCTATGCGCGGTAGGGGGTAGCTGTCCTTGGGACAGGCTTTATTGAGGTCACTGAAGTCCATGCACATTCGCCACTTTCCGTTGGGTTTTTTGACCATCACCACGTTCGATAGCCACTCCGGGTACCAGATCTCTCGTATGAAGCCTGCGTCGAGAAGACGCTCTACCTCCTCGGAGGCCGCCTTCATCTTTTCGCCACCCAGGTTTCGCTTCTTCTGCCTGACCGGCTTGAAGTTGGGGTCGGCGTTGATCTGGTGGACGATCACCTGGGGATCTACGCCGGGCATGTCCTCCGGTGACCAAGCAAAGACGTCAAGGTTCGCCTCCAGGCACTCGACCAGTTGGCTCCTCAGGTCATGGCTTAGTCCTCTCCCGATTGAGACGAACCTGCCCTCGATGTCCGTGACCGGGATCTGCTCTTGTTCCTCCACAGGGGCGGGTCTCGGCCCGCTCCTTAAGTCGAGCGCGGCCATCTGGTTGACTAGACGATCCTCGGGCCCTTCCTCCTCCAGTTGGTAGCAGGTATTCGGTCTCCCCGCGTCGCCTTCGACCTGCCCCATCCCCCTTGGCATTCGGAACTTGATAGTCTGATGAAGGGTCGAGACTCCTGCGCCGATGGCGTTGAGAAGGGTCGACCGATGATTCCGTTGTACTCCGACCCGATCCCCAATACGACAAATTCTACCGCCAGGGTCACCGAGTCTGGTGGGCCTCTGAGTGTTACTGGGAGGCGGATCGTGCCGACGATGGGGGTGGAATGACCCGTGAACCCTACCACGGGACCCAAGCGAGGTTCCAAGTCTTCCTTCCGCAGCCCCATCTTCTCCAGGGTTGACATGAAGAGGACGTCGCAGGAGCTGCCGGTGTCGATGAGCAGCCGCCGTACCATGTTGTGTCGATGATCACCGATACCACCAAAGCTGCGTCCGACCTGCATGCCGCTCCTGTCGTGCCCGTCCTCCTGACCGGTAGGGCCGGTGAGGGTTTCTCGGTCTTCTCCTCATGGTCCTCCTCGCGCTGGGCCCGGGCCCTTTCTTGCCAACCGTGGCGGGCCCTGTCGCCTCACGCCTGAGCCTTGCCCTCCCTTCGCCGTGATGGGTGAAGCCGTGTCATTGCAGGTGTGGTTTGTTTTTCGTGGGATAGTTCGTTCCCACAGACGGTGCCAGATGTTTCAGAGTGTTTTCTCACTACAGTATCGTTGACCGTGGACTGCCCGGTCAACATGGTCAAGGGGCCGATTAGGGTCCCTTGGGTGTGTCGAGCGCGTGTAGACGCGATGCGAATCGGAGATGTAGTCGACGCACAGCACGTCAGCTGGGCCGGGTCTGGATCCTCGGCCTCTGGTGGGCTGAGGGGAAGCCTCGGCCCGGTGTGAGGTGCTCGGCCTCGGACGGTCGGGTGACGAGGGGAAGCCTCGGCGCCTTGGCTTGATGCACGACCGACGCGGAGCTGAGGGGAAGCCTCGGCTCGGATGGGTGCGCTCAGCCTCGGTCGGTTGGATGACGAGGGGTAGCCTCGGTCGTCTCGCTTGATGCGCGGCCGGCGTGGAGCTGAGGGGAAGCCTCGGCTCGGATGGATGCGCTCGGCCTCGATCTCTCCTGGCGTCGAGGGGTGGCCTCGATGCCTTGGCTGATGCTTGATGGAGTTCGCCCGGTGTCGAAGGGAAGCTTCGGCACTTGGATCTAATGTCCTCCTGAACAGACGAGAACACTCGTCAGGGAGGCTGGACCTTGGTTCCGGCCAAATCCCCTCCGATGCCTAAGTCAGATGACAGTCTGAAAGAGGAGGCTCGGTGGGGACGGTTCGACTCGAGAGGAGATCGGAATGACGTCCCCCGGCGTGAGCTGGGGGAAGGAGATGGAGTGGGGGAACTAGGTCGTTGATGGAGTACCTTAGGTTTTGTTACCTGAGATGCGGTCCTTTGTTCAGTCGTCCTCCTAGTCCTTTTATAGGCCTCTTGCCATGACTGTCCGTCATCCACGTCCTTTGCCCGCCTCCAATCGCGCCCCCTCGATCCGCCCCCCACTCGCCACTCGCCCACGCCGTGCCAGCACCTCCCCTTAATGGTCATAAAAGGGGCGGCGGATTTCGTGGGGGCGGTTATCCGTGGGTGAGTCGCACGCTTCCTGAGTCGGGCCGATTTGTCGTTCGGGGGCCCTCTAGGGGGCCTTGTCGGGTGGGCCCGATCTCGCAGATGGGCTTCTGATCGGTAGTTGGGTTTCTGGGCTCGTTTCTTTCGGGCTTCGGCCAAATAGGCGTAACAAAGCGTGTTCACACTAGCAATGATTATACTCATATATATATGATATGTATAAACCAATAAAACACTCGATTTGCCATGAAGGTATGGCAAAAAGACATTAATAATGACAATCACATAACCCTAATTACATCACAGCCAACACATAAGAGATTTATCTAAGCATTTATAGAAAAGATTCAATCTTTATAAATAAAAACATCATATTTAATCCCTAATACTACAATAGGAAAGTTAATATATTTAACACTAAAGCCTTCAATTAAACCCTAAAATCCCCTTCAAGGGTTACTATAGATTTTTCTTATCATTGCTGCCTCTCCCCGACGTTTCCTCTGAAAGATCCAAATTTCGATTATTTTTGTGAATTTTTCGACCGTCTTTTGATACCCTAAAAGTCTCCGAAATGTCGTATATATGCGAAACACTCCTATTAAGTTTAGAAACCAAAACAGGTCAAAATCTGCTCAAAAGCCTGGTTCAAACCACATTCCTTCATTTCTACGTGTTGCTAACATCATTGCGATGTCATAAATGCATTTTTTATTCTTAGAAAATCGTGTTTGCCTTCTAAAATGCATAGAAAATAGCTCCGAACTTAGAAAAATCTGGAAAAATATCCATTGCAAAAGGGAGATCGTCCTCTTCAACAAAAAAAAAATAAGAGAAGACAAAATTAGACTATAAAAATCATATTGTACGCATAAAAGATGATAAGATCTAATATTAAATAATGGTCTTAAAACGAGTGTATTAGAGGCCAAATAGACACCATGTATGCATAAAATTCTAACAAAAGAGGAGATTAAAAGCAATATTTACCCTAAATCACACATCCCTACTAACTTTTTGTTATTCTCGCAAAAGAAGCGACTAAATCAGATACTGTCACGACGTGCTTCCCGTTGTACTTGGGAGCGAGAACATGAGCGGGTCCGCATGCGCTTAAAGCAAAGAAGAAGTATTTTCTTTCTTTCTTTCTTTGACTTAAGCACAATAAGCGTTGTGTTTAGCAAATCAGGTTCTTGCATGCGAGGTTCTCAGAAGCAGCATAAATATTTCTTACAATTATTCCATCGTTTAAATATCGTACATAAATTAATTAAGGCCTAGCATGGCCGTACAATTTATGCTGAAAGCAAACACACCTGAAGCAACAAATATTCAAAATAAATAAGAACTACAAAAACTCTCCAATCTTCAGCAGGGAGGACCTCAGCGTCCTAGTAGCTCTATTCAGCGGGGTCCACCTCCAAGATAGGATCCTCAAAAGCGAGGTATTCTATATACTCTGATCCTAAACCTAACATATTTCATAAATTCATTTGAATTATGTGTCAGCGATAGCTCAGAAAGATTTTACATTAATAAAAGTAATAACTTGAAAATGGAAAACAAAAGAGCGTCAGAACATATAAGGAAAACCTGTGTGTACCATAAGAATATAAGCATGCTGAAAATTATCAAATGATTTGCATTTCAATGAGACCATGATGGTTTGCAAGTTGAATATTTTTCAGTTGTCTGTGTTAGTGACTAGGTCCATGTCCGAGTTAGTATAATGTTCTTGATACACCCTATCATCGGGGGTTTACAAGATGCTTCTTGCCCTCCATAACATGGAAAATGGCCAAGTTACTTGCCTCCATTAGTGTGGTATGGAGGTAGCCATAAGATGCTCAAGCTACAGTTACAAACTCTACTATATGAACCAACCCCACCCCAAAGTGTCTTCCTAGCTGTCGATTCGTTTTTGTTCCATCTGTATTCGATGGGTTCATATATGCCCCAAGGGCTCAACATAACAATTCATTTGGGGTAAACCATCCAAAGATGGAATTGCACAAGTAAAAGTACCAGTATGTAATGATGGCATTATATGAGCATTTTTACAATGGTAAAAACAATTTATACAGGTGGTTTTCCATGGCAACGAAACAAGTCATAATGACAGAAATCACTCAAACTTGTCAAAATGATTTTACTATGAGAGAATTATTTTCCAGGGATTTAAATAAAATTTTTCTGGATTTTAAAACCATTATCTACCATTATCTGGAATTTGAAAAGGCAGTTATCACATTTTCCAGAATTTAAAATTACAATGACTATAACTTGCAAAATCGATATCTCACAATCTACACGATGGATTTTTATGTTCTTGTTGCCAAAATTTTCCTCGTGATGAGTACTTTTAGGTCATATATGTTTCAGAGAGTCGTTTATATGAGGATGGCTAAAAAAATTTATTTATGAGTTTAAAATTAAATACGTATAACTTTAAAAATTCCTACAAAATAGGGTATTTGCCTGATTGAAGTGATTTTAGTGTCCACGTGATCGTATGAAAGGCGCAAATTTTTTTTGCGTATTTAGATTTATAATATGTAATGGCCTGTATTTTTCAACACATCAATTTACGGATTTAACGTATTTTCAACATTTCAAATTTTCTTTATAATGGTTACTCAGGAGTTTTATATTAAAACTGATTTCAAAATTTTCATATAAAAATATTTTGAAGCATTAAACTAATTATAGTGTATTTCAGTAAGTTCGGATTTCATCAAATACCTCTAAATAATCTTGATAAAATTCATTTTCAATTATTACTGTTTTGGCTTAATGAATTAATTTTCTATACAAACAACATCAAAACATTTTCAAACTATTACAGTATCATCATGTGACCATTTAGGGCTCACCATTTTTAATTTCGTAATTTTCTGATATCAAATCAGCCTAGAACCCCCAAACCCGCTTTCTAAACATTTTGGCCTAAAACTTGTATCCCCGTAGCTCAAATCCCAAAATGGATTTCATATTCGCGACCCTCACGACGATGCGATCCCGTGGGTATGTTTTCGTAATTTTTCGGAGTCGTATGCGAAAACGGGGTTGTATTCCTCCGCTTTCACTAGTTAATTTTGCTAATGACCTTTTTACATTTACTAACTATATTTAACTAATTGCTTTTACCCCCTAACCCTAGATCTACCCCTAATTACGCCCATAACCCCACCCCATTAACCCACCTCCTAAAGGTTGGTAGATCCAACCGTTGTTATCATCATCATCATCATCATGATTATTATCATTTTAAAACCCTTTTTCTAACCCTATATAATTTTCCCCCTGCTCTTCGTTCACAGCAGAAGCCAGCGAACCCATCTTCTTCGCTCATTCACCCCCATGGCAACTCACACAATGAAACCCAACTCCAGACTACACTTCTTCTTCTCCTCCTCCTCCTCATTCTTCTCCATCCCTCTCAGCCCAACACCTGAACCCAATGCCCCCAAGGCTCAGCTTACGCATACCCAAGCCCATCCCTCTCTCTTCTCTTTTGCAAAGAACCCAACCCACTGGAAACTCAACCCCACACACACACACACACACACACATTACACACACTCTCTCCTTCCCTCTCGCCTGCGACCCACGCCTGCCGCCCCGCCGTGGTTGACCGCCGCTCCCTCCTCCGCTGACCGCCGCTTCGACGTCCTCAAAGCTGAAGGCCGCAACCGCCACCCAGCAACTCCCTACTGCAAACCCAACCCACCCATCTCTTCGAAGATCGCATGCGCCTCACCACCACTTCAGTCCGCCACCCAACACCCCCTCTCAAGCTCCTGGGCACTGCCACCGCCGTACGCCGCAGCTGCCGCCGCCGTGAGCAACGCCCGAAGCCCATCCTTCACCGCACCACCGCCGCCTCTCCTTCGAACCCCGTCGCCTCTTCTCGCCGCCGCCGCCGCCTTTCCACCGGTGCCCCCCTTGACGTCGCCGCCTCGCCGTCCTTCCCCTGCCAGCTACCGCCTTCGCCCCCGCACCAACGCCGACGACGAAGAGCGCGGCCCCTCCCATGCAACACACATAAATAAGAGGTGATATAAAACTTATTATTTAGATAAAACGTATTTTCGTATTTTTTATAATCGTATTTCAATAATTATTAAATGAGTTTATTGGTTTTAATTTCATAATAAATAATATACAAGTCAGAAAAATGCAAGACTAGCACCGAAAAATCAGAAATGATATTCTGGATCCAATGGCACTAGTCTCATCTCGATCAGACGCTTAGCTTTATCAGAATACATTTTTAACCCTAAAACTTAAATATGTAATTTCATTTAAAAAATTCATAACTTCTAATTTTCACGTACACTGATACGTGAGAAAAATATATGTTGTAGTACTCTTCGAGACGGTCGTTTTGACAACTCACTTGAGCCATTCTGATATGTATTGCATCTAGAATAAATTATTGAATGATCACGTTACTTAATTAAAATTAGTTTTTAAATTGATTTTTGAGCTTCTAAAAATTATAAAAATTAACTGAAGCTTCTGAAAATATTTTCATCTTGCACTAAAAGTATATTATTCATTTTCAGCTTATATAAAAATTTAGAACGTTTTTCGACACCGTTCAATCAGTTTAAAAATCAAAACGACCAAGTTTAATAAATAGAAAATAGCGTATTCTTTAACCGATTGTTTCTTGTGTTTACATGTATCAATTCTCGTACACCAGCACTAGATCCAGTTCTGGCTCACTACCACCACCTCGAGATCTGTAAGTCACAGTAGATTCTAGATTTGGAAAATTAGATAGTGTCTTCGTACGAACTTTTAAACTAATAATTTTTGTGTTCCATGTGTGTTGGACTTGTCTTTATCCTAAAATTTATTACCATCCAATTTGCTTTACGTTAAGAAAGTCGACCAATGAACCTAGCTTAACTATCATAGTAAACAAAGAACTAATAGCATCATGTTGTACATCTTGTGGAAAGTTTGATGGAATATCTCGTGGAATATTTTGTGGAATATCTCGTGAAATGTCTGAAGGAATATCTCGTAAGAAATCATGTAATCGATACAAACGACACTGGGGTTTGGGGTAACTTATTATAGAGAAAGTGTGGGAGCTATGACCGGAGTCAAACTCTCTCGTCTCGTCTCGTCTCGTTTATAAAGTATGTTATGGTTGACGCCCCGGATTTTCTCCCTGTGGCAATGGAGGTGACCCATGGTTGCATATCATACTTTCCTACACGAGTCACATCACATAAACGGTCGTCAGTCGTTAGTCGAAGGGGCCACCCCTTCGCCACTGAATGACTCTCATAAACGGTCATCAGCCGTAAGTCGAAGGGGACACCCCTTCGCCACTGAACGACACTCCTAAATGGTTGTTAGCCGTAAGTCGAGGGGACACCCCTTCGCCACGGAACGAATCTCCTAAACGGTCGTCAGCAGTAAGTCGAAGGGCCACCCCTTCGCCACTGAATGACTATCCTAAATTGTCGTCAGCCGTAAGTCGAAGGGGTCATCCCTTCGCCACTGAACGACTCTCCTAAACGGTCATCAGCCGTAAGTCAAAGGGGCCACCCCTTTGCCACTGAATGACTCTCCTAAACGGTCGTCAGTCATAAGTCGAAGGGGCCACCCCTTCATCACTGAACGAGTCTCCTAAACGGTCGTCAAACATAAGTCGATGGGGCCACCCCTTCGCCACCAAACGACTCTTCTAAAACGGTCGTCAGCCATAAGTCGAAGGGGCCACCCCTTTGCCATTGAACGACTCTCCTAAACGGTCATCAGCCGTAAGTCGAAGGGGCCACTCCTTCGCCACTGAACAACTATCAAAAACGGTAGTCAGCCATAAGTCGAAGGGGCCACCCCTTTGCCACTAAAAGACTCTCCTAAACGGTCGTTAGCTTTAAGTCGAAGGGGCCACCCATTTGCCACTGAACGACTCTCCTAAAATGAGCGTCCGCCGAAAGTCAAAGGGGCCACCACTTTGCCATTGAACGATTCTCCTAATATGGTCGTCAGGCGTAATTCAAAGGGGCCACCCATTTGCCACTGAACAACTCTCCTAAACGGTCGTCAGCCGTAAGTCGAAGGGGCCACCCCTTCGCCACTGAACGACTCTCCTACACGGTCGTCAGCCGTAAGTCGAAGGGGCCATCCCTTTGCTACTAAATGACTCTCTTAAACGGTCGTCATTCGTAAGTCGAAGGGGCCATCCCTTCACCACTGAACGAGTCTCCTAAATGGTCGTCAGCCATAAGTCGAAGGGGACACCCCTTCGCCACTGAATGACTCTCCTAAAACGGTCGTCAGGAGTACAAGGTCATATGAAAATCAACATGTCCCTCACATACATCATACATGCGACTCAAAAAGAGCAAAATACATCATGATACTCAGACATCATCATCAATTATCCATCATACAAACACCATGCAAAAACTAATAAAAAAATCTACGATGAGTGACTCCAGGAGCAGCAGACGAAGAAGTAGGATCAGGGTCAACGGTGGTATCCTCTGGAGGAGGAACAGCTGCAGCAACACCCTGAGTAGCAGCTATGCCAGGATGCACAACAAGATTAGTGATGATGGGAAGAGGAGGCTCACGAGGCTGGGAAGGAACAAAACGTCTCAGATGCTCAGGGAAGTCATACCCTGATGCTGAAATGACATGAAAGCCAACTCATATAGACCAGAAACCATCTCAAAGAGAATGTCAAGAGAGGATGGAGCAGAGGTAGATGGCTAGTCTACATGAGGAACCGTGGAGAAAGACGGAACAGAAGTCGATTTTCTCTTCTTAGATGCAGACTGCAGAACCGAAGAGGACTTCGACTTTGCAGAAGCATCAAGAAGAGGATCAAAAGGCATGGGCTCGTAGGGAGACAAGTCAATCCCAAAATAACGAAAGACGAGAGTAAGAAGACCACCATAGGGGATGTGAGAGGAGGAAGAAGTAAACTCGACCTTGTTCATCCTATCAAGGAGGACACCGGCCCAGTTCATGGACATCGTGGAAAAGATCGCGTACATACACCTCAGTATCTCCTGGGAAGGCTGGTCAGAAGATTCGTACTTCGGTAGGATGTTGGACTTCATCACGAGGTGAACAGCCCAATCCTTAGCCGATAACATGGACGACCTAACACCAGAAGATAGAGCAGAGGGTATCTCACGGAACATGTCCCGGAGGACAGACTGATATTGCTCATCGACATCAGAAATGGAAATGTCTGAAGGAAAGGATCTAGTGGAGGGAATCCTAAGAATGGTCCCTAAAAGAGTGGGATCAATGCGGATGGGGGTCCCCTGGACAACAGTATCAATAACTTCTGTGGTAGCATACTCACCGCGAATGCTGTTGGTATAGAAAAGCTTAACCAAAAATGGATAAGCCCGAAGAGATTCGCTCTGATAGAAGCAAAAAAGGTCAACCAATCGGGTAGCAGAAAGAAAGTCAGAAAGTCTCTCAGCATTGAAAGAGAGAAAAACAATGAACCGCTCTCTAAGAAGTTTGATCCCTAGGAGAGAGTGAAACTTTGCCAAGCACAGATCATCTCGGTAAATGGGAATGAGGGGATCAACAGGTGGCACGACAAGGGTTTCTTCTGCAGAACTCAACACCAAAGATGAAGGAGGAGCCTCAGCACAAGGCTCATTGATGCGAACACCAATGGGCTTGTGCTAACGCTTGATGAGGGGCTCAGCGTCAGATGAAGAAGACCCAGAAGGAGAATAACCCCGCGAATAAGAGAGAGACGGAGAATCAGATTTCTTAGTTCGGGCCTTACAGGGTTTCTTGTTTTGGGCAGAAGTAGGCTTAGGAACCCTATGACGCTTAGAAGCAATGATCTTTCCCTTGCCCTTAGTCTTGGGTGCCATTGCACAGTCAATCGAATAGAGGGAAGATCGACATGAGATATGAACAAAAATCACACGAGAGAGAGAATCGAGAGAGAATCAAACCTAGTCGAAGGGCACAAAGAGACAATGAAATCCGAGCGATGCAAACGACGGGAGAGACGACGGAAAAACACTGGAGGGATGATCGATTGACAGTTTGAAGCGGGAAGACGAAGGGTTTTCAATCGAAGGAGAGAGAAACTTTCGATCGATTTGAATTCTCTCGATCATATATCAAAGGGGTAAAAGATTCTGGGCCGTTGGATCAAAGAATCGACGACTCAGATCAATTGAGTTAACCGCCACAAGGTCAGTCGACTGGATGAAGTGATAAGAAATAAGCTTAGGATGACATACAGTCGACTGTTGAGTAACATACAGTCGCTTGTCCATGGGACAGTCGACTGTATTATACCCTTCAGTCGACAGACTGAGAATCAATAAGATTGATGAAAAAACAGAGACTATTGACGAAATTGACAGGCGTCTGATAACTAAAATGCAGTCGCCTGTTGATCTAACAGTCGACTGTAAATTTGTCATCAGTCGCATGGGCAAAAGATACAGTCTGCAGACAGAATGGATTGAGTAGGGCAGTCGACTGTCGAAGGAAAGACAGTCGTCTGTCCTGGTCCCAAAATGCATCATTGATGTTAAAATCCAGAGGATATGCACACTCACCCTAGGACCTATACTCTAATCATAAACTCAACAAAAAATCAATATCAAACGATAAATGGTTTATAAAACAAATCTCTTAAAACAATCTGAAAAACTCATGTAATCACAGAAATCTCAATTGTCTTTCTTAAAACAAATATATGATATATCAAATGAAGAGAGGCAACATGATGATATGAGCTCAAAAAGTGTATAAAAATAAATTAGAGCTCCTACATTTCAGATTCACCCATAATCCCTAATTCTCCACACAACCTCACAAATGAATCTTCTTTAAGAAGTTTTGTGAAGATGTCGGTGATTTGTTTTTGGGTTTCAATGTACTCTAAGATGATGTCCTTCTTAGCTACATGATCATTGATAAAATGGTGTCTCACATCTATGTGTTTGGTATGGGAGTGATGTACCAGATTCTTGGAAATACATATAGCACTTTGGTTATCAACCATGATATGGCAAGTATCACAATTGACACCATAGTCTCTAAGAGTGTGTCTCATCCAAAGAACTTGCGCACATGCAAGATCCGCGACAATATATTCCGCTTCAGTCGTGGACAATGATACCGAGTTCTATTTCTTGGAAAACCAAGAGACTAAGGAATTTCCTAGAAAATGGCAAGTGTCACTAGTACTTTTCCTATCGGATTTGCATCCGGCAAAGTCGGCATCACTATATGAGATTAACTCATATGTGCTAGATTTCGGGTAAAGTAACCCATAATCTAATGAATGATTAAGATACTGAAAAATTCGTTTAACCACAATCAAGTGTGACTCTTTAGGTCTAGCTTGATATCTAGCACACAAGCATACAGAAAACATGATATCGGGCCTACTAACAGTTAAATAAAGCAAGCTACCGATCATACCTCGATATAGACGAACGTCTACATCTTTTCCGTTCTCATCCTAGTCTAGATGGGTAGTCGTACTCATGGGAGTCCTTTTGCTTGAAGATGATTTCATCCCGAGTCGCTTGATAATCTCCCCTGTGTACTTGGTTTGATGTATAAAAGTTCCATCCTTCATTTGTCGAATTTGCAATCCAAGGAAGTAGTTGAGCTCACCCATGTGGCTCATCTCGAATTCAGCCTTCATGGACTTAGAAAATTATTGACAAAGATTAAAGTTAGTAGAACCAAATATTATACCGTCTACATAAACTTGAATCAATAGGATGTCATTTTCATAATCTTTAATGAAAAGTGTTGAATCAACTACTCCCATTTTAAAATCTAAATCCAAAAGAAACGTCTTGAGTCGATCCTACCAAGCTCTAGGAGATTGTTTCAACCCATACAACACTTTCTTAAGTTTGAAAACATGGTTTGGAAATTTTTCATGAATGAAACCGGGAGGTTGAGAAACATACACTTCTTCATCGACAATCCCATTTAAAAATGCACTTTTAACATACATTTGAAATAGTTTGAAATTCTTATGAGATGCAAAAGATAAAAGTATTTTAATAGCTTCTAATCTAGTTACGGGGGCAACGGATTCTTCGAAATCGATACCTTCCTCTTACCGGTAGCCTTGAGCTACTAACCTTACTTTGTTCCTTGCGATGACCTCGTTCTCATCGGTCTTGTTCTTGAAGATCCATTTGGTCCCAATAACTTGATGATCACTTGGAAGAGGAACGAGCTCCCAAACTTCATTTCTCTCGAATTGCATGTGTTCTTCTTCCATTGCCACAATCCACGAGCTATCCTCACAAGCTTCTTGGATGTTCTTTGGCTCAATGGTACAGACAAATGCGCAATGAGAGAATTCTTCAATTCTTGACCTCGTTCGAACACCCACACCAATATCTCCAATAATTTGGTCATGTGGATGGTTGCAAATGGTTAGGTAAGCTTTGGGTATTCCTGCATCACTTAGAACATCTTCAACAATCACTTTAGTAGTGTTAGTCTCAAAATTGAATCATTAATCTTGACATTACTAAGAGTGTCACATATAGCATCTACACTATCATCATTAACATGAGGAAAAGCAAAATCATTATAAAATGATACGTGTAGTGATTCCTCGATCGTTGAAGAAGTTTTGTTGTATATCTGGTAGGCCTTGCTACGTGTGGAATATCCAACAAAAATTCCTTCATCGGATCTTGGCTCAAATTTATCTAAATTACCAAAGGTGTCTTGATAAAACATTTTGAACCAAAAACTTGAAAATATTTAACTTGAGGCTTTTTGTCATAAAATAACTCAAAACAAGTTTTGTTTGTTCGAGGTCTCACTAGGATCCTATTGAGTGCATAAAATGCCGTGTGCACCGTCTCTGCCTAAAATTGTAGTCCAAGATGACTATCATGGAGCATAGTACGAGCACACTCAATAAGAGTCCTATTCTTTCTCTCTACAACACCATTTTGTGGTGGAGCCCAAGGAAAAGAAAAATTGTGAGTTATCCCGGTGTCATCACAAAACTTTGTAAAAGACTCATTCTTAAATTCTCCTCCATGATCACTACGGATAGTGATAATGGTGGATCCAAAGAGATTCTGAATCTTCTTTGCAAATATGGTAAACTCTTCAAAAGCTTCATTCTTACTAGTTAAGAATGAAACCCAAGTAAATCTAGAGAAGTCATCAACGACAACTAATCCATAATAAGCATTGCCTAAAGAAACGGTTCTAGTTAGCCCAAACAAATCTAGATGAAGTAGTTCTAGGGGCCTCTTAGAAGTAATGCCTTCTTTAAGCTTAAAAGATGATTTACTAAGTTTACCTCTTTGACATGAATCACAAAAGTTTTTCTTACTAAAAGCAATTTTTGGAAAACCATTGACTAGATCATGCTTAGCTAACTTATATAAGTGCTTGAAATGAACATGACCAAAACGACGATGCCATAATAGTTGTTCATTTGTGTTAGTAACTAAGCAATGTTCTACGGTTTTAGGCAAGCTCAAATAATAAATATTTTTACGCCTAATACCGGTAAATAAAACATGCGAATTAGAATCAACAATTTCACACATACCCTCTCCAAAGTTAAACTTGTAACCTTTGTCACAAAGTTGACTAATGGAGATAAGGTTGTGACATAAACCACTAACAAGATATACATTAGTAATTAAAGGTTTAGAGGGGTTTCCGACTATACCTACTCCAATGATGGTTCCCTTTTGGTTACCTCCAAAAGTGACCGTTGCACCGTTCTTGATGCTAATCACTTCGGAGAGTAATGAAGGATCTCCTGTCATGTGTTTGGAGCAACCAATGTCGAGAATTCATCCTTTCCTTTTAGAGCTAGTTTGATCTTTCTTGCTCTTTTTCTTTCTCTTGGGTACCTACAGAATATACCATAAGCTCATGGTACCCAATTTTTGGTGGGTCCAAGGGGATTAGCCCTTTGGAAGCCAAGTCCAAGTGGACTTTCGCTTCCCAACATAATTATCATTATAAATAACATCATGAAAATAGGAATCAACATATGCATTTCTATCATTTAAGCTAGTGTTCTTAGGACCCCAAATGGTGTATGTTTTTGGAGTCCTTTTCCTAATTGCATGCATACTTGTTAGATTTTCTATGTGGTGCATGCTTCTTATTAACATGGTTTCTAGCATAAACATGAGGTGGTGGATATGCATATGACATATGAGGAATATATGTATGCTTGGAAACATGCATGTTATATGAAACATACAGGTTATGCATGACATGTGGAGGATGTGCATACATGTAAGAATGATGCGTATGAGCATGTGGGTGTATAGGAGCACGTACATGAGTATCCACTTGTGTAGATTTGTACGTGTCCGTGGGTGTGGAGCATAGAAAGTGTCATGAGTATCCACTTGTGAAATAGAGATTTCCTACATGGATAAAGTTTGTGTACATGTAAGTATGGCTTCTCTTTTGGTTTCCACCCTTAGTGGGTTTCTTGCCAAAAAGAGGAGACGGTGAAGTGGTGACTTTCTTGGTAGGTTTGCTACCTATAGTGTCTTTGACACCACTTGTGGATGCACCGGAGGAAGGCCTCACAAAGTCTATAGTGACACCACTATAGGAGGTGCGAGCATTGGATGCATTTGCGTTCACAAAACCTAGACCAACACCATGTGTGGCCGGAAATTGGTTTGCTAGCAAATCATCCAGTTGTCCTTTTCCCTTGAGGACATGAGCTTATATTTCTCTTTAAGAGAAGAAATGTTGGTATCCAAGGTGGACACCCGTGCTTTGAGCTCGTGCACTTGGGTTTTAAGAGATTCATTCTCTAAACCCAATTGTGTGTGTCGTGAAACTAAATCACTATTATCCTTAGGATGTGTTTGATCTAGTTGAGATTTGAGGGTATTCACCTCATTTCTCAAAGTGACATTTTGAAAAAGCTAAATTCGCTTTCTCAAGGGTTAAAGTATCAACAATGGTGCCATTGTTGATAATGCATGGAATGGATGGATTTCTAACATTCAATTTCTTTAAGTTAGTATATCTAAGCATTAAAGATTGATACCTAGCAAATAATTCTTCATTAGAAATACATAATTCATCCTAGTTACCTCGGTTTCATCCATGTCGGAATCACTCTCATCGGAGAGTGAATCTTCTCGTGCCATGAAACACATGTGGGCACTCTCACCCTTCTCATCATCGGAATCACTTGACGAGTCTCCACTTGGGTCATCGAATGTACTGACGAGTCCTTTCTTCTTATCTCTCTTATTTTTGTCGGACTTGTGGTACTTCGGAGCCTTCCACTTCTCTTTGTTTCGTAGCATTGGGCAATCCTTCTTGATGTGCCCTGGCTTATTACACTTAAAACAAAGAGAGGAAGTATTATTAGTAGACTCAAATCTATTCTTGGAGGGAAATTTACCTTTGCGAAAGAAGCGTTGAAACTTCTTTGCCATTTGGGCCATTTCACCCAAGTCCATCTCATTTTCTGATTCTTCACTATCGGAGGATGAGGAATTGGCATTGAATGCCAAAGCTTTCTTCTTGGCCTCCGAAGGATTCATCATAGCTCGAATCTTTAATCGGTTCTCCCGTCTTACTTCATAAGACATGAGAGTCCCGATAAAATTCACAACTGTGTAAGTCTTCAAGTCGTTGACCTCCTCGATGGAGATAACTCTTCTTTCCCATTTGGAGGTTATTCCCATTATGATCTTTCTTACTTTTTCTGGTTCGGTATATGTTTGGCCAAGAGCTTCCAGTTCATTGGTGATGTCGGTAAAACGTCCGTACATCGATGCTATGCTTTCATTTTCCTGCATATGAAACATGTCGAAGTTTTGCACTGCAACATAGAGTTTAGAAAGTTTGTTCGTTCACTTATGGGTAATGATGAGATGGTTCCGAATTTGATATGCACTCTTACATGTGTATATCTTGTTTAACTCATTCGGGTCCAACACACAATGAAGAGCGTTCTTTGATTTTTGTGTTGTTGACTTCGACGGATTTCTCGAAAGTCGTCCATTTTTCGAAATCCTCTTTG
The DNA here is from genome assembly GCA_030789695.1 of Scilla litardierei. NCBI lineage: Eukaryota > Viridiplantae > Streptophyta > Magnoliopsida > Asparagales > Asparagaceae > Scilla > Scilla litardierei. The sequence goes on along the minus strand of CM061131.1, from coordinate 81,510,418 downwards.
GTGGGCTCGACGTATTCCTTGTAGAGGGTTCTTCAAAGTGAAGCACTCCTTAGGAACGTCTCCATCCGGCATTTCCAATAGCCAAAGTTCGTGCAATTGAAACGCGAAGGACGCACCATTGATTGACCTTCGAAAAGAGTGGACGCTCCATCATGATCGTGGTTGTTGTACGAAGTCGATGGAGGAACGTTGTTGTTGTTGGATGCCATAGCTATAACCTTGAGCTCAGATACCAATTGTAAGGACCCTGGCTATGTAGAAAACATTAGAATGGGGGTTGAATAGTGTTTAAGAAATTTAAAAAGATAGTTACACCAATTTAAATACATAACCAACAAAATAGTGCGGAATAGAAATAAACCCAAATTGAAACAAATACAAACGCAAGGATGTTTCAAGGGTTCGGATTACCCAAGTCACTTCCCGACTTGTACCCGGTAATCCTACGTCCCTTCCACCCGGTTAACAACAGGATACTAAAGTTAGAACCCTAACTTGAGGTTTCCTTAAACCCCACTTGTAGCAACCCTACAAGTGAAATCAAAATACAATCGATTGACCTTGACTCCCACAACTTGGGAGCAAGCAAATCGCTCTCACAACCCGAGAGTAAATTCAAATAACGAAAGTTATGAAATATGAAAGCAACACTTACAATCATATATGCTTTGAAGTAGAATTTGAAGGAGAAGTGTGGTGTGTGTTGAAAGACTCTCTTGAAAGAGAGGAAACCCCTTTCTCTTGACTGCACCAAATGACTAGAAGATATCCCTTTGGTTCTAGGTTGGACAGCAAGAGATTGAAGATGGGAATTCTTAGGGCTTTAGGGCTTTAGAGAACTTTGATCTTGAGAGTTTTAGCAAAATGAAACTTGGAAGAATGAGTAATCTCTCAATGGAACAGTAGATGCTCCTTATATATGTTTCTCAAAACCCTATAAACGAATTCAGCAAAACCGCTTTGAAATCCGTGAGAAAAATCTCAACGGATAGAATCTGAGCTCGCGACAATCGACTGTTGAGGAAATCACAGTTGACTGCTGCACAGTCAGATCAGGTAGGTGAGAATTCATAACGGTAACTTACCACGTGAACAGTCGACTGATGAGGCATAGACAGTCGACTATTGAATCAACAGATGACTGTAAATCCTACTACATGCGACTAGCCATAAGTTGGGTAAGTTGATGAATTAGGTAAAAATCCAGGGAGAACAGGACAGATGATTGATAAAGATAAGACAATCAACTGTTAATCAGAACAGGCAACTGTAATCTCTTCTACAGACAACTGTCAAAACCCTGAGATTTTCCAGAGAGTTGAGTCAACAAATTGGCTCACAGACAGACGACTGTTGCAGCATTGACAGACGACTGTTCCATTGGACAGTCGACTGTAAATCCAATATAAGTCGACTGGCCAGAGTAATTAGAGAAATAGACTTTGGGCTAAAGATAGACATGCGACTGATGTACAAAACACAGTCGACTGTCACTGGACAGGCGCCTGTGAATCGTTCATGAGTCGCCTGTGAGGATTAAAAGCAGAGAAGCCCAAAACTAAACTGTAAAAGTTTGTGCATAACAGACGACTGTAGAACAAAACACAGTCGACTGTTTTTGAAACAGGCGACTGTAAAACGTTCACTAGTCGACTGTTATAAACAATACATGCACAATCAATATAGAAATGAATTGGAATCTAAGGACGATTGATCTAATGATGTCCTAAGACTGAAATGAAGATGTGTGTGTGCTCCAACTATGTTCTACTTCTAAGCTACATACAAGAAAAGATATAAGAAAGTTACATTTGACGAACTCCCTCTTCTATCCAAAGCATGAGCTTGAAGTCTTCTAGGAGCTTCAATCACCATCTATGATCATCCCATCTATTTAATTTGCCTTCAATGATCTTTGAGTGTCATCCATTGCAAGTATATCTTCATAATAATCTTAGGCAATGGATTAACTGCAAAATAGGGGATTAGTAACAAGTATTTATGTGTGCTCATCATTAACACCAAGTAGGGAGAAGTCCAATACTCAACAACAGGGAGGCGTGTGTTGTGCTTGTGATCATTCGGGATCCAGATCACCCGGTGGGTGAGCTAGCCTATTCGCTTGTTGGATGTCACGATAGTAAACTAATGGAAAAGGTGTAAGAGATAAAAAGGTAACCTAGGACTTTGGCTTCCGCCCTATCATGATTTCTCAATATTACGACCGAAGGATGGGAATATGATCGGATTCTAGGGTTTAGTTGTGAGACGTTGCCTCTAATAGTGGTACCTAGCGTCCCATGGGCCCGATATTCCGGTCAATGTCCAGGATGATACGCTAGGTCTACCGGGGTTCGAACGGTGGGCATTTCCATGTCCAACACCGCCCGACTCCCGGAGCACTAAGCTCGCAACAATTTCTCCCGACATTTCATCCAAGCCGTTTCCACGCACGAGGAATCAATGACTATGCTAGGGGGTGAGCTGTGGCTAGAGAAGCAAACACCTGTTTTATTTCCCCTTGGCCCGACGGTCAAAGGCGGTCTTTCTCCTGCCAATGACAATAAAACTCCTCCGAATAACCATCTAAAATCCCTATATCCTATTGAATCCCTAATCCTATGGCTAGGGAGAACCCACAAAGGGGCTTCCACCAATTTCCCAGATTTAAGAACTACTCACTAATCATGGCATGAGATGCAATAAAACAGATTATAGCCATCAAAAAAGAAATCAAGCAATAGATTACTGTAGTAAATAGAAGTATAAATGCAATATTAAAATATAAGAACGATCAAGAAACTTACAAATAGAAATAAATTGAGAGCAGCCAAAATCCCTAAAAACAGCTTAAGAAAATGGGGATTGCGTTACTGGGAAAATCTAGCTCTATTTATACAATTTGGCAAGATGCCAGGAAATATTCCCATTAAAAGACAAAAATAAACGTTCACCCGATCGGATGAGACTTCACCCGATCGGGTGAAACGGCGGGAAATTTGGTCTTCAGCTTCTGATAAATTTCACCGGATCGCTGAACCGATCGGGTGAGTCTTCCGGTTCTCGAGCGTGGGAAGCAGCTGCTGCAGGTTGTAATGCCCTGATAGCTACTGCACAAGTACTAGAGGGGGGGTGAATAGTACTTTAAAATAATCAAGAGTATAATTCCTAATTATTGTGCAAAATCAACCAACAATGCGGAATGAAAATATGACAACAAAGAATTAAGCAATGCAAACAAACGATGTAACGGGTTCGGATCCACCCAAGTCTCCCTGACTTGTTCCTGGTGATCCTACGTCCCAAACACCCGGATCCCCTCCGGCTACTTGAGTTAGAATCCTCTAACCCAAGTTTTGCACTATGAAATTCTTGTAGAAAACCTCTACAAGATCAAATCATACACAAATTGAAATGTGACTCCCACAAACCGGGATCACAAACTTCTCTCACAACCGAGAGAAAAACTTGCAATATCAAAGTAAATGAAACAATAAACACTTACCAACAAAATCCTATGCTTTGAGTAAACTTACAGATTTTAGGGCAAGGAAGATTTTGAAGGAGAGAATGTCACCAAACCCCAGCTCCACCAAGATGAACAGCGATCGCAGGCTAGGATGGAGTTGGTGACTTTGAATCAAGCTCTTGGCTTGAGAGGCTCACAATGAAGAGAATCTCTCTTGAGGAAATAGGGCTCAAGGAGTTTGGAGAGATTCTTTGTGAGAGAGGAAGCTTGGAAATGAGAATTGAATGCTTTCTCTTTGATTCTCTAAAACTCAATAATGGCAGCCTTGAATGCTAGGTTAGAAGCACTTCAAGTATATATATGATAGAGAGAAGAGAGAAGCAAAAACGTTGCATTAAATGCCCAACGGATCTATTTCTGAAGCAGTCTAATCGGTCTAAGAAGGATCACTGACCGATTAGTTTTGCAACTAGTCGGTCGGTGATTCTTCTTGGACCGACTAAAAGGTTGACAGCCAAGAAAGAAAAATTCAGGAGATAGAGAACTAGTCGGTCTAAGAAGACTTGCCAACTGACTAGTTTGACAACTATTCGGTCGGTGAGTGTTCTTTGACCAACTAAGCAGTTGAAATCAATAGGCTGAAAACAAGGAGAACTAGTCAGTCTAAGAACAAATTCCAACCGACTAGTTTCACAACTAGTCAGTCGATGGATGTTCTTGGACAGACTAACTAGTCAACAATAGCTTAGACTGGAAAGCTGAAAGTATAACTAGTCGGTCTAAGAAGGATTCCCAACCGACTAGTTTGACAACTAGTCGGTCGGTGAACCTTCTTGGACCGACTAATTGGTCAACAGTGAAGAGGCTGAATTTAGCAAGGCAATCTAGTCGGTTCAAGAAGGATTCTTAACCGACTAGATGACAATCTAGTCGGTTGGTTCTTCTTCTTGAACCAACTAAGATGCACTAGAAGCCGCGAAATGAAGCGTGAAGCTTCGGGAAAGTTTTTATGGGCTTCTAAGATAATCCTAGCTCTAATATATGAGCGTTATGAAGATTATAATGTAAGACCTACTCAAGGCTTAACATTCTATGAAAAGAAGCTAGAAGACTATAAAATAAACTAGACGAACCGTCTTCAAAGCTTCAATCCGAATCTCTTGACTTCAATAATGCTCCTAGAGCTTCAACGAAGCTTCAGGCACATGATCACGCGCTTTGAGAAGTCTTCAGACGTCGCTTTTGATGTACGTAGAATTTTGGCGACGATCTCCATAACTGCGCTCACAAAGAGTTAGTTCACGATATTTATATTTGTTCATCATCAAAACCAAATACGGGGAATCAATACTCAACATTCTCCCCCTTTTTGGTGATGACAAACCAACATAAATAATAATCTATAATAATGAGTCAAATGGAATTTACTTACTCCCCCTGCATTGATGACACGTTAGTTCTGTATTAAATAATAATCATACGCATCAAGCAGACGAGGAAAGTATAAAATATGAACCCAATTATTGAAATTTAGGATCTAAACCCATGTTTATATCTTAACTCCCCCTGAATCTAACATATCAAATTAGATTCACGATAAATTGCTTTAAATTATAATTTAACACATCGTCATTATTAATTCTCTCCCCCTTTGGCATTAGCAAAAAAGAGCAGGAGGAGATCAACGACAACAACAATGGCTAAAATAAAAGCACGAGAGTCGAAGAATACGACCACGGTCCAAATGACACCAAAGTAAAATCACAAAGAAAATCAAAACGTGCCAACGAGACCATAGTCGAAAATCGAAAAATGAAATCATCAAAACTCAAATCAATTTCACATATTGAGTTATGGAACATACTCTCCAATATCAACATTCTTAGTGAATTTAGTGCATGGAAAACAATTCTATGTTTTCATAGAAAGAATTCTATTTAATCAATATAATCGTCGAGGGACGAAATCAACATCAGAGACAGAAAGAAATATAATGTGCACACTGAAGTAAATGGCAACACGATGTGTGTGTGTGTGTGTGTGTATATATATATATATGTATAACATGGTACATCAAAAGGTATACATCTGCCAACACAAATATAAACGATCATCAGATCGGCGCACAACATACAACACATGTCTCAACAGACATCAAAACGAACATATATCAAAAAGTATCATCAAAACATCCAAAAATACATCAAAAATACATCACCACCCAACTATCCTACCCCACTCTCTCACAACAAATATATCATCCAAGTGCACATAGGAGAGTCCTCCAACGGAAGCTCAGGAGGTGGAGGGAGGATCAGCAGTAGTAGCGGGCTGTGCAGAAGAGGTGGTGGTCTCTGGGTCGACTGGAGTGTCCACCAAAGGGAGGGTGGCAGCAGGAGTGCTCTCGGGAGCACGAGCAAAAGAAGTGCCAACTGAAGTACCCTCGGGGGCACGAGCTGGAGAAGCATCTCGCTCCTCATCCTCATCAATGTCCATGACTTCCTCATAAGAAAGCGTAGGAGGAACATCAATATCCAGATATTCGCAGATGCGAGCAAGCATCTCCTCACAACGAGAAATACGAGCCTCCTGATGGCTCAAGGAAGCAGAAAACTCAGATAGTGAAAGAGGAGGAGTAGTAGGAGCAGCTGAAGGGGTAGTCCGCTGAACGTGACGCAAAGCCGCAAGAGACTTCTTGACGGCAGTCGCGTTCAGGGGAGGACCCAAAGGACACTGATCATTTGGAGGGAGAGGGACGCCAAAGTGACGAAAAACAAGAGTCAATAGGCAAGCATAAGGAATATGAGCAGACTTTGTGGACTTCCTTATACACTCAAAGGAATCCATCTTGTCGAGGATAATGCGGGCCCAATTAATCTCGCTCCCCATAAAAAGAGCGTAGATAAGCTTGAGAAATGGCTGAGAGGGCAAGCTAGAAGAGTCGTACTTCGGTAGAAGACACTACTTCAGAATCAAATTTAGGACCCACGCATTAGGCTTGAATGATTTAGAGGGAACGCCAATCATAGCGGGAGGGATGACATGGAACATCTCAGCAAGCATGGTCTGGTCAAGATCGTGGATATTATCCACAGAGATATCAGAAGGAAGCAGGCCAGAGGATGAGACACCAATCAACTGCCCTAAAATCTCTGCCGTGAGGACAATAGGTGTCCCCAAGACAGTGGTCTCAATGCAGTGAGTGTCATCATACTCACCCCGGACTCTATTGGCATAGAACAATTTGACGAGCCTGGGATACGGATGAGGATTCGCCTTGGGATCATGACGAAGAAAGTCTAGAAGGCCGCTATAGGAGGGGAGATCTGCAAGCTGAGGAAAGTCAGAAAACTGGACGAAGTGCTCCAGAATCAATAGACAGTGCTCAATACGATTGTACGCTGCAAGACACATCGGGTCATCACGACACAACAAGATATCGACCCCACCTAAAGGCATGGGAGCCTTCCCCTTAGACGGACGAGACGAAGTACGAGGAGGAGGAGTAGGAGCCTTCTCGGTAGGCTCAGACTCCGCGATATACTCTTCGTCAGAGTCAGGTGGAGTAGGAGCACGGAAGGGTCCAGGAGACACGGTCTTCTTCTTAGGCTAGGGCTTGGGTTGAGATGTGGCTCTAGGCTTGGAAACGTCAGTCCTCTTCTTCTTGAGGGGAGGCGAGGAAGATGAGGGAGAGGTAGGCGTACGAGTGGTTTTGGCACGACGTTTGGGTTGAGGAGGGTCTGTAGGAGGAGAATCGACGGTCATGGCAGACGGAGTTGTAGGACGGATAGGGATTCGTGTTCTCACTATGATATAGAGACGAGACAACACAAATGCACGAGATCGAACGAAATCGAAAGAAATCGAAAACTAGATTGGAAACCCTAATTCGAACCCTAGTACGAACGAGATTAAGTGGAAAAAGAACATGATTGAACCCTAAACAATGAGAGGGAGAGAGGAGATATACCCTAGGAGGAGGGAAGATGGCCGGCGGCGACTGTCGGCGACCGAAAACGGTGACACACGGCGGAGAGAAGCTGAACGGGTCGCGGGGTTAGGGTTTAGGATAGTTTTCACACCGATTAGAATGAAAACTAATCGGTGCGAAGAGGCTATAAAACGATTCAAAGAGTCAAAGGGAAAAATGCCCCTGCGCAACTAGTCGGTCTAAGTTCAAGTGATGACCGACTAGAATGCAATCTAGTCGGTCGGTCGATGAGCTTGGACCAACTAACTGCAAACAGCAAGTGAAGTCAAAAAAAAGAGCATGAATTAATCGGTCTGAGTTCATTCACTAACCGACTAGAACTGAAACTAGTCGGTCAGCTAATGAACTGGGACCGACTAAAAGAGTCCAAAAATTTGTGAATTCGAAATTTTGAGTTCTCTCCTAAGAACACTTGGACGAAACATCTAAATACTCTCAAACATCATTATTTTACCCCATAAAACATAGAAAATCTTAAATACGACGTGCATGAACATATCTAGCACAAATTCTGAAAATCCAATCATAAATCCAGAAAATCCCAACTAATTTAGCATGAGCATATAGAAAAAAATTATTATCATGCAGGATTATTGAAAATATGAATCCTAAATCTCGGATTCACCCATAATCCCCAATTCTCGATGTAACCGCACAAAGGATTCTTCCTTGAGTGGTTTTGTGAAAATATCGGCGATTTGCTTCTGGGTTTCAACATACACTAAAATGATGTCCTTTTTAACAACATGATCATCTAGGAAATGGTGACGGACATCTATGTGTTTAGAACGGGAATGGTGTACCGGATTCTTAGAGAGACATATTGCACTTTGGTTGTCCACCATGATAGGGCAAGTATCACAGTTTATACCAAAGTCTGTAAGTGTGTGTCTCATCCAAAAAACCTGAGCACACGCAGCACCGGCGACAATATATTCCGCCTCGGTGGTTGAAAGTGATACAGAATTCTGCTTCTTGAAAAACCAAGAGACAAGAAAATTTCCTATAAAATGACAAGTGCCACTAGTACTTTTCCTGTCGGATTTGCATCCAGCATAATCTGCGTCACTATATGAGATTAACTCATATGTGCTAGACTTTGGATAATATAATCCGTAGTCGAGGGTGTAACTTAAATAACGGAAAATACGTTTTACCGCTACTAAGTGTGAATCCTTAGGTTGAGATTGATAACGAGCACATACACATACATCAAACATAATATCAGGCCGACTGGCAGTAAGGTATAATAAACTACAATAAACTACCTATCATACCTCGATATAGACGAATGTCTACATCTTTGCCGCCCGTATCTTTATCAAGATGTGTAGTCTTGCTCATTGGAGTCTTCTTGCCAGAAGCATTCTCCATTCCAAATCGCTTTAGCAACTCCACCGTGTACTTGGTTTGGTGGATGAAGATTCCATCGTGCATTTGGCGAATTTGGAGACCTAAGAAATATTTGAGCTCACCCATGTGGCTCATCTCAAATTGGTCCTTCATGACATTAGAAAACTCTTTGCAAAGAGTGAAGTTAGTAACACCGAAAATGATATCATCAACATAAATTTGAACGAAAATAATATCATGATTCGCATACTTAACAAATAGTGTAGAATCAACTTCACCCATTTTAAAACCCAAATCCAAAAGAAAGTTCTTTAGGCGGTCATACCAAGCTCTAGGAGCTTATCTCAAACCATAAAGTACTTTCTTAAGTTTGAAAACGTGATTTGGAAACTTTTCATTTATAAAACCCGGAGGTTGAGAAACATAAACTTCCTCAACGACATCTCCGTTTAAAAATGCACTTTTTACATCCATTTGAAAGAGTTTAAAATCTTTATGGCATGCAAAAGATAACAACAACCTAATAGATTCTAATCTAGCTACAGGAGCAAAGGATTCTTCGAAATCTATACCTTTCTCTTACCTGTAGCCTTGAGCTACTAACCGAGCTTTGTTCCGGACGACGTTTTGGATCTCGTCGGTCTTATTCTTGAAGATCCACTTCGTTCCTATAACGGTGTGGTTCTTCGAAGGCAATGGAACTAGCTCCCAAACCTCATTCCTCTCAAACTGAATGAGTTCCTCCTCCATGGCTAAGATCCAAGCACTGTCTTCGCACGCTTCGTTAATATTCTTTGGCTCTACTGAGGAGGCAAAGGCACAATGAGCGAATTAGTTAACTTGAGATATCGTCTTGACACTATCAAGTATGTTGCCAATGACTTGCTCATGGGGATGGTCACGAACTGTATGAAGCTGTTTGGGAACTCCTTGATCACTAGGAACATTCTCAAAATAATCATCAGTCGGGTTAGTATCAATAGAATCAATAGAATTAGAATTACCAATAGAATCACATAAAACTTCCATGGAGTCATCATCATTGATAATTCTAGATGGGACAAAATTTTCATTGAATGAAACATGAAGCGATTCCTCGATCGTTGAGGTTCTTTTGTTGTATATCCGGTAGGCTTTGCTACATGAGGAATATCCAACAAATATCCCCTCATCAGATCTTGGATCAAATTTGTCCAAACTCTCATACGTGTTTTTAATAAAACATTTTGCACCAGAAACTCGAAAATGTTTAACTTGAGGCAATCTACTAAACAACAATTCATAACAAGTTTGTTTGGTGCCGGGCCTCAAGAGTATCCTATTAAACACATAGCAAGCGGTATGTACCGCTTCCGCCCAAAATTGATGGCCAAGTTGGCTATCATCAAGCATAGTGCGAGCACATTCCACTAGCGTCCTATTCTTTCTCTCAACAACACCATTTTGAGGGGGTGCGCGAGGGAAAGAAAAGGTGTGAGTAATACCAACTTCATCACGAAAATTTGAGAAAGACTCATTCTCAAATTCCCCTCCGTGATCACTACGAATAGTGACTATGGTGGTTCCAATGAGATTTTGTACTTTCTAAACAAATATTGTGAAGTTTTCAAAAGCATCATTTTTATTACTTAAAGAAAATACCCAAGTAAATCTAGAAAAGTCATCAACGATGACAAGTCCATATCGAGCATTCCCTAATGAAGCAACTCTAGTTGGCCCAAAAAGATCTAGATGTAAAAGCTCTAGAGGCCGTTTAGATGAAATGCTTTTCTTAGGTTTGAATGACGATTTTGGAAGTTTGCCTCGTTGACACGAGTCACAAAAGCTTTTCTTTTGGAAAGTAAGATTAGGAAATCCTTTAATAGAATTTAACTTGGATAGCTTAAAAAGTGTTCCAAAGTTCACATGACCAAACAGTCGATGCCATAAGTGTTGTTCACTTGTGTTGGCAATGAGACATTGTTCATGTGACTTGTGGATGTCTAGGATATATATATCCTTATGGCGTGTGCCAGAAAATAACAAATTATTATTATCTTTACTAAAAATATGACACATTCCTTTCGCAAAGCTAACTTTGTAACCCCTGTCACAAAGTTGGCTTATTGAAATGAGATTGTGATTTAGGCCTTTAACAAGGTAAACATCACTTATTAGTGGTTTAGATGGGTTACCAACTTTACCAACACTAATGATGGTTCCGCTCTCGTTGCCTCCAAAGACTACTCGGTTCCCATTTGCAATGGGCACCACTCTGGAGAGCAATTGAGCTTCACCCATCATGTGTTTTGAACACCCGCTATCGAGTATCCACCCATCCTTGGAGCTAAATTTGGATTTGTTGCTCCGTTTCTTTTTCTTGAGTACATAAAGATAAAAATATCATTCCATGGCACCCAAGGTCATTGGGTCCTTAAAAGATTAGACCTTTGAAAGCCAAGTCCAATTGGACTTAGACTTCCCAACATAATCATCATTATGCACTACATTTATGAAATAAGAATTTATGTAAGCTTGTTTTTCATGCATGCTAGTGTCCTTCAGACCCCAACTAGTGAATGTCTTGGGAGCCCTATGTTGAGTATTGGACTTATCCCTACTTGGTGTTAATGATGAGCAAACATAAATACTTGTGACTAATCCCCTATTTTGCAGTTAATCCATTGCCTAAGCTTACTATGATGATCAACTAGCAATGGATGACTCAAAAATGTGATTGAAGGAAAATGATATGAATTGGATGATCGTAGATTGATGATTGAAGCTCCGTAAAGACTTCAAGCTCATATGATGGAAAGACGAGATTATTCGTTAATGTAATTTTTCTTTTATCTCTTCTAGTATGTATCTTAGAAGTAGAACTTTGATGGAGCACTCACACACATCTACTTTCGGTCATAGGACATCTCTAGACCTTTGTCCTTTGATCTCAATTCAATTCTCTTTTGTTTGTGCTAGGATTGTTTATAACAGCCGACTGCTTAACAGTTTACAGTCGCCTGTCTCAAAAACAGTCGACTGTGGTCGCCTGTTATGCACAGACTATTACAATGCAATTTTTGGGTCATCTCTGATTATCTCGCACAGGCTACTGTTGAAAGTTTATCAGGTGCCTGTCTTAGCGACAGTCGATTGTGAATGGTTCATCAGTCGCCTGTCTCTCCTTGCCCAAACTCTGTTTGATCCAATTTTTACGGCCAGTCGACTTATGCTGTATATACAGTCGACTGTATATTAGATCAGTAGACTGTCTATGCTGCAACAGTCGCATGTCTGTAAGTCTATTCTTTGACTTAGCTCTCTGGAAATTTCTCCTGTCTGTGACAGTCGTCTGTTTAAGGTTATACAGTTGCCTGTTCTGATTAACAGTCGACTGTGTTCCTTGCATCAGTCGTCTGTCCTGTATCTTGTGAGATTTCCAGTATTTCATCTAACTTACTCTTCTCTCGGCCAGTCGCCTGTCGAAGTATGTACATTCGCCTGTTGGTTTTACAGACGACTGTCTTGGCTTCATCAGTCGACTGTCCACGTGGTAAGTTACCATTATGAATTCTCACCTACCCTTGCTGACTGTGCATCAGTCGACTGTGGTTTGTTCATCAGTCGCCTGTCGCAAGTTCAGATTATATCCGTTGAGATTTTTCTCACGGATTTCGATTGGGGTTTTGCCTAAACTGTTTTATGGATTTGAGAAAGCTATAAATAGAGCTTCTACTGTTTCATTGGAAGGTTACTTATTCATTGCAAAATCCTTCAAGCTTTCATTTCCAAAGATCAAAGCTTTCAAATCCAAAGCCCTAAGTATTTCCAAATCTTGTTCTCTTGCTCTCCAACCTAGAACCAAAGATTGATCCTCTAGGCATTTGGTGCAGTCAAGAGAAAGGGCTTTTCTCCTCTCTTCCAAGAGAGTTCTTCAACACACATCACACTTCTCCTTCAAGTTCTACTTCAAGGCATAGGTGATTGTAAGTGTTGCTTTCAGATTTCATAACTTCATTATTTGAATTGTGCTCTCGGTTGTAAGAGTGGTTTTTGCTTGCTCCCTGGTTGTGGGAGTCAAGGACATCGATTGTATTCGATTGCACTTGTAGGGTTGCTACAAGTGGGGTTTTAAGGAAACCTCAAGTTAGGGTTCTAACTTGAGTATCCGGTGGTATCCGGGTGGTAGGGACGTAGGATTACCGGGAACAAGTCGGGAGTTGACTTGGGTAATCCGAACCCTTGAAACATAACTGCGTTTGCGTGTGTTTCTCTTTGGGTTGTTTTCTATTCCGCACTATTTGTTGGATTGCATTTTATATGGCGTAAATTCCTCTTAAATTTGCATAAACACTATTCAACCCCCCTTCTAGTGTTTTCCCCATAGACAGTGTCCTTACAATTGGTATCAGAGCTCAAGGTTTTATCTATGGCATCCAACAACAACAACGTTCCTCCTCCGCCTTCGTACAACAATCACGACTGTGATGGAGCATCCACACTTTTCGAAGGTCAATCTACGGTACGTCCTCCACGTTTCAATGGTACTAACTTTGGTTATTGGAAGTGTAGGATGGAGACATTCCTTAGGAGTGTTTCTCTTTGGAGAACTCTCCACAAGGAGTATGTCGAGCACTCCGAAGATGATTTCGAGAAATGGACGACTTCCGAAAAGTCCGCCGAAGTCAACAACGCTAAAGCAATGAACGCTCTTCATTGTGCATTGGACCCGAATGAGTTCAACAAGATATGCACATGTAAGAGTGCATATCAGATTTGGAACCATCTCATCGTTACCCACGAGGGAACAAATAAGGTAAACCTTTCAAAGTTATATGTTGCCGTGCAAAACTTCGACTTGTTTCATATGCAGGAAAATGAGAGCATTGCGTCGATGTACGGACGCTTTACCGACATCACAAACGAATTGGAAGCCTTTGGCCAAATCTACACAGAACCTAAAAAGGTAAGGAAGATTATCATGGGGAAGACCTCCAAATGGGAAAGACGAGCAATCGCCATTGAAGAGGTCAATGACTTGAAGAACTACACCGTGGTGAATCTCATCGGGACTCTTATGTCTTACGAAGTAAGACGGGATAACCGATTGGAGATTCGAGCCATGATGAATCCCTCAGAGGCCAAGAAGAAAGCTTTGGCGTTCAACGCCAATTCGTCATCCTCCGAAAGTGATGAATCCGAGAACGAGATGGATTTGGGTGAAATGGCCCAAATGGCGAAGAAGTTCCAACGCTTCTTCCGCAAAGATAAATTTCCCTCCAATAAACGTTTTGAATCCACTAATGCTACTTCCTCTCTTTGTTATATGTGTAATAAGCCAGGGCACATCAAGAGGGATTGCCCAATGCTAAACAACAAAGAAAAGTGGAAGGCACCAAAGTACCACAAGTCCAACAAGAACAAGAAAGACAAGAAGAAAGGACTCGTCGGTACCTTTGATGACTCAAGTGATGACTCATCAAGCGATTCCGATGATGAGAAGGGTGAGAGCGCCCACATGTGCTTCATGGAACTTGAAGACCTACTCTCTGATGAGAGTGATTCCGATACGGATAACACCGAGGTAACAATGGATGAACTTCGCATAGCTAATGAAGAACTATTTTCTAAATACCAATCTTTAATGCTTAGATACTCTAGCTTAAAGAAATCATAAGTTAGCAAGTCATCCATTCCATGCAGTATCATCAATGACACCATTGTTGATACTTTAACCCTTGAGAAAGCAAACTTAGCTTCTCAAAATGTCACATTGAGAAATGAGGTGAATTCCCTCAAATCTCAACTAGATCAAACACATCCCATGGATAATAGTGATCTAGTTACACGCCACACACAATTGGGACTAGAGAATGATTCTCTTAAAACCCAAGTGCACGAGCTCAAAGCATGGGTGTCCACCTTGGATACCAACATTTCTTCTTTAAAGGAGAAATATGAGCTCATGTCTTCCCGTATTGTGAGATTCAATAAGGGACAAGGACAATTGGATGATTTGCTTGCAAATCAATTTCCGGCCACACATCGTGTTGGCCTTGGATTTGTTAAAGAGAATGCATCTAATGATGGCACCTCCTATAGTGGTGTCACTATAGATTTTGTGAGGCCTTCCTCTGGTGCATCCACAAGTGGTGTCAAAGACACTATAGGTAGCAATCCTACCAAGAATGTCACCACATCACTTTCTCTTCCTTTTGACAAGAAATCCGCTAAGGGTGGAAACCAAAAGCAAGGCCATGCTTATATGTACACTAATACTCATCCACGTAGGAAACATCCTACTTCACAAGTGGATAATCATGACATATTTTATGCTCCGCACCCACGGACACGTACACAACCACACATGAGAAATACTCATGTACGTGCTCCCACACACCCATATGCTCGTACGCATCATTCTTTCATGTATGCTAATTCTCCACATGTCATGCATGATCAATATGCTTCATATAATATGCATGTTCCCAAGAATACATATCATTCAAAAATGTACAATGCATATCCTCCACCTCATATCTATGCTAGAAACCATGTTCCTAAGAAGCATGCACCACATAGAAATCCAACTCATATGCATGCAACTAGGGATAGGACTCCCAAGATGTACACTATTTGGGGTCCTAAGAACACTAGTCTAAATGTTAGGAATGCTTATGTTGATTCCTACTTTCATGATGTAATTAGAAATAGTAACTATGTTGGGAAGCGGAAGTCCACTTCGACTTGGCTTCCAAAGGGCTAATCCCCTTGGACCCAACAAACATTGGGTACCATAAGCTTATGGTATATTATATAGGTACCCAAGAGAAAGAAGAAGAGAAATAAATGCCTTATTAGCTCTAAAGGGAAAGGATGGATTCTTGATAGCGGCTGCTCCAAACACATGACGGGAGATCCCTCATTGCTCTCCGAAGTGATTAGCATCAAAGATGGTGCAACGGTCACTTTTGGAGGTAATCAAAAGGGAACCATCATTGGAGTAGGTATCGTTGGTAATCCTTCCAAACCCTTAATTACTAATGTTTATCTTGTTAGTGGTTTATGTCACAACCTCATTTCCATAAGTCAACTTTGTGACAAAGGTTACAAGGTTAACTTCGGAGAAGGATTGTGTACTATTGTTGATTGTGATTCAAATGTTTTATTTTCCGGTATTAGGCGTAAAAATATTTATTATTTAAGCTTGCCTAAAACCGTAGAACATTGCTTAGTTGCTAACACAAGTGAACAACTATTATGGCATCGCCGTTTTGGTCATGTTCACTTCAAGCACTTATATAAGTTAGCTAAGCATGATCTAGTCAAAGGTTTTCCTAAGATTGTTTTTAAAAAGAAAAACTTTTGTGATTCATGTCAAAGAGGTAAACTAAGTAAATCTTCATTTAAGCTTAAAGAATGGATTACTTCTAAGAGGCCCCTAGAACTTCTACATCTAGATTTGTTTTGGCCAACTAGAACCGCTTCTTTAGGTAATGCTCATTATAGACTAGTTGTCGTTGACGACTTTTCTAGATTTACTTGGGGTTTCATTCTTAACTAATAAGAATGAAGCTCATGAAGAGTTTACCAAATTTGCAAAGAAGATTCAGAATCTTTTAGGATCCACCATTATCACTATTCGTAGTGATCATGGAGGAGAATTTGAGAATGAATCTTTTACTAAGTTTTGTGATGACTCCGGGATAACTCATAACTTTTCCTTTCCTCGTGCACCACCACAAAATGGTGTTGTAGGAAGAAAGAATAGGACTCTTATTGAGTGTGCTCGCACTATGCTCCATGATAGTCATTTGGGACTACAATTTTGGGCAGAAGCGGTGCACACGGCATGTTATGTGCTCAATAGAATCCTAGTGAGACCCCGAACAAACAAAACTTGTTTTGAGTTGTTTTACGATAAAAAGCCTCAAGTGAAATATTTTCGTGTCTTTGGTTCAAAATGTTTTATAAAGAACACCTTTGGTAATTTAGACAAATTTGAGCCAAGATCCGATGAAGGAATTTTTGTTGGATATTCCACACGTAGCAAAGCCTACCGGATATACAACAAAACTTCTTCAACGATTGAGGAATCACTTCACGTATCTTTTTATGAAGATTTTGATTTTCCTCATGTTGATGATGATAATGTAGATATTCTTTGTGATTCTCTTAATAATGTTAAGATTAATGATAATATTGTTGAGACTAACACTTCTAACGAAGTTGTTGAAGTTGTTCCTAGTGATCCAGGTTTACCCAAAGCTTATCCAACCGTTCGCAACCATCCCCATAACCAAATCATTGGAGATATTGGTGTGGGAGTTCGAACGAGATCAAGAATTGAAGAATTCGCCCATTGCGCATTCGTCTCTACCATTGAGCCAAAGAACATTCAAGAAGCTTGTGAGGATTGCTCTTGGATAATGGCAATGGAAGAAGAACTAGCACAATTCGAGAGAAATGAAGTTTGGGAACTTGTACCTCTTCCAAGTGGTCACCAAGCTATCGGGACCAAATGGATCTTCAAGAACAAGACGGATGAAAACGAGGTAATCACACGGAACAAAGCAACGTTAGTAGCTCAAGGCTATCGGCAAGAGGAATGTATTGATTTCGAAGAATCCTTTGCCCCCGTAGCTAGATTAGAAGCTATTAGGTTGCTTTTATCTTTTGCATCCCATAAGAATTTTAAATTATTCCAAATGGATGTTAAAAGTGTATTTTTAAATGGATTTGTAAATGAAGAAGTCTATGTTTCTCAACCTCCCGGTTTTATTCATGAGAAATTTCCAAACCATGTTTTCAAACTTAAGAAAGCGTTGTATGGATTGAGACAAGCTCCTAGAGCTTGGTATGATCGCCTTAAGAACTTTCTTTTGAATTTAGGTTTTAAAATGGGAGAAGTTGATTCTACACTTTTCATTAAAGATTATGAAAATGACATTCTTTTGATTCAAGTTTATGTAGATGACATTATTTTCGGTTCTACTAAATTTCATCTTTGTCAAGAATTTTCTAAGTCTATGAAGGATGAGTTTGAGATGAGCCACATGGGAGAGCTCACCTACTTCCTTGGATTGCAAATTCGACAAATGGAGAATGTCACTTTCATACATCAGATAAAGTACACAGGGGAGTTTATTAAGCGATTCGGGATGGAATCGTCTTCAAGCAAAAGGACTCCCATGAGTACTACTACTCATCTACACAAGGATGAAAGCGGAAAAGATGTAGACGTTCGTCTATATCGAGGTATGATCGGTAGCTTGCTTTACTTAACCGCTAGTAGGCCCGATATCATGTTTTCCGTATGTATTTGTGCTAGATATCAAGCAAGACCTAAGGAGTCACACTTGATTGCGGTTAAATGAATATTTCGTTATCTCAATCAATCCCTAGATTATGGGTTACTTTACCCTAAGTCTAGCACGTATGAGTTAATCTCATATAGTGATGCTGACTTTGCCGGATGCAAGTCCGATAGGAAAAGTACTAGTGGCACATGCCATTTCTTAGGAAATTCCTTAGTTTCTTGGTTCTCTAAGAAACAGAATTCGGTGTCATTGTCCACGACTGAAGCGGAATATATTGCTGCGGGTCTTGCATGTGCACAAGTTCTTTGGATGAGACACACTCTTAGTGACTATGGTGTCAATTGTGATACTTGCCCTATCATGGTTGATAATCAAAGTGCTATTTTTATTTCCAAGAATCCGATACACCACTCCCGTACTTAACGCATAGACGTGAGACACCATTTTATAAATAATCATGTAGCTAAGAAGGACATCATCTTAGAGTACATTGAAACCCAAAAACAAATTGCCGATATCTTCACTAAACCTCTTAAAGAAGATTCATTTGTGAGGTTGCGTGGAGAATTGGGAATTATGGGTGAATCTGAAATCTAGAAGCTCAATTTTCATGCTATAACTCCTTATTGAGCTCATATATTTGTGATTGTCTTTCTTCATGTGCTTTATTGTTTTATGAGATTAAGAAAGGCAATTGTGACTTATTTGATTTCATGAGTTTTCGAAGTTGATTGGAATAATTTGTGTTTCAATAGATTTATTGTTTTCATAATGATTTTAAGATGTATTTGTGATTAGAGTATAGGTCCTAGGGTGAGTGTTCTTATTCTCTAGAATTCTATCTCACTGTGCATTTTTGGACCAGGACAGACGATTGTGTTTCTTTTGACAGTCGACTGACCTACTCTATATCCTTCATATGAGAATTGATATTTTTCACACAGCCGACTGCTGACTGTTTTACAGTCAACTGTTAATTTAACAGGCGACTGCAATTTAGTCATCAGGCGACTGTACTCTCTGTACAATTTTTTACAGTATTCTCTGTTTTTCTTGTGATCTGTATTAATTCTCGGCCAGCCGACTGTTGAGTATATGTCAGTCGACTGTCCAGCGGACAGACGACTGCATTATACTTGCCAGTCGACTGCCCATCTCTCTGAGATTTAATTTTAGCACTTCTTACAGTCGACTGACTTTTGTTCTCCAGTCGACTGTCTCCGGCTGTGTCGGTTCATTTGATTTGATCCGAGCCGTCGATTCTTTGATCCAACGGCTCAGATTGATTCTCCCTAATTTATATTCAATCGATGCGATCATTTCCCCACGTTGTTTTTCTCTCTCCTCCGCATCGACCGTTCAACTTCCCGCTCGATTCTCTCTACAAAATCAACCGATTTCGTGTCTTCAACCGTCGATCTCCTTCTATACGTCGCTGTCGATCGTGGTCTTCCGTCGTCTTTGATCTTCATCTTCGTGATCGTCTGTCTTCCCTCGGTTGGTGTGCTTTCTCTCTCTTGACCTTCGTTGTTTCCGTTTGTTGCGTTTGTTCTTCCTCTCTTGTTCCCATGGCTCCTAAACCTAAGGGAAAAGAGAAGATCATAGCTTCTAAACAACCTAGGGCACCTAAGAAACTCATCGCCAAGAGAAAGAAACCCTATAAAGCTCGAACCAAGCATGCTCGGTCTCCCGTGCGTTCATCTTCGCCGGGTTATTCTCCTTCTTCTTCGTCGAGCGATGCTCAGCCCTTGATTCATCGTCAGCGCAAGCCTACTGGTGTTCACATCAGTGAGCCTGCTGCTGAGATTCATCATATGTCTCCTTCTGCATCCAGTTCGTCTGAAGAGTCTCCTACTGTACCCCCCTCTGATCCCCTGGTTCCCGTTTGTCGAGACGATCTTTGTCTGGCAAAGTTTCACTCTCTTCTTGGGATCAATCTGCTTAGGGAGCGGTACATTGCTTTTCCCGCATTCACTGCTGAGAGACTATCTGACATTCTATCCGCTACTCACCTGGCCGATCTCTTTCGCTTCTCTCAGAGCGAGTCCCCCAGAGCCTACCCATTTCTGGTGAAGCTCTTCTATGCGAACCGCGTTCGCGGTGAGTATTCGACTACTGGCATACTTGATACTGTCATCCAGGGCACCCCCATTCAGCTCACTCCCTCTCTCTTAGGGACTATCCTTAGGATTCCTTCTGTCGGTTCCCTCCTTACTGATATCAGCTTTTCAGAGATTGACAATCTTGACCAGTCTGTTCTCAGGGATATGTTTCGAGAGGTTCCTTTAGCTCTTGATTCGGGTGTCAGATCATCCATGTTCTCTGCACGGGGTTGGGCAGTTCGCCTAGTGGTGAAGTCCAACATTCTGCCGAGATATGGATCGTCCGACCAGCCGTCTCAAGATATACTAAAGTGTATGTATGCTATTCTCTCTGGCATGCCCGTGAGCTAGGCCGGTGTCCTCCTTGGCAGGATGGACAAGGTTGAGTTCACGTCCTCCTCGTCTCACATTCCCTTTGGTGGTCTTTTGACTCGTGTCTTCCGCCACTTTGGTATTGACTTGACCCATTACGAGCCCATGCCCTTTGGCCCTCTCCTCGACGCTTCTGCGAAGTCGAAGTCCTCTTCGGCTCTGCAGACTGCCTCGAAGAAGAGGAAGACTACTTCAGCTCCATCTTCATCCACTGTACCTCCAGCTGATTTGCCTTCATCATCATCTGCTCCACTGTCTCAGGATACTATTTTGTCGATGATCTCTGGTATTTACCGGCTGCTGTCTCTCTCTCTCCTCCATCAGGGAATTCCATTCCCTGAGGATTTGAGACAGTATCTTCCTCAGACCCATGTGCCTCCTCAGCCTTCTGGTGTCGTTGAGCCTCCGGGTGTTGCCTCTTCACAGGATGCTGCTGCTGTTGTTGCTTCTGTTGCTCCTTCTGATCCTTCTCCAGAGGACACTCCTGCTACGTCAGAGCCTGCTTCCTCATCCACAGCCCCTGGAGACGCTCACCCTTTGATCGATATTTTTTAAGTGATGATGATATATGTTTTGTCGTTGTATGATGGATGATGCTGTATGCGATACTCTTATATATGTGTGATGATATAGTCTTGTTGATGTCATCATGATGTATTTTTTTGTTGCTCATGATGTATCTTTTTGGGATGGCTATGTTGATGACCATCCGTTGATGTACTCAGCTACTTTATATTATATATATATGATGTTGCATCTCTCTCTATTGTGTCACACTATGCTATATTGATTAACTTCTGTGTGATGTATGATATATTGTCCCTATGTATGCTTCGCTCTTCTTGATGTGCTTCTGAGACAATACAAGAATTTGATATTGGTTAATTCATGCTCTTTCATTGAAGTGATGAATTTGTGAAAATTATTTTCTTTTCGAATATCTAAAATGTTGATATTGGATTTCAATTCCATTACTCACATGTGTATTTGATGAGATTTTATGAGTTTTTGATTCGATATATCTTTATACTCCTTGATTGTTGTTAGTTCGTATTTTAGCACTATTATTGTAGTTGTTATTTGCTCCCACCTTTTTGGATAATGCCATAGGAGGAGAGAAATAAACATACAAGATTCATAATGGATGTGCTAAGTATGTTTTAACGCTTGAATCTAAGATTTTCGTTGCCTTAGATTCAGGGGGAGTAAGATTACAATGAATAGGGATTTTATTTCCTACATTTCCTGAATTAAATTCATTCATATCTCACTCATTTGCTTCAATTACTATATAGATGTTCTAATATTTGTTGGCTAACTTGATTGGCATCTATGTAGGGGGAGTAAGTTTTCATTACGCACAACTATTTATCTTTTTGTTTATGTTTGTTTGTCATCATCAAAAAGGGGGAGAATGTTGAGTATTGGACTTCTCCCTACTTGGTGTTAATGACGAGCAAACATAAATACTTGTGACTAATCCCCTATATTGCAGTTAATCCATTGCCTAAGCTTACTATGAAGATCAACTAGCAATGGATGACTCACAAATGTGATTGAAGGCAAATGATATGAATTGGATGATCGTAGATTGATGATTGAAGCTCCGTAAAGACTTCAAGCTCATACGATGGAAAGAAGAGATTATTCGTCAATGTAATTTTTCTTTTATCTCTTCTAGTATGTAGCTTAGAAGTAGAACTTTGATGGAGCACTCACACACATCTACTTTCGGTCATAGGACATCTCTAGACCTTTGTCCTTTGATCTCAATTCAATTCTCTTTTGTTTGTGCTAGGATTGTTTATAACAGCCGACTGCTTAACAGTTTACAGTTGCTTGTCTCAAAAACAGTCGACTGTGTTTTGTTCTACAGTCGCCTGTTATGCACAGACTATTACAATGCAGTTTTTGGGTCCTCTCTGATTATCTCGCACAGGCTACTGTTGAACGTTTATCAGGTGCCTGTCTTAGCGACAGTCGACTGTGAATGGTTCATCAGTCGCCTGTCTCTCTTTGCCCAAACTCTGTTTGATCCGATTTCTACGGCCAGTCGACTTATGCTGTATATACAGTCGACTGTATATTAGATCAGTCGACTGTCTATGCTGCAACAGCCGCCTGTCTGTAAGTCTATTCTTTGACTTAGCTCTCTGGAAATTTCTCCTGTCTGTGACAGTCGTCTGTTTAAGGTTATACAGTCGCCTATTCTGATTAACAGTCGACTGTGTTCCTTGCATCAGTCGTCTGTCCTATACTTGTGAGATTTCCAGTATTTCATCTAACTTACTCTTCTCTCGGCCAGTCGCCTGTCGAAGTATGTACAGTCACCTGTTGGTTTTACAGACGACTGTCTTGGCTTCATCAGTCGACTGTCCACGTGGTAAGTTACCGTTATGAATTCTCACCTACCCTTGCTGACTGTGCAGCAGTCGACTGTGGTTTGTTCATCAGTCGCCTGTCGCAAGTTCAGATTATATCCGTTGAGATTTTTCTCACGGATTTCGATTGGGTTTTTGCCTAAACTATTTTGTGGATTTGAGAAAGCTATAAATAGAGCTTATACTGTTTCATTGGAAGGTTACTCATTCATTGCAAAATCCTTCAAGCTTTCATTTCCAAAGATCAAAGCTTTCAAATCCAAAGCCCTAAGTATTTCCAAATCTTGTTCTCTTGCTCTTCAACCTAGAACCAAAGATTGATCCTCTAGGCATTTGGTGCAGTCAAGAGAAAGGACTTTTCTCCTCTCTTCCAAGAGAGTTCTTCAACACACATCACACTTCTCCTTCAAGTTCACTTCAAGGCATAGGTTATTGTAAGTGTTGCTTTCAGATTTCATAACTTCATTATTTGAATTGTGCTCTCGGTTGTGAGAGTGGTTTTTGCTTGCTCCCTGGTTGTGGGAGTCAAGGACATCGATTGTATTCGATTGCACTTGTAGGGTTGCTACAAGTGGGTTTTTAAGGAAACCTCAAGTTAGGGTTCTAACTTGAGTATCCGGTGGTATCCGGGTGGTAGGGACGTAGGATTACCGGGAACAAGTCGGGAGTTGACTTAGGTAATCCTAACCCTTGAAACATAACTGCGTTTGCGTGTGTTTCTCTTTGGGTTGTTTACTATTCCGCACTATTTGTTGGATTGCATTTTATTTGGCGTAAATTCCTCTTAAATTTGTATAAACACTATTCAACCCCCCTTCTAGTGTTTTCCCCATAGACATGGTCCTTACACCCTATTCCTATTAGGAGCATACATACGTTGTTGATGTCTACATGATGCATGTGGCCTACTAGGAGGTGGCCTAGGAAATGCATGTCGTGGATAAGCATATGGCACATGATGAAATGGTGGTGGCGACATATGATATGGTGCATGATGGTAATCATTCATATAGTAATGATGTGGTTGAACATATGCATGTGGACGAACACGTGCATGAGTGTGTCTCACTTGGTGTGCACGTGCTCGTGGACGGGGAGCATAAAAATCATCATATGTGTGAACATGTGGAGTAGGAGGTGTGTTCCTACGTGGCATAGTATTGGTGTACATAAAAGCATGACACTTCTTTGGAGGTCCACCCAAAGTGGGTTTCTTTCCAATCGGGGGTGTGTACCTAGTGGAAGCACCATTGGTAGAAGAACTACCCATGGGGTGTTTACTCCCACTAGTAGAGGCATCAGAAGTTGGCCTTACAAAGGTGGTGGAAGATTTGGAAGAATTTCCCATTTTATACCCCCAAGCCAATACGATGATTGGCCGGAAGTAAGTCATTTAGGATATTATCCAAATGATCCTTACCTTTATTGAATTTATTAATTCGGCCTAATGTGGACTCATACTTCTCGGTGAGAGAAAGTATAGAAGTATCGAAAGTGGACACTTGAGTTGTGAGTACACAAACACGAGACTTGAGATTCTCATTCTCAATACTCAAAGTTGAGTTTTGAGAAATCAAATCCGCTATCTTGCGTTCATCCGAATTCTCAATATGAACATGCTCAAGTTGAGATTTGAGATTTACAATCTCATTTCTCAAGCCTTCAACAACGGTGTCGTTGTTGATGATGATAGGCTTAGGTGAGGTTTGGAGACTAGTTAGCTCATCTTTAGTCTTAGTATATCTATTTACTAGTTTAGAATATTTAGACCAAATTTGCTCGTTATCTAATCTAAGGTCATCCATAGTTACCTCATCGCCTTCATCCTCGCTTTCATCGGAGGAAGTCTCTTGATCATGTTCCTCTCTTGCCATGAAGCACATGTGTGCTTGCTCCACTTGTTCATCGTCCGACTCTCCACTTGAGGAGTCCTCGTTGGAGTCGGTGAATATGCCGACAAGTCCTTTCTTGTACCCTTTCTTGTACTTTCGAGACTTGTCGAACTTTGGCGCCTTCCATTTCTCCTTTTGTTTGTTTTGAGGAAAATCTGCTTTGATGTGTCCTCGCTTGTTGAATTTAAAACACAAAGGAGCGGAGGCGTTAGTAGAACTAAATTTAGATTTGTTCTTGAAGTTACCTTTCTGGAAGAATCGGTTGAACTTCTTTGCCATAAGGGCAATGGTTTCTAAGTCCAACTCGTCTTCCGATTCTTCATCATCGGTAGATGTAGATGGAGCGGCCTTGAACGCAATCGCCTTTTTCTTCGGCTCGTTTGCTTCAAGTACGACTTCATCTTGTCCTGCATCTTTAGTTTACTGTCCTTGCGTATCTCATAAGACATCAAGGTACCCATTAGTTGTATGACAGTATACTTATTCATATCGCTACCTTCCTCGATGGCGAAGGTACGCTTTTTCCAACAAGAAGGAAGTCCGTCAATAATCTTTGAGACTTTCTCCTTTTGGGTGTAAGTCTTTCCAAGAGCCTCCAACTCGTTGGTAATGTCAACGAAGCGAGCATAGTACTCCTTCATTTTCTCACCCTGTTGCATGTGAAATAATTCGAATTCTTTATTTACAACAGTGAGTTTGGAGTCTCTTACCCTACTCGTTCCTTCATGCAAGATGAGGAGTGAGTTCCAGATTTGATATGCACGCCTTCCGCTCCCAAGCGTAGGAGCGTCAATGCAATATAAAAATAACCGGTGAGTACCGGGTCGGATCACAGGGACAAGTCGTTCTACGTTCACAAAATTGATCGATAATGAAAGAAAATAGTGTTTTACAACTACCTCAATTAACGGTGATGAGTGGTAAAAGCGTGGAGAAAATAAAAATCTATATCCTAAGTGGCTAGGGTTAGAGAACCAAAGGTGAAATTTAGGATAGCTAGGAGAGAGAGCATGGGTTGTGGGCTCATTAAAATTGGCGTTAATCAAGTCCTAATTACCGCATATAACACAATCGGTCATCCGGCTAAGGAAACCCAATCGGATTATTTAGCTTTAAAAACACAATAATTTTGCAATAGGGATGGATAGATTATCACGACACTAATCAAATTAAGCACATGGATTCTCTCAAATTTGCCCTCTCGGGACTTAGCCAATTAAATTTGTGCCCTAATTAAACATCCAACATTAACATTCAAAATAGGGCAAGAGGAAATTAGGGCTACAATTAACACCCAACATCAATAAACCACAACCCAAGCAATTCAATACTACACAATCATAGCAAACAATAGGGCAATTGCATTCAAAATAAACCCAAGTTTCATACAAAAGTGAGATATCAAAATTACAATAGGAAAAAGGAGAGATTTCACCAAGAACTCTCCCAAATGAGCTTTCCCTCTTCCTATTTGCCTTCCTCCAAGTATCCCCAAGCTCCACCAAGCCTTCTCAAGCTTCCATGGCTTCCTCCCCTTCCAAAACTTCTCCAAACCCTAAAAAAACACAAAAAACGCAGCTAAAAACTCCAAAAACCGAGTGCTCCTTCTATTTTCGCACCCAGGCTCGTTTTAAGCTCATTGCGGGTCGGATCGGGTTGGATCTGACCCGCCAAACCCGCATGCCCGCAAGAAGAAAGCGCGCGCCTGCTGCCTTCGAGCGGACCGGGGCCCTTATTCCCGTAATTGGGCTTGCGGGTCGGGCGAAATCGCGCCCGACCCGCAGCAACGCGCGCGCCTGCGCCTTAGGGGGCCGGGTCGGATCCCGGCCCCGATCGCCCGCCCGCCCGCTTCAGCGGGCGGGCTCCCCGCTCCGCAAAAACGAAGAGCGGGCCGGCCAGCAGGCCGGCCCGCTCGATATGTATATAAAAAAAAATTTTTTTTTTTAAAATTTTCGCAGTGGCCCGCTCGCTGAGCGGGCCGCCGGCCTGCGGGCCATTTTATTTTTTTTTTAATTTTAATTTTTTTTGTTTTTAAAATTACAGAACTGCCATTCTTGCTTCTCTTGCTCCGAATAAATCCCCAAAAATACCTAAAAATCCCAAAAAAATCCTAGAAAATTCTGAAAAATCCCCAAGACTCCCAGGGGTACCTGAAAAATAGGGGAAGGAGAAATTAGTCCATTTGATCATGAATTGAATATAATGATTATTAAAAATTAATATTGACCTCCCAATATTCCATATAAATTATTCACATGCTCAAATAATTCCCAAAAAAATGGAGATATGATCAAAATAATGGCAGGACCATATGAAAAATAGTAGGAAGCCAATAAGAACGATAAAAACCGTATTTTGTGCAAAGAAAGAGAATAAGCCCCGAAAATGACATAAAGTGAAAATATACCCAAAAAGAGAACAATTAAGCCTAATCTTTGGCACAAAATGGGGATAGTTAGGAGGGAAAATATGCAATTTATATCCCGAATCACACCCCCCAACTAGCTTTTTGCTAGTCCCTAGCAAAATATGCGAAAAATTCGGATTAAATTGAAAAACATGCACCAAATCCTCGATATCATCATGGCACACCCCAAATGATATTTCCAATTGATTTCAAAGCCAATATACCAAATGTATGAAAGTAAATAACAAATTAAACTCTCATCAATCCAATTCAAAGAAAAGTAAGGAAATAAGCCACGTATCACACGTATCGGGATATCACGATGTCAAAATTTCTAATTTTCATGAAAGTGGCCAAAACAAAAGAATATTTCTTCTAAGAGGTGGGAGATGAGATTGCATCACTCATGTGGGTTATTCTTTCATTATTCTTTTCTTTTCTTTTCTTTTCTTTTTTTTTGTTTTTGATGTTTATGTTTTGCATTCACGCGATAACGCCATAAATGCAAACACCGACACATTTGTATACACGCGATGACGCTATATATGCAAATGGATGGAATGATCTTCTAAATCTCATCTTTGGCGTCCTCCCCAATGTTTCGTGGGGCACCGGCTACTCGATTCAATTAGAAAGAAACATTCACTTATACTACTATCTTTTTCATTCCAACACAAATTAGCAACTCATCCACCCACTCCTAAGAAGAAAACAAAGCATGCACAATTGGCCAAATCCAATCCAACCAAAAACTACACCATTCATCCCAATTCATGTGACCACTTACACCAAACTTTTCCCAAATTATTTCAAAGAGATATCATGACGTATAAAATAGATTCATATATGGCATATTAGCATTTGACTCCAAATTGGAAAAGAAATGAAAACACGCCAATCCAACATCAAGAAATTGATACCAAAATGATAATACGAAAAATTGCATGGCATTAAGCATATAGGGACTAAACAAAGCTAACGGCGTAGGAACGAGAAGGCCAAAATGATATGCAATGACATTCATGGAATGTGGTGAAACATGGAGGAAAATAGAGGTATCTCAAAAAAAAAATTTTAGGTCAAAATCCTAACAAACCTAAAGATTCTAACACTCTCCCCCCAACTTAAAATAAGCATTGTCCTCAATGTTGGGAGAGTACTAGATCTCGGCAAAAGATCCTAGAAAAGAAAAGAAAAGCACACGAAAATACTAAAATAAAGCTTTTATTTATTTACACTACATGGAAAGAACACACCGTGGCAAATGGCGGATCTCGAATGTATAACGGTGGTGGCAACTGCTCGATCATATCCTTACGCTCCTCCGCGAGCGTCGCCACATCCAATGCCCTACCTCCATTGCGGGCATCAATGGCAAGCGACACAACCCCAAGCATCTCCTTGTGATAGGTTCCTGCAAAATGGGGGAGATAGGTCGTGTCAAAAATAATTGGGCGAGAGCGCCCATCCAAGTGAAAAGCTTGCCAAAATGGGTCGTCGAAATGAATAAAAGAATTTACGATCAAATGACGACAATCCGAATCATTATGATATGGAAGTAAATAATTTGATTCGGGGGTGGAGGAAAAAGTAAGATGGGAACTTCCCTGACATGCGATGCTAGGCTCGGAATGATGCACGGCCTCAAGAGGAGGTGGAAGTGGCTGCACAGAGCAAACTGGAGTAAGAGGGAGCTCGGGCTCAATATATACCATCTCGCAATCCCCGTCGCTATCCTCTTCCTCGACATCAATATCAACTATCTCTGCGGCACTCCCCACAAATGGTAACTGCTCCTGACAAACCTCCTCGATGACTGGCAAATACGCGTCCTGAGGCGAGGGAAGTGACATATGTGACAGGACTGGAGGTAGACTCGTCTCGGGCAAATCCAAGCACGCATCACCCTCGTCATCCCAGAAATAGTTCATCTCAGTCGTCCTCCCTAAGTACTCAACCACCTCGACCTGTGAGGCTAACTCTGAAGTGGAATGTGGCTCAGGCTCCATGGTGTCCTCAATCTGCTCTAGGCCATCATGCACATCCGATTCATCCTCAACCTCAAAGTGAAAATGCATCGTGTCACCGTCGTGGTCGACACACACTCCATCATCTATCTCCTCTGACTCCTCAAAATATATATGCTCAAATTCCTCTACTTGGCCCCAATGCACCCTCTTCACTGGTTTCTCTAGGTATTCCATAGGGTCGCATGAGAATGAGCCCTCAGCTGGCTCCTCAGGCTGGTATTGGTCCTGCTGCTCTGCATCCTGAAATGGAAACTGGGACTGACCATCATCCTCATATCCAAGTGACGGCTCTCCAGATGGCACAGTCTGCTCCCACGCTGCAAGGTCCCTCAGGTAACACCATGAATCCTCGGTCGAATAATCGAAGAACTCCCCACCGCAGCTCATCTGCACCAAATCTCGCCCAGATGGCGATAACCCTGTGTAGAAGATCTACAGAAGATGATCCTCGTGAAAGCTCTGGTGTGGGCATGCAAGCACCAAATCAGTGAACCTCTGCCAAGCCTGATGGTAGGCCTCCCACTCAGCCTGGATAAAGCTCGCTACATGCTCCATGGCCTGCCGCCCCTGTACCTGCTCCAAAAAGATAGGAAAAAATACCCGGAGAAATTCAGCCTGAAATGATAACCAGGTAAAATGTGAGTCCAAAGACAATGAATCAAACCAAAGTCTAGCATCATCCTGTAAAGAATTGGGAAAGAATCTAAAATATATGCAATCATCATCGATATTCCCACCAAGACATGAATGCATCCAATCTTCAAAATTTTTAATATGTAAGTGAGGGTTCTCCCACTCCGTGCCATGGAAATATGGCGGAAGTGGGATATCCTCCAAATCAACGTCCGAAAAATCTGAAGATGATGTCATGGTATAAAAAAAATAAAAATAAAATTCTCAAAAAAATTAGAATAAACAAGCAAAAGACTCAAAAAGTGGAAAATAAACAAATAGAAAGACACACACTAAAAGATAGAAGTATCACACTAAAAGTTTCAAAATCAATCAAAAATTGCAAAATAGAAACCGTTGTCCCCGGCAACGGCGCCAATTGGTTGACACGGAAAACGCGCAAGCGCACGCCTTCCGCTCCCAAGCGTATGAGCGTCAATGTAATATAAAAATAACCGGTGAGTACCGGGTCGGATCACAGGGACAAGTCGTTCTACGTTCACAAAATTGATCGATAATGAAAGAAAATAGTGTTTTACAACTACCTCAATTAACGGTGATGAGTGGTAAAAGCGTGGAGAAAATAAAAATCTATATCCTAAGTGGCTAGGGTTAGAGAACCAAAGGTGAAATTTAGGATAGCTAGGAGAGAGAGCATGGGTTGTGGGCTCATTAAAATTGGCGTTAATCAAGTCCTAATTACCGCATATAACACAATCGGTCATCCGGCTAAGGAAACCCAATCGGAATATTTAGCTTTAAAAACACAATAATTTTGCAATAGGGATGGATAGATTATCACGACACTAATCAAATTAAGCACATGGATTCTCTCAAATTTGCCCTCTCGGGACTTAGCCAATTAAATTTGTGCCCTAATTAAACATCCAACATTAACATTCAAAATAGGGCAAGAGGAAATTAGGGCTACAATTAACACCCAACATCAATAAACCACAACCCAAGCAATTCAATACTACACAATCATAGCAAACAATAGGGCAATTGCATTCAAAATAAACCCAAGTTTCATACAAAAGTGAGATATCAAAATTACAATAGGAAAAAGGAGAGATTTCACCAAGAACTCTCCCAAATGAGCTTTCCCTCTTCCTATTTGCCTTCCTCCAAGCATCCCCAAGCTCCACCAAGCCTTCTCAAGCTTCCATGGCTTCCTCCCCTTCCAAAACTTCTCCAAACCCTAAAAAAAACACAAAAAACGCAGCTAAAAACTCCAAAAACCGAGTGCTCCTTCTATTTTCGCACCCAGGCTCGTTTTAAGCTCATTACGGGTTGGATCGGGTCGGATCCGACCCGCCAAACCCGCATGCCCGCAAGAAGAAAGCGCGCGCCTGCTGCCTTCGAGCGGACCGGGGCCCTTATTCCCGTAATTGGGCTTGCGGGTCGGGCGAAATCGCGCCCGACCTGCAGCAACGCGCGCGCCTGCGCCTTAGGGGGCCGGGTCGGATCCCGGCCCCGATCGCCCGCCCGCCCGCTTCAGCGGGCGGGCTCCCCGCTCCGCAAAAACGAAGAGCGGGCCGGCCAGCAGGCCGGCCCGCTCGATATGTATATTAAAAAAAATTTTTTTTTTAAAATTTTCGCAGCGGCTCGCTGAGCGGGCCGCCGGCCTGCGGGCCATTTTATTTTTTTTAATTTTAATTTTTTTTTTTTAAAATTACAGAACTGCCATTCTTGCTTCTCTTGCTCCGAATAAATCCCCAAAAATACCTAAAAATCCCAGAAAAATCCTAGAAAATTCTGAAAAATCCCCAAGACTCCCAGGGGTACCTGAAAAATAGGGGAAGGAGAAATTAGTCCATTTGATCATGAGTTGAATATAATGACTATTAAAAATTAATATTGACCTCCCAATATTCCATATAAATTATTCACATGCTCAAATAATTCCCAAAAAATGGAGATATGATCAAAATAATGGCAGGAGCATATGAAAAATAGTAGGAAGCCAATAAGAACGATAAAAACCGTATTTTGTGCAAAGAAAGAGAATAAGCCCCGAAAATGACATAAAGTGAAAATACACCCAAAAAGAGCACAATTAAGCGAAATCTTTGGCACAAAATGGGGATAGTTAGGAGCGAAAATATGCAATTTATATCCCGAATCAGCCGACAAGTCCTTTCTTGTACCCTTTCTTGTACTTTCGAGACTTGTCGAACCTTGGCGCCTTCCATTTCTCCTTTTGTTTGTTTTGAGGAAAATCTGCTTTGATGTGTCCTCGCTTGTTGAATTTAAAACACAAAGGAGCGGAGGCGTTAGTAGAACTAAATTTAGATTTGTTCTTGAAGTTACCTTTCTGGAAGAATCGGTTGAACTTCTTTGCCATAAGGGCAATGGTTTCTAAGTCCAACTCGTCTTCCGATTCTTCATCATCGGTAGATGTAGATGGAGTGGCCTTGAACGCAATCGCCTTTTTCTTCGGCTCGTCTTGCTTCAAGTACGACTTCATCTTGTCCTGCATCTTTAGTTTACTGTCCTTGCGTATCTCATAAGACATCAAGGTACCCATTAGTTGTACGACAGTATACTTATTCATATCTCTACCTTCCTCGATGGCGAAGGTACGCTTTTTCCAACAAGAAGAAAGTCCGTCAATAATCTTTGAGACTTTCTCCTTTTGGGTGTAAGTCTTTCCAAGAGCCTCCAACTCGTTGGTAATGTCAACGAAGCGAGCATAGTACTCCTTCATTTTCTCACCCTGTTGCATGTGAAATAATTCGAATTCTTTATTTACAACAGTGAGTTTGGAGTCTCTTACCCTACTCGTTCCTTCATGCAAGATGAGGAGTGAGTTCCAGATTTGATATGCACTCTTACATGTGCATATCTTATTGAAGTCTTCGGGCTCCAACACACATTGCAAGGCATTCATTTCCTTCGCATTGTTTACCTCCGCGGTGACCTCCACGGTAGTCCACTTAACAAAGTCTTGTTCGGCGGGCTCGACATACTCCGTCAACGTAGCTCTCCATAGTGAAGTGCTCCGGAGGAACGTTTCCATCCGGCATTTCCAGTACCCATAATTGGTACCGTTGAAGTAAGGAGGCCTAGTTGAGGAGTGTCCTTCCATCACTGAAGAAGCTCCTTCACGGTTCCTGAAGGTGCTATAGTCTGAAGGTGGACAAACGGTCTTGTTGTTGTTGGTAGACATACCTATGAACTTGGCTCTGATACCAAATGTAATGCCCTGATAGCTAATGCACAAGTACTAGAGGGGGGTGAATAGTACTTTAAAATAATCAAGAGTATAATTCCTAATTATTGTGCAAACTCAACCAACAATGCGGAATGAAAATATGACAACAAAGAATTAAGCAATGTAAACAAACGATGTAACGGGTTCGGATCCACCCAAGTCTCCCCGACTTGTTCCCGGTGAGCCTACGTCCCAAACACCCAGATCCCCTCCGACTACTTGAGTTAGAATCCTCTAACCCAAGTTTTGCACTATGAAATTCTTGTAGAAAACCTCTACAAGATCAAATCATACACAAATTGAAATGTGACTCCCACAAACCAGGATCACAAACTTCTCTCACAACCGAGAGAAAAACTTGCAATATCAAAGTAAATGAAACAATAAACACTTACCAACAAAATCCTATGCCTTGAGTAAACTTACAGATTTTAGGGCAAGGAAGATTTTGAAGGAGAGAATGTCACCAAACCCTATCTTCACCAAGATGAACAGCGATCGCAAGCTAGGATGGAGTTGGTGACTTTGAATCAAGCTCTTGGCTTGAGAGGCTCACAATGAAGAGAATCTCTCTTGCGAAAATAGGGCTCAAGGAGTTTGGAGAGATTCTTTGTGAGAGAGGAAGCTTGGAAATGAGAATTGAATGCTTTCTCTTTGATTCTCTAAAACTCAATAATGGCAGCCTTGAATGCTAGGTTAGAAGCATTTCAAGTAAATATAGGATAGAGAGAAGAGAGAAAACGTTGCATTAACTGCCCAACAGATCTATTTCTGAAGCAGTCTAATCGGTCTAAGAAGGATCACTGACCGATTAGTTTTGCAACTAGTCGGTCGGTGATTCTTCTTGGATCGACTAAAAGGTTGACAGCCAAGAAAGAAAAATTCAAGAGATAGAGAACTAGTCGGTCTAAGAAGACTTGCCAACCGACTAGTTTGACAACTAGTCGGTTGGTGAGTGTTCTTTCACCGAATAAGCAGTTGAAATCAATAGGCTGAAAACAAGGAGAACTAGTCGGTCTAAGAACAAATTCCAACCGACTAGTTTCACAACTAGTCGGTCGATGGATGTTCTTGGACCGACTAACTAGTCAACAGTAGCTTAGACTGGAAAGATGAAAGTATAACTAGTCAGTCTAAGAAGGATTCCCAACCGACTAGTTTGACAACTAGTCGGTCGGTGAACCTTCTTGGACCGACTAATTGGTCAACAGTGAAGAGGCTGAATTTAGCAAGGCAATCTAATCGGTTCAAGAAGGATTCTTAACCGACTAGATGACAATCTAGTCGGTTGGTTCTTCTTCTTGAACCAACTAAGATGCACTAGAAGCCGCGAAATAAACCCGCGTGAAGCTTCGGGAAAGTTTCTATGGGCTTCTAAGATAATCCTAGCTCTAAGATATGAGCGTTATGAAGATTATAATGTAAGACCTACTCAAGGCTTAACATTCTACGAAAAGAAGCTAGAAGACTATAAAATAAACTAGACGAACCGTCTTCAAAGCTTCAATCCGAATCTCTTGACTTCAATAATGCCCCTAGCGCTTCAACGAAGCTTCAGGCACACGATCACGCGCTTTGAGAAGTCTTGAGACGTCGCTTTTGATGTACGTAGAATTTTGGCGACGATCTCCATAACTGCGCTCACAAAGTATTAGTTCACGATATTTATGTTTGTTCATCATCAAAACCAAATCCGAGGAATCAATACTCAACACAGGTGACCCGATCGGTTGACAAGTCAACCGATCGGGTGAACTTTGGCTCTCAAAACAGCGCACTGTGTCACATCCACCCGATCACTGAACCGATCGGGTGGGGCTGCCTCTTCCTCGGGACTGATACGACCGCATGAACTAATCGGGTGGATCTGTCAACCCGATCGGTTGAGAGTTCATACATGGTTTATCTTGACAATTGGCTCTCAAGGTCTCGTGCGACACCTCCCGTTGCTCCGGGGACTCATGATGTTGGCTTGTATGTCAACTGCACCAGTAATATCCTGCAAAAGCACACAAACACAATGAAAGTAAAAAGGAACTAAAAACACAAAAGAACGGATTCGAAACAACGAAAAATGACGGAAAATTATGGAGAAGACATGTGTAAATATATAAAATATAAACGCACGTCAAAATCCCCCAAGCTGAACCCTTCCTCGTCCTCGAGGAAGACGAGTGAGAATAGAAGCTCGGAGGGGAAATAGAAAGAAAGGAACAGGAAAAGAAAATGAAATCCTAAATTACCCGTCAGAGCCAACGGGAACTAACACGACACACTAAGAAAGCACGTGAGAAGAATAGCACTAAGCTCAGGAATACGAGTCCCTACTAGTGTCATGGGTCCATGTGGTAAAGCGCAAGTGAGTGTGATTGTGAGCTAGCCAATGGTGTAACTATCTAAATCATGCAATCAAGCTCCATATACACATATCCATGGAATGCCCCAAATATCGAATCAATTCGAGTTAGCGGTGAATAATAGTTCAAGCATGCATGAGAATAGAGCAAGAATAGAAACTTGTCATATGTCAGGGACTCTACTGCTAGAAACTAGGAAATCATCGCATGATTGCCAAGATGATTTCTAGAAAGCTCCTATGCCAAGTGTGTTCGAAAACGAAATGGGTTGAGTAGGTGTGGAGGAGAGCACTTGGTGCAAAATGTCGCATTCTCTTTATTCACGACGGTAGGAGTAATATTCACAATAGAAGATTTTTGGGGTTTTGGATATTTGGATATTTTTTGGATTTTGGCTATACATATTCTTTCTTTTCTCTCTTTTTTACGAATTTTCTTTTTCCTTCTCTCTTCCTTTTTTTGTTAGTGGGATAATGTGCATTCTTCAAAAGCGGGAGAACGATGTCTGGGTAAGTGGCAAAATTGTGCATTCTCCCAAGTGGAAGTAAAGTACACGACGAGGGAATTTGCACCAAGTAAAACAAAAAAGAATTCGAATTCTAAACACTTGGGCAAAAGTAAATTTTTCGCGAATCAGAGCGTAAGCAACATGGGTTATCCTAGTCCTATTGGTAGAGTCCCGACACATGCTATTTGAAGCGTAAATATATAGATGATTCATGCATAATGAAGAAGAAAGTAGAGGCAACATACCGCATAATTGAAATTGAAGCATGATAGTCTAGGGGTCATCCAAGGATATGCATATAAAACAAAATCACCTAGAAACACACCAACTAGCTAGTCACAACACACAACACAACACAAAAAGTAAAGTGAACCAACTGAGCATAAAATGCAATAGACCTCGGCTTCCTAGGGTTAGCGAAGATAGTTATCGTTGCTTAGCTAAGTGTGTGTGTGGTTGAGTGGCAGTTTCATCATGCGGGGTCATCTCTAGGAGAGGGAGAATAAAAGGAATGAAAGAAAAAGAAAAACACTACGAAAATGACTCAAAAATGGTGAAAAAGACATGACTGACGCACATAGTGCGACTCCCCTAAGCTGAATGTTGCATTGCCCTCAATGCAATAGGATTAAATGCGGGAGGGCAACGAAAGATGGGAGGGAAGTACACACTGACAAAGAAACGGAAAAAAACATGAAAAACACACAAAACGAGACGTAGAAAAATAAAGAAAATATATACCAAAACCAACTATACAAAAGACATACACACAAACACACAAAACAAGCACACAGCAAACAAGTGACACGGCAACGATCACAAAATATAGATCTCCCCAAGCTGATCTCCACAACGCCTGAAAAAAGATATGATCATGGTGAAGCAGAAAAATTGGCTAGGGAAAAATCAGAAAAAAGGGAATTCAAGGTGCAGGAGCAGAAGGCTCCTCATCCTCCTCGGAAGAGAGTGGAGGGGTATGGTCGAGGAGGTGACGTGCGTGTGGAGAAGCTGAGAAAGAGATTGAGAGCATGCACGGGTGGGCACAGTGGGGGTGTGAATGATGGGTGGGGTGTCGGTGGTAACGAAAGGTGGTAAGGATATGATGACTGATGAGGAGGGAGTTAGTAATGATCTCGCGTGCACAGCGGCATGTTTCCTGCGACGCGAGTAGGCGGTGGTGAAAGAGGTTAAAGGTGGGGGAGTGGAGGGTCAACGGTAGTGGTGGTGGGAGGGGATGATCGTTTAGGGGGTGACGGAGGAGGTGATGGGGGTGAAGATGGTGGTGGAGGACCATGGACATGGGTAAGAAGGCGGAGGATGGCGGCTACTTGTCGCTCGATAGCGAGGAAACATGGGTGGGAAAATATAGAGGTAGATGGATTAGAGGGTGATGAGGAGGATGCACTAATGCACAAACACCCATCTCAGCCTCGAGAGCGAGGCGAGCTGAAGTGGCACGGTGCACGGCAGAGTGTGCACCGGTAGCAGGGTCAAGTCGACATGAGAGGCCAGGCCATGCAGTGCTGTGATCAGGGAAAACACACAAAAGGGAAGATCTCTCACTATTAAGAGGATTCACATTTATTGAAAGCATAAAATTTTACGCTATTGCTACACTACTGGATTAATATCACCTATAGCAACAGGCGGATCCACTATCTTTGTCGGTACATGCAACTGTTCCAACTGCTCCTTCCGTGGCTCCACCAGGTGCATGTGTCCACGAACACCTACGAACTCTAGCAATGCATCCTCCAGCATTCCTACAA
Organism: Scilla litardierei; assembly: GCA_030789695.1. Taxonomy (NCBI): domain Eukaryota; kingdom Viridiplantae; phylum Streptophyta; class Magnoliopsida; order Asparagales; family Asparagaceae; genus Scilla; species Scilla litardierei. Next base: position 81,472,599 of record CM061131.1, on the reverse strand, counting down.
GGACTCGACCTATACCCTGCAGAGAATAGGATGCATCCGTTCGCTGCAAAAATTTCGCCCTCGTAATAAAAGTATTCCAAAGAGGATCGTCTATAGAAATATTTGAAATAAATAGTGGTAGACGATAATTTCCTGGAAATAATTCAATATCATCTTATAATGCAGGCGTATCTATTGCAGCTTGGCCCCTGATAGCTATCTCCGTGGTGTCCTCTCTCAGCTGCACAGGTGAATCTGGATCATAGGTGTGGACTTCCTCGACAGGTTCGTTTAGATATGACACATCCAAGCATACCTCCGATACATAATCGTACGTGTGCTACAAAAGATACGACATGTCAAAAATATCTAAATCAAAATAAATATATCCATGGTTACAAATATCTCCCTGGGTGGGAGCAGTAAGCTCTGTGAGATAGTCCTCGACGTCAGTGGAAGGATGAGTGTAACGACTGCTTTTCATGTATCTGGATTTATTATAATATAATATATGTTTTGGTGGATTTTCTCCTCTTGTGTGGTTTTCGTCTCCGTAGTTTTCGTTTTCGATCGATTCGTCGTATTTTCTCGTTTCTTCCTTAGGATCGTCGATTTCGAAGTATGTCATTCGTGACGGACTTCATAACGGTCGTATCATACTATTAGATCAAGCCTAGGAGTCTTAGGAATCGATCCCGGGGCCCCGCGCTCCGTATCGGAACTTTTTGTGCTCATTAGCCGGTATAAGAAGGGGCATCGACCGACTAGATGACGATCCAGTCGGTCGGCAATCCTTCTTGGACCGACTAGTTGGCTTTCTAAATTTCTCAGGAGTTACTGTTTATCGTTAGTCGGTCTAAGAACGTTGGTTGACCGACTAGGTTGCAAACTAGTCGGTCGGCAATGCTTCTTTAACCGACTAACACATCATCTAATTTTGACACTAGTTACTGTTTACTCTTAGTCGGTCTAAGAACGTTCATCGACCGACTAGATGCTAAACTAGTCGGTCAGTATTTGTTCATGGACCGACTAACTCTAAATCCTATTTTCGTTCAGAAGTTACTGTTTGCACTTAGTCGGTCTGCGTTGATCGACCGACCGACTAGTTGCCAAACTAGTCGGTCAGTGGTTGCTCTTTGACCGACTAACCTGTGTTAAAACCCTAATTTCTGGGCAGCCGCCAGCCCATCCTATTTAAACCCATCCCAAACGTTTTCTTCTTCCTCAACACGACCCAAAACCCTAAAATCTTCCCCCTTGAGCCCCCATCTTCCTCCAAGCTTCATTCCTTCATTCCAAGCCCTAAATCCATCATCCAAACCATCCATCCACTCTTTCTACCTCTCATCTTCCCCAAAATCTCACCAAATCCATCATAATCCCCAAATCCCCCAAAACCCTAGTTTCCCTAAACTTCTCCATTTGCTTCCAGATCTGGTCCTAGGGTTCCCCGGAGTGTTTCTTCTGCCTCCTCTCGGTAAGAAATCGATCTACCGTTGTTTTCATAGCCTATTGGTATTTTTATGAAACCCTAATAAAATTTCATGTTGTTTGATGATTGTTCCCCCAAAACAGTGATTTCCCCGTAGATTGGCATCCGTGTGACGAAGTGGTCGTCATCCCCGGTGCTAGGCAAGTGAAACTTGCCACTTAGGGTTTAGGCCATGTTTTAGGCCATTTGCTTGTTGTAGGCGTAAGAGAGGCTAGGCGACGAAATGATACTCGCCTAGGCGCAAATTGGGGAACTAGCTTGACAACGAAGCTAGTTCCGACATTTAGCATGTTGCACAATTACCATGTCATGTTTACTTTCCATTAACGGTACGCAAATTAAATGTCATGTCATTGCATTCTTTTGGTGATCCCGTGATTGTGTAGCATCGCTACACTACTTGTGTTCCTGGCTCGTGACCAGAAGCGAGCATAATGAGTTGCTAACCCCAACGCTCGATATATTGAATTGTGAACTAAGAAACAAGCTACCGTGCGGGGCAACCCTGGCTCACTTGTTGGGCTCATGTGCAGGGACCCTGGCTTGTTTACGTGTGGGATGGGGTAAGGGTTAAGCGGTCATTCAACTGGGAGTCTGCCTGATCTGCAACTGCAGTTGTAAGACGTAAACTCTGGGGTGGGGTAGTGTTTAGTGCCGATCGGTGTGAATGATGAACCATTCAGCTGAAGGGCGTAAACATCTACAATCAACAGTGAAACGTGAATTGGGTTTAGTGCCGATCGGTGTGAATGATGTACCATTCAGCTGAAGGGCGTAAACACCTACAACAATGTGAATTGATTGAGATTGATAGTAGCTTGGCTACTCTTGTATTGTCCCGATGATTGTTCTCTTGTACAAATTGTCTTGCCATGTTTTAATTGTGCACTCATGTTATAACTGCCATGTCATGCATACTAAACTGCTAGGTTGCTAGAGCCTTACTTTCAGTTTCCTTGCTCAAGTCTTTTAGACTTGCTGACATGTGCCCCTTTACTCTTTTGGGTGACACATGTTAGATCCTGAGCCCGAGTACCTTGTTGAGGACGAGGTGTTTGCTGACGCCGAGCCCGAGCTTGTGCTAGACGGGGAGTACGTGGACACCGGGGACCAGTCCTAGTGTCTTCGTGTGTTTTACTTTTGTTAGACAGTTGTTTTGTTATCGGTGCATAGCACCTATACCTTGTTGTTGTTGTTGCTTTTGTTGGCCTTATTCTGGGCCTTTAGACTCTTCTCTTTTAGCCTGGTGGCTTTTCTGGATGTTGGACTTATTTTCTTGTTGGACAATGTATGAGATGTGAGATTTTATTTCAGTCTCTCCTTGTGTTATTATTGTTATTCCGTTGTGGTTACAGGGACTTGCTTATGTATTATTGACGCTTATCGGGTTTGGGGCTTCACAGCTCCACTTCCGTGCGGACCTTTTCACGTCTCGCCTCCATTTTAGGGAAGCGGGTCGTGACAGGTTTTGTTGGTGGCCCATGCAGGTCCTTCTGTAACTGCGATTTTTGGAATAGCGATAATAATATTAGAATGTCCAATAAACTAAGTTCGACGTCCGAGTCATAAGCTATGAGTCTAATCTGATTCATTTTCTGTGTCACTAGATGTCAGGAAGATGTTTCACCCGTGGTGGGGGTAGTGGCGCGATCCCTCATGATGAGGAGCCTGAGCGGGAACCCACCATCGGTGAGATGATGCGAATGATGCTCCAGATGATGCAAGTGCAGCAGGGCATGCTCCTGCAAGTCCAGAATGCTCCACTTGCTCGAGCTGCCCGGGCTCTTCCGGATGCCCCTCGCTCTGAGCCAGGAGCGAAGCAATTTCGGGAGCTGGGTCCCGCGTATTTTGATGGGTCGAGGGTCCTCTGGCTGCCGATGAGTGGATTCGGAACATCGAGGACAATCTGAAGATGGCCAAGATCACCCCGGCTGGATGGGTTGATTTGGCGAAGAGGCAACTCAAGGATAATGCTCGGAATTGGTGGGATGCGGAAGAGAAGTTGTTGGTGGAGCCGATAGCTTGGGCTACCTTCAAGGCCAGATTTGAGGGTGAGTTCTTCCCGAAAGCTGCCAGGGAGGAGATGCTGCAGCGTTTTATCGATCTGAAGCAGGGGAGCTCGTCGGTGGACCATTATCACCAAGAGTTCATGAGGCTGAGTCAGTTTGCACCAAAGATGGTGCAGGACGCTGAGGAGAGAGCTCAGAGGTTCCTGCAGGGGCTTGCTTCGGAGCTCCAGAGTTTTGTGACCTCCTCTAACCGGGAGTCTTATCAGAAGGTTCTAGTAGCAGCTAAGAGGCAGGAGCTGCTCGTGAACCAGAGGAGGGGGTCTGTTGTTGGTGCTGGGAAGAGGCCTGTGGAACAGGCGAGAGCTGTGGTTAGACCTGGATTCAGGCCTAATCAGTCTGCTCAGTTTAAGAGGCCAGGAGGGCCTATTCTGAAGACTCGCCATTTCTGCGGCAAGCCTGGCCACATCAAGGATCAGTGTCGGAAGTTTCTGGGCCAGTGTCTGGTTTGCGGTGATGCTTCTCATGTCGCGAAGGATTGTCGGCATACGGGTCCGCTGCGGAGGGCTCCTGTTGCAGCACAGCCGTTGCAGCAGCGAGCGTCTGTTCCTGCTGGTCGTGGAGCAGCTCTTGTTCCGCAGAGGCAGGCTTTTCAGCAGGCTGTTCCGCCGAGGAGGCAGGCTTTTCTGATGACCACTGCGGAGAGCGAGGCTGTGGATGAGGTTATCGCAGGTAATCCTCAATCTAGCAGTTACTTTCCTAGCTGGTTGATTGTTAGATTATGTTGTTTGCTTGAACATGGTTGTTTGCTAGACTAGGGTTTGATTGTTAATTGATTGTTAGGTGTGGTTTTGGTTTGCACATTTCCTGCATGAGTCCTCTTTGACTCTGGTGCATCGATGTGCATTATTTCTCGGAGCTTCGTGGAGAGGCATTCCTTGTCGACGTCCCCTCTTCCCAAGAGTTGGAATATCGTTACAGGGAATGGCGTGGTCTCGGTGCATCGTGGTTGCAATTCTTGCTCATTGGTGGTCTGTGGACGTGAGCTTTTTGCTGATTTCATTGTCCACGACATCATCAACTATGATGCAGTTCTTGGGATGTATTGGCTTGCGAGCTTCTATGCTACGATCGACTGTCGGAGAAAGAAGGTGGTGTTCGAGATTCCCGGACATCCAGTATTTGAGTTCAGTCGTGGTAGCAGTTCGCTTGGTCCTGTCAGATTTCGGGCCAGGCCAGTGGAGGCTGTGGCTATGCAGATGGAGCTGGAGTGGCCAGCTGTGGTGCGAGATTTTGGCGACGTCTTCCCCGAGGAGATGTCTGGTTTGCCGCCTGATCGGGCTTTGGAATTTTCTATCGATCTTGTTCCAGGTGCGCAGCCGATTTCAAAGGCACCGTATCGTATGGCACCCGCTGAGTTGGAAGAGTTGCGGAAGCAGTTGGATGAGCTTTTGCAAAAGGGTTATATTAATCCTAGTGTGTCTCCGTGGGGAGCACCGGTGTTGCTGGTAAAGAAAAAGGATGGTTTGCGTCGCATCTGCGTGGACTATCGGGAGTTGAATGCGGTGACCATTAAGAATAAATACCCGTTGCCTCGCATCGATGATATTTTTGATCAGCTTGGAGGTTCAAGGGTGTTTTCTAAATTGGATTTGAGGAGTGGTTACCATCAGTTGAAGGTGAAGAAGGGAGATGTTCCGAAGACAGCGTTCATGACGAAGTATGGACACTATGAGTTTGTGGTTATGCCTTTCGGCGTAACTAACGCGCCCGCAGTTTTCATGAATCTAATGAACCTGATTTTCTACGACTTTTTGGATAAGTTTGTCGTTATCTTTATTGACGACATTCTGATCTATTCGAAGTCGGAGGAAGAGCATGCCTCGCACTTAAGGACGGTGTTGGAGATTTTGAGGAAGCATCGGTTGTATGCTAAGTTTTCGAAGTGCGAGTTTTGGCTAGATAGAGTTGCTTTTCTCGGGCATGTAGTGACTGGAGATGGTATTTCAGTGGATCCCGAGAAGATTCGGGCCATCAGGGAGTGGCCTGTTCCGTCGTCGGCGTCTGAGATTCGGAGTTTCCTAGGACTTGCTGGTTATTATCGGCGATTCATTAAGGACTTTTCTCGTATTACTGAGCCGATGACCAGGTTGACGCGGAAGGATGTTGCTTTTGTTTGGTCGGGTGATTGTGAGAGTGCTTTTGGTGTTCTGAAGGAGAGGTTGACGACTGCCCCTATTCTTGTTGTGCCTGATCGCACCGGTGGATTTGAGATCTTTTGCGATGCTTCTGGCAAGGGTCTCGGTTGTGTGTTGCATCAGCATGGGCATGTTGTGGCGTATGCGTCTCGTCAGCTTAAGGTTCATGAGAAGAATTACCCGACGCATGATTTGGAGTTGGCTGCCGTTGTGTTTGCTCTTAAGATTTGGAGGCACTTCCTGCTGAGTGAGAAAGTGAAGATTTTCACCGATCACAAAAGCTTGAAGTATATTTTCACTCAGAAGGAGCTTAACATGCGACAGCGTCGATGGTTGGAGCTTATGGCGGATTATGAGATTGATTTGCAGTTTCACCCTGGCAAGGTGAATGTGGTTCCGGATGCTTTGAGTAGGCTTCCAGCGGTGATGATTTTGACCTCGCAGTGGAGATTGCAGCAGGATTTTTGCGAGTCTGGTGTGGAGATTGTTCTTCCTGGGGAGGCTTCTTCGTTGATGTACATGCAGGTACAGTCGACGATCATGGATCGGATTAAGGCTGGCCAGGCCGAGGATCCGAAGCTGGTAAAGATTCGGGAGCAGGTGGAAGCCGGTCTGCGGACTGACTTTTTGATTCATGAGGATGGCTCGCTGAGGTTCGGAGCCAGGTTGTGTGTGCCGGCTGGGGATATTAGAGAGGAGTTGATGGTGGAGGCACACAGTTCGCCGTATTCTGTGCATCCTGGTGGCACCAAGATGTACCAGGATCTTCGTCTGAATTATTGGTGGCATGGTATGAAGAGGAGTGTGGCTCGGAGTGTAGACAAGTGCTTGGTTTACCAGCAAGTGAAGGCGGAGCATTAGCGTACGGCCGGATTGCTACAACCGCTTCCGATTCCGGAGTGGAAATGGCAACACATCACTATGGACTTCGTGACTGGACTACCTCGGAGTCCGAAGCAGAATGACGCGATTTGGGTGATCGTAGATCCATTGACCAAATCGGCGCACTTTATTCCGTTCCAAGTGGGACAGTCCACTGAGGCGCTAGCGAGGAGATATATGGAGGTAAAATTCTTTTACTCTCCGTTTTATTTCCTTTTCCTAGTTTGGATAGTGATGTAACGTGAATCGTGCAGGAGGTTGTGCGACTTCATGGAGTCCCTGTGAGTATCGTGTCTGACAGAGACACGAGGTTCACATCTCAGTTCTGGCAGAGTTTGCAGAAGAGCTTGGGTACGCGTCTGAGTTTCAGCACGGCGTACCATCCGCAGACAGATGGCCAGTCCGAGAGGACGATTCAGATTTTGGAAGACATGCTGAGGGCGTGCATGTTGGATTTCAAGGGTTCGTGGGAGGACCATCTACATCTGGTAGAGTTTTCCTACAACAACAGCTTCCAGGCGAGTATTGGCATGGCGCCTTTCGCCGCTCTTTATGGGAGGAAATGTCGATCGCCATTGAGTTGGGGATGACGTTGGTGATCGGGAGTTGTTGGGACCTGAGATGATCGTGGAGGCCGTGTATATCGTCAGGAATATTCGGGAGAGGTTGAGAATTGCTCAGGACCGTTTTAAGCATTGGGCGGATGCTAAACGTCGTCCTTTGGAGTTTCAGCCGGGCGACCATGTGTTCTTGAAGATTTCCCCGAATCGCGGTGTGATTCGTTTTGGGAAGCGTGGGAAGTTGAGCCCGCGATATATTGGACCGTTTGACATTTTGGAGAGGGTTGGCGAGGTAGCTTATCGCTTGGCCTTGCCGCCATCTTTGGAAGGAGTTCACAATGTTTTCCATGTGTCGCAGCTTCGTCGATACATTAGCGATCCGTCTCATGCGGTGGATTTTTCGGAGATTACCGTTCGCCCCGATATGACGTATGACCAGCATCCAGTGCAGATCCTGGACAGGCGTCAGAAATCGCTTCGGAATAAGATTGTCAATCTTGTGAGGGTGATGTGGCGACACGGCTCACCTGGAGAGTCTACTTGGGAGAATGAGGATGAGATGTGAGAGTGTTTCCCACTTTTGTTTCCGGACTCGTGAGTATTCGGAAATTCCGAGGACGGAATTTTTCTTAAGTTGGGGAGGATGTAACGACTGCTTTTCATGTATCTGGATTTATTATAATATAATATATGTTTTGGTGGATTTTCTCCTCTTGTGTGGTTTTCGTCTCCGTAGTTTCGTTTTCGATCGATTCGTCGTATTTTCTCGTTTCTTCCTTAGGATCGTCGATTTCGAAGTATGTCATTCGTGACGGACTTCATAACGGTCGTATCATACTATTAGATCAAGCCTAGGAGTCTTAGGAATCGATCCCGGGGCCCCGCACTCCGTATCGGAACTTTTTGTGCTCATTAGCCGGTATAAGAAGGGGCATCGACCGACTAGATGACGATCCAGTCGGTCGGCAATCCTTCTTGGACCGACTAGTTGGCTTTCTAAATTTCTCAGGAGTTACTGTTTATCGTTAGTCGGTCTAAGAACGTTGGTTGACCGACTAGGTTGCAAACTAGTCGGTCGGCAATGCTTCTTTAACCGACTAACACATCATCTAATTTTGACACTAGTTACTATTTACTCTTAGTCGGTCTAAGAACGTTCATCGACCGACTAGATGCTAAACTAGTCGGTCAGTATTTGTTCATGGACCGACTAACTCTAAATCCTATTTTCGTTCAGAAGTTACTGTTTGCACTTAGTCGGTCTGCGTTGGTCGACCGACCGACTAGTTGCCAAACTAGTCGGTCAGTGGTTGCTCTTTGACCGACTAACCTATGTTAAAACCCTAATTTCTGGGCAGCCGCCAGCCCATCCTATTTAAACCCATCCCAAACGTTTTCTTCTTCCTCAACACGACCCAAAACCCTAAAATCTTCCCCCTTGAGCCCCCATCTTCCTCCAAGCTTCATTCCTTCATTCCAAGCCCTAAATCCATCATCCAAACCATCCATCCACTCTTTCTACCTCTCATCTTCCCCAAAATCTCACCAAATCTATCAAAATCCCCAAATCCCCCAAAACCCTAGTTTCCCCCAAACTTCTCCATTTGCTTCCAGATCTGGTCCTAGGGTTTCCCGGAGTGTTTCTTCCGCCTCCTCTCGGTAAGAAATCGATCTACCGTTGTTTTCATAGCCTATTGGTATTTTTATGAAACCCTAATAAAATTTCATGTTGTTTGATGATTGTTCCCCCAAAACAGCGATTTCCCCGTAGATTGGCATCTGTGTGACGAAGTGGTCGTCATCCCCGGTGCTAGGCAAGTGAAACTTGCCACTTAGGGTTTAGGCCATGTTTTAGGCCATTTGCTTGTTGTAGGCGTAAGAGAGGCTAGGCGACGAAATGATACTCGCCTAGGCACAAATTGGGGAACTAGCTTAACAACGAAGCTAGTTCCGACATTTAGCATGTTGCACAATTACCATGTCATGTTTACTTTCCATTAACGGTACGCAAATTAAATGTCATGTCATTGCATTCTTTTGGTGATCCCGTGATTGCGTAGCATCGCTACACTACTTGTGTTCCTGGCTCGTGACCAGAAGCGAGCATAATGAGTTGCTAACCCCAACGCTCGATATATTGAATTGTGAACTAAGAAACAAGCTATCGTGCGGGGCAACCCTGGCTCACTTGCTGGGCTCATGTGCAGGGACCCTGGCTTGTTTACGTGTGGGATGGGGTAAGGGTTAAGCGGTCATTCAACTGGGAGTCTGCCTGATCCGCAACTGCAGTTGTAAGACGTAAACTCTGGGGTGGGGTAGTGTTTAGTGCCGATCGGTGTGAATGATGAACCATTCAGCTGAAGGGCGTAAACATCTACAATCAACAGTGAAACGTGAATTGGGTTTAGTGCCGATCGGTGTGAATGATGTACCATTCAGCTGAAGGGCGTAAACACCTACAACAATGTGAATTGATTGAGATTGATAGTAGCTTGGCTACTCTTGTCTTGTCCCGATGATTGTTCTCTTGTACAAATTGTCTTGCCATGTTTTAATTGTGCACTCATGTTATAACTGCCATGTCATGCATACTAAACTGCTAGGTTGCTAGACCCTTACTTTCAGTTTCCTTGCTCAAGTCTTTTAGACTTGCTGACATGTGCCCCTTTACTCTTTTGGGTGACACATGTTAGATCCTGAGCCCGAGTACCTTGTTGAGGACGAGGTGTTTGCTGACGCCGACCCCGAGCTTGTGCTAGACGGGGAGTACGTGGACACTGGGGACCAGTCCTAGTGTCTTCGTGTGTTTTACTTTTGTTAGACAGTTGTTTTGTTATCGGTGCGTAGCACCTATACCTTGTTGTTGTTGTTGCTTTTGTTGGCCTTGTTCTGGGCCTTTAGACTCTTCTCTTTTAGCCTGGTGGCTTTTTTGGATGTTGGACTTATTTTCTTGTTGGACAATGTATGAGATGTGAGATTTTATTTCAGTCTCTCCTTGTGTTATTATTGTTATTCCGTTGTGGTTACAGGGACCTGCTTATGTATTATTGACGCTTATCGGGTTTGGGGCTTCACAGCTCCACTTTCGTGCGGACCTTTTCACGTCTCGCCTCCATTTTAGGGAAGCGGGTCGTGACAATGAGGTGGCTGTAGAAGCTCTAATGGAAGAGGGTAGTGCTCGGGATCCTCATGAATGGATGTGTCCTTGTCTCGATGCACGACATCCTCGTCGATAGGCTCTGGCTCCATGTGTAAGGCCTCCTCAAAAGCATGCTCTGGCTCCACATGGTGCTCTTTTACCTCCTCATCAACTATCAATGTAGGCTCTCTCTGGAATGGTGATACTGGCTGCTCATGTGTGTCAACTTATGGGGAAGTGTCATGTGGAGGAGAATGCCCGCAAGCAATCCAAAAATATAGTCTATCCCCCTCAAGACTGATATGGACGTCCTCCTCAATTGTTTCTGCAGCCGAAACATGGTTCATAACAAAATCTGTAAATCGTAGCTCAAATGCATCGCCTACTATAACGCTAACTGAACCGGTGAACCTCACTGACTCCAAGAGGCCCTCCAATAAGTTCTGAAATGTGTCCTCCTCCGACGGCGCATATGACTCAATTCCTTCTTCCTTCATTGTCTCTTCGTCCATCCAATCTTCATATGCAATAGCTGTATCGTAGGATGTGGGATCGACGATGGCACATTCTGGCTCTGGTAATATGACTGGCGATGATTCTTGCCCATAAGATGAAGAAGCAGAACTGATATCCTTGGAAATCATTGCAACCTCAAGCATGAGCACATTGATTCCAAGGTCTCTGTTCACCAATTCTAATTGAAAATCATCCCTTTCAATCTTGGCTTGCATTTCAACCTGTTGTGCACGCATCTCATCGAGAAGGTGATCTCCCGTCTGAGCATTCTGATCAAAATCTGTGGTCCATGCGGAAGCATGCATCCCATCAAAAAGGTATTCTCCCGTTTGAGCACTCTAATCAAAATAGTAGTTTCCCGTTTGAGCACTCTGATCAAAATAGTATTCTCCCATCTGAGCACTCTGATCGAAATCTGTGGTCCATATAGTATAATCAATAATTCTTGATCAGCTAAGATAAATACCTAAAGAAAAATATCAGTGGCACAAAAAATATAGAAATGATAATAATGGTGGCGAGGGTGAAAATTCCCCTGCAAGGATGTGAGCTAGTCTCAGGGATAACAGGGTCCTAAATGTAACAAGCACGTTGCCTCCCTGGTAACGGTGCCATAAAGCTTGACCGCCCGTCCGTTTGGCACTCAAATCGGGCACACTGTGTCGAAGTGTGGCTTGGGGGTCGATCACAGGGAGGCATATGTTGTACTTGTGAACATTTGCCGGATCACCCGGTGGGTGAGCTAGCCTATTCGCTTCTTGGATGTCACGATAGTAAACTAATGGAAAAGGCATAAGAGATAAAAAGGTAACCTAGGACTTTGGCTTCAGCCCTATCATGAGTTCTCAATATTACGACCGAAGGATATGAATGTGATCGGATTCTAGGGTTTAGCGATGAGACGTTGCCTCTAATAGTGATACCTAGCGTCCCATAGGCCCGATATTCCTATTGATGACCAGGATGATACGCTAGATCTACTCGGGTTAGGACGGTGGGCATTCACATGTCCAACACCGTCCGACTCCGGGAGCACTAAGCTCGCAACGATTTCTCCCGACATTTCATCCAAGCCGTTTCCACGCGCGAGGAATCAATGTCTATGCTAGGGGGTGAGCTGTGGCTAGAGAATCAAACTCCCGTTTTATTTTCCCTTGGCCCGACGGTCAAAGGCGGTCTTTCTCCTGCCAATGACAAAACGCACCCGCGTAACCATCTAAATCCCTATATCCTATCGAATCCCTAATCCTATGGCCGTTTTAGGGAGAACCCACAAAGGGGCTTCCACCAATGTCCCAAATTTAAGAACTACTCACTAATCATGGCATGAGATGCAATAAAACAGATTATAGCCATCAAAATGGAAATTAAGCAATAGATTACTATAGCAAATAGAAGTATAAATGCAATATTAAAATATAAGAACGATCAAGAAACTTACAAATAGAAATAAATTCAGAGCAGCCAAATCCCTAAAAACAGCTTAAGAAAATAGGGATTACGTTTCTGGAAAAACCTAGCTCTATTTATACAATTTGGCAAGATGCCAGGGAATATTCCCACTAAAAGACAAAAATAAACGTTCACCTGATCGGAAGAGACTTCACCCAATCGGGTGAAACGGCGGGAAATTTGGTCTTCAGCTTCTGATAAATTTCACCCGATCGCGGAACCGATCGGGTGAGTCTTCATGTTCTCGAACATGGAAAGCAGCTGCTACAGGTGACCTGATCGATTGACAAGTCAACCGATCGGGTGAACTTTGGCTCTCAAAACAGCGCACAATGTCACATCCACCTGATCACTGAACCGATCGGGTGGGGATGCCTCTTCCTCGGGACTGATACGGCAGCACGAACCGATCGGGTGGATCTATCAACCCGATCGCTTGAGAGCTGATACATGGTTTATCTTGAGGATTGGTTCTCAGGGTCTCGTGCGACACCTCCCGTTGCTCCGGGGACTCATGATGTTGGCCTTGTATGTCCACTGCCCCAGCAATATCCTGCAAAAGAACACAACCATAACGAAAGTAAAAAGTAACTAAAAAACACAAAGGAACGGATTCGAAGCAACGAAAAATGACGGGAAATTACGGAGAAGACGTGCATGAATATATAAAATATAAACACACGTCAGTGAGCGTGTCAGTGGATTTTGTTATTATGGACATGGCGGAAGATGGAGGATCGTAGCTGATTTAGGTCGCCCTTTCATGTCGATGGCTGGAGTGCTGATTGACGTGCGAGAGGGCATGCTCTCCCTAAATTTTGAAAACAGTGAGGCCGAATTTCGACTACCTAAGCCGATGAGGGAGAGGGATCCCGCTGCAGACGTCGGGTATCTTGAATTGGTGGGGATGAGCTTGTGGAAGAGTTCATAACTGAAGAAATATTTCAGGACCCACTGCTGCAGAGTGAGGACCATGGCTTGGATCCTCGGCATGACAAAGATGTGGCGGCATATCTACAAGTCCTAGACGAGGACCCCGACGATGGATCAACGACGCGTGAGCACACCGTGCCCGCCTTGGAGGATCACGACCTGGACGTCGTGAAAATCAGGAAGATGGTTGCTACAGAGTCCATGGGGTGCCCCAAAGAGAGACAAACACTGGAGACGAAGGAGGCGTTCGACCAACTGACTCGACTCAAAATAGTGTGAGCGCTACTCCCAAGTGCAGGAGATCGAACAAGTAATAATCCTGGTGAGTCTAGGTATCGTATCCATGGAACAACTGACGTGCAAAACCACGAACTTCAGTTTGTAAAGAGTAATAATACGATGAGAAACAACCACCTAATGATATGATATCAAGAGTTTAAGATAATAAAAGAAAATCCTACGATAACTACGGTGAATTCGATATGGGGAACTAATATGGAGAGTATGTGTTGGATATGATTTTGTTAGGGTGTGTGCAATTAATGATTATAAATATCTTTTCTATAACTCAAAGTTTCGTTCGGTCAGGACACAAGAACGTCGGAAAATATAACAATAAACGAACATAAAAAAAGTGCCTTAAGTATCGAATAAAATACTAGTTTCATGAGGAAATTAAGCTCATGTCCTCGCAAGGGTCACACCACGAATAAGTCCAGCGAGCATATTCGATCCAAGTACACCAACAACGATTATACTTGAACAATACGTGTAGAAACTAGCAAAATACGCGATTATACAATGCAAATAGGGCGAAAAGATATCAAAATCAATGGTTACAACACCCTAACTACATCAACACCAACACATATAAAGGTTAACCATGCATGAAGATCATATAATCAGTATTCATAGACAAATACATCATTAAAACCTCTAAATATGTGAATAATACTTCAATTCTAAGCCAAATACGCAAAATACAAGGCTAAAGATAGGAAAAATATCACCAATCCTCTCCAAATAGCCCCAAATCTCCTTCAGATGATAGATCTAGCCTCTGTCCCCAGGGCCTCCAAATTTCATGGCAAAATATGGCTCCTAGAGCCTCCAATACGCCAGGATATGTAGCCCTAGGCCAAAATACGCTTATATGGAGAGTATTGCGAGTTTAAGTGCTTATCGGGTTGAAACCCGCATCCAAATCACGCTCAAACCCGAACCCACTAGCTGCTTCAAATCTTCGCCGTCCGATCTCGCAGGATTCAACATGGAAGTGTCGCGTGTCCAGCTTCGTAGGTCGTCGCCCGCTTTGCATCCGAGCACAGCTCGGATTGATCTCAACCGTCCGTTCGCAAGATGAACGTGTGGGATTGCGCCACATCGCCCAAGAATTCTTCGCCCGCGTTCTCAATGTCGAAATGATCGGGGCCATTGGATCTACACGTAACGGCCAGGATGCGGCCGTGTAGCCGCTCCGATTTGCTTCAGGCGGGATTAATTATGGCCGTTGGATATATGATCAACGGATCACAGGCGGCCACGTCGCCCAATTTGTGATTGCATCGTCCTCCGCTCGTGGCCATCAGATGTGGGCGGGAAACGTCCAGATGATGCCACATGTCGTGCCCATGTCGAAGGGGCATATACGAATATGTATTTTACTCGTATTTCGTGCGTATTTCGTGCGTATTTCACCAATTAAATGGTATTCTGCATTCAAAAATACACAGTAATTAGCACTGATCTCAGAAAAATACAAATAAATAGTCGTTGGAATCGTGAGATCGAGACCTAGCCATGAAAAATATAAACAGTGCAGAAATACTCAGTTTATTACTGTTTTGTGATCAAATCAATTGATTTCTCTAATAAATGATGATATTCAAAATACGAACGTATTAGAGACCAATTAAACATCATATAAGCACAAAATGGAGCTAAATGGGGTGTTAAATATTCAATATTCACCTCGAATCACAACCCCCAACTAGCGATTTTCTAGTCCCTAGCAAAAAGACAGATGAAGACGGATGATTAGTGAAACAATAAATTCTATCAATTGCTTATGACATGGCTCAATAATACCCTTTCCAACATGATTTTGACCATCAATATACACAATCCATGAACAAGATCAATCACATGATATTTTCTCTAATTTAATTTGAATAAACAACATGCAAGCATCGTTTTCCACAAGCGAAAGTATAACACGTCGTTATATTCTAGTTTTCTAGTTTCCAAGGAGTTGGCATCTCAAAAAGTAATCGTTCAAATCATGGGTATTGAAGTTGCTTGGTTTATTCACCATTTTCCTTTTTTTCTTTTTCATTGACGACTTAGAATGATCCATGTAGCGAGCTTTCAGTTAATGATTCCTAAGCCAGATGACCTTCGGACATTAGGCTTAGAAGAGCCCCTCGAACTTAATACTCGAATCATCTAAGTTTTATTTTCTTCTTTCTCTTTTTTTTGAATGCACTCCCCATTCATCCATCTTTCGACGCGAATCTCCAATGCTTCCTGAGGCACGAAGACCCGGCTAATCAATGAACTCAAGGGAACGATGCACTTTTTTATTTTTCATCTTTTTTCATTCTTTTTTTCATGTTTTTTCATAAGCAACTCAACACCCATTCTTCGAACATAAACATTAATAACGAAGGCCAAATTCCTCTTCAACTTGAAGACTATTCTTCTAATAAATCGTGTATACTTAAGCTTTTTCATCACCATAGCATGCATGAAATAAATTCAAACTATTTCGAGATATTAATCATGGCAATTGAAAATTTTCATGAATAGCATATTAACAGTTAATTCTATGAAGGAAAAATAATTAATTCAAGACATAAACAATTTGTAGAACTAAATCAATGCATAATCATCTGCATTTGTGGTATGTGAAGGAGTTTTAAACGATGAGAATGGCGATTTATTCTTTTCTTTTGCCTTGTTTTTGAAAAAAAAAAATCCTAAGGTCTCATACACTCCCCCCAACTAAAGATGGACATTGTCCTCAATGTCGAAAAGGGTACGAGTTTATTCAAAAACAAGCATCCTAAAAAAGCATATAAAAATCTACGCTAATGGAAAGAACACACCGTGGTCAAATGGCGGATCCCAAATCTTTAATGGTGGAGAAATTTGTTCAATTTGCTCCTTGCGCTCCTCGGCGAGTATTCTTCCTCTAATGGCTAAACTGGATCCCAGCAACGTAACTCCCAGCATCTCTATAAGCTGTTCACTTGTAACCTACAAGAGATGAGTTACGTCAATCTATTTTAGTCGTAAATTCCTTTCAATAAAAGTATTCCAAATGTAGTCATCAAAATAGGTGAAATAAATTAAAGCACGTTGACGACTACTCCCTGAAAGATGTGCACTACTCTCGGTATGACGCTTGGTCATCGGGGAGAGGGATAAATGATTTTGGGAAAAAACTGGGGGAGAGAATGGTTCGGGCCCCATATCGATAATCTCTGAACACATGTCCCTTGCTATTTCCTCTTCCTGTTCATCCAAAATTGCTAGCTCCTCCTCTCCATTGCACCCACTTCCTGCCATGTTGATATTTTTGTTCGCGACTTCATCGTGACATGGCTTGCTCGATATACATGCAATAGAAGATGAACTCAAATTAGATTTTGGAAATAGAATCAGAGTAAGATTTTCAATAGATTGCTGAATTTGCCGTCTCTGAGTAAGGAAGTTCTCTTGGAATTGATGGGATGTCGCCTCCTGTGTCTGAATGAGCAAATATACTTCCTCTTTCAAGGATTGCAATGGTATGTCTACGCTTTGCTCCCCCTTGATCAAGGCATGAAGGCTCCGTTGAATCACCCTCTGAAGTCTCTTTAATGGTCTAATCATTCTCCTGTAAGGACTCCATGTATTTCCACGCCTCTGTCGACGTCATGACTCCCAAAAATTCCTGCAGCTATGGTCGTAGTCCAGATAAGAAGGACTCCATAAGCTCTTTCTTTGTATACCCATGCCACGGATAGCTCGATACTATATTTGTGAACCTCCTCCAGTTCTGAAAGAAAGTTTCACAATCAGTTTGATTAAAACTAACGATCTTGAGCTTCTCCATCATATGTTTGTGTGCAACATTATAATCTGCATAATGCCAATTGTTTGAGCAATAGAAATTCATGTACTCCATTTTTTTGTAAAATTTTTTATAAAGAAAATAAAACAAAAAACTAATAAAAATCCTAAACTATAAAATGGAAGGATCCCACCGAATGTTCCTCCAAACGAACTGAAATTGTAGCTTACAAATACCGTTATCCCCGGCAACGGCGCCAAAAACTTGACTCGACTAAAAATAATGTGAGCGCTACTCCCAAGTGCAGGAGATCGAACAAGTAATAATCCTGGTGAGTCCAGGTATCGTATCCACGGGACAACTGACCTGCAAAACCACGAACCTCAGTTTGTAAAGAGTAATAATATGATGAGAAACAACCATCCAAAGATATGATATCAAGAGTTTAAGGTAATAAAAGAAAATCCTACGATAACTACGGTGAATTCGATATAGGGAACTAATATGGAGAGTATGTGTTGGATATGATATCGTTAGGGTGTGTGCAATCAATGGTTATAAATACCTTTTCTATAACTCAACGTTTCGTCCGGTCAGGGCACGAGAACATCGAAAAATATAACAATAAACGAACATCGAAAAAGTGCCTTAAGTATCGAATAAAATACTAGTTTCATGAGGAAATTAAGCTCATGTGCCCGCAAGGGTCACGCTAGAATAAGTCCAGAGATCATATTCGATCCAAGTACACCAATAACGATTATACTTGAACAATACGTGTAGAAACTAGCAAAATACGCGATTATACAATGCAAATAGGGCGAAAAGATATCAAAATCAATGATTACGACACCCAAACTACATCAACACCAACACATATGAAGATTAATCACGCATGAAGATCATATAATCAGTATTCATAAACACATACATCATTAAAACTCTAAATACGTGAATAATACTTCAATTCTAAACCAAATACGCAAAATACAAGGCTAAAGATAGGAAAAATATCACCAATCCTCTCCAAATAGCCCCAAATCTCCTTCAGATGATAGATCTAGCCTCTGTCCCCATGGCCTCCAAATTTCATGGCGAAATACGGCTCCTAGAGCCTCCAATATGCCAGGAAACACAACCCTAGGCCAAAATCCGCTTATATAGAGAGTATTGCGGGTTTAAGTGCTTGTCGAGTTGAAATCCGCATCCAAATCACGCTCAAACCCCAACGTGCCAGCCGCTTCAAATCTCCACCGTCCGATCTCGCATGATTCAACATGGAAGTGCCGCGTGTCCAGCTTCACGGGTCGCCGCCTGCTTTGCATCCGAGTCAACCGTCCGTTCGCAAGATGAACGTGTGGGATTGCGCCACGTCACCCAATAATTCTTCGCCCGCGTTCTTAACTTCGAAATGATCGGGGCCGTAGGATCTGCACGCAACGGCCAAGATACGGCTGTGTAGCCGCTCTGATTTGCTTCAGGCGGGATTAATTATGGTCGTTGGATATATGATCAATGGACCACAGGCGCCACGTCGCCCGATTTGTGATTGCATCGTCCTCCGCTCTTGGCCGTCGGATGTGGGCAGGAATCATCCAGATGATGCCACGTGTCGTGCCCACGTCGAAGAGACGTATATGAATACGTATTTTACTCGTATTTCGTGCATATTTCTCCAGTAAAATGGTATTTTGTATTCAAAAATACACAGTAATTAGCACAAATCTCAGAAAAATATAAATAAATAGTGTTGGAATCGTGAGATCGAGACCTTGCCATGAAAAATATAAAAAGTGCAGAAATACTTAGTTTATTGTTGTTTTGTGCTCAAATCAAGTGATTTCTCTAATAAATGATGATATTCAAAATACAAACGTATTAGAGACCAATAAGCACCATATAAGCACAAAATGGAGCTAAATGGGGCGTTAAATATGCAATATTCACCTCGAATCACCAACCGTCCCCACAAGGGTGGGTCGGGAAGAACGATGGATGCATCACGCATGCGTCCAACATATCGCCTCATTGAACCGCATGGGTCAAGCTAATGACCTTAAACAAGCGCTTGGCGGGAGGCACCACTGCCTATTTACTCGCATTTCAGTTTTAATTAGATTTTTTGAGATTTTTATTATAGAAATTCAAAAATCCATAAATACCTAAAATTTGTTAATTTTGGCTGGTAATTGGCGGTCACGACGACGAATGAAAGAGCAAAATGACGAACCCGAAACCTACACCTAGATTCCACCTGGCGGTGTCACGATCGCCAGGCATGGTATGGCCCCTAGGTTTCAATTCTGAGCTCAATCCACAAACGGACGGTGTCAAGTTGTAGTGTAAATGATATCGAATCCCACAGGGATGGTGATAGTGTCTATGGATTCTCAGTTTACTTCTAAATCTCGAAGTAAGATAGCTATCGGGTTGAAAGAGTTGATTGGGTGTTGTTGTTGTTTTATTAATTAAAAGGACTAGGGCATTAGGGATCACTGCTAAGATCGTCGGGGATCGACGTTGGAATAGAATCCTTACGTTGCATTACGGTTAGGGGATTAATCTTCCAATTCGTATCACTCTCGTGGGTTAGAATTGTGAGGTATTTCGGTAGCTTTCGTTGACGCAATGGCGGTAACCGTCAACGTAGTGGTATAGTTTGTCGATGGATCCCCTCAAGGCACGAGCCGGGCATGGTCACGAACCTTGGTTGGATCCACCGATTTCCCTATTTGAATCCCCAGGATACCCCTTAAGCACATCAATTCCATACACCGTGGGCATGATCTCAGTACAGGTTATTTATGGATTCGGTAGGATCGACCGAAATACTTCCCAAAACCCCTAATTCAATGTAGAGATTTAAATCTACATCTTCCCCCTAGGATCTTAAGGCTAACCCGTCAACCTTACAAAGATCTACTCACACATGGCAATAATAGCGAATAAAAACATCATTTTTGTAGAAGAGAATATCATAGCAATTTGTAGAATAAAGATCAGAAACTTATAGCAAGAGATGCAGAAAATAGACGAGAATTAGATCCAACAAAAATCCAGATTCCAATACGCAATAGCAATCGAAAACCAAAATATCAATCCAAGAGTTTCGATCAAGTATTCTCTAACAAAAATTAATCTAAAGCAAACAAGAATCCCCTCAGAATTTCGCTCTCCAAAAACCTATTCAAAACTCCAAAAATGAATTGCCCATTTCGCTTTCGCGAGCTCCCCGCATTCAGTCCCTGAGATCGCGCAACAGACAGCTTCAGCAAATCCTTCCAAAAATGGCCCTTGCACTGCCGACCGAGTAGGCTGCTTGGTCGAGCATTGCGTTGCTCGTTCAGCTGCTCGGACCGAGCAGTTGTGCTGCTCGACCGAGCTCGACGGGGAATTCAAAATCTCTAAAATCCTTGCTCTGCCTGCACGGGCCGAGTCAGCTTAGCTTGGTCCGAGCAGAGGCTGACTCGGTCACTGAAGATCTGCTTGGGTCGTGCGCTGGATGAGTTGAGCTTCGGGATGAAATAACTACTCGACCGAGCAGCTGTGAGTGCTCGGTCCGAGTAATCACCGTATCAACCTCCCCTTCTCCAATTGAATCTACTCGGTCTGAGCACCTGTAGTGCTCGACCGAGCAGCCTGGGAAATTCACTCCAACAGCTGCGCAGCTCCTCTCTCTCCTCCTGCTCTCTCTCTCTCTCTCTCTCTCTCTCTCTCTCTCTCTCTCTCTCTCTCTCTCTCTCTCTCTCTTCTCTTCTCCAATGGCTTCAAAAGTATGGCAAACTCCTACCGGGCTCCACCAATTAGCTCACGGGTATGTCGGATGTGTCCATACCCAAGTGGGGTTGCAAATCGCTCCAAAATCCCTGAAAACTCATAAAACACTACAAAACTCGAATATAACGTCAGAAATGCGATATCGGAGTAAAACGTGGGATTTGGATGCGAAAATGACATGGAATGCAATGAAATGATGATATGAAAATAGTGGAAAATATGGGCACATTAAAATCCCCCAAGCTTACCTCTTACTCGTCCTCGAGGAAGACAAATAATCGGTACGCCGGGAGGAAAACAAAAGGGAAATAAGAAATAAAAATAAAAAGAGAATAGAATAGAAGTGAGTGGAGGATGCTAGGGATGTTCGGTCAGATCTCTGGCCTAAATAGTAAATCACGATGCTCTGAATAATAAACATACATGCTACTGGCAATTTCTAGTTTTACAAATCATATGTCCAGCATGCAATGCAGGCAAAGGATAGGGATCTACTGAAATAACGCCATAAACTCATATCAATCGCATGCAATCCCTAGAGTCTAGTATAAAGAAGTTGGCAATGCCCTTTTCAATCACAGATACATAAGGAGCATATAGAAATCACGCAACATGCAATAGAGAATAGAAAAGGTCATGACATTCAGTTATTCATTTCGATTCATGAAAAATCTCCAGAAACTAAAGCATTTCATAAAGTTTAAGCATTATTAAATCTCCCCGTTATGCACTGTCTCCACTCCACTGTCATGCTCACTCATGTGATCAGTTGGTCTACCCCCACCACCCAGCTTAGCTTGAGGCGTCCCATCAAGGGATATGATATGAAATTTTTCTTTTTCTTTTCTAATGAAAAGATACAAAATAATATTTATTTATTTTATTTCTTTTTCTTTTATTTTTCACATATGAATATATACACAATTTTTTTTATTTTTTTCCTTTTAGAAGCTATACTTTTTCTTTTTGGGTTTGGGAAGTGAGATGCGGTAAAGATAGCTGTGGGGTGTAACCAACTGATATGTAGAGAAATATATATAGATATATGGAGAAGGAAAATAGTATATTTCTCAGTTCACTCATAAGAGGGTGCACGACGGTTTGATGAAATAATACCCGAACTAAACTCATAAATAGTATGGATATTTTCATTCCTCTACACGAATACTAAAAAGGCATGCAGTAATAAGTACAATAACAGCAGGCATGCAAACAGAAGTGAATGAGATAAGAACAGATACTCTTAGTGTTCTAGTGATACATGAACCTAGGTGCATTACCCAACATAGTACATACTAGATACTAATTCATGCATTTGATTTTCAATTCATTTTAAGCATTAAATCAGATAGATCAGCAATAGAAATGCACGCATATAGATAGTAGATCTGAAATTTACCCTAATAGCATGTCATCAAAAGTGAGCATCGTAAAAGACTAATAAGGCTATGAGAGGTATCATCATGCGGAACATCCTTAGCCAATAAATAGAAAAAGGCGGAGAAAATAGGAACATAAAGGAGAAGAGATGCATGCATGGTGAAAATAGAAAATATGATGCAAAAATGAGAAAAAAGAAAACGACATGAAAAAGTGGTGAAAAATTAAAATAAAAACTGAAATAATGGAGGAAAATGTAAAATAAAAATCAAAAATAAAGCGGTAGCGCTCATCCCCCAAGATAAACCTAGCAGTGTCCTCACTGCTAAGAAAACGCTCGTGAGCGGGAGATGATGCTAAAGGGGTGGGGTGGACGGGGGAAAGAAAAATAAAACAGTGCAAAACAGTAATAAAAACAAAATAATGACATGATGCAATGCTAAATGAAAATGTGATGCATGTGTGGCTCCTACCCCAAGCTATGTAAGTGCAAGGCCCTGAACAGACATATGGGAACAAAAATAAGTGAGGGAGGCAAGAAATGGTATGGACTACATCAAGCAGAGGCACCACCCTCTGGGGGTGATGATGGGTCCCTCTGCTGTGGATCCAGCAATGTGGGAGGAGTAGTGGTGGAAGTGTGAGTTTCAGATGTATATAGTACAAGGGCAGATAGGGGATCAACTGTGACATCCGACTCAGAAGTGGAAGAAACAGGCTCTGCAATAGCCTGGAAAAGTGAAGCACTGAGCGGTGCAGAGGGGGTCACAGTGTCTGGCCTGGGTGGTGGAGCATGTGCAAGGATCACTGGAGAGGGTCCACGTGTCCTGAGGAGATCTATGATGGATGCCAAGTCCGACTCGACTCTCAAGTGGCGTGTCTCCGTGGAGCGTACAAAGTCGTCGAAATCTCACCGAAGGAGAGAAGTCGACTTCTCTAATGCTGTCAAGCGACCATCTGTAGTACGGGAGTCAGGTGGAGGGCGGGGGATGTGTCTGTGAGTCACCACTCTCGTGAATCGGTCCTGTGCTACTGAGGCACGGTGCCTAGCGTTATAGGTAGGAGAGGGTGAGCTCGAAGGTAACTCAGCAGTGGCAGAAGAAAGAGCCGTCATCGACACAGAAGAGTAGACTGACGTCGACACCCTCTCAGTAAAAATGGCCGCGTATGATGAGGAAGTGGTGCCGGAAAGTGGAATCTGGTAACCTAAGGATAGAGGTAGTGAAGCTATGAGGTCACCGAGAGGAGGAAGAGTGGGGGCAGGGTCGTGCTCT
Source organism: Scilla litardierei (assembly GCA_030789695.1). Classification (NCBI taxonomy): domain Eukaryota; kingdom Viridiplantae; phylum Streptophyta; class Magnoliopsida; order Asparagales; family Asparagaceae; genus Scilla; species Scilla litardierei. The sequence continues at coordinate 81,448,951 of CM061131.1, read as the reverse complement.
GAGAATTCTAGATCTGTGAGGTCAGGAGAAGACTGTAAATCAGTGCCCTCCGACACGTAAACCGTGGAGAGAGAAATCTGAGTCTCTAGGCAAGAGGTGGAGACAGTCCCCGAAGATTCGACTGTCGTGGGAGCGGTGGATACTGTGGTGGTGGAAGAGACAGCTACAGAGGATGATGGGTGAGTAGGTGGTACTGGGAGGCTGGCAACTAAGTCAGCAATGTCATGCAACTCGAACTCCGAGGAACGTGGCACCGGGTCATCGGCGGCTGCCTCGTCGGGTGCTCCGAGGGGCTCGAGTATGTGTAGGGGAGGGAGTGGGTCGACACGAGGGACCATCCAATCAAGATGAACTGGAGCAATATGGGTGAGGTGTGGGGCCAAAAGAACCATATGTGGAGTGTGGTGAGTGCCTACGAGATATAGCCAGTGACAAGACCCATAATGTCGGATAATATGCATGTGCTCGAGCACGCCGAGGGTCAAGCGTGTCAGGAAACCAGGGCGATGAAGGTCATCTAGGATGTGAATATCAAGCATCCTGGCAAAAATAGTAAAGAAGCCACCGCAACAGATGTCCGTGGCGAAGTAGGTAGTGGCGGTCTGGTAAAGGCGGTGGCACAACCAATGGGCTGCGTCAGAGAGCATGAATGGACGGAGGGAGCCATCAGGGTGGAATCTCAGAGGTCAGGTCATACCCATGAGATGGGTAAGCTCTGGTAGGGACATGGTCCCGACCTCAGGCCTACAGAATAGAGTGGTGGCTAAGTGCCACTGAGCGTAACGAATGCATGGGTGCACGATGCACGATGCCTTCACCCGACTAGGGCGATATTGCTCCATGCCTGAAATACGCTGCCAAAAAGTGGGGGCATGAAACTGATGCTAGCCCCCAGATCAATCAGAGCTCTGTTGATAGGCATCCCTCCAATGGAGCACGTCACGGTGAAGCTCCCCGGATCCGGCAGCTTCCAGGGGAGATGATTTTTGATAACGGAGGGGGAGTCCTCCAATAACGTAATTTCTTCGGGCTTTCTTCTTCGTGATCAGATCCTTCAAAAATTTGGCGTAGATCGGTGATTCAGTATGAATATTACATATTTATTCCCCCTATTTCTGGGCATTTTGTGCATGAATATAGTTTAACTACGCTTCATGATAAGCATAATTGAATTAAAATTGGTTTATGGAGCATATCGTTGATTTGTGCACAAAATAGAGTTTTTAGCGATCTTTGTAGCTTTCCATTATTTTTTATGTGCTCATAGTATTTTTGTGGTGCTACATCAATTTTTCTGTACTTTTTGGAGCTTGGTGGAATTTTCTACAATTTTTGGAGGCTTAAAATGATTTTATATTGATTTTAGTTCATGGTTTAATTCATATTATTATTATTTGGACTAATTTCTACAACTCATATTTTTCAGGTACTTCTAGAGGCCTTAGGGAATTTCCAGTATTTTCTGAGAATTTTCCTAAGCCTTTAGGTATTTTTCTTGAATTTTTGAAGGCGAAAAGCAATTTCTGAAAAATATAAAGAAGCCCAGCAGGCCAGCCCAAATTCCACCAATTTGTCACTCTTAATCTTATTTGCATGACCAGAAGCCAAAGAGACAAAAAATGAAGAGACATGTGAATTTAATTTCAAATAAAGAGTGGAAGATGAAGAGGCCAAGATTTGAATGGTTTCATGTAATTTATTCTAAAATAAAGAATGGAAAATGAAGAGTCATGGAATTGATTCTCAAATAAAGAGTGGAGAAATGAAGAGCCAAGCACTATAAACCCCTTGGGATTCTAAGCCTATAAAAGGATGGGAGAGCTTCATCTTATGGCATTCCAATATATTCCATTATATCCCATTGTAGTTCATTCTATAGCTGAAATAGAGAGGTTCTTGAGGCTCTTGGTGGGCTTGGAGGCAAGAAACTTGGAGGAGCTTGGACAAGAAAAAGGGAAAAGAAGAAAGGACTCATTTGTAGCAACATTTGGTGATCTCTTTCCTTTGTCTTTGGTTTTCATTTGTGCTTAATTGGGTTGTATGGATTTGATAATGATTTATATGAAGTTAGTATTGTTTATCCATATGAATTGCTAAATTTCTTTGCATGGATCGTGATTTGCTATGGAACTTTTGTTCACATGTTGAGCTGGGTTCATTTGGATTGAATTATTTTTTATGTGGCTTAAATTTAAGTTTCTAATTTAATTCTCTTATATGAATCCAAAAGATTGTATTAGAGAACCGATCATCCCAAAAGGATGAGTTTGATCTTCTCAAAAAGGAAGTATCAACTTAATTTTCATGAGACCTGATTCTTAAGCCACTACACTATCCCATCATTTTAACTCCCAAAAGGATATCCCCGATGACGCTTCCCCAAAAGGGACGCCATTGAGTCATAAAGAACCATAGCCCGTGACCGCTACCACTTCCAATTGTGACCCCAAAAGGGCTCCACATTTGAATCACATTTCACACTTGCTTTCACCTCCAAAAGAGTATTTTTCGATGGTGCATCCCCAAAAGGGACATCATTGAGTTGTAGGGTTATATTCTCACACTTAACATTGATCCTAACAAATCCACGATCCATGCGTTCCTCCTAGCTCCTTGCCACTTGCCTATCCAATCCTCTATCCCTCATTTTTATAGAGTAGTTTGATACATTTTACCACACATACTTTCCACCACCACATCTTTCTTAGTAGTTGGACGTTCTTACACCCTTAGCTATCTTTGATTGACTCTGTGAATGCGAGACGACTTGTCCCTGAGTTCGACCCTGGGCTCACCAGGTTATTTTGTATTGCTTCGACACCCTTTCACTTCAGGGGGATATCGTGTGCACCCTATTTGGATTGCGTACAATTTCGATCGAATCAATTGGCGCCGTTGCCGGGGACAACGGTTTTTGCATTTCACATTTTTGGTTGGTTTTGGGGACCTTGGGTGTAGTACTTCCTTCTTTAGTGTTGAGTCTCTTTATTTCTTTATTTTGCACTTTTTTGAGTCATTTTTTTCTTTAAAAAAATTTTGTGATGGACTTTCATGGCACAAAATATCGATATGATGCACCTTCATCTTCTTTGCACAAGGACATGTTATTGAAGCTCAAAATTGCCATCTTTGCACAACACGATGGTGAATCCTTCTTTCAGGCCTGGAGAAGGTTCACAGATGCAGTTAGTGGCTGTCCACATCATGGGTACACAGTTGATGTTCTCTTCCAGTTCTTCTACGAGGGGCTGCAGGAAGATGCACAAATTTTCATGGAGATGTTGGACAATGGAGCTTTCATGGAGTACACACCTGAGGATGCTTGGGACCGTCTAGAGTCCCTGAGTGAGGATGCTCCGACATTGGTGGGGACTCCAGAGGATTTGATGATGGAGCCATCAGAGCTTCCTTGTGGTGATGTGTGCAGAGATGGATAGGACGAGCATACAGTTTTAGATGATCATGAGGAGGATGCAGTTAAGGACACAAGTTCAGATATCATTGTAACTGAGCCTGGATTGTGTTTCCCTCTAGTTCTATTCCAGCATCTTTCACTCCTCTCCCCAGTGGTTGCATATCATACCGAGATTGGTGCACCTTTTTCAGGGAATGGTCATCATTATACGTTAATTTCTTTTAATCATTTTGATGACTATATTTGGGATGTTTTCATTAAAAATCATATGAGTCCCATATTTACTAACAAAATCCATCTCATGCAGGACAAATATGTATATTTGATGGAGATGCTGGGGATTGTGTTAGTGGCCGCCAGTGCTAAGCGTGGAGGAAGAATATTGGCAGAGGATCGCAAGGATATGATCGAGCAGCTTCCTCCCCTATTACATATTCGGGATCCACCATTTGCTAAGGTGTATTCCTTCCTTTACGTGTAAATTAAAAATAAAATGACATTAGTTTGCTTTCGCACGTTTTCTTTTTTTATATCATCTAGCATCGTTTTAATAAATCTAGTTTCCCTTCACACTTTGAGGACAAAGTTTATTTTTAGTTGGGGGTACTATGACGTTGGATGCTAGTTTGCTAGTTTATGTTTTTTTAATAATTAAAAAAATTCATTCATCATCATCCATTCATCTTTGAGCATATCGTTTGGTTGCCTTCTCCTATGCCTTTTTTGCTTAGTCCCTAAAAGATTAATTCCATGCAATTTTTCGGACTATTATTTTGGTATCAAGCCTAAGAAAGTTTGATTGGCATGTTTTAATTTCTTTTCCATATGGATTCAAATGTTAATATGCCATGTATGAAACAAATCTATATGTCGTGATACTCACCTTGAAATAATTTGGAAAAAGTTTGGTGTAAGTAATTGCTTGATTTAGGATGAATGGCTTAGTTTTTGATTGGATAGGGTGTGGCCAATGGTTTATGCTTTGTTTCTCCTACGAAGTGGGTGGATGAGTTGATAACTTGAGTTTAGAATGAGAAATAGAGTTATAATAAGTGAATGTTTCTTCTAATCAAGTTGAGTAGCCGGTGCCCCACGAAACATTGGGGAGGACGCCAAAAATGAGATTTAGGAGTCATTCTAGCCCTTTGTCTATATAGCGTTATCGCGTGTACACAAAGGTGGCCGTGTTTGCATCTCATAGCATTATTGCGTGAAAGCAAAACAAAAAACATTAAAAAGAGAGAGAAAACAAAAAAATAGAAAAAGAAAAGAAAAAGAAAAATGTATATTTTCCTGGTAATAGGATATATACAAAAAAATTGATGAATAAATGAGGGAATAAAAAACACGAGTGATGCAATCTCAAACTCCCACTACTTAGAAGAAATATTTTTCGTATTGGCCATTTCATTGAAGGTTGAAAACTATGATATGATTTGTGAAATGTCCTAACAAATGCATACAATGCTTACTACTTTACTTTTCTTTGAATTAGATTGAGGAGAATGTCATATGTTGTTCATTTTCATACAATGTGTATATTGACTTTGAAATCATTTGGAAATAATTTTTGGAGTAGGCCATGATAATATCCTGAGTTTGTTGCTCGTTTTTTTCAATGGAATCCGAATTTATCGCATATTTTGCTAGGGACTAGCAAATGGCTAGTTGGGGGTTGTGATTCAGTATGAATATTACATATTTATTCCCCCTATTTCTGGGCATTTTGTGCATGAATATAGTTTAACTAAGCTTCATGATAAGCATAATTGAATTAAAATTGGTTTATGGAGCATATCGTTGATTTGTGCATAAAATAGAGTTTTTAGCGATCTTTGTAGCTTTCCATTATTTTTTATGTGCTCATAGTATTTTTGTGGTGCTACATCTATTTTTCTGTACTTTTTGGAGCTTGGTGGAATTTTCTACAATTTTTGGAGGCTTAAAATGATTTTATATTGATTTTAGTTCATGGTTTAATTCATATTATTATTATTTGGACTAATTTCTACACCTCATATTTTTCAGGTACTTCTAGAGGCCTTAGGGAATTTCCAGTATTTTCTGAGAATTTTCCTAAGCCTCTAGGTATTTTTCTTGAATTTTTGAAGGCGAAAAGCAATTTCTGAAAAATATAAAGAAGCCCAGCAGGCCAGCCCAAATTCCACCAATTTGCCACTCTTAATCTTATTTGCATGACCAGAAGCCAAAGAGACAAAAAATGAAGAGACATGTGAATTTAATTTCAAATAAAGAGTGGAAGATGAAGAGGCCAAGATTTGAATGGTTTCATGTAATTTATTCTAAAATAAAGAATGGAAAATGAAGAGTCATGGAATTGATTCTCAAATAAAGAGTGGAGAAATGAAGAGCCAAGCACTATAAACCCCTTGGGATTCTAAGCCTATAAAAGGATGGTAGAGCTTCATCTTATGGCATTACAATATATTCCATTATATCCCATTGTAGTTCATTCTATAGCTGAAATAGAGAGGTTCTTGAGGCTCTTGGTGGGCTTGGAGGCAAGAAACTTGGAGGAGCTTGGACAAGAAAAAGGGAAAAGAAGAAAGGACTCATTTGTAGCAACATTTGGTGATCTCTTTCCTTTGTCTTTGGTTTTCATTTGTGCTTAATTGGGTTGTATGGATTTGATAATGATTTATATGAAGTTAGTATTGTTTATCCATATGAATTGCTAAATTTCTTTGCATGGATCGTGATTTGCTATGGAACTTTTGTTCACATGTTGAGCTGGGTTCATTTGGATTGAATTATTTTTTATGTGGCTTAAATTTAAGTTTCTAATTTAATTCTCTTATATGAATCCAAAAGATTGTATTAGAGAACCGATCATCCCAAAAGGATGAGTTTTATCTTCTCAAAAAGAAGTATCAACTTAATTTTCATGAGACCTGATTCTTAAGCCACTACACTATCCCATCATTTTAACTCCCAAAAGGATATCCCCGATGACGCTTCCCCAAAAGGGACGCCATTGAGTCATAAAGAACCATAGCCCGTGACCGCTACCACTTCCAATTGTGACCCCAAAAGGGCTCCACATTTGAATCACATTTCACACTTGCTTTCACCTCCAAAAGAGTATTTTCCGATGGTGCATCCCCAAAAGGGACATCATTGAGTTGTAGGGTTATATTCTCACACTTAACATTGATCCTAACAAATCCACGATCCATGCGTTCCTCCTAGCTCCTTGCCACTTGCCTATCCAATCCTCTATCCCTCATTTTTATAGAGTAGTTTGATACATTTTACCACACATACTTTCCACCACCACATCTTTCTTAGTAGTTGGACGTTCTTACACCCTTAGCTATCTTTGATTGACTCTGTGAATGCGAGACGACTTGTCCCTGAGTTCGACCCTGGGCTCACCAGGTTATTTTGTATTGCTTCGACACCCTTTCACTTCAGGGGGAGATCATGTGCACCCAATTTGGATTGCGCACAATTATTAAAAAAATGACTCAAAAAAGTGCAAAATAAAGAAATAAAGAGACTCAACACTAAAGAAGGAAGTACTACACCCAAGGTCCCCAAAACCAACCAAAAATGTGAAATGCAAAAACCGTTGTCCCCGGCAACGGCGCCAATTGATTCGATCGAAATTGTGCGCAATCCAAATAGGGTGCACACGATCTCCCCCTGAAGTGAAAGGGTGTCGAAGCAATACAAAATAACCTGGTGAGCCCAGGGTCGAACTCAGGGACAAGTCATCTCGCATTCACAGAGTCAATCAAAGATAGCTAAGGGTGTAAGAACGTCCAACTACTAAGAAAGATGTGGTGGTGGAAAGTATGTGTGGTAAAATGTATCAAACTACTCTATAAAAATGAGGGATAGAGGATTGGATAGGCAAGTGGCAAGGAGCTAGGAGGAACACATGGATCGTGGATTTGTTAGGATCAATGTTAAGTGTGAGAATATAACCCTACAACTCAATGATGTCCCTTTTGGGGATGCACCATCGGAAAATACTCTTTTGGAGGTGAAAGCAAGTGTGAAATGTGATTCAAATGTGGAGCCCTTTTGGGGTCACAATTGGAAGTGGTAGCGGTCACGGGCTATGGTTCTTTATGACTCAATGGCGTCCCTTTTGGGGAAGCGTCATCGGGGATATCCTTTTGGGAGTTAAAATGATGGGATAGTGTAGTGGCTTAAGAATCAGGTCTCATGAAAATTAAGTTGATACTTCTTTTTGAGAAGATCAAACTCATCCTTTTGGGATGATCGGTTCTCTAATACAATCTTTTGGATTCATATAAGAGAATTAAATTAGAAACTTAAATTTAAGCCACATAAAAAATAATTCAATCCAAATGAACCCAGCTCAACATGTGAACAAAAGTTTCATAGAAAATCACGATCCATGCAAAGAAATTTAGCAATTCATATGGATAAACAATACTAACTTCATATAAATCATTATCAAATCCATACAACCCAATTAAGCACAAATGAAAACCAAAGACAAAGGAAAGAGATCACCAAATGTTGCTACAAATGAGTCCTTTCTTCTTTTCCCTTTTTCTTGTCCAAGCTCCTCCAAGTTTCTTGCCTCCAAGCCCACCAAGAGCCTCAAGAACCTCTCTATTTCAGCTATAGAATGAACTACAATGGGATATAATGGAATATATTGGAATGCCATAAGATGAAGCTCTCCCATCCTTTTATAGGCTTAGAATCCCAAGGGGTTTATAGTGCTTGGCTCTTCATTTCTCCACTCTTTATTTGAGAATCAATTCCATGACTCTTCATTTTCCATTCTTTATTTTAGAATAAATTACATGAAACCATTCAAATCTTGGCCTCTTCATCTTCCACTCTTTATTTGAAATTAAATTCACATGTTTCTTCATTTTTTGTCTCTTTGGCTTCTGGTCATGCAAATAAGATTAAGAGTGGCAAATTGGTGGAATTTGGGCTGGCCTGCTGGGCTTCTTTATATTTTTCAGAAATTGCTTTTCGCCTTCAAAAATTCAAGAAAAATACCTAGAGGCTTAGGAAAATTCTCAGAAAATACTGGAAATTCCCTAAGGCCTCTAGAAGTACCTGAAAAATATGAGGTGTAGAAATTAGTCCAAATAATAATAATATGAATTAAACCATGAACTAAAATCAATATAAAATCATTTTAAGCCTCCAAAAATTGTAGAAAATTCCACCAAGCTCCAAAAAGTACAGAAAAATAGATGTAGCACCACAAAAATACTATGAGCATATAAAAAATAATGGAAAGCTACAAAGATCGCTAAAAACTCTATTTTGTGCACAAATCAACGATATGCTCCATAAACCAATTTTAATTCAATTATGCTTATCATGAAGCTTAGTTAAACTATATTCATGCATAAAATGCCCAGAAATAGGGGGAATAAATATGTAATATTCATACTGAATCACAACCCCCAACTAGCTATTTGCTAGTCCCTAGCAAAATATGCGATAAATTCGGATTCCATTGAAAAAAACGAGCAACAAACTCAGGATATTATCATGGCCTACTCCAAAAATTATTTCCAAATGATTTCAAAGTCAATATACACATTGTATGAAAATGAACAACATATGACATTCTCCTTAATCTAATTCAAAGAAAAGTAAAGTAGTAAGCATTGTATGCATTTGTTAGGACATTTCACAAATCATATCATAGTTTTCAACCTTCAATGAAATGGCCAATATGAAAAATATTTCTTCTAAGTAGTGGGAGTTTGAGATTGCATCACTCATGTTTTTTATTCCCTCATTTATTCATCATTTTTTTGTATATATCCTATTACCAGGAAAATATACATTTTTCTTTTTCTTTTCTTTTTCTATTTTTTTGTTTTCTCTCTTTTTTTAATGTTTTTTGTTTTGCTTTCACGCAATAATGCTATGAGATGCAAACACGGCCACCTTTGTGTACACGCGATAACGCTATATAGACAAAGGGCTAGAATGACTCCTAAATCTCATTTTTGGCGTCCTCCCCAATGTTTCGTGGGGCACCGGCTACTCAACTTGATTAGAAGAAACATTCACTTATTATAACTCTATTTCTCATTCTAAACTCAAGTTATCAACTCATCCACCCACTTCGTAGGAGAAACAAAGCATAAACCATTGGCCACACCCTATCCAATCAAAAACTAAGCCATTCATCCTAACTCAAGCAATTACTTACACCAAACTTTTTCCAAATTATTTCAAGGTGAGTATCACGGCATATAGATTTGTTTCATACATGGCATATTAACATTTGAATCCATATGGAAAAGAAATTAAAACATGCCAATCAAACTTTCTTAGGCTTGATACCAAAATAATAGTCCGAAAAATTGCATGGAATTAATCTTTTAGGGACTAAGCAAAAAAGGCATAGGAGAAGGCAACCAAACGATATGCTCAAAGATGAATGGATGATGATGAATGAATTTTTTTAATTATTAAAAAAACATAAACTAGCAAACTAGCATCCAACGTCATAGTTGGTTCGGGATCTCCATAATGGCGTCCATGAACGGGATGTTCTACTGGATTCCCTTCAGCAACTCCATAAACTTGGAGTATTTCTTCTCCATCTTGGCTAGGGCTAGCCTCTGTGGGTATGGAGGGGTAGGTCGGGTAGCTTTACTCTTAGCTGCATCAACGGGAGGTTGTGTTGTAGTAGGCATGACGGGTGGGGTATCCGCTTTCTCCTCAATAATTATAGGCTCTTCAGCGGCCTCTGCTCTATCGTTGTCATCAACATCTTCTTCAGTGATAACTTTCTCCTTATTCAGCACTGGTACCATGACGAAGTCCGTCACCCGTCCGCCACGTGTAGTGACAGATACCACAACATTAGCTTATACCCTCGGGTTTGTAACCGGCTGTGAGGGCAGTCTCCCCTGATTCTTCAAGAGCTGGGACATTTAACCCCTCAGTTCATCAAGTGAAGAATTTATGCTTTTGAACTGGATTTAGGTGTCTTGATTGAAGCAGGCCTGACCGCTCATAAAGGTCTCCAAAGTGGCCTCCGGATTTGACCGCGGCTGGTTAGGCGCATAACCCTGCTGAGGTGGCCGGTTGAATTGATATCCTGGCGATCGGTAAGGCCCAGCTGGCCTAAATCATCCCTGCTGCTGGCTCTGCTGATGCGCATGTTTCTGCTGAGGAGGGGGTGGCCGCCTCTGAAATTGTGGAGGTTACAACCCTCCACTTGGATTTCCATAAAAAAAACCCCAGGTGATTCCTAGCAGCTAGATGCTGCCACTGATTCCGTCCCTCTCCTTGGACGTATTGCATCGATTCTGATAACTCGACACCATTATAGTGTGCCTCGCTAGGAATATAGCTCTCATCCGCATACTCTTCTGCAAGATGATAAGATTTGCTGGGTGATGCAGGTATGGAATCCAAGCGCTGTTCGATCTTGGCCACTTGTTTGCATAGGGTCTCGATATGAGAGTCCAAGTGGCTAGCAGCTTTGACCTCGGGAGTCCGGGTCACAATAGTTCTCTCTTCGCTCCATTGATGATTGTTGGCCGCCATATGCTCCAACAAATCAATAGCCTCTTCAGGAGACTTATCCAGTAAGGCACCTTGCGCCGTAGCATCTATGATCATCTTGGTGCTTGACTGGAGCCTGTTGTAAAAGATTTGCACCAAATCCTATGGCTGGATCCCGTGGTGAGGACACTGATGTTGGATGTCCTTGAACCTCTCCCATGCTTCATAGAGTGATTCCTGTGGGAGCTACTTGAAGTTTGAGATCGCGCCACGGATCTGCACTGTCTTCGAGAATGGATAGAACTTATCCACGAAGGGAAGTGCCAGCTTCTCTCAGGTGGTGAAATGATTGGAGGGATGGGCCCGGAGCCAATATGAGGCTTTATCCCGCAAAGTGAACGGGAAAGTCGCAGCTTTACAGCATCATCGCTCACGTCCTTGGCCTTGAACGTGTCACACTTCTCCAGGAAGGTGTCTATGTGGTGGTTGGGGTTTTCATGCGGATGCCCGTGAAAGGGATCCTGCTACATCAAATTGATTAGCCCCGTCTTCAACTCGAAGCTCACCGCCACCAGTTGCGGTCTAAGAATGGAGGAGTTATTTCCAAACGTCGGCTTCATGTGGTCCCTGATGGACCCGGTGCGAGGAGGAGGAGGATTGTTTTTGCCATTCGAGTGGAGGGAGATGAACGTCTGCTTGAGGCCCTCAAGACCCTCGCTGTCTTCTCGATCTCAGGATCATATAATAATGCTCTAGTAGATCCCCCGAAGCGAGTGTTCATGCACCAAAAAAACTCAAAAAAATACCGTCAGTAGCACCGAAATAAATAAAAGAATAAAGAATGGTGGAAAGATGAGAAATGTGCTAGCAAACTTCGAAAATAAAGATAAACTGAGATAAACACTATTGTCGTCCCCGGCAATGGCACCAAAAACTTAACGCACCCGAAACCTACACCTAGATTCCACCTGACGGTGTCACGATCGCCAGGCATGGTATGGCCCCTAGGTTTCAATTCCGGGCTCAATCCGCAAGCGGACCGTGTCAAGTAGTAGTATAAATGATATCAAATCCCATAGGGACGGTGATAGTGTATATGGATTCTCAGTTTACTTCTAAATCTCAAAGTAAGATAGCTATCGGGTTGAAAGAGTTGATTGGGCCGTTGTTATTGTTTTACTAATAAAAAGGACTAGGGCATTACGGATCACCGCTAAGATCATCGGGAATCGACGTTAGAATAGAATCCTTACGTTGCATTAGGGTTAGGGGATTAATCTCCCAATTTATACCACTCTCGTGGGTTAGAATTGTGAGGTATTTCGGTAGCTCTCATTGACGCAATGGCGGTAGCCGTCAACATAGTGGTATAGTTCGTCGATGGATCCCCTCAAGGCGCGAGCCGAGCATGGTCACGATCCTTGGTTGGATCCATCGATTTCCCTATTCGAATCTCCAGGATGCCCCTTAAGCACATCAATTCCATAGACTGTGGGCATGATCTTAGTACATGTTATCTATGGATTCGGTAGGATCGACCGAAATACTTCCCTAAACCGCTAATTCAATGTAGAGATTCAGATCTACATCTTCCCCCTAGGATCTTAGGGCTAACATGTCAACCCTATAAAGATCTACTCACACATGGCAATAGTAGGGAATAAAAAATCATTTTTGTAGAAGAGGATATCATAGCAATTTGTAGAATAAAGATCAGAAACTTATAGCGAGAGATGCAGAAAATAGACGAGAATTAGATCCAACAAAAATCCAGATTCCAACACGCAATAGCAATCGAAAACCAAAATATCAATCCAAGAGTTTCGATCCAGTATTCTCTAACAAAAATTAATCTAAAGTTTAACAAGAATCCCCTCAAAATTTTGCTCTCCAAAAACCTAATCAAAACTCCCAAAATGAATTGCCCCTTTCGTTGTCGCGAGGTCCCCGCATTCAGTCCCCGGGATCACGCAACAGACAGCTTCAGCAAATCCTTCCAAAAATGGCCCTGGCACTGCCGACCGAGTAGGCTGCTCGGTCGAGTAGTGCATTGCTCGTTCAGCTGCTCGGACCGAGCAGTTGTGATGCTCGACCGAGCTCGACAGGGAATTCAAAATCTCTAAAATCATCGATCTGCCTGCACGGGCCGAGTCAGCACAGCTCGGTCCGAGCAAAGGCTGACTCGATCACTGAAGATCTACTCGGGCCGTGTGCTAGATGAGTTGAGCTTCGGGATGAAATAACTACTCGACCGAGAAGCTGTGAGTGCTCGGTCCGAGTAATCACCGTATCAGCCTCCCCTTCTCCAATTGAATATACTCGGTCCGAGCACCTGTAGTGCTCGACCAAGCAGCCTGGGAAATTCACTCCAACAGCTACTGCAACTCCTCTATCTCCTCCTTCTCTCTCTCTTCTCCTCCAATGGCTCCAAAAGTATGGTGAACTCCTACCGGGCTCCACCAATGAGCTCACGGGCATGTCGGATGTGTCCATACCCAAGTGGGGTCGTAAATCGCTCCAAAATCCCTGAAAACTCATAAAACACTACGAAACTCGAATATAACGTCAGAAATGCGATATCGGAGTAAAATGTGGGATTGGATGCAAAAATGGTATGGAATGCAATGAAATGATGATATGAAAATAGTGGAAAATATGGACAAATCACAAAACATGAGCGTGTAGTTGAAATTCAAATCGGTAAAAAATACAATAGGGGCTAAAGGCTGAGAGTGTTGGAATTTCATATCACTCGGCCGAGCGCACAAGGCGCTCGGCCGAGCGACCAACCTAACAAAGGGGAGATGGTTCGCCCAAGCAGGAGCACTCACCCGAGCGAGAGCGCTCACCCGAGCGCTCGACCGCTCAGGAAAACCCTTTTAAATAGTATTTGCTCGAAAATTTCGAGCGAGAGACCCAGTCCCCTGAGCCCTAAATCCCCCTGAGCTCTCTCTCTCCTCTGATGATCCCCCTCCCCCAAGCACCTCCCCCTCCGGTGACCCTCTCTCTCTCTCTCTCTCTCTCTCTCTCTCTCTCTCTCTCTCTCTCTCTCTCTCTCTCTCTCTCTCTCTCTCTCTCTCTCTCTCTCTCTCTCTCTCTCTCTCTCTCTCTCTCTCTCTCTCTCTTCCCCCCTTCCGATCACCTCCCCCATCGCATCCTCCCTCTCCCCTTTGCCCCCACAACCCTAACCCCCCCTCCCGAGCCCGAGCGCCACCTAACCCCAACCCCCCGAGCCCGAACGCCACCACCACCTCCCCTCTCTCAACCCGAGCACACCTCCCCCCTCTCCACCCCGAACAAAACCCCCTCCCTTTCATAACCTCCATCCTCAATCTCCACCCAACACCCAAATCACCCAATTTCAATTTCAGGTTGGCGGGACGTTTGGCAGGACTGTAGCACCAACTAGGGGCACGTCGCTCGAGGAGATTGCTTTCGCCGCTCTCGCATCGCTAAAGGTCCACTCTTCCCTCTCATTATTATTATTATTATATATTATATCACTTGTAAAACAAGCACACGATGCCTCGCAGGGCCATCATCCGCTCATCATCATCCTCACTATCTCCGCCACGTTCCACGGCACCTCCACGCACTTACACCACCCACCCACACGCACTCAGCCTCCACACACTTCCACGGCACCCCCACGCACTTCCACCACCACCACTTCCACGGTAGCTCCATGCACTTCTGCTACACCTTCACCGCGTATTACACGCACATCCACCACCGCCACCCCACCCCTACACGTTCTCCATCCACCCACATATCCACCACCGTTCCCAGACCATCCATATCTCACTCCCAGCCACAACACAACGCCAAAATATGTTGGCCCACAAGCCGACCTCCTCTAGGCATTGCACCACCACCACCACATCCACTTCCACTCCCACAGTACCACCACACACATACATCCCACCACCACCACACGTACATCCACCACACCCACTGCACCCTCACACACTTCCACCACACCCACTGCACCCTCACACACTTCCACCACACCCACCACTACCACCTCCACCATCCCAACCCACACCCCATCCACCTCAACATCCCAAGAAGAGGAAGTCCTCGCAGAGGGCCCCTCATGATAGGCCACGCTTCGCCACACGCGTTCCCACTCCATCCCCACCATCATCTCCTTCACCCCAACATGCCAGGAAGAGCCGCCAGGCTGCTGGCTCCTCAGCGGGGACATGAGCCCCCTAGGTCAGCCCATACCCACCCCACCACCCTCGCCACCCCCATAGCCTGAAACGCCCCCTAGAGACCTACGACATCACCTTTACTGACGACGCTCATCGTCGTGTTTTTGCCGATCTATCTAGGCGCCTGGTCGTCTCGACCAAATTTGCAGACCTAGGAGCCTTAGAGCAGCTAGGCATTTTAACCAGGGTTAGGCAGCTGTATGCGAACCTGGGCTGGGAGCATTTTCTAGGGCTTCAGGCAAAGACTTACATTCGCTTGACCCTAGAGGCCCTCAGCTCACTTTGTCGTACCGACATGATGATTGCATTCTCCATACTGGACGTGGAGATGGAGTTCACTTACGAGGGACTCCAGACCCTATTCCAGTGGCCTGCAGTCCCAACCATCAAGACCACCTATACCCCTGGCTTGGATACTCCCACGCTATTTACAGCACATGCTTTTCGGAGATGATTTTCGATTTTCCTTCCTTCAACACTAGCCACTTGAAGGCCTCCTCGATCATTCACCCCTATCTTAGGCTAGCCCAGCACCACCATGCCACCACCATGCCATGCATGAACGAGCCAGGAACTATGTCCTCTGTCTTGCTCGTCCTTTTGTGGGACATGACCCTCCCTCGCGAGACGCTACTAGATGGCACCTCTCACCCCTCCTACCCTATTGATCATGCACAGATCTTCTGTGATCGTTTATGTTGGGCTGCTACTTCACAGAGGGGCCACATATGTTGTGGCGGATTTTTCACCATCTTCACCCTTAGGGCAAATCTAGTCCTCTTCCAGGATCTTCTAGAGTCGACGGACCCGACCACCCTATCCTTGTGTATGCTTATGCACATGCAAATTATTAAGGCACATGGTGTCTGCCACTGTGTTTATCTTCACGGACGTTATAACGTCGCTTATATGGTGCTCCCTAGCCCAGAGCTGACCGCCGTAGCCCCTCAGCAGATTGAGTGGATCCTCCACATACAGGAGCGCACCCCCCCCCCACTTACGAGCTAGAGCCTGATGATGAACAGGTTGCCCAGCAGCAGCCTGCTTAGTAGCTGGGCACTGCTCCTGCACACGCTGAGGAGCCACCCCACACACTGCCCCAGTCTGAGCCAGCAATGGCCCCTTCTATTTCCAGATCTGTTGAGGGCTCTGCCGCATCTGTTGCACCACCAGTTTTCTGACTCTGTCGCCGAGCCGTCTGTCCCCACCTTTCCCAAGGACTTAGCCCTATCAACTGAGGCCCTCATTTCTGATTTCCTAGCTAATCCTCT
Source organism: Scilla litardierei (assembly GCA_030789695.1). Lineage (NCBI taxonomy): Eukaryota > Viridiplantae > Streptophyta > Magnoliopsida > Asparagales > Asparagaceae > Scilla > Scilla litardierei. Next base: position 81,432,551 of record CM061131.1, on the reverse strand, counting down.
AGTCATCACCTCCTCACTGCCACCCGAGACCACACTGGTGCATGTATCCCTGATCATACCTGTTACGGCTATTTTGACCGGGCCCGGAAGAGCCAACAAGTCAACGACGACCGGTCAACCGGCCTGCTACGGCCTTGGGCCCCGGCCCCAGAGATCTCACGGGCGGGCCGCGCTTACCCGCCCAAGATGAAGGCCCAAAAGGCTGCCCACTTTTGTAGCGGAGGAAATCGGGGCCCAAATCGAGGAAGCCTTTGCCATTTATGGCAGCCGCCTCGTGCCATCATGATCCGCCAATTATGGCAGCCACCTTCATGGCTCGCCAAATATGGCAACCGACTTCATGGCCAGGCTTAATGGCCATCATTCCCCCGACATTATGGCCCGCCAATTATGGCAACCGCAATGCCCATTACTCCAGCCTTCATGGCAATTACTCATGGCCATGACTCCACCTTCATGGCGTCATCAAGTGGGCGCAATTAGAGGGGGTCAACCCTTCCCCATTTGCACGACCCCATGAATGGCGGCCATGATGCCACATCATGGCACATGATGAGCATGGTTCGTCTATATGAGGAGGGGGCGGGCGTCATTTGAAAGAGGCCGGATCTTCACCACCTAGAACAGAGGTACCTCATACTCCCATCTTAGACCTTCTTCCTCCTTGAATATCTCTCCTCCAAAGCTCGGCCCGAGGACTCGAGTATCGGTCTCTCCGTGAGCCATACTCGATCCCACCGAGCACTTATCAGGCCAGATCTGACTTTGGCATCAGAGGGGCTTCAGTCGGAACCAAGGTCCGACCCCCCTGACGAGCTCTCTCGTCTATTCAGGTCCAGGAGTTCCAGCGACGCCGAGGCTACCCCTCGGTGCCCTTCCAGCCGGAGCCGAGCGCCCTCGTCCCTGACCTCGTTCGTTTCCTCCGTCACGAGGACGTCGCTCTGCCGAGGCTATCCCTCGCCGAGCTGACGCGAGGATCCGCGCGCCCCGCTGTGAGCGACTCTGCCTTCAACCGATCCCGGAGGCTGTCTTCTCGCCGAGGCTACCCCTCGGCCCGCCAAAGAACGGAGCCGCGCCTTTCCGCTCGAGCGAACGCGCCGTCGGTCGACCCCATTGGTCATCTCCGTCTCGAGCAACAGCCATGACATCTCGGGGGTCCCGCGCGTCCCCTCTTTGACCGCGTTGACCACGCACCCTCCATACTATTAATGTGTTCTGCGAAAAATAGCAGAAACATTTGGCGCCGTCTGTGGGAACGAGTCGAACACCCATGTCAATATCCACATCGACAACGACTCATTTCAGTTAATCAAAAGTCCGAAAGACCAAATGCCAAGAGGACAACATGTCTTTCAAGTTCAAGTCTCTGTCACCTCTCAAGAATTTGGACCTCACATCCAGAACCCCCCTTGCATGAAAAATTGCCACGAAACGACAATCTTGCCCAAAATCTCTCTTCCATTAAAGCCCCTTCCCTGGCGTCGAAAGGGCCACTTGATTTCTACGAATGGCCATCGAATTACAACGTCCGAATGACGAATGACCCATCGCAAAATTGGGGGCATCAAAGAAACCAACAACTTCGGGAGAACACCGGATCCGATTCTGATGAGATCGGAACCGAGAAGCCTTCCCCTCAACCGTAAAGCCGAAACCATTGCTGGGATCATCGGCGAAGTCACCGAGTCGTTGACCAGACTAGATGAAGGCGACCCACGGAGAAGGCGACCGTCACCCGACTTGGATCTCGACAAGGTTGTCTCCTAATCCGTCATCGTTGCCGGGAGATCGAAGCAGATGGTCACGATCTACACCGATTGACTAGCAGTCTCCTTCCCGAGCAGCTTCTCGGAGCTCGCCCTACGTCTCGAGCAAGCCGAGATCGCCGTTCATCGGAGCCTGTCCAAGCAGCTGCGCCTTCATGCCGGGCCTCCATCCCCGGGCAATCGGCAAGCTTCCTACCATGCTTGAGCCGATCTGTCCGAGTTCTTCCAGTCGGTGGGAGATTTGCCCGGGCAAAGAGCAGCGCGAGATCTCTGATCATCTCCATGAACCCGAGTTCGGCGATAGATTTGCTCCCCACATGGTTCAGGAAGCGCTCGAACCCGCGATCGGTGAAATCCCAGGGTGAATCCACCCCGTTCGGAGGTCAACTGGGGGTTGACGCAGGTGAACCCTGACGAAAATTAGCAGTGTCACCCAAATCAAAAAACCGGTTTCGACCCCTCTTCCTCCAAGAGCTTCTCGGTGTAGTTGTGACGCGATCGACGTATGCCGACACCGCTCAATTTGTTGTGATAGAGGCATCGTAGTAATAAAGAAGGATCCAAACAATGAATCTTCTTCATCGGTTCACTGTCCTGCAAGCTGTTGTTGGGAACCACAAATCGATACCGCCCCTGCGATAAAGTGGCTCCTACCCGCTGTCCCCACAAATATTCCATCTCTTCAAGGATCCTGCATGAGACACTTGAAGATCATGAAAGGAGGATGTCGCCAGGCCGCCAAAACTACCTCGTCCCCAAGCCGAGCTCCGAACGCTCCTAGCAAGAAGTTCGAGATAATCCAGCTACATCCTCCGCAGTGGACGAGGCCGAACAAGCGAGACCGACCCAACAAAAAGGTCGATCTATTACCGAATCCTTATTAATTGATTGATTTACATCTACTAACTGAGATGCTCTCTTAACGACTATCCTTCCTCCAATTTTTTGCAAACTCGAGACATACGGCCATGAAAAGCTCAAGAGCGGAGCCGAGATCCCCTTGCCCAGTAGCTCCCACTACCGAACTGCTGAGCGTGAAAAACCACCAACCATGTCGACCATCTGGCTGCGGACTCGCCAGAACCCATGATTGGTATAGGGAAGCTGAGAGGGAACAACATGCCGATTGATCTGCTGGTGCTCATCACCGCCGTTGCTTCGGGAACAATAACTGAGCACCTCGGCTATCACCTCAACTGCGAACACCGGATCTTGGCCCCGAGGCCGTAGTGAAGGTTGCCGCCGGAGTTCGATCGATGCCTTTTGGACTTCTCTCTCACCGACCCCGCTGCTGTCGATGAGATGTCGACGGTGGAACACGTCGCTGCTGTCCGACGCCTAGACCTTCGCCAAAGGAGCGCCACGGCTCAGCATCGGCCTGACTTCCAACATCCGACCATCCGAGCGTGCCATCAAAGCATCAGATGCAGGAAATCTTCAAGAATCTCTGCAAGGGATCCCACGGATCTCCCCGCCTAGGATCTCACATGTCGCAAGGGATCGATGAGCGGGTTCTGGCTCGACAACCGATGGCGATGCTCCCAACCCGGGGGGCTCATCCTCGACAACAAGCTCGACTCACTACATCGGACGCCTTCCCGATCGTTGTCAGAGATTATGCCACCGGACCCGTCAGAAGCGCTCCGAGGTCCCCGCAAAGGCTATCGTGATCTACGATGCGAGCATTCTCATTCTCCACACTACTGATCCCCCCCTGATCCTTGACCGGGAGGAGGAAATCGGCCCAACAGAGCTTCGGGCCAATCGACGCTCGAAATCACAGGGCCTCATCCAGGCTCGATTCCGAGCCTTTGATCCGATCTTGCCACCAGGTGGAGTTCGGCATCCGACTACGGCAACGGGGCTTCATCGGGGCTCGCTCCCGAGCGTTCGATCCGGCCTCGACCCACCGCCCTGAGCCAAGCTCCAACCTCCGAGCTCAAGGCGTATTCGGGCATCCGGATGCCTCCTAACTAAAGCTTCGAACCGAGGCCGAGGCCGACCAGTCTAGGCCGAGGTCGACCCCCGACGAGGCCGACCAGTTCAGGCCGAGGCCGAGGCTGACCAGTCCAGGCCGAGGCTGAAGCCGACCCAGTAAAAAGGTCAAACTATCCTCTTCCCCCATTGCTAATTAATTGTGTGCTTTCAGACAATTACAAGAACTTCCCTAACAATTCTCCTCTCTTAAACTTCTTGCGAGGTGGTGATAAAAAGCCACATCCTCCGGTTTCAACAAATGTCTCACAAAAAGCTTGTAGACAAGGCTGCCATGGTCGCGACAACGCTGGAGCACACGGCGGCCGGCATTGTGGCCTCGGCCAACTTGAGGGAGAGGCGCAAGGAGTGCGTCTAGATCCGGGGACGGGCCAGGAAGACGCGGGGCTGCGAGTGGCCCGGCAAGGTCGCCAAGGAGAATGAGATCTCGATCGAGTTCAGACAAGAGACAGCACTGACGACCCTCGCAGGCGTCGGGCTTAGCCCCGACTCGGCTTTCATCGATGGCCCTACCACCATCTCTGGCCATTGTCTCGACGTCCGCCATACCAACACCGTGCTGCCATCGCCAAACATTTGGGCTGAGCTCCTATCATTGTGCCGCCCTTGCCGAGCTACCTTGGTCATACCGCCAAACAGACAAAAGCGGGAGCCGGAGCGAGAGCAGGAACTGGAGCAGAAGCTAGGATCCAGACAAAAGCTGGAGCAAAAGCTGGAGCCGGAGCCGGGGCCGGAGCCGGAGCCGGAGCTGGAGCTGGAGATACGATCCAGACAAAAGCTGGAGCTGAAGTTGGAAATGGAACTGGAGCTGTGTCTAGATGAGGCCGACCCATCCAAAAGGAGGCCGACCACACCAGTTTAACCAACCCAGGAGGAGGCCGACCAGACAAGTCCGACCGCCTTGCCAAGTATCTGAGTTTCAACGCCAAGCCACCTCGTCGAGCTTACAAAGTTATCCCCACTGCGACGGAGCTGTTGAACCAGTCGAGCATCCAGACCGCTCCTCCGACCGTGCTGCTAGGTCCCCGCTTACCGAACAACTCATGCATCCACCGATCTGGACGAAGCAATGGCAGAGCGCCACCATGGAATCTTCGAAAGGCTTCACAAGGTCCTCACCCTTTTCGCCGGTCGTGAGCCGAAGGGCAACTCCCCTCAGTGCTGGGGGCAACTCCTTCCGCTGAACGAATCCCCTTCGTCGGCCGTAAGCCGAGGGGCAACTCCCCTCGCCACCGAGCGGATCTCCTTCGTCGGCCGTAAGCCGAAGGGCAACTCCCCTCGCAACCGAACGAACGAGCTCAACCTCAGTGCTGGGGGCAACTCCTTCCGCTGAACGAATCCCCTTCGTCGGCCGTAAGCTGAGGGGCAACTCCCCTCACCACCGAGCGGATCTCCTTCGTCGGCCGTAAGCCGAGGGGCAACTCCCCTCGCAACCGAACGAACGAGCTCAATCTCAGTGCTGGGGGCAACTCCTTCCGCTGAACGAATCGCCTTCGTCGGTCGTAAGCCGAGGGGCAACTCCCCTCGCCACCGAACGAATCTCCTTCGTCGGCCGTAAGCTGAGGGGCAACTCCCCTCGCCACCGAACGAAACTCCATCGTCGGCCGTAAGCCGAGGGGCAACTCCCCTCGCCACCGAACGAAACTCCTTCGTCGGCCGTAAGCCGAGGGGCAACTCCCCTCGCCACCAAACGAATCTCCTTCGAAAAGAAAAAAGAAAGAGCATCTTCTCCCCCCTTATACTACATCTCCCGACCTCAACCTTAGCAATGGTAGAGCTCGGAAGATGGGGGCAATTGTTACGGCTATTTTGAACGGGCCCGGAAGAGCCAAGTCAACGACGACCGGTCAACCGGCCTGCTACGGCCTTGGGCCCCGGCCCCAGAGATCTCATGGGCGGGCCGCGCTTACCCGCCCAGGATGAAGGCCCAAAAGGCTGCCCACTTTTGTAGCGGAGGAAATCGGGGCCCAAATCGAGGAAGCCTTCGCCATTTATGGCAGCCGCCTCGTGCCATCATGATCCGCCAATTATGGCAGCCACCTTCATGGCTCGCCAAATATGGCAACCGACTTCATGGCCAGGCTTAATGGCCATCATTCCCCACCATTATGGCCCGCCAATTATGGCAACCGCAATGCCCATTACTCCAGCCTTCATGGCAATTACTCATGGCCATGACTCCACCTTCATGGCGTCATCAAGTGGGCGCAATTAGAGGGGGTCAACCCTTCCCCATTTGCACGACCCCATGAATGGCGGCCATGATGCCACATCATGGCACATGATGAGCATGGTTCGTCTATATGAGGAGGGGGCGGGCGTCATTTGAAAGAGGCCGGATCTTCACCACCTAGAACAGAGGTACCTCATACTCCCATCTTAGACCTTCTTCCTCCTTGAATATCTCTCCTCCAAAGCTCGGCCCGAGGACTCGAGTATCGGTCTCTCCGTGAGCCATACTCGATCCCACCGAGCACTTATCAGGCCAGATCTGACTTTGGCATCAGAGGGGCTTCGGTCGGAACCAAGGTCCGACCCCCCTGACGAGCTCTCTCGTCTATTCAGGTCCAGGAGTTCCAGCGACGCCGAGGCTACCCCTCGGCGTCCTTCCAGCCGGAGCCGAGCGCCCTTATCCCCGACCTCGTTCGTTTCCTCCGTCACGAGGACGTCGCTCTGCCGAGGCTACCCCTCGCCGAGCTGACGCGAGGATCCGCGCGCCCCGCTGCGAGCGACTCTGCCTTCAACCGATCCCGGAGGCTGTCTTCTCGCCGAGGCTACCCCTCGGCCCGCCAAAGAACGGAGCCGCGCCTTTCCGCTCGAGCGAACGCGCCGTCAGTCGACCCCATTGGTCATCTCCGTCTCGAGCAACAGCCACGACATCTCGGGGGTCCCGCGCGTCCCCTCTTTGACCGCGTTGACCACGAACCCTCCATACTATTAATGTGTTCTGCGAAAAATAGCAGAAACAGTACCCATTCCCAGCACCGTCTCGGTGATTCTTACAGAGAGTGTGGTTGTTTCTGTCTCCACAGCTGTTGCCACCACCTCTACCATATCTCTACCTGCCCTATCCTCACTTGCACACACATTGGCATTGACCTCTGCTCCTTTCTCCACCGTCGTTGTCCCCACTGCACTACTGTCTGCACAGCCTACACTCCCAGCGCATCCCTTTTTCACCACACGTGGCACATCTTCTAGGGGAGCATCCAGCAGCTCCCATCCCCCCCTGATATTGCAGGTCAACTATATGGGGTGGATCAGATTGTCATTGAGCTCCACAGAGCCATAAGGACACTCACCAATATTTGACAGCGAAACAGCAAGAAGCTTGACCGTATCCTTCACCTTCTTCAGCCACCACCCCCACCGGATGGTGGTGCTGCTGATTTTATTAGCTTCTCGCTATCCTGGTGTCTCCCCCTCCTATCATTGTGCACATCTATCTTTTCGAGGCCCAGCTTAGTCCAGCTTGGGGGAGTCACATTCTGGCATCGATTCTTGTTGTCCATAGTGTCCATATTGTACATATTATGCATCATCATCATCTCCATTTTTGTATATACATACATACCGTACATACGCATATGCATCTTTTATACCTTCTTTTATTTTTCTTCGCACCCCTAGCATCGTCTCCCGTCTCTATGCCCGTATTCTCAGCAGTGAGAACACTGCTGCATTTAGCTTGGAGGATGAGCGCTATAGCTTTTTACTTATTCTTTTTCCTTATTCCCATTTTTAGTTCCAATACCGCCCCATTTTTCCCCCTTTTTATCATCATTTTTATTTTTCCTTTACTTGTTTGTCTGCATGCATGTTTTTCATTTTTTTCCTCTTTTACTTTTATTTAGACTAAGGATGATTCTTCTATGATTGCACTATAAGCTACACACTCAACGTATCTGCTTTACACATTCACGTAGGATTCGTCATAGTCTATTGCGCGTCACCACATATTTATATAGAATGGATTATGATTTTGAACTCTATGCTTCCGTGTGTTAGAGATATTCCTTGATTAGGATGCTTTTTAATATGCTTTTTCATGCTTTGAATTCATACTCTCCACAATGAGTATTCTCGAAACAGTTAAGCTTGAAAATGCATGATTGATCAAAAATTGAGTGAAAATTGCATGATTGTGTGAAAACGTCTATTTTCATAATGGATGGTAGTTCAATTGGATTTGGATAACCCACGACACTTAAGTAGCATATACTGGATATTATGCCACCGAGCCATGTCCCAATTCTATGCTTTTTACTTTTTGTATATAGCCAATTGCGATCATTGATCGTGCTTTGCATTCCATCGCATTTACGTGAGTTTGCAAAAATCCCAAAAAATGGATAAAAAATCAAAAACAACAAAAATATATTACAAACGAATAATAGGCCCGAAGGTTTCTTCGTAACCCGATGTCCGAAGACCGTCTGGTCTGGGACGCATAGGCCGCATCTTATATATATTGAGTTATCTCGTGTATATAAGAAAATAAAAGTATGTATATATAAAGAAAATTGTATAGCCAAAAACAATTGTAAAAAGAAAAAAACTCCCCCATCTCTACCTCACTTTCTATATAGAATAGGGACATGGAAAGGTCGATGATTTCTAGGGGATGTGAAAGAGTTTAGTGCGGTGATTTCTAGATTTAATTGAATTTACCACCCTCATTTATGAAAATAATTAAAATCATCATGCATGCTTGAATTAATTGGTCATGATACTATTCGCTGCTTAGAGAATGAGTTGTGGAGATTTAAGCTCGAATCATGGATTCTGTATATTGATTGCATGCTATGATAGGAATCCCCCTCTAACTTCATATCATATATTCGAGTTCACGCCATTCATTTGAAAATCCATTCTATATATATATTCTCTTTGCTAGACTTGATGAATTCTCATGAGTAGTGCGTTTTTAATTTATGAAGTTGAAGTGTAGTTGTGTGCTATGAGATGAGGAGATAATTTGGTCGCATTTCCTAACTTTTGGTTTCTTTTGCACTTCTTTGTTTTAACCCTCTGGCGAACTTCTTGTTCGCTTTCCACGAGGATGAGTAAGAGGTAAGTTTGGAAGATTTCGTTGTGTCTATATTTTCCATGTTTTTACCATGTATTCTCATGTCGTTTCGATCGCCCGAATCCAAATTTTCGTATTATATCGTGCTTTTCTCGATATTTTGATCCTTTCGATGTTTTATGTTTTTTCAGGAAATTCGGCGTGATTTGGAGCGATATGGGGTCCTGGGCACAACATCGACGCCAAAGCTCGCTTCTCCCTGCCACGACGACCTCAGGAGGCCAAAGAAGCGAGGGAGATGAGTAGAAGACGAGAGGAGAAGAGAAGAGGAGAATGGAGAGAGAAGGAGAGACTTGGGGAATTCATACTAGATCGCTCGATCAGCGCATGATGCGCTCGGCCGAACTATGACACACCAAGGAGCAGCCAAACCTTCCATCGAGGTGCTCTACCGAGCGACAAGATCGCTCGGCCGAGTGACCAGCACGCTCGCCTGAGCTAGCCGTCAGAGGAGCCAATAAATGAAGGACTTGGGCTCTGGAATTCTTGGAGCTTAATTCGCTCGACAGAGAGACATAACGCTCGGGCGAGCGACTCAACTCGCTCACCCTAGTGGCCCCTTCTCGAGCGCCAAGCGGAGTAATACACAAGGAACCGCTCGGCCGGTTGAGCACTGCACTCGGCCGAGCGGTACGTCGGCAGACTCCAATTTGACTTAAAATGATGGGTTTCGGGTTGGTTTTCTTGTAAAACCCGAACCCAAACGGTTTTGTATAAATAGTGAACAATTTTTAGAGTATGTTAAGCTTTAATTTCTGTAGCAAAACGCTTAAAGCTATTTTGGGAGCTCTCTTTTGGTAAACTCTTTTACAATCTAATTCTTTGTTTGTGGTTGGATTTCCTTGATTTCTTCGTTATTGCTCTCATTTCTTTTGCTCTCTCTGTTGAAATTAATTTCATACAATTTGATCGGTTGGATATGCATATCTCTATTGCTATTGTATTTAGAGCTTTTGCCATGCTAGAGTAGTGTGCATCTAGGGCTTAGGGACGATCCCTAGGATCCTAGGGATCAGATGTTAGGTTAGACTCCCGTTGGATCAATCTAGGGTTGCCATATGAAGGTTTGAACTAGGGTTTTGGGGGATTGGCCTTAGGATTGGGGTATCGCGAAGGCGGCTCCGTACCCTGGGGAGAATCCCCACGAATCCGATTTAGGCTTAGCGGCCGTTCTCTGGGACTCGTGATTACGAGAGTGACGTGAGAGCCGGGGCGACCACTAATCCCCAATCCGCTAGTGGTGACTGCGAGAGCACGCCGACTGCTAGACATAGGGTAGTGTCACACTCCGTAGATCACGAGAGTGGATGCGGATCTACGAGGCGGGATCAAATGTCAATTTTAATGCATGTATTCCCGTGTGAAGCCGACTGCAAGAGCAAAGTTTTGCATAGGAATGCGTTAGACGGGTAGGAACAACGAAAGTTAAGTACTCGTTCTCATCTACGAATGTGACACTCCTACCCTAATCCATCGTCTGACGTTGGGTCATTTGACCTGGCATCCGTGATCGAAGGGCCTAGCGGGAAATCCCAAAAGCCTTAGACGTTTAATTTCTAGTTCACTCTCGATTTCCATAATCAACCAATCAATCACTCGTGACAACCCCCAACTGTCATGCCCCGCTTCCCATAACGGAAGGCGAGGTGTGATGAGGTCCGCTCAAACTTGGAGCTGTAAGGCTACAAGTCTGATAAGCGTCTAAAAAAAGACACTTCAAATATCCAGGTCCTTGCAACCACGAAGCGAGACAAAGATAATAATAATTTAAGCGGAAATAAAACTCCACCAAAAACATTCAGATTTTTCCAAACATTCAGAGACAAGTCGTAAAGGAAAAGTACAAGAGTCTGAAAAAGAGGCCTAAAGCATGGCCAACATAATACATAACATCAACATGAAAAGAGAGGCGCTACACATCGACAGCCTAACAGCGACTAAGCAAAAAGTGACAACAACAAGAAGGAGCTCTAGGACTGGTCCCCAGTGTCCTCAAACTCAACACCTGCAACCTGCACGTTCTCGGCTACGGAATCTGGCTCACAACCTAACATGTGATGCCCAAAAGAGAAAAGGGGCACATGTCAGCAAAGTCTCCAAGGAGACTTTGTGCAAGGAAACTAAAAAGAAAGGAAACAACCTAGCAGTTCTAAAATATGCGATGACATGGCAGTTTAAGGCATGGACGCAACAAGTAAGAAAGTGCAACAAGTGTGACATGGCAACAAGTATGACATGGCAACAAGTAAGACATGGCAAGGGTAGCAAAGCTACTAACATTCACAAGGATTTTACAAGTCAAGTAAACACGTCGTGCACAGAGTTTACGCCTTACAGCTGAAGTGGCTGTACGGGCACACTTCTACGCTGAGTGGTCAATTAACCCTACCCCAATCCCAGAGTTTACGCCTTACAGCTGTAGTTGCTGATTTGGCATACTTTTAAGCTGAGTGGTCGCTTAACCCTACCCCTCTACGTGTAATCGGGCATTGGCTTTTGACCAACACATGTAGCTCGCTTCTGGATCATGAGCCAGGAAATGTATTTGGCCTAGGATTGTGCCTGCAACGCAGGTGCTTAGCCTCAACAAGCAAGTACAAGTAGCGTGTGCAACATTCAAGCATGGATTGTCATCAGGATGCATGGCCGGCATGGCATGGGTACAATTAATGTGCGTACAAATAAGGAAATTAAATGTGACAAGCAGTAATGCATGAATGACATGGCAGGGTGACAGATCTAGCTTCGTTGTCAAGCTAGATCTTAAAGTTGCGTCTAGGCGAGTATCATTTCGTCGCCTAGTCTCTTTTACGCTAAAAACGGGGAATGACCTAAAACATGGCCTAAACACAAGTTGGCAAGTTTCACTTGCCTGCAATCAGTCGTTCTGAAATTACCGTCCAGCCAGTCCAATCTACCTATGTGCTCGGATTCACCAACCTACAATCCCAGTTTAAATTATCTTCGTTAGTGATTTATCAACCTATTAAATTACTTATTTTTATCTTCATTAGCATGCATTGGTTGGGGGTCCTAAGTGTTCAGAAAATTACCCTTACATGACGTGAGAGCTACACTGGCGTCGGGTAGCGATGCCAAGGGTTGGAATAATAGAAAGCGCTCCTAATCTAGATTCCAAAATTAGATTCCGCGCTCGCCAATCCTTGAACAGCGACGAGATCAGTGAATAGATTCCAAACAGCGAGCAAAGTGATCGGTAGATGTTTTACGGCTCCCGGGAAGCCGTAACAACGAACGGGGACGAACGTGTTGACGTACATGAAGACTACGACATTGAGCGTCGTAGGGAATGATCGTGACGTCGGGAAACACCCCTAGGAGAGGTAGAGGACTGTCGGAGAGATCCCACAGCGAGAGGGAACGACGGAAGACGATACGAAGCGTGGCGACGTCGTAAAAACACGAAACAGTAAGATGGCTCGCTGTTTCCAGGCAATGGCGGCCTGAGGGAGGCCCACGGTGGTGCAAAGGGTCAGAGGGGAGTCGGGGGTGCCGGAGGGGGTGCGGGCGGCGACGCAGCGGCGGCGCTGCTGCTTGCTGCGGCTTCTGCTGTGAAAAACGGCTAAGAGCAGCAGCAACGCGGCGGTTGCGGGGCGGTTCACGGTGGCCTGAGGGAGGAGATGGGTTGGGGCGACTGCGGACGGTGAGAGGAGGCCGCCGGCGACGGGCTTTGGTCGGAGGAGATGGGTGAAGTCGGGCTCTTGGGGTTTTACGTGAATAAAAACCCTAGGGCCGGCGGCTATGATGTTTTGGCTGTGAAAAAAAAGCTAACCTAGGTTAGAATTAAATAGAGGAGGGCTCACGTGAGTAGGGCTATCTAATAGGGTAGAGGGGCTGAACGTGGTGCTAGGTTAGGGCTTTTAGTTAGGGTTTTTAAATTTGTTATAATATTATTATTAAAACCCAAATTCTCTTACCCTCTCTCTCTCACCAGTGTTGTGTGCGGCTAAGTGGGGGGTTAAAAAGGACTAAGTAAAAATTAGGGGAAGATTAAGAGTATTAATAAATAATTGGGGATAAGTGCCATATGATACTTAGGGTTAAATCAATATTAGGTTGGGCAAAAAGTGAAAGTAGGTCAAACGAAGCCCAAAAATCATAAGATAAATACTGGGGTGACCACACAAATGAGAGAAACGCAACTAAGAAAACGGATCACAATTTCGACGACGAGAAACGAAATTAAAAATAAAAAGGCCTCACGACAAAAGTGAAAATCGCGACGTCTCATCAAACAAAGTCAAATCGTAGAAGAACGACCCGTGAAATGACGTTCCAAATTATTTCCACAATTTGATACTCTCCGAGAGGGTCACAACGACATATCACACTATAAGGTTTGGATACAAACAAGGTCTAAAATAAACACGTGCACGAACAAGACTACGTGCATGACGAAGCGTACAATCGAAAGCAGACCGTTACATCCTCCCCACCTTATGAATGATTCTGCCCTCAGAATCAACATCAATCACTGCTCAGAAACAAGTGCGGGAAGCGCTCTCTCATATCATCCTCACGCTCCCAGGTGGATCCCCAGGGGAACCATGACGCTACTGCACTCTAACCAAGTCGACGGTCATATTCCTCAGCTGCTTCTGCCGTCGATCTAGAATCTCAACTGGCTGCTGATCATAAGACAGATCCGGACGAACCGTGATCTCTAAGAAATCCACAGCATGAGACGGATCACTAATGTATCGACGTAACTGAGATACGTGAAATATGTCGTGAACTCCCTCTAGTGACAGCGACAATGCCAAGCGATAAGCCGCCGCTCCAACTCTCTCTCCAGGACAGCAAACGGCCCAATGTACCTCGGACTCAGCTTGCCTCTCTTTCCAAATCGGATAACTCCCCGATTCGGAGAGATCTTCAGAAAGACGTGATCTCCAGGCTGAAACTCCAAAGGCCTCAGTTTAGCATTGTCACGACCCGCTTCCCTAAAATGGAGGCGAGGCGTGAGAAGTCCGCTCAGACTTGGAGATGTGAGGCTCCAGTCTGTAAAGCATCCGGAATAACCAAGTAAAGGTCCTTGCAAATGCGATACAGAACAAAAATAATAATAAAGAAAAGAGGCAGATAAAATTTATTCCAATCTCAGAATGTCCACAATAAATTACAACATCACAGAAAAGCCATCAGGCTAAAAAGTAAAGTCTAAAAGGAGAGTACAAGAGTCAAAAAGAGGCCTAAGGCATGGCCGACATAATACATAACATCAACAAGAAAAGAGAGGTGCTACGCACCGACAGCCTAACAAGGACTAAGAAGAAAACAACAACAGCAAGAAGGAGCTCAAGGCCTGGTCTCCAACATCTTCGAACTCAACACCTGCAACCTGTTCGTCCTCGACGGCCAACTCTGGCTCACAATCTAACATGTGACACCCAAAAGAGAAAAGGGGCACATGTCAGCAAGTCTACTACTTGTGCAAGGAAACTAAAAGAATGAAACAACCTAGCAGTTCTAAAAGTATGCGATGACATGGCAGTTTAAGATATGAATGCAACAAGTAGTAAAGTGCGTCGAGTATGACATGGCAACAGGTTATACATGGCAACAAGTTATACATGGCAAGGGAAATCATTCACATGGATTTTTTTTACAAGTCAAGTAAACATGTCGTGCTCAAAGTTTACGCCTTACAGCTGAAGTGGTTGTACGGGCACACTTCTAAACTGATTGGTCGCTTAACCCTACCCCTCCACGTGTAATCGGGCATTGGCTTTTGACCAACACATGTAGCCCGCTTCTGGATCACGAGCCAGGAAATACATTTGGCATAGGGTTGTGCCTGCAATGCATGTGCCTAGCCTCAACAAGTCGGGCATTGGCTTTTGACCAATACATGTAGCCCGCTTCTGGATCACGAGCCAGGAAATACATTTGGCATAGGGTTGTGCCTGCAACGCAGGTGCCAAGCCTCAACAAGTCGGGCATTGGCTTTTGACCAACACATGTAGCCCGCTTCTGGATCACGAGCCAGGAAGTGTATTTGGCATAGGGTTGTGCCTGCAACGCAGGTGCCTCGCCTGACAAGGAAGTACGTAGCGTGTGCTACGAATGCAACATTCAAGCATGGATGACATGGCATGGCAAGTTATAATTTAAGAGCGTACAGATAAGGGATTTAAACGTGACAGGCAGAGCACAAGTAAAGAGCAAGCAGTTATGAAAATTTAAACGTGACAGGCAGAAATGCATGAATGACATGGCAGGGTGACAGATCTAGCTTCGTTGTCAAGCTAGATCTTAAAATTACGTCTAGGCGAGTATCATTTCGTCGCCTAGTCTCTTTTACGCCTAAAACAAGAAATGGCCTAAAGCACGGCCTAAACAAAGAACTGGCAAGTTTCACTTGCCTGCAATCAATCGTTCGGTAAATATCGTCCAACCAGTCCAGTCTACCTATGTGCTCAGATCCACCAGCCTACAGTCTCAAATAAAGTTATCTTTATTAGTGAATTATCAGACAACCAAAATACCGATTTTTATCTTGTTTAACAGGGATGGGTTGGGGGTCCTAAGTGTTCAGAAATTTACCCTTACACGACGCGAGAGCTACACTGGCGTCGGGTAGCGATGCCAGGGGTTGAATTATCAGATGTGTGCGACGTTTCACTACAAGGTAGTGATCAGCGTCAATGGCAGACGAAAGTGACAACGAACGACGACCATCCGGGTAGCGACACGATCATCGAACAGTGACGTGAAGGGGGAGGACAACCAAATGGCGGTCGACGACGTCGGGAAGACACGGACAGCGGATAGCGTGTCCCTACGGCCTGCTGTCGAGTTGTGCACGGCAACGGCACGGGGAGAGGGGTTGATCGACAGATCAGAGAGCTAGGGGCCGATGTGTGTGGAGAGGGCAGTCCAGGGAAGTGGCGGCAAGGGGGTCTTGTCAGTACGGCAGTTGTATGGGCTGCCGTGAGAAGAACCATCGGATCTAATGGAGGAAGGGGGTGGTCGGTAATGAAGTCTGGCGGTGCTTGGCCTAGGGTGGTGGCCGAAGATGGTGTTCAGACTGTTTGGGCGCGACCTGGGCTGTGTAGAGAGTGGCCGGCGCAATGGAAGAGGGGGTTGAGGTCCGTTGTTGTGGGGGTGGTCGAAAATTGAGCAAGGGTGGCCGGAATCAATGTGGATGCGGCTGTGCTTTGGGTTGCGGTAGCTTTGTGTGCGGAGAAAGAAGGTCGACAGCTTGTAGAGGGAGAGGAGGCGTTCGTGGAGGAGGAGGGCCGGTGAGGGTGGCCGAGGTGATGGCCGGCGGTGGCCTTGGCCAAGGAAGATGACCGGCGGTTGAGTATAAGGTGATGGGCGGTGTTTGCTCGGGGGATGTCCGGATATCTTGTGATGCCGTGGGGTTGTGGAAGAGTGAGCATTTAACGGCGACAAGAGGTGGCTTCCAGCGGTGGAGGCCGGAGGAGAGGAAGTCGAGGCCGCGGGTCGGAGGGGAGGCCAAGGTTGGTGGCGGCTGTGTTTCCCTAGGGTTAGGTTGCGTAAGGGTTTCTTGGTGAATGGATGTGCTATGTAGACAAAGAAAAGTGTATAGTTAAATGGTTGGGAAGAGAGAATGTGAGAGGGAGGGAGTAGAGATTAGTTTAACTTAGGGTGAAGATAGCTAGAAAGAAATCAACATGATATGTTGATCCAATGGCTTAGATTAGATCAGATTTAATTAAGATTTAAAACAGGAATTAATTAGGCTAATAAACAAATGATAGAGATTAGTGTGAAAGTCTAACCAAACGGTGTCCGAAAAATATAATAAAAATACCGGGATGACCGTGTCGACGAGAGAAACAGAACAAAGAAGACGAATCATAATTTTGACGACGAGAAACGAAACTAAAAATAGAAAGACCTCACGACAAAAGTGAAAATCGTGACGTCTCTTCAAACAAGGTCAAATCGTGGGAGAACGACTCGTGAAATGACGTTCCAAATTAACACCACAATTTTAATACTCTCAGAGAGGGTCACAACAGCATATCACACTATAGGGTTTGGATACAGACAAAGTCTAAAATAAATACGTGCACGGACAAGACTACGTGCACGTAAAGCGTATAAAGGATACTGGGTCCAAAGGCGACCGTAATTCCAAGTTGGGCACACGTCGGGGGTTGGCTTGCTAAGGACGCAACCAAGTGCTACGGCCCTAACGACTCAACGACACGACTCCCACACAAAGCAACAAAACCAATCAGGTACCCGAAATTGCTATACGCACAGCTGTATACCGAATAGTGGGTACCGGCCGTTATATCCTACCCACCTTAGAACAAAGTCCGTCCTCGGACTTTCTAACATATCTAGTCGCTCTAGTAACTATCCCAATCATATCACACATAATTCAAACCAGATATAGTCATTACAAGTGCTTATATATGCACTAGGTAGTCAAACATTAACACTACTAACATGTATATAGTCACGCACATAATACACTTATACCTAACATAGTCAGTCAAATTTATACACATACTTCAATCATCATATAATCACGTACATCCTCATATAACTATTAAACACTTATTACATACCATGGTGCACATACTCACAAACAATTAAATAGTTCACACCAGCAGATACCATCGTAATACTCCACGTTTAGGTAACTACCTATGAACAAAACAAACATGGGTATACTACTCCCTAATATTTCCTAGTATACATCCAATACCAAATACATCAACACATGTAGGCACACCATACCATTATTAAATCAAGTTTACTATATCTATTATACATTCACCACTACTATAATTTCACAATTTATAGTCATTCAAATGCATGCAAATATTTCACCATATATTCACATCACATACGGTCCTATAACTATATTCACGACACGCCACCCATACCATAGTCACTAATACCTATAACTAAGCACATACTTACCCGTGCATGGTGCGCACCCACACACGCTAACATTTCATTCATATATACCAATCATACCACCTTATACTCAGCACATCCACACACCTAGTTTAGCTAGCACACATACGTTCACACAGGCAAGTCCTTAGTAAATAACTATACCACAAGACCAACACCTATAACTATATACTGGTATAGAGACCCACAATCGTGTGCGTAACACAACCAGGCACAAACAATCCTATCACTATACATACATCATCCATCGCTATATTCATGGTACTACATGCAAGCCACAGACATATGTAACAATATACTTAAAGTATACCCACTCAAGCTTGAGTGGGACTCAAAACACATATCAGAATACTCTATATACGCAACACGGTATCTATACCTATACCAATACCACTCCAATGTATACACATCTACCAACATAACCATATACATACCATAATGTCAAACACACTTAATATTTTAATCAGGTAACACCACATAGTTCAATCACTTTATATACCATAATAATATTACAGACATCAGCATACGTATAATTATAATACACTCCCTAATACATGCATTCATCGTATAGTCACACACATGTAACATATATATTCACACCATATTCATCTACCTATAGTTAGTATCCAACATATCTACTTATCCATACATAATTAAGATATGCAATAACCGTGTATACCTCATGGTATACACGCACACAACATCCCGTAAAAGCAAGCAATACCAATCAAAATGATAATCCTACTACCATACGTATATCACATATATACTCATGCAGCAATTACATAACTACTTACGTCTAAACACAATACATATCTACGTACGAGCACATACTCACACGTACTAACATATATGTCATATAATAGGCTTACTCACTTAACTATAGTTACACCTATTATCATTACACCTAATATACACACGACTTACTAATATATTATATACCAAGCATCTCCAAGTATCTTCAAGCTACTTACACTACTAGTATATGCCCCAATACTATTTCCAATATCTATACAGACATCCCTAAAGTGTCATAGCTACCCACACATATATAACTAATATCATCCATACAACTTCGCACATATATCATGAATAACATTGATCATACATTCATAATACAAGAGTCAATTATTAATACCCTAAGAGTAGCACGCTCATACAGGTCCACACCCTCTACATATATTCATGCACCACGACTACATCCCAAAACCAAAGGGCCCACTACTAAAATGGTGTGACATAAACAACGGCAAGCACTAGTGGGATGCCTAAGCATGAGGAAGGAAACCAAGATCAGATAGCGTAACGAAACAAGATCGGAAGGAATGGGTCCAGGTAGGGCGAGGATAAGGAGATAAATTGATCAAGTGAAACTGGGATATAATTGTGGATGTTTAGGTGGGGAAGAAAGATGTAATATACTCTCTTATGCTACCGGAAATAGGACGTAAATGTTATAAGTTAAAACACTAAAAGTATAAAACGGCCATACTTAAAAAGTTGGAGTTCTCTTTTGCATAGGAAAATATTTAGGAGTCGGTAAAATAAGTTGTTGAATTAAACTTGTGTAGCTTATATATAGTAGAGGAGGAAATGGTATTTTGAATTATCGAAATGTCATTATATGTAGAAATTAAGATATTTACGCGAGTGTGGAAGACATAGGTTAGTAAATATGATAAGATAATAATTTTAAAGATTTCAGCGAAAATTTTTGAAATTCGGAGAATGTATGGAGTCTTAAATGCATGTTGAATGTTTTCAGATAACTTAAACCGGAAAAGAAATTCAAAATAGATAACATTGAAAATATTCATCGAATGGTCAGGATAGTAATGGAGAAGTTTCAACGATTGACGATGGTGACATGTAGATTCACGTGATTCGAAAAGAAAGGAAGTGAATCAAATAAAACATAAATCTGAAGGAAATACTTTAGTGAGACAGCTACGATGGAGTTCTACGGTCAATAACACGAAAGTGTAATGGTCAGGAAAAATGGTGGAAGCAGGGTTCTAATTACCGGGTCGACTGAAGATCAAGAGAAACTTAACATTAAGACTCTCTAATGAACTAAACTGTAATAGAGATCTCTGGAAAGGGTCCTAAGAGAAATTAAAATTACGTTCTGCTGGGCCTGAAATCGATGAACCCAATAGAACGACTAAAGAATTTCTAGAAGTCTAATATGATCAGGGCTAGACAAGAACCACTAAGGTAACTCCTAAGACGATTATATCAATTTCTCACATGGAGTCTAGTAGTGACCTCTAACTAGTCATCACAGACGTCTAACTAAGTCTTACTAAAGTCCTGATCTAATGGATTCCCTACGAAGCTGAGACAGATGTTCGGGCAACACGTCTACCAGCCACCTAAGACATAGGAAACGATAAAAATTAGACTCAAGGCTTATGATTTGAATGTTTTAATTTATTTAATGGACATTCTATTTTTATTATCGTTGTTCCGATAATTCACAGTTGCAGTGGACCTGTATGGGCCACCAATAAAACCTGTCACGACCCGCTTCCCTAAAATGGAGGCGAGGCGTGTGAAGTCCGCTCAGACTTGGAGCTGTGAGGCTCCAGTCTGTAAAGCGTCCGGAATAACCAAGTAAACGTCCTTGCAAATGCGATACAGAAAAAAATAATAATAAAGAAAAGAGGCAGATAAAATTTATTCCAATCTCAGAATGTCCACAATAAATTTCAACATCACAGAAAAATCCACCAGGCTAAAAAGTAGAGTCTAAAAGGAGAGTACAAGAGTCTGAAAGAGGCCTAAGGCATGGCCGACATAATACATAACATCAACAAGAAAAGAGAGGTTATACGCACTGACAGCATAACAACGACTAAGCAGAAAATAACAACAGCAAGAAGGAGCTCTAGGACTGGTCTCCAACATCCTCGAACTCAACACCTGCAACCTGTTCGTCCTCGACGACCAACTCTGGCTCATAATCTAACATGTGACACCCAAAAAAGAAAAGGGGCACATGTCAGCAAGTCTAATAGAGACTTGTGCAAGGAAACTAAAAGAATGAAACAATGACCGGTGCCCGCCGCGTGGTAGGCAAGGGGTTTAAATATTTGTAACCGCAAGCGCACGGTGTTGTAGTGTGGCTTGGGGGTCGAACACAGGGAGGCTAGGATGTGCTTGTGTCAAGGAGGACCAAAATCACCCCGTGGGTGAGCTAGCCCGAATCGGTTGATGGTTGTCACAATATAGGAATTCAAGGTATGAACAATAAGAAAATAAACTCGGGACCTTGGTTTCCACTCCAACGAGCGACTCTCCCCGATACGACCTACGGGTAGGATAGCGATCGGAATTAGGGTCTAATGGTAAGACGTTGCCTCCGAAAGTGGTACCGGCATCCCATGGGCCCGATATTCCGGTCGGTGCCCAGGATGATACACCGTACTTCCCGGATTCGATCAGTGGGCACTCCCGTGTCCATTAACACTGATCGATTTCGGGAGCACTAAGCTCGCAACGATAACTCCCAACGTCTCATCCTGCCGCTCCCGCGTGCTAGGATTCGGCGTCTACGCTAAGGGCGTGAGCTATGGCTAGGGAGTCAACCGCCAAGTTTATTCCCCCTTGGCCCAACGGTCAATGGCGGTCTTTTTCCCGCCGATGACAATGAAACACCCCGCGTAACCGTTAGAAACCTAATCCCTATCGATTTCCTAACCCTATGGATGCATCGGGAAGAGCCCCCGAAGGGGTTTCCACCAAAATCCCAGATTTGGGAACTACTCACAAAAATTCATTAAAAAGCGATCTAAATGAAAATGAACCACTGGAATCATAATCAGACGATAGGAATGCGGAAGTAATAGAGTAATTAAGACAATACTAAAATTTGAGAAAGATCCGATAACTTACAAAAGAACAGAAATTACAGCCGTCACAATAGGAGAACACAGTAAAAACTAGCAGCTCCCCCCGTTTCTGGAACCCTAGGGGTTCTATTTATAGACTCTCGTATCACCCGATCGGTTGACAAGTCAACCGATCGGGTGATCCGTTACAGATAATGAACAAAAAACGGCGAGCTTTCACCCGGTCATATGAACCGGTCGGGTAAGTTCTTGGAGTGACCGGTTGGATCTTGGCACCATCGGGTGAAGTGATCGGTTGGGTGCCCGTGTCTTCAGCTCCTCAGCATCAGATACAGATGAACCGATCGGGTGAGAGTCACCCGATCGGTTGGAATTTTGCTCGAAAAGACAGAGTACAGGCCCCCGCTGAACCGGCCTGTGAACCGGTCGGGCGACTTCTACTTGGGCTCCGACTGAGACCGGGTGGTGCACGCGTGTATCACCCGATCGGTTGGAGATGGCCAACCGACCGGGTGAGGGGCTGAAAGATGTATTCTTTGACGTTTGACCCCCTGGATCATGCGTGACTCCTCCCGTTGTCCCGGGGACTTGAGATATCGTCGTTAAACGTCCCCTACGCGGCCAATCTCCTGCAAACATGGAGAAACAAAGAAAAGTGAAAGAAAACGAGAAAATACAAGAAAACGAATAAAAGACGGCGAAAAACACAGAGAAACACAAAAGAAAACGTGCGTGAATATATGAAATATAAACGCACGTCAAAATCCCCTAAGCTGAACTCTTCCTCGTCCTCGAGGAAGACGAGTGAGAGTAGGAGCTCGGAGGGGAAAAATAGAGAGAAAGAGAGAAAAAGAAAACTCTAAATCCTAGATCGTCCGTCAGAGCCAACAAAATCAAAAACGACACACCATGCAAGCAAACGTCAAATCACATCACTAAACCTAGGAAAACGAGTCCCAATAAGTGTCGTGGGCTCACGCGGTGAAGCGCGAGTGAGTGCGGTCGTGTGCTAGCAAATGGTGTCGCTTTCTACAATGTGCTATGAGCTCATATACGCAAATCCAGGAAATGACCCAAATACCGATTCGAATTTGAAATTGCGGTGAATATTTAGTTCAAGCATGCATGAGAAGAGTATAAGAAGTGAAACGTATCATGCGTCGAGGACTCCACACCTAGGGTTAAGGAAATCACGCCACTATAGCCTAGATACTAGCTAAAAATTTCCCGAGCCAAGTGTTTTCGAAAACGATGGGGGTTGAGATGATGTGGAGAAGAACACTCGGTGCAAATTCTCGCCTTCCCTTTATTCTCGGTAGATATGAAAAATATTCACACTTGAAATTTTTGGGTTTTGGGTATTTGTATTTTTTTTGGATTTTGGGCTATACAAAATTTTTCTTTTCTTTTCTTTTTGGGTTTTTCTTTTCTTTTCTCTTTTTTTTTGGATATTTGGGTTTTTGGCTATACACATGTGTACTCTCCCAAGTGGGAGAACGGTACACGATGATGGGATTTGCACCAAGTAAAACAAAAAAAAGTCGGAATCTAAACACTTGGGCAAAGGAAACTATTCTCGCTAAATAGAGCATAGGCTAAATGGGTTATCCTAGTCCTTAATTGTGGAATCCCGACGCATGCGAATTGAGATATACGATATAAATATAGCATGCATATAGTAGAATCAAATACCGCATATTCAAATCGAAGCATGATAATCTAGGGGTCATTCCTGGACAGGTATATAAAATAAAATCACAAAGTAGAAGCATACCAAATAGCTAGGCACGACGCACGACTCACAAAAAGCTAAGTGGACCCACGATGCATGAAATGCAAGAGGACTCGAAATCCTAGGGTTAGTGAGTGTGATTATCAATGCCATGCTAGGTGTGTGTGACTTTGAGGCGATTCATCATAGGATTCATCTCTAGGAGAATGAGATAAAAAGAAGAGAAGAGAGAAAAAAGAAGAAAAAATAAAAAAAACACGATGAAAACGACACAAAAACGAAAAAGAAGGACTCAAATGACGCACACAGTGCGACTCCCCCAAGCTGAAGTTTGCATTTCCCTCAATGCAATTTGAGTGAGTACGGGAGGGCAATGAAGATGGGGGGATACACACCGACACAAAAAGAAATCAAAACGAGGAAAACACGGAGATGAAACTGAAAATAAAGAAAGATCAAAATCAAAATCAAACGATACGAAAAGGAAAATAAAATCACACGACACGACACTCAAAAAGTGAAAAACAAGCACACACACACAAGAATGAGAAAAACAACAAAACACGACAGCACACCAAAATAGACGTCCCCCAAGCTAGACATGACAGTGCTAGCGAACAAAATGTGATCGTGAAATGCAGAAATATGCAAGGGGGAGTCAATAGGATTCGCTGGTGCTAGAATGGTAGGGGGAGGGGGAGGAGGGTGGGGAATAGTGAATGAAAGAATCCTCAGAGGAAGAGGAGGGCGTGCCTATGGGGGAAGGAGGGGCGACAGGATGGAGCACGGGTGAGTCGATGTGCACCGGGGGGCTGTGGTGGAGAAGGATTGTACCAGGTGAGCCGACAGTTGGGTGCCAATCGGGAGGATCCAAGGGTGGCAGATGCACTAATGGAGAATACCAAGGATCGGGGTAAAACTCCCAAGGCAGACGAGATGGGGTGTAGGGTAGCCGCAAAGGAGCCAAAGGTGGCAGGATCGCGAAAGGTTCGCAGGCGGGGCTATAGAGGTAGACAGCACGGTCTTCACCGAAGGGAGTGAGCATATTGATATCGATCAAGTAATCGCGATCAATACGGCTACGTCCAGGCAAAACAGGGAGGTCGGGTGGTACTCTCAAAACACAGCTGACAATGAGGGTGATCATCCCACCACAACAGATAGAACCAGAATTGGCGCGGCTAACAGCAAAAATTTCGTGGATGATCCAATGAGCGGCGTTTATGGGCATAGGGATGGGCCCGTGGATCCTGTCATCGGACATGGCATAGAGAAAGAAGAGCTCATCCCTAGATACAGTGGACACATCCACGCGGGCGAAAACAGTGTTGGCGAGGATGCAATGGGCGAGGCGGTAACACGGGTGAATAATGTAGGAGGCAAGAGCCTCGGGTGGAAAGGTGGGGTATCGGGTAAATCGTTGCCAAACACCATCAGCCCGGAATTGAGAGTAGATGTCAGTTCGATCATGGGTCGAATGTTCGGAATTAATATCGGGGTGACGGCGATTGAGGATATTGTTCAACTCGATGAAACCCAGAGAAAAGTCGCAGTTGAAAGCGCGGAAGGAGAAACCCCCATCAAACAACTCGAGGGAACATAGGAATTCAAGCGTGAGATTTCTGTGTGTATGAGCATGGATGTAAGAGAGGGTGTGGCACCCGATACAGTTGAAAATTCTGGCGACGCCATTCGAAAGCCCTAGAGCTTCGAGTGTGGGGCGATCGGTGAAGAGTGTAGGCCTCATCAGGCGATGAAGTAGTGCTCGCAAACGGTCAGACTGTTCTTCCGTAGAAGGGTTTATGCCAAGGAAAGAGGGGGAAAAGGGGCCGTAGAGCGGATCACGGCGCGAAGATGATGAAATCTCTTTCCCTTTCTTAGACATGGTGACAATGTGGGTGGTGAAAATGAAAGTGGAGGCGTGCCTACGATGAATATAGAGCAAGTGAAGCAGGTACAACACCAATTAAGGATATTACAGATAAAGTAAGAGATGTGTAGAGTGGAAGAGTGTTACCCATCGATGTAGCAAGACCAAGCTCCCGGGGGACTCGTGTAGTGGGACAAAACAATTTGGGAAGCCGCCGCTCGCTGATCCGACAGGAAATAGATTTTCGAAAATTTTGGGCCTAGGGTTAGGGTTTGGGTGTTTTGACGATTGAATGTCGACGATGGCGAGGTGGTGGTGGTGGGGAAGTATGGGAGTGAGTGGGGACGAGGGTTTAGGGGCAGTGTGTTGGGTGGAGGAGGTCGATTCGGCAGTTGGAGGGCGTGAAACCGCATGAAGGGGATTTTTGGGGGTCAGGTGGCGGTTGCCGTGCGGTAGTGGTATTTATAGGGGTGAAACTGAACCGATCGGGTGAGTTCTCACCCGATCGGGTAGGCAAATTTCGAAAGTTCCTGTCGGCCAACAGCTACAGGTGAACTAACCGGGTGAATAGTCACCCGATCGGTTGACCGTTTCCCAAATTTTTCCCGAGAATGGGGGGTTGCTCACCCGGTCCCCTCAACCGATCGCACTCTAACTCAATCGGTCGGTTGATATTCCCCAAAAATTTCCCGAGAATTCTCCCCAGATCACACGGTCTGTCACCCAGTCTCTCCATTCTTCAACCGATCGGTTCATTTTGGGGACAGATTTCGGCTTGTATCTGATACATCCCAACCGATCGGGTGAGTTATCAACCGATCGGTTGGGGCTTTGTTTCCTGCAAAAACCAACAGATAGTCTAAGTCCCTGAACGGATGTTCTCGCGGCTGATTTTATTTATAAAAATAGATAAAATAAAGTCAAAAATAACACTAAAAAGTGGGGCAAAAGTTTAGAGCATGGGTTGCCTCCCATGAAGCGCACTTGTTTAACGTCGTTGGCTCGACGCCTCTAACGGTGGTCAATTTGGATCCGGAGGGTTAGAGGAAGGGTTGTTGCTCGTTGGGGATCCGACCAGAGAGAATTCTGGTTCTCCAACTGCATAGTGCTTCAGACGCTGTCCGTTGACCTTAAACGGCTCATCCCTTCCCATTATCTCGATAGCCCCATGCGGGAAAACCTTGGTGACGCGGAACGGTCCCGACCACCTTGACTTGAGTTTTCCAGGAAAGAGCTTCAGCCTTGAGTTGAATAGGAGAACTAAGTCCCCTTCTTTGAATTCCCTCTTCAAGATTCGCTTATCGTGCCACCGCTTCAGCTTCTCCTTGTAGATCTTGGCGTTCTCATAGGCATTGAGCTGGATTTCGTCGAGCTCGTTGAGTTGCAAATGCCGGTGCACTCCTACCTTCTTGGTGTCGAAGTTCAGATTCTTAACTGCCCAATATGCCTTATGCTCCAATTCCACAGGAAGATGGCAAGCTTTCCCATAGACAAGCCGGTATGGAGTTGTGCCGATAGGAGTTTTAAATGCCGTCATGTAGGCCCAAAGCGCGTCAGGAAGCTTTGATGATCAGTCCTTTCTAGAATTGGCCACCGTCTTTTCTAGTATGCTTTTAAACTCCCGGTTAGAGACTTCCGCCTGACCGCTGGTCTGCGGGTGGTAGGCACGCCCCACCCGGTGTTGTACCCCGTATTTTTTTAAGAGGGCCTCAAATTTCTTCTCTACAAAGTGGCTCCCTCCGTCACTGATCAGGACACGAGGTACACCGAACCGTGGGAAGATGTTGCTTTTAAAGAACTTGGCCACCACTCTGGAATCGTTGGTTGGACTGGCCATCGCTTCAACCCATTTCGACACGTAGTCTACAGCCACCAAGATATACTGGTTCCCCGAGGAGGAAGGGAACGGTCCCATGAAATCCACTCCCCATACATCGAAGATTTCTATCTCCAGGATGTAGTGCTGAGGCATCTCATTCCTTTTGGAGATACTCCCAGCACTTTGGCACTTATCGCAGGCTTGGACATAAACATGTGTGTCTCTGAAGAGTGTAGGCCAGTAGAACCCGCTTTGGAGAATTTTTGCGGTGGTCTTGTAGGTGCTCGCGTGCCCTCCACATTACTGCCCATGGCAGTGGGAAATGATAGAGGTAGCCTCAGTTTCAGGGACTCATCTTCGTATCACCCCATCATTGCAGGTTTTGTATAGGTGGGGGTCATCCCAATAAAATTTGCGGACCTCATGGAAAAACTTCTTCTTCTGCTGAAAGCTCACATTATGGGGGATGATGGCACAAGCCAGATAATTTGCGATGTCGGCGTACCAGGGGGTCCAGGAGGAAGAGACAGAGAAGAGATGCTCGTCAGGGAGTGAATCATCGATCGGTGTAGCATTTAAATCGAGAGTGGGCATCCTGGACAGGTGATCGGCAACAACATTCTCCGCCCCCTTCTTGTCTCTGATTTCCAGGTCGAATTCCTGGAGGAGGAGGATCCATCTAATGAGACGTGGCTTAGCTTCTTTCTTGTTCAAAAGGTATTTAAGAGCCGCGTGGTCCGTGTGCACGATCACCTTGGCGCCAATGAGATATTGTCGGAACTTATCCATGGCATAGATCATCGTGAGCAATTCCTTTTCCGTGGTAGTATAATTTCTTTGGGCGGCATCAAGGGTTTTGCTCGTATAATATATGACATGAAGATTTTTATCCTTCCTCTGCCCCAAGACGGCACCAACCGCATAATCACTAGCATCACACATCAGCTCAAAGGGTAGATTCCAGTTTAGTGGCTGTATTATGGGTGCGGAAACCAAAGCTTGCTTCAAAGTGCGGAAGGCCTCCATACACTCCTCGCTGAAGACGAAAGGCGCGTCCTTCACGAGGAGTTGGGTCAGCGGCCTGGAAATCTTCGAGAAGTCTTTTATGAAGCGGCGATAGAATCCCGCGTGTCCTAAGAAACCACGGACTCCTCGAAGATTGAGCGGTGGTGGAAGCTTTTCAATCACTTCAACTTTAGCCTTATCAACCTCTATTCCCCTCGAAGAGATGACGTGCCCCAGCACAACTCCTTCTTGGACCATGAAGTGGCACTTCTCCCAGTTCAGGACTAGTCCCTTTTCTTGACATCTCTCCAGGACCTTAGTTAGATTACTCAGGCACGAGTCAAACTTAGTTCCATAGACGGAGAAGTCGTCCATGAAAACTTCCATGATGTCTTGGGAGTAGTCGGAGAAGATAGCGGACATGAGTCTTTGGAATGTAGCAGGGGCGTTGCAAAGTCCGAACGGCATTCTTCTATAGGCATACGTCCCGAATGGGCAAGTGAAAGTCGTCTTCTCCTGGTCATCGTTATGAATTGGGATCTGAAGAAATCCTGAATACCCGTCCATGAAACAGAAATAATTATGCTTCGCCAGTCTCTCGAGCATCTGGTCAATAAAGGGGAGAGGGTAATGATCCTTCCTCGTAGCCTTGTTCAGCTTTCTATAGTCAATGCACATCCTGTACCCCGTGACGGTCCTCGTTGGTATTAGCTCGTTCTTCTCATTGCGAACCACCGTCATTCCTCCTTTCTTGGGTACGACGTGCACCGGGCTAACCCAGCGACTATCGGAGATAGGGTATATAATACCGGCATGTAGAAGCCTAACAATCTCCTTCTTTACAACTTCCATCATTATGGGGTTCAGCCTCCGCTGTGGCTCAATCGAGGAGGCTTGCTCATCTTTAAGCAGAATTCTGTGTGAGCAGAGGCCTAAGCTAACCCCCTTTAAATCCTCAATTGCATATCCGAAAACTCCCTTAAATATTTTTAAAACACCAAGAAGTTTGGTCATTTGGTCTTCGGGCAGTGAAGAGTTGACTATGACCGGAAGGGTCGAGCCAGCTCCCAAATATTCATATTTCAGCCCCGGCGGTAATTCTTTCATCTCAACTTCTTGAGGCCCCGACGCATACTTCTCAAGCTGAGCATCCTCAAGGGAAAGGAGTTCTTCGTGGATTTCTCGGAAGCCAGCATCGGGAATCTCACCCTCGGCAGTGGTTCCGCATGGCAAAGTTTTGCAAGGTATAGCGGGAACGATCGAGGAAGGCACCGGGTCTCTTTCGGGCTCATAATAATTGTCCGGGAAGAAGGCTTGTAGGTGAAAACAGGTTTCAATCGTCGATGGTTCCCCACATCTGTTTCTAGCTTCCTCATTGTCCAAAGATCGGGGACGCTCAATAGAAGTCTGCAAGGGATAGATTGATTCCTGTCCACCATAGCCTACAAATCCGGTTGAATGGTTCTCCTGACAAAACTCCGCTGACAACTCTTCTTCACTAAATTTGGGACCAGGGTTGTCAATATACGCCACTTCACCATGAGGAAAGAGAGCTGTTGTGGCAAGGTGGCCCTGCGTATCTCGATATTTCCTCTGACTTTCCACGGCGGCAGACAGGAGGGATAGTATATTCGAAGTATTCAGCGATTCTGCTAAACTCTACGCCAAACAGCGGATATGGTGAGAGTGATCCCAGATGTCTCCTGAAACTGCATGCAACATCCTCGCCGTGGGCCAGGATCTTATACGAAAGGAGAGAGAGAGAGAGAGAGAACTGCACAAGTGGCAAACACGTCAAAAGCACGGGTTGCATAAATGAGAGCCGAAAGTTGCCATGGAAGCACGGTGATTTAGTCAAATAGCACTATACAATTAATATCCACAGTATGTCCAAGTGAAATTGAAAAGTGTAGAGTGCGAAAATCATCGCAAGATAGGGATAAGAGCTAGACACTAGGGTTCAAGAGATCCTGAAATAACAAGCACGTTGCCTCCCCGGCAACGGCGCCATAAACTTGACCGGTGCCCGCCGCGTGGCAGGCAAGGGGTTTAAATATTTGTAACCGCAAGCGCACGGTGTTGTAGTGTGGCTTGGGGGTCGAACACAGGGAGGCTAGGATGTGCTTGTGTCAAGGAGGACCAAAATCACCCCGTGGGCGAGCTAGCCCGAATCGGTTGATGGTTGTCACGATATAGGAATTCAAGGTATGAACAATAAGAAAATAAACCCGGGACCTTGGTTTCCACTCCAACGAGCGACTCTCCCCGATACGACATACGGGTAGGATAGCGATCGGAATTAGGGTCTAATGGTGAGACGTTGCCTCCGAAAGTGGTACCGGCATCTCATGGGCCCGATATTCCGGTCGGTGCCCAGGATGATACACCGGACTTCCCGGATTCGATCAGTGGGCACTCCCGTGTCCATTAACACTGATCGATTCCGGGAGCACTAAGCTCGCAACAATAACTCCCAACGTCTCATCCTGCCGCTCCCGCGTGCTAGGATTCGGCGTCTACGCTAAGGGCGTGAGCTATGGCTAGGGAGTCAACCGCCAAGTTTATTCCCCCTTGGCCCAACGGTCAAAGGCGGTCTTTTTCCCGCCGATGACAATGAAACACCCCGCGTAACCGTTAGAAACCTATTCCCTATCGATTTCCTAACCCTATGGATGCATCGGGAAGAGCCCCCGAAGGGGTTTCCACCAAAATCCCAGATTTGGGAACTACTCACAAAAATTCATTAAAAAGCGATCTAAATGAAAATGAACCGTTGGAATCATAATCAGACGATAGGAATGCGGAAGTAATAGAGTAATTAAGACAATACTAAAATTTGAGAAAGATCCGACAACTTACAAAAGAACAGAAATTACAGCCGTCACAATAGGAGAAAACAGTAAAAACTAGCAGCTCCCCCCGTTTCTGGAACCCTAGGGGTTCTATTTATAGACTCTCGTATCATCCGATCGGTTGACAAGTCAACCGATCGGGTGATCCGTTACAGATAATGAACAGAAAATGGCGAGCTTTCACCCGGTCATATGAACCGGTCGGGTGAGTTCTTGGAGTGACCGGTTGGATCTTGGCCCCATCGGGTGAAGTGATCGGTTGGGTGCCCGTGTCTTCATCTCCTCAGCATCAGCTACAGATGAACCAATCGGGTGAGAGTCACCCGATCGGTTGGAATTTTGCTCGAAAAGACAGAGCACAGGCACCCGCTGAACCGGCCTGTGAACCGGTCGGGCGACTTCTACTTGGGCTCCGGCTGAGACCGGGTGGTGCACGCGTGCATCACCCGATCGGTTGGAGATGGCCAACCGACCGGGTGAGGGGCTGAAATATGTATTCTTTGACGTTTGACCCCCTGGATCACGCGTGACTCCTCCCGTTGCCCCGGGGACTTGAGATATCGTCATTAAACGTCTCCTACGCGGCCAATCTCCTGCAAACATGGAGAAACAAAGAAAAGTGAAAGAAAACGAGAAAATACGAGAAAACGAATAAAAGACGGCGGAAAACACGGAGAAACACAAAAGAAAACGTGCGTGAATATATGAAATATAAACCCACGTCAAACAACCTAGCAGTTCTAAAAGTATGCGATGACATGGCAGTTTAAGATATGAATGCAACAAGTAGTAAAGTGCGTCGAGTATGACATGGCAACAGGTTATACGTGGCAACAAGTTATACATGGCAAGGGAAATCATTCACATGGATTTTTTTTACAAGTCAAGTAAACATGTCGTGCTCAGAATTTACGCCTTACAGCTGAAGTGGTTGTACAGGCACACTTCTACGCTGATTGGTCGCTTAACCCTACCCCTCCACGTGTAATCGGGCATTGGCTTTTGACCAACACATGTAGCCCGCTTCTGGATCACGAGCCAGGAAATACATTTGGCATAGGGTTGTGCCTGCAACGTAGGTGCCTAGCCTCAACAAGTCGGGCATTGGCTTTTGACCAACACATGTAGCCCGCTTCTGGATCACGAGCTAGGAAATACATTTGGCATAGGGTTGTGCATGCAACGCAGGTGCCAAGAATCAATAAGTCGGGTATTGGCTTTTGACCAACACATGTAGCCCGCTTCTGGATCACGAGCCAGGAAGTGTATTTGGCGTAGGGTTGTGCCTGCAACGCAGGTGCCTCGCCTGACAAGGAAGTACGTAGCGTGTGCTACGAATGCAACATTCAAGCATGCATGACATGGCATGGCAAGTTATAATTTAAGAGTGTACAGATAAGGGATTTAAATGTGACAGGCAGAGCGCAAGTAAAGAGCATGCAGTTATGAAAATTTAAACATGACAGGCAGAAATGCATGAATGACATGGCAGGGTGACAGATCTAGCTTCGTTGTCAAGCTAGATCTTAAAATTGCGTCTAGGCGAGTATCATTTCGTCGCCTAGTCTCTTTTACGCCTAAAACAAGAACTGGCCTAAAGCATGGCCTAAACAAAGAACTGGCAAGTTTCACTTGCCTGCAATCAATCGTTCGGCAAATATCGTCCAACCAGTCCAGTCTACCTATGTGCTCAGATCCACCAGCCTACTGTCCCAAATTAAGTTATCTTTATTAGTGAATTATCAGACAACCAAAATACCAATTTTTATCTTGTTTAACAGGGATGGGTTGGGAGTCCTAAGTGTTCAGAAATTTACCCTTATACGAAGCGAGAGCTACACTGGCGTCGGGTAGCGACGCCAGGGGTTGAATTATCAGATGTGTGCGACATTTCACTACACAGCAGTGATCAGCGTCAATGGCGGACGAAAGTGACAACGAATGGCGACCAGCCGGGTAGCGGCACGATCACCGAACAGTGACCTGAAGGGGGAGGACAGCCGAACGGCGGTCGACGACGTCGGGAAGACACGGATAGCGGATAGCGTGTTCCTACAGCCTGCTGTCGAGTTGTGCATGGCAACGGCACGGGGAGAGGGGTTGATCGACAGATCAGAGAGCTAGGGGCCGAAGTGTGTGGAGAGGGCAGTCCAGGGAAGTTGCGGTAAGGGGGTCTTTGCAGTACGGCAGTTGTATGGGCTACCGTGAGAAGAACCATCGGATCTAATGGAGGAAGGGGGTGGTCGGTAATGAAGTCCGGCGGTGCTCGACCTAGGGTGGTGGCCGGAGATGGTGTTCAGACTATTTGGGCATGGCCTTGGCTGTGTAGAGAGTGGCCGGTGCAATGGTAGAGGGGGCCGAGGTCCGTTGTCGTGGGGGTGGTCGGAAATTGAGCAAGGGTGGCCGGAATCAATGGGGATGCGGCTGTGCTTTGGGTTGCGGTAGCTTTGTGTGCGGAGAAAGAAGGTCGACAGCTTGTAGAGGGAGAGGAGGCGTTCGTGGAGGAGGAGGGTCGGCGAGGGTGGCCGAGGTGATGGCCGACGGCGGCCTTGGCCAAGGAAGATGACCGGCGGCTGAGTATAAGGTGATGGGCGGTGTTTGCTCGGGGGATGTCCGGATATCTTGTGATGTCGTGGGGTTGTGGAAGAGTGAGCGTTTAACGGCGGCAAGAGGTGGCTTCCGGCGGTGGATGCCGGAGGAGAGGAAGTCGAGGCCGCGGGTCGGAGGGGAGGCCAAGGTTGGTGGCGGCTGTGTTTCCCTAGGGTTAGGTTGCGTAAGGGTTTCTTGGTGAATGGTTGTGCTATGTGGACAAAGAAAAGTGTATAGTTAAATGGTTGGGAAGAGTTAATGTGAGAGGGAGGGAGTAGAGATTAGTTTAACTTAGGGTGAAGATAGCTAGAAAGAAATCAACATGATATGTTGATCCAATGGCTTAGATTAGATCAGATTTAATTAAGATTTAAAACAGGAATTAATTAGGCTAATAAACAAATGATAGAGATTAGTGTGAAAGGCTAACCAAACGGTGTCCGAAAAATATAATAAAAATACTGGGACGATCGTGTCGACGAGAGAAACAGAACAAAGAAGATGGATCACAATTTCGACGACGAGAAACGAAACTAAAAATAGAAAGGCCTCACGACAAAAGTGAAAATCGTGATGTCTCTTCAAACAAGGTCAAATCGTGGGAGAACGACCCGTGAAATGACGTTCCAAATTAACACCACAATTTTAATACTCTCAGAGAGGGTCACAACGGCATATCACCCTATAGGATTCGGATACAGACAAAGTCTAAAATAAATACGTGCACGGACAAGACTACGTGCACGTAAAGCGTATATAGGATACGGGGTCCCAAGGCGACCGTAATTCAAAGTTGGGCACACGTCGGGGGTTGGCTTGCTAAGGATGCAACCAAGTGCTACGGCCCTAACGACTCAACGACACGACTCCCACACAAAGCAACAAAACCAATCAGGTACCCGAAATTGCTATACTCACAGCTGTATAACGAATAGTGGGTACCGGCCGTTACAAGCATCTGCCCAATGCTTGAAACGGTCCTGCGTGATCCTCAGCTTCTCCTGGATGGTCCTCACAACATCCACAGCCTCCACGATTATCTCTGGCCCTAACAGCTCCCTATCTCCAATGTCATCCCAGCTTAGTGGCGATCGACATTTCTTCCCGTATAGCGCGGCAAATGGTGACATGCCAATACTCGCCTGGTAGCTGTTATTGTAGGCAAACTCCACATGATGGAGATGATCCTCCCAAGATCCCTTGAAGTCCAACATGCACGCTCTCAGCATGTCCTCCAAAATCTGAATCGTCCTCTCTGACTGGCCATCCGTCTGCGGGTGGTACGCGGTGCTGAAACTCAGACTCGTACCCAAGCTCTTCTGCAGACTCTACCAAAACTGAGACGTGAATCTCGTGTCTCTGTTCGACACGATACTCACGGGGACTCCGTGAAGTCGCACGTTCTCCTGCATGATTCACGTTACATCACTATCTAAACTAGGAAAAGGAAATAAAAACGGAGAGTAAAAGGATTTACCTCCATATATCTCCTTGCTAGTGTCTCAGTGGACTATCCTACTCGGAAGGGAATAAAGTGTGCGGATTTGGTCAATCGGTCCATGATCACCCAAATCACGCCATTCTGCTTCGGACTCCGAGGTAGTCCAGTCACAAAATCCACAGTGATGTGTTGCCACTTCCACTCCGGAATCGAAAGCGGTTGTAGCAACCCTGCCGTACGCTGATGCTCCGCCTTTACCTGCTGGCATACCAAACACTTGGCTACGCTCCGAGCCACACTCCGCTTCATACCATGCCACCAATAGTTCAGACGAAGATCCTTGTACATCTTGGTGCCACCCGGATTCACAGAATACGGCGAACTGTGTGCCTCAACCAATAACTCCTCTCTAATAACCCCAGCTGGCACACACACCCTGGCTCCAAACCTCAGCAGCCATCCTCATGAATCCGAAAGTCAGTCCGCAGACCGGCTTCTACCTGCTCCCGAATCTTCACCAGCTTCGGATCACCAGCCTGACCTGCCTTGATCCGATCCACGATCGTCGACTGTATTTGCATACACATCAACGACAAATCCTCTCCAGGAAGCACGATCTCAATACCAGACTCGCAAAAATCCTGCTGCAACCTCCACTGTGAAGTCAACATCATCACCGTCGGAAGTCTGCTCAACGCATCCGGAACCACATTCACCTTGCCAGGGTGATACTGCAAGTCGATCTCATAATTTGCCATGAGCTCCAACCATCGACGATGTCGCATGTTGAGCTCCTTCTACGTAAAGATATACTTCAAGTTTTTTTGATCAGTGAAGATCTTCACCTTCTCACTCAGCAAGAAATGCCTCCAAATCTTGAGCATAAATACGACTGCAACCAACTCCAAATTATGCATCGGGTAATTCTTCTTATGAGCCTTAAGCTAACGAGAAGCATACGCAACCACGTGCCCATGCTGATGCAAAACACAACCGAGACCTTTGCCAGAAGCATCGCAAAAGATCTCAAATCCTCCACTCCGATCGGGCACAGCAAGAACAAGGGCAGTCGTTAATCTCTCCTTCAGAATAGAAAAGGCCTCCTCGCAATCATCAGACCAGACGAAAGATACATCCTTCCTCGTCAGTCGAGTCATCGGCTCAGCAATCCGAGAAAAGTCCTTAATGAAACGCCAATAATA
The DNA here is from genome assembly GCA_030789695.1 of Scilla litardierei. Taxonomy (NCBI): domain Eukaryota; kingdom Viridiplantae; phylum Streptophyta; class Magnoliopsida; order Asparagales; family Asparagaceae; genus Scilla; species Scilla litardierei. The sequence goes on along the minus strand of CM061131.1, from coordinate 81,396,412 downwards.
ACCTGCAAGCCCAAGGAAACTCCGGATCTCAGACGCTGACTGCGGGACCAGCCACTCTCTGATAGCCTTAATCTTCTCAGGATCCACTGATATTCCATCTCCTGACACCACGTGCCCAAGAAAAGCAACCCTATTAAGCTAGAACTCGCACTTGGAATACTTAGCATACAAACGATGCTTCCTCAAAATCTCTAATACTGTCCTCAAGTGCGATGCATGCTCTTCCTCCGACCTTGAATAGATCAAGATGTCGTCAATAAAGATAACGACAAACTTATCTAGAAGGTCGTAGAAGATCAGATTTATCAGGTTCATAAAAACTGCAGGCGCATTGGTTACACCGAAAGGCATAACCACGAACTCGTAGTGACCATACTTCGTCATGAACGTTGTCTTCTAAATATCTTTCTTCCTCACCTTCAGCTGGTGATAGCCACTCTTCAGGACCAACTTAGAGAACACTCTTGATCCTCCAAGCTGATCAAATATGTCATCTATACGAGGCAATGGATATCGATTCTTGACGGTAACGACATTCAGCTCCCTGTAGTCCACGCACATGCGACGCGAACCATCCTTCTTCTTCACCAGCAACACCGGTGCTCCCCACGGAGACACACTAGGATGAATATAACCCTTCTACAAAAGCTCATCCAGCTGCCTACGCAATTCCTCCAACTCAGCTGGAGTCATATGATACGGTGCCTTCGAAATGGGCTACGCTCCCGGAATAAGATCGATCGAAAACTCAAGAGCTCAATCGGGCGGCAGTCCAGACATCTCCTCGGGGAAGACGTCGTCGAATTCTCGCACCACAGCTGGTCTACTCTACTCCATCTGTATGGCTACGATCTCCACCGGCTTGGCCCGAAATCTGACAGGACCAAGCAAACTGCTGCCTCCACTGAACTCAAACACCGGATGACCTGGGATCTCGAACACCACCTTCTTTCGTCGGTAATCGATCGTGGCGTAGAAACTCCCAAGCCAGTCCATCCCAAAGACGGCATCATAGTTGATGATGTCGTAGACAATAAAGTCAGTGTAAAGCTCATGTCCACAGACCACCAAAGGGCAAGAATTGCAACCACGATGCACTGAGATCACGACATTCCCTGTAACGATATCCCAACTCTTGGGAAGAGGGGAAGTCGACAAAGAATGCTTGTCCACGAAGCTCTGGGATATAATGCACATCGATGCACCAGAGTCGAAGAGGACTCGTGCAGGAAATGTGCAAACCAAAATCACATCTAGCAAACAATCTAACAATCAAATCCTATTCTAGCAAACATAACATATTCTAACAGCCAAACAAATTCTAGTGAACAAGATCAACTAAGGAAAGGAAAAAAAACTAGACAGAGGGTTACCTGCAATAACCTCATCCACCGCCTCAGTCTCAATTGCAGTCATCAGGAAAGCCTGCCTCCTCGGCTGAAGAGCCTGCTGAAAAGCCTGCTTCTGTGGAACAAGGCCTGCTCCACGTCCAGCAGGTATCGGTGCTCTCTGCTACTGAACTCCATTCGGTGCTTTCCGCAGTTGATTTGCATGCCGACAATCCTTCGCTGCATGCGTAGCATCGCCACAAATCAAGCACTGGCCCAGAAATCTTCTGTACTACTCCTTGATGTGACCAGTATTGCCGAAGAAATGGCAAGTCTTCAGAGTAGGCCCACCTGGCCTTTTGAACTGCATCGACTGGTTTGGCTTGAACCCAGGCCTAACCACTACTCTGACCTGCTCCATAGGCCTCTTCACAGCTCCAGAAGTCTGTCCTCTCTTCTGGCTCGCAATCAGCTCCTGCCTCCTAGCAGCTTCCAGCAACTTCTGATAAGACTCCAAATCTGACGAAGACATCAGGCTCTGCAAGTCTAAGGAAAGACCCTGCAGAAACCTCTGAGCTCTTTCCTCGGCATCCTGCACCATCTTCGGTGTGAAGCGACTCAGCCTAGTGAACTCCTGATGATAGTGGTCCACCAATAGATTTCCCTGCTTCAGATCAATGAATCACTGCAACATCTCCCTCCTGGCAGCCTTCGGGAAATACTCCTCATCGAACCTAGCCTTGAAAGTAGCCCAAGGAATAGGTCTCACCAACAGCTCCTCCTCTGCATCCCACCAGCGGCGGGCATCATCCTTGAGCTGTTTCTTCACCAAATCAACCCATCCAGCTGGGTTGTTCTTCGACATCCTCAGATTGTCCTCTGTATTCCGGATCCACTCCTCTGCAGCCAACGGTCCTTCAGATCCATCAAAATAGGTCAGGCCCAGCTCCCGAAACTGCTTCGCTCTTGGCTCGAAGCGAGGGGCATTCTGGAGCATGCACTGATGCACCTACATCATCTGATGCATCATCCTCATGACTTCAACATTGGTGGACTCTCTATCCGGCACCGCTTCACGGTCGGGCCCACCACCAGCTCGGGTCTGTCGTCTTCCAGCCATCTAATGACATAGAAAACGAATAAAATTAGACTCAAAGCTTATGACTTGGATGTTTTAATTTATTTAATGGACGTTCTATAATCATTATCATTGTTTCGATAATTCGCAGTTGCAAGAGGACCTGCATGGGCCACCAAGAAAACCGGTTACACCCCGCTTCCCATAAACGGAAGGCGATGCGTGATGAGGTCCGCTCAGACTTGGAGCTATGAGGCTACAAGTTTGATAAGCATCTGAAAAAGACACTTCAAATATCCAGGTCCTTGCAACCACGAAGCGAGACAAAGATAATAATAATTTAAGCGGAAATAAAACTCCACCAAAAACATCCAGATTTTTACAAACATTCAGAGACAAGTCGTAAAGGAAAAGTACAAGAGTCTGAAAAAGAGGCCTAAAGCATGGCCAACATAATACATAACATCAACATGAAAAGAGAGGTGCTACACATCGACATCCTAACAGCGACTAAGCAAAAAGTGACAACAACAAGAAGGAGCTCTAGGACTGGTCCCCAGTGTCCTCAAACTCAACACCTGCAACCTGCACGTTCTCGGCTACGGACTCTGGCTCACAACCTAACATGTGACGCCCAAAAGAGAAAAGGGGCACATGTCAGCAAAGTCTCCAAGGAGACTTTGTGTAAGGAAACTAAAAAGAAAGGAAACAACATAGCAGTTCTAAAATATGCGATGACATGGCAGTTTAAGGCATGGATGCAACAAGTAAGAAAGTGCAACAAGTATGACATGGCACAAGTATGACATGGCAACAAGTAAGACATGACAAGGGTGGCAAAGCTACTAACATTCACAAGGATTTTACAAGTCAAGTAAACACTTCATGCACAGAGTTTACGCCTTACAGCTGACGTGGCTGTACGGGCACACTTCTACGCTGAGTGGTCGCTTAACCCTACCCCAATCCCAGAGTTTACGCCTTACAACTGAAGTTGCTGATCTGGCATACTTCTAAGCTGAGTGGTCGCTTAACCCTACCCCTCTACGTGTAATCGGGCATTGGCTTTTGACCAACACATGTAGCCCGTTTCTTGATCACGAGCCAGGAAGTGTATTTGGCTTAGGGTTGTGCCTGCAATGCAAGTGCCTAGCCTCAACAAGCAAGTACAAGTAGCATGTGCAACATTCAAGCATGGATTGTCATCAAGATGCATGGCATGGCATGGGTACAATTAATGTGCATACAGATAAGAAAATTAAATGTGACAGGTAATAATGCATGAATGACATGGCAGGGTGACAGATCTAGCTTCGTTGTCAATCTAGATCTTAAAGTTGTGTCTAGGCGAGTATCATTTCGTCGCCTAGTCTCTTTTACGCTAAAAATGGGGAATGGCCTAAAACATGGCCTAAACACAAGTTGGCAAGTTTCACTTGCCTGCAATCAATCGTTCTGAAAATACCGTCCAACCAGTCCAATCTACCTATGTGCTCGGATTCACCAACCTACAGTCCCAGTTTAAATTATCTTCGTTAGTGATTTATCAACCAATTAAATTACTGATTTTTATCTTCATTTACATGCATTGGTTGGGGGTACTAAGTGTTCAGAAAATTACCCTTACACGACGCGAGAGCTACACTGGCGTCGGGTAGCGACGCCAGGGGTTGGAATAATAGAAAGCGCTCCTAATCCAGATTTCAAAATTAGATTCCACCCTTGCCAATCCTCGAACAGCAATGAGATCAGTGAATAGATTCCAAACATCGAGCAAAGTGATCGGTAGATGTTTTACGGCTCCCGGGAAGCCGTAACAACGAACGGGGATGAACGGGTCGACGTACACGAAGACTACGACGTTGAGCGTCGTAGGGGATGATCGTGACGTTGGGAAACACCCCTAGGAGAGGTAGAGGACTGTCAGAGAGATCCCACAACGAGAGGGAACGATGGAAGACGATACGACGCATGGCAACGTCGTAAAAACACGAAACAGCGAGATGGCTCACTGTTTCTAGGCAATGGCGGCCTGAAGGAGGCCCACGGTGGTGCATATGGTCAGAGGGGAGTCGGGGGCGTCGGAGGGGGCGCGGGCGGCGGCGCAGCGGCTGCGCTGCTGCTTGCTGTGGCTGCTGCTGCAAAAAACGGCGGAGAGCAGCAGCAACGCGGCGGTTGCGGGGCGGTTCACGGCGGCCTGAGGGAGGAGATGGGTCGGGGCGACTGCGGACGGTGAGAGGAGACCGCCGGCGACGGGTTTTGGTCGGAGGAGATGGGTGAAGTCGGGCTCTTGGGGTTTTACATGAATAAAAACCCTAGAGCCGGCGGCTATGATGTTTTGGCTGTGAAAAAAAAAGGCTAACCTAGGTTAATATTAAATAAAGGAGGGCTCACGTGAGTAGGGCTATCTAATAGGGTAGAGGGGCTGAACGTGGTGATAGGTTAGGGCTTTTAGTTAGGGTTTTTAAATTTGTTATAATATTATTATTAAACCCCAAATTCTCTTACCCTCTCTCTCTCACCAGTGTTGTGTGCGGCTAAGTGGGGGGTTAAAAAGGACTAAGTCAAAATTAGGGGAAGATTAAGAGTATTAATAAATAATAGGGGATAAGTGCCATATGATACTTAGGGTTAAATTAATATTAGGTTGGGCAAAAATTGAAAGTAGGTCAAACGAAGCCCAAAAATCGTAAGATAAATACTGGGGTGACAGCACGGATGACAGAAACGCAACTAAGAAGACAGATCACAATTTCGACGACAAGAAACGAAATTAAAAATAAAAAGGCCTTACGACAAAAGTGAAAATCGCGACGTCTCATCAAACAAGGTCAAATCGTAGAAGAACGACCCGTGAAATGACGTTCCAAATTAATTCCACAATTTGATACTCTCCGAAAGGGTCACAACGACATATCACACTATAGGGTTCGGATACAAACAAGTTCTAAAATAAACACGTGCACGAACAAGACTACGTGCACGACGAAGCGTACAATCGAAAGCTGACCATTACACCAACCACATACTCTCCTATTTCCATATAAAGCTAAGCGTTAAACGATCGCCTCCCTGAGTTCGACAATATTTCTATACTATAGCGCACCGTGCACTTGCGGTGATTTGTGCCCTCGTGGTATAAACCCGGGGACCAAACATCATTGCATCGGGTGTCGAACACTGGGAGGCGATGTCTCAATTAGAGAATAGTGTCAAGCTTCGTATAGCTGTGGTATCGAGGTCTCAAAACTAGGAGAGCGATTGAACTAAGGGGGAATTAGTTATGTAACGCCCCACTCCAAAGGATACCCGGGAAGTACGAATCCATTATAGGTATTCCTGTAGAGGCAGGTGCTACGAAGGAGGAAAAGAAAATAAATACAATAGTCAGCAGGTCCACTGCGCACTGATGGGATAGTACATGTAATGTCTCCACACAAACATCCAAAAACATAAACTACAAGACATATAAATACTTAGAAACCCAAGAAACACTTCATTTACCATATATCATCAACGTACATATACATCATCATAGGCATCAATACATCAGTAGCTCACCTCACAAAAAAGCCCAAAAGTACAATATCCCTCACCTTTCCCCCCACCAACCAATCTTACACTCGAACACCTCAATCATATCTCCAACTCCATCTCTGCCACCAACTCCAACACCGAAAAACAATGGTGGGGCACGTCAATGCGTGACCCAGTAGGAATTCCCAACTCTAATGGCATATTATTCAACCAGCAATGCAACATTGCCAGGCATAATTAGATACAAGTAAGCTAAAGAAAGCATGCATAGCATGGCATATAGTAAATGAACTACAACACAAGCTATAAAGAGATGAATTGCATAAAGTGAATACAACTACAAGGAAGACAATAAAGTAAGTGCACAATTGAGTAAGGGAAGAAAGGAAACTAAGTAAAAGAAATAACCAAAAGTAACGGCACCTAAAATAACCAACAACTGATGAATCTTAAGTTATGCATCACTTGGCTCATAGCCCTATCATATCATCTTATATCAAATGACCCATAGCATTTTATTAAGTTATCTCACTTTCATACTAATAGGCTCGTGGCCATATTCCCTCTTGATGTTCCAATCCCAAATTGTACTTAGAATGAATGACATGCAAAATAACCACTTAACACACACATATCACAAGTCACAATACATATACCAAACACTTACTAAGCACAAACATACATAACCCCAGCACACATACAAGCACATATGTAACACATCTCACATAATATGCAATGATACATAAAGATGCAATGCAATGGATGCAACATGAAATGCAATGCAAGAGATCCCATAAGTATGTCGGCGTGCATGTGTAAGTGATTCTACTCCGTTATCAATGTGAAGTCACCTAATAGATCAAGAGGTGGCCCAGGACGAATTCCACGCCTCCTACCACGGCACTTTGTCCATGCCCGTGCACTCCACCTTCGTGTCCCTAACAATATCATATCACATCCCATTTCATATTCCATATATAGCCAACAAGAGTCTCAATCAACATCAATAACTAGGGCTACTTCCATAATAAGAGTAACAACAAGCAATATAAGTGAACACGATTAAAGAGAAGTAATGCTGCTAAACATGCACCATACATTGTCCAAGATTATATTGAACTATGTAACAATCATGATTGGAAGTAAGAAAGGCATAGAAGCTAATAGCTTGAGCCAAATCCAACACCTTGCATTTCATCTTGCTGAGAACTGCCATAACTGTCAGGTTTAATGGCAATTTATCCCACATATTTGTATAGAACATAACAATGCAAATGTAAATGAAAGTTGTAGACATGATAGTTCGGGATTCACGTATAACATTTCATGCAGAAATATAAATTAGGTGATTTATGTTGAATTGTTTGGTGGGATCTGTCGAAACTGTTTTTAGACAGATTCTGGGGGCTGTATCAATTGCCATTTTAAGTCATCTTGCAGTTAAAATCTCGAAAACATGCACCAGAGGAAAGTTGTAGAGAATGTTGTTAACTTTACAACGAGACCAAGATCACTAATTTCTGTGTTGTGTGCAGTGACTGAGATCAATTTTACCCAACTGTGTCCAAACTGGATGACAATTAGACATGTTGTAAAGAAAGAATTCTTACTCCTAATTACTGCGCTGAATATGTATCAATTTTTATATGAATCTGGGGTAGGATTTCAAGATCTACACGAACATATTTTTTGCAGAATTTAGTAATGCCTAAATTAAGAGATATACTCAGATGAACAAACAATAGATTCTGTCTACAGATTCAGTCATGAGGTTTGCAAGAAACTAAGTTAATTCATCATGGATTAGCATAATAACCCCTTAGATAAGGGATTCCTACCTCATATGAAGCTTTCATCTTCCTCTAAGAACTCCACACAACTCTATGAGAAAACCCCTTTCCAAGATCTTTCACAAAAGCCTCCAACTTTCTTAAGAAAACTCTCCTCTTTCTCTTCTTCTTCTTCCTTCCTTCTTTCTTTCTTTCTCTTTCTCTTTTTTTTGAGACATGGATAATTCGGTCCAGATTGGAAGGGAGGAGAGAGACATTGAAAATTGAAAAGAAAAAGAAAAGAAGAGAGGAGAAAGTTGTAGAAGAATGTAGTAATTTTTAAGAAAATATCCCATCTACGTGCCCCCTTTATTTACAAGTTTTCCATTCCTTACACTTGGCATCTTACTACACACACACCTAAATTTAATTACAAGTTTGCCATTACTCATTCTCTCTTTGCAATTGCCCTTCAACTTGGAATGTTAATTACATTCCATGCCACTCAACTAATCCCTACACAAAACCCATAAACTTAGATACTTATTTACAAGGCATGCCATCCTTAATAAAGCTAAATGAATAATACCACATTACTACTATCTTAATGAAAAATACCATACTACCACTAAATGAATAAAGCTAAATGAATAATACCACTAGAACTACCCAAATCTTAACACACTACTACTAACATAATCAATCACATATACGTCCATGACATCCTCATTCATACAACCAAATGCATCCAATTAATACATTCATATAGATATACCTTCCCCATATATGCATACAAATAGGCAACCCATAGTGTACTTACTATGCACACTACATATTTACTATGCACACTACACATGTACACACATGTATATACGCATACACACATCCTGGAGCACAAACATGTACACCCTACCGTATATGGCACTAGGGCCATTACAAGTTATAGGAAACAGTTAAGGCTGGTGTATCACCGCTATTATAGGTCTCAAGGTGAATAGGTCTAGCTTCTTAATCCAAGGATTATAGTCATCAATGGTGACTAAGTCCCAATTCTCGTCCTCTCGAAATCTAACCGTGTGAGAGGACTCAAAGAATAGGTTGGACGCCTATCGTAGCCCAGATGGGTCGTCGGTCACTATAATATAAGGTAATTCTAGTGAGTGTGGCCGATGGTTCGTTGGCGATTAGCACTAGATAGTCAACCCTCCATTAAGAGCATCAAATCAAAACCCCGATGGGTCATCGGTAATTGAGATTGTGTAGAACAATTATGGGACGAGTTGAATTAGGCTCTCATTCAACCATATTCCTAGACTATAATCAACTTTGATCGATATTTGGGGCGATCCATCATGCTCAATCCCTACAACAAGGCTCTACATGGCCCTAGCTTTGACGACTACTCACTAATCATGGGATTTATATATGAAGTCAATGCAAAATCAATAATAATGAATCAATGAGAAAATGAGCAGGAAATGACAATCAAACTAACCACAATAGCAACAAGGATTAAGATTAAAACAACTAATTAACAGCAAGGTTAAAAGTCTTACAAGATTTTAGCAGAGAATAACAGTAAACATAGGGAGAAAAAGCTCCCCAAAATTCACCTAGAAAAAGCTCAAAACGGGAGAGATAGATTGAATGCATAACCAACTGAAAAATCCTCTCTATATCATATATAGAGTCTGACGTTTACCCTTTAATGTGTTTCAGTTACACAATGATATCTTCTGGGATAATATCTTAACAAGATATATTATCCTTAACTCATTAACACGTTTTAGTTATGCAGCGATATCATAAGGATAATATCTTATAAAGATACAATATGTGGCAGTTAAGATATATCCTTATTTTGAATTTCAAATCAGATTCGAAATCACGTTTAAAACCATATCCCATCATTACGCTCTTTGTGTGCGACCCAATAGGCTCATAACAGATTGGCAGTGGATCTAATCCCATTAAGAACCAACGAGTCACAATTGGTCTCTAGCAAGACATTATGACTACCCAATTAATATGAATACCGTTAGTCCGATATTAACCTAAAAATAGAACATATCATAATCCTTTTGTCACACGATATCTGATTTGAACACAAGTCATGGATAGTGTCATACTTATATTGTTCAAAGATTTAATTTCTCGACTACTAAGTAGACTGATAATATCAAATGACATTCATTTGAGCACGACCATGCATTTTTCAGTCCAACTATCGAGGGGCCCATTAGATATCTCTTTTATAAGAGAGGGATAAATTCCATATGTTCATTCACTTTTCTCTGCATAATTCACATCATGTTCAATCATAAATTTTATGATTATCTGATTAAAGATAATGTTTGGTTATGTCAAAACATGATGTTCCTCATGTAAGAAACTGTGATGATCTCAGGTCTAAGGATTCTATGCCATAACTATTATGAGATCATTTATGACACAGATCCATGTAATGATCTCATAACGAGTCTATCCAGTACCTTGTTCTCTAACAAGTACCTATAAGTTTGATTTGTATCACCATACATATAATTATCTCATAATTATCAACCAAACTCATACTAGTCTAAATTCATCATTATACCTTTAACGATGAATGACTAGGGATGCGTAGAATAACATAAAATAGCTATTCAAACGTTATTATAATGAAACATGCAAGCAATATAAAAATAACATTAAGAGAAACATTTTATAAATGAAAAAAAATGACACAACACAAAGGTCCAAATATTTGGCGTAGGTCATAACCACTACCACCAGGTGCACGGCCATGTATTCAGTCTTCACACTGTATTAATTCCAGCACGGCCATGTAGCACGGCCGTGCCACTGAGCTACATATCTTCACCTCCAGCTGTTACTTTGACATGGTCGTGCGTGCAACAACACGGTCGTGTTGTCCTGTCTCTTCCTCCTCTAGCCTCCAATCTTGACCATATCTCCTTCATCTCCGTCGTCTTCCCTATTTCGGTCTCTATGTCACCGAAAATGCATCATTTTGGGCACAAATACCTGAAACATAGAGAAAACATCCACAGAGCATCAAAGTAGACAAAATATGATAGAAACAACCAAAAGAGAGACGATGGCACAAAATAAAGGTGGAAAATACGGGGGAGAATGGGCGGAAAAACATGCATAAAATACACCCAACAAGCTCCAAAGGCAGCACGTACATATGGATGTTCGTAGCATTTTCCTCAATACAAACAGTTGTGTGGAAAATCATCTCAAGTCGCAAGGTTTGAAGCTTCATGTAAATTATTTAACACAAAGATGAGTGGGGGCGCGGTCCAAGATCATGTACTCAATATGATTGCGCACAGTGAGGATCTAGCATAGCTTGATTTCGTCTTGGACCATGAGTTGTCTACGGACTTGGTCCCTAATTCTTTTACCCCAAAGTTTGCGCCATTCATAAGTAGTTTTATTATGAACATGATTGAGATTGAACTTCCTAAACTCCTCAACATGCTTTGACAGTTTGAGAAAGGTTTGAAGGACAAGTTATATGCTTTGGTTATAGGCTCTTCTTCTTCCTCCAAGCCTAATGGCAAAATAAAGAAGAAGAAGGTCCTTCAACCAATGAAGGCAATTGAGAAGGGTTAGGGAAAGGTGGTAAAAGGAGGGTCGGCCGAGGTATAGTGCTATTTCTATCATAAGAAAGGGCATTGGAGGCAGAACTGTAAGGTGTTCCTGGAGCAAAAGAAGAACGTGCATACTAATTCCTCAACTTCAGGTATAATTGTTATACAAAGTATAATTCTTTTCATGACTTCTAAATGCATGGTGTATGATACCACTGCGATTTTCTCTTATCTGTAATTGGTTATCGAAGCTGAGAAAGAATAGAAAGCCTGAAAGGAAGAGGACGATCTTAAGGTCAGCAACGGAGCAAGCGTTACTGTTGGGGCCACAGGAGACGTCTGACACACCTTGGCGAACGTCGTCGGCTTGCTTTTGAAGCAATATTATGTTCTTAAATTTTTCATGCAATGTAAACTCCATCTTATGGAAATATATTTACTATCAATAAATGTTATTAACTTATTTCTTTGATGGTAAAATTGCATTAATCTAGGAGTATGGTATATGTATATACTTTGAATGACAATGTTGAATTAATAGTTAATACATGAAAATGCAAAGAAACAAATGAATCTGGTCTGACATAGTAGACAATGGCATATCAAAAAGATAGACTTATGAGTTACATAAAGAGGGGTCTTTATGCCTCTCGAATTATGGGTCATGCGACAATTGCAAGTCTTGCCTCAAAGGGAAGATGACCAAACTCCTTTTATATGACAAAGGAACAGAGTTGGGGAACTCTTGGGTCTCATACATTCAGATGTATGCATACATCAGTCTACATTAACCAGAAGGGATTATTTGGTTATGTTCATTAAAGATCACTTTAAAAAATGGACACATGTTCTTGATGAAACATAAGCCTAATGCTTTTAAGTGATTTAAAGAATGTCGTAACAAGATGGCAAAGTATTAAAATTTTGTTGATTTGATCAAGGAAGAGAATGCCTAAGCCATGAATACTTTGCGTAGTAAGGAGAATGTGATTCTCTCTCAGGTCACACATGAAATCACACTTTGTTTGACGTGGTACAATTCATGAAGAGTGGCGCTGAGTACCAAACTACATCTAAGGGTATGCATTAGAACTTCTGTTTGAAACCCAACAAATGTCGGAACCAGTGGGATAGGCAGAACCGATATTTCAAAACCAGTCGTTAAGAAGTCTAACAGGATTCCTTGAGCCCCTAGGAGATACTACGGCTTTCTCGTAGACTGAGGGGTCAAGGATAGCGTCATGGTTGATGATGATGGTGTTAGCTTCCTGAAAGCCTTTCAGAGTACAGACCCTGAAAAGTGGCCTGATGCAGTAAAATCTAAAATGGATTCCATGCCCATTAATAAGGTATGGACCTTAGTAAATGTACCCAAGGGAAATGTTCCCAATGGCTGTAGATGGGTCTTAAAGGAGAAAGATCGATGCAGATGGAAAAGATAAAAACATGCAAAACTAGGCTGTTTGCAAAACATTTTCACCAGTAAGCAATGCACAAGTCTATCTGGATTTTATACCTGCTATCGCTTATGACTACGAAATCTGGCAGAAGGATGTAAATGTTACATGACTCGGTCAGAAGATCTCAAGGTCAGTAGAAGCAAAAGAATAGCATGTAGATTGCATAAAACTAGTAGCAATTCTTAATTCACCCTCGTATTGTACGTGGATGACATGATTTTTGATGATGAACAAACATTGAGATGTTTAACTCTACCAAAAGGATAGATGTCAAATAATTTATCCATAAAGGACTTGGGAGAACCATCGTTTACACCTGGTGTAAAATAAATTTATAGAGATATATTTGACAGGATGCTGAGTCTCTCCCAGTCCTAGTACATAGACACCATTCTAAAGTGGTTTAGCATGATAAGGGTGGTTTCATACTCGCCATCATGGTATAACTCTTTCAAGAAGATATCTTCAATGACTGACTTGGAGAGAGAGATTATGATTGTGCTTCAGTAATTGGATCTATTATGTATATGGTGATACGTACAAATCCAGATGTCACTTTTACACCCGATGCAGTAAGTCGATATCTATCTGACTTTGGAGAAGGACGCTGAGAGAGTTTAAGATAATTCTCAAGTTCTTACGAAGGACTAGAGATTTGGTCAAGGAACCGAGGCTGCAAAGATATTCTTCGTAGATATCACTTCATGTGTTATATAGAGTCGAAGAAGGATATAAAACTCATGTGTGTCTCTGATGAAGAAAAATTTAGCTGATCCATTCATAAAGGTTCTATCACGTGATTGTCTAGAGAGACTCATGTGTAAAAATGGTATGTGATGCCAGGATAATTGGGTCTGAGTGTAAGTGGGAGATGATGGGAATTGTGTGCCCTGGAGGCCAATTATTTATAATTGGGACATCTTGTTCAAAAATGATAGTATGCTTTCTGGTAATGTTGATCTGAGTATAATCATAATGTTTGTCTACATTTTATACTTAGATAAAGTTCTGAGACTTAGTTCAAGATAGAACATGTAACGAGATGAGGATCTCGATCATGAAGAAGTGTTACGATCGCTAGTTGCATAAGTCTAAAAATGTTCTTAGTCATAGATGCATCGAGAAAGAACATCGATGTCTATGCGTAAAGTAATTGATTTGCAGTTGTCTGAATCACTGGCACTGCTATGATCAAGTGTGGTTGCGCCCGAACGTTGGTGTGGAGCATGACTCATGGCTATGTGTGAAGCATAGTAAGATGCTGGGTATAATCTGAATGTGGCCTTGGCTGTGTATCATTGCGGTTGCGCCCTTGGATGGACTTATGCCGACTGCTTATTTGAGGCTGCAAACCTTGCATGAATTATGGCTCGATGAAGCACATGGCTCATCTATGGATTGCAGCAGTTGCACCCAGTGCGTGAATTCTGACTGCCAAGCAAGTTGCTTTCTTGATGTGTGACTTTGCTTGTTGCCTGACTTGAAGGATTGATCTTGCTTGCTTGGAGAATCTCTTAAAGATTTTGCATGACTTGAAGATGCACAAGAAATATCTTGACTTAGATGCGTGAGATGTTAATGCTTGGAGTATATGCATGCTTGCTTTTTGCTATCTTGCTTGAGTTGGCACTTGACACTTGATAGTTTAAGGTTAGAGTACTTGGAGAAGACTTTGCTTGATGATATCCCCTTGCTTGCATGAGATGTAGATCTTGCTTCTTCAATGGAGATGTAGAGATGCTTGGCTTTGTTAGGCTTGTATATTTGCGTGACTTGAGATGTGGGCTTGCTTTGATGCATGCGATGTTGATGTACAAAAGAAATTCTCCAATGTCTTTGGCCCTAGAACTTTAGATGCTTGGATGTGTGGCATGTAAAGAAGAATAACCCCTTTGTATGACTTATAGGAAGAAGTGCTTTGGTTTTGGACTTTAATGCTTGGAGGTGTTTTTCTCTTTTGCTTGAATTGGTCAATTGCTCTCATCAATGAAGGGAGATAGGAGAGGGGCCTTGAATCTTTGATGATGGAAAAGAGATGGGGCCGGCAAGATGATGGAAGAGTATGTTCGGGCTGGCAAGCTTCTAGGGGTTTGGACTCGTAGAATAATTTCTTTCCTTGGGGGTTTTGGCTTTGAGAATATGGGATATATAGGATGTAGACCCGAAAATTCTAATTTCTATCAAACTCCTCTTTGAGATGAACGGTTGGATAGATGCATTGAAATTGGGATATACATTTCACTAGGACAATCCTTGGTGAATTAGAACTTCTATTTGCAATCAAACTTTGACTCTCCTAGTTGCATCCAAATTTTGACAAGCCAATCATCCAATCTTCATTGTGCATTGAACTTGGACATTCTTTGATTAATTTGAACTCTTATTTTCACCAATTATCTTCTCCACAAATTATCTTCTCCTACTTTGACATTCTAGAAGATGTTGACCAAGTCTTACACAAATTATCTTCTCCTTATTTCTTTGACTTTCTAGAAGATATTTGACCAAGTCACAATTACAAGTTTGCCCATATTTTTCTCATTGTTTATTTTTTACTTGAAATCACTTAACAAACACATCAAAAATATTCATGAAAGTTTGTTATCATCATACAAGAAATCCTAGATCGTTGTATTCAATAAATGTGTCTTACAAAAATCAGTATATGTTATTTTTTGGGTATCATATAATCGGCAATTATTTTTATACAATTTTTCTAAGATCGGTAAAAGGGAAGATAAGGTTTACCGTTAGGGGTTATAGTTGGGGTTAGGATTTATGGTAAGGTTTGCAGTCAGTGTTTAGAGTTTAAGATTAGGGGTAAGGTTTAGAGTCATATCATATATTACAATAAAATCAATACTATATAATGGGGCTTAGAATATAAGTAGTGGTTCTCATTAATATTGCCACCCAAACATATAGTATTATTCAGTGTTGTTGTAGAGATCACATAATACATATCATAAATAGTGAGGCATAACAACTATAAATGTTAGCTATATTTATTGTGCATCCAACTTACTTATAGCGTTCATCACGACCCAATAGGTGTTAGGAGCGCCAAAATTTTAAACAACTACATCATATGTGTAGTTCATAATCAAAATTATATTATTACAATACATCAAAGGATTGATCCAAGCCAACATTCATAGCAAGAAACTAACCCAAATCACCATGAACAAATTTACAGTCCCAAGAATTGAAGGTTTGGAGTAATTGCATAACAGGCAAATCCTATTTTAATAATCAACCATTAAGAAGCTTATCCAAACTAAATATAATCTCATGCCAAATTTTCCTATCTAAATTCAACAATCAACCATCAACACTCGTATCCAAATTCAATAAATATTTCTTTGGCTAATTTTTCATGTCCATATTCAACAATCAACCATTATTCAGGGCCCACAATTATCGCCACCCTTGAAGGATTTCTTCATCTCTCTCTTGCCCTCACCCTTCTCTCCTCAAGAATTCTACAACAGTCTACAGTTTGCTACCCTAAAGGGAAAAAACAGGAAAGAAAGGACTCTTGCTTTCTCTATCTCTCTTCATATCTCTTTTTTCCCTTTTGGGTGGCAAACTATTGCCACATCACATAAGGCAAGGAACAACCATCTGTCCCCCTCGAGGGAGACAAAGGGAGTCGAAGAGAAAGAAGAGAGAAAGGGATTGACCCTCTCTCTCTATTTCCTTTCCTCTATCTTCCTCTAGATCATCTGACAATCTCTACTGGCATGCAATAGCAGTTTGACACCTTAAAGGAAAAGAAGTAAATGAGGGGGAGAGAGAGAGAGAGAGAGAGAGAGTGTGTGTGTGTGTGTGTGTGTGTGTGTGATGTATATATATGTATATATGTATATATGTATATATACATATATACATATATACATATATATACATATATACTGTTGAGTATTGGTGTTTCATACCAATCTTATTTTGATAATGATCACAACATTATGTTGTTACTAATGACTTTCATGTTTTAGTCTCTCAGTTTTATTTCAAGAGTATCTTTCTTGGAGACTAATCATTTGGTGCAAGGATGGACATCAAGTGGAGAAGAGCCAAATCTTGGACTCAAGGAGTGCTAAAGCTTGAAGATGATGGAGAGCAATCAAGGCATCAAGATTGATGACTTAGACTCTACGGAAAGCATTGTAATCCATGTAATTTACTTTATTGCTTTCTCTCTCTTTTGAGTCTAGGATTAATGTAATGCCTTGTTAGATGGTTTACTCATTCATGCATTTACATATAACCATCTTAGTGAGCCTTAGGATTATCATAGAATCCAACCCAATAGGTTCACTCTGTTCAAAGACTCATTTGGAGTCTCTGGCTTTTCATCAGTCGCCTGCTGAAAGAAACACAGGCGACTGGGTGATTTCCAGTCGCCTGTAGATCCTTCTACAGTCGCCTGATATGCACAGCTCAAGTCATCATCTTAATTGACTCAAACTTGAGCTTTACGCATAGTCGACTACTAGTCAGTTTACAGTCGCCTATATATTTACAGTCGCCTGTAGATTGGTCATCAGTCGCCTGTATAGCGTAAGTGCATTTTCTGCATATTTCTATTGTTTCTCCATCTTATACAGCAGACGACTGATTAAGGTTTTACAGTCGCCTGACTAATAGACAGTCGACTGTATTATTGACATCAGTCGCCTGTGTGCTTAACTAGAGAAAGAGTGCAGCTCTCTGTTTTATTCCATCCCTTGCAGCAGTCGCCTGCTGAAGGATTAACAGGCGCTTGTCCTGTTTACAGTCGACTGTATCGACTTCATCAGTCGACTGTCCTGGCTCAGATTATAGCCGTTGGATATTTTCTAGCCGTTGATCAGTCGATTGTCTTTTGATCATCAGTCGACTGTTCCTATCGTTTTCGCCCAGTTTCTAGCCGTTGCAGAATTGTTTCTTTGGCTGTTTTCTTGGGTTTTGGGGTTTGATAGAGGGTTCCTATATATATGAGTGTGCTACCATCTCTTATACTTCTTGATGCTATTGAATATCTCAAGAGAGCTTTAAGCAACTCACAAACTCCCTCAATTCCCTCTCAAGAGCTCTCATTCTTCATCATGCATTGAAGTCCAGCTCAAGGGAATTCATCCAAGTGCTTTCAAGCATATCTCAACACTTGGAGATCCTCTTCCATGCCTTGCATCCATTCATGAGTAAGCATCTCAAGGCATAGGTAAGAGTATTTACTTTACTTGGTGCAATTTGTGACTCTAATTCTCTTTGTGGGAATTAGAACTTTCTCTCTTTGTGGGAGGTTGTTCTTTGTGGGACTTAGGATACTCTCTTTGTGGGAGTAACTCTCTTTGTGGGAGTTTAGTGTCCTAATGTAGGGCTAACCCTAATTCTCTGAGTGGGAGTTAGTGATTCTCTGTGTGGGAGTCTTGATCCTCGTGTAGGATTGGTTAGGTCCTTGTGTAGGGCATAAATCCTCTTTGTGGGAAATCTCCTTATGAGATTTGTATTCACTTCTCTGCGTGGGATTATAGTGAATATTGGTGTGGCTGGATGTACCCAAGTTTGGGGAACTAGGGTAAAACTTTGTGTTTGCGTTTGAATTGATTGTGTCTTTTAATTCCTCTTGCATTTATAATTCCGCATTTGCAAGTTAAATTTTAATTGGACAATTTTATTGTCATTACACTATTCACCCCCCTCTAGTGTGTGGTGTTAGTATTGCAAGGGTAAGGCGATCCTTACAATTGGTATTAGAGCGAGGTTATAGCATACTGCAACCATGGCATTCAACGCCTCATCCGCGTTTCATGAAGAAGGTCATTCGACCCCCGCTCTTCAACGGAACCAACTACCCAAGTTGGAAGATCAGAATGATGATCTACATGGAGGGTCAAGACCTATGTGACATTACGGAGGTGCCATTTGAGAAGCCCACTACTCATGCGGCTTCTAGGACAAAGACAGAGAAGGATTCGATCAAGTTCAATACGAGGGCTATGAACGCATTACATTGCGCTCTCTCAGTAAATGAGTTCAACCGCATCTCCATGTGCAAAACGGCCAACGATATTTGGCATACCTTAGAGATTTGTCATGAAGGGACTACGAAGGTAAAGAAATCTAAACAAACTGTGTTTAGATCTAAATATGAAATGTTTAAGATACAGGAAGGCGAAAGCATTTTAGAGATGTTCACAAGGTTCACTGATATTGTGAACGCTTTGGAGGGACTCTGGAAGATGATTTTCCAAGAGGATCGTGTAGAGAAGATCCTTGACTCTCTCACACATCGTTGTGAGTCAAAGGCCAACGGAATTTTGGAGTCATATGACACGTCCAAATACACCGTTGAGGAGTGCATTGGTAATCTCATGGCGTATGAAGTGAAGCTTCAACACAAGAAGGAGGGGTTGCATTCCATGCCAAGGAGGAGCCAATCAAGTGGAGGAGGAAATTCCATCGAGAAGCTCCTAGTGAAGAAGATGAGCAAGAAGATGCAAGTGGAGAAGAAATTGAGGAGCTTGTCGAGCAATTCAAAGCATTCCTCAAATGCAAACAAGGTAAGTTTTTGTCAAAGTTTGCCTTCAATTCTAACAAGGTTCCTACTTGTTACACTTGCAGTGGAAAAGTTTACTTGTCCACTGAATGCCCTTCCAAACCCAACAAAGAAACTTACAAGGGTAAAGGGAAGAAGCATTGGAAAGGAAAGTCCAAGTCCAAAAATCACAAGAAGGGACTTGTCGGGACCTTTGATGATTCGAGTGAGGACACTTCGAGTAACGAAGAAGAGGATACAAAGGAGGATGCTCACACATGCTTTGTAGCCATTGATGGTCCTACTCTAATTCCCTCCGGGTTAAATGAAGAAGAGTTGGATTCTTGGCTCGATGCCTACAACTCCTATGACGATTTGTGCCTCATGGCTATGGAGGAGAAGTCATCATCAAGCTCTAGCAAGGATGATGATGAGGTTGAGTCAAGGAAGAAAAGATCTCATATGAGGAGCTCAAGAACAATTTCGTCTTGGTCTTCGAAAAGGCTAGTAAGTGCATCAACTCTTACAATAGATTAAAAGCAAAAAAATAAGATTGCTAAGAGTATATTGCATGAAATAGATATTTCTAGTGTAATTCTTGATGAAATGCATGCTTATGACACTAGTGAGAGAGACACACTTCTTTCTCAAGTTAAGGAATTGAGCCTTACAAATGAAAAACTTGTTGCTTAAAACCTTAGCTTAGAGTCTCACATTCAACAACTTACGTTGAAATGTGAAGAGGAATCTCGTAAGCTCGTAAGATTTGTGTATTCTAGGGATTCACTCCACGATTTGTTGGAAAAACAACATCCGGCAAATCATAGAGGATGTTTGGGTTATATTCAAAATGTGGTACCCAAACCCACCTCTAATTCCTCTTATGGTGCAAATACAAGAAATATTACTAAAGCACATAAGAAGAATCACCATGCTTTCTTGTACAACAATAACATCAACAAGAAGCATGTAGATCACGAGGTAATGAGGAAGAATGAAAAATCTTCATTTTTTGCTAAGAAGCAAAATCCTCATTCTTTGCATGCCAAGAAATTCGTTTCTACACCTAAGCATGCCACGTCCACCCCTCTTGCAAAGGCAAAACCATTGCCTAGGAAATCCTTGAGATTATGGATTCCCACTAAGGTTAGTGTGCAAGAGAGGGATAGCTACATCAACTCTCTAGTTAGGGATGTGATCACCTCATGTGATTACATTAGGAAATCAAACTCCTCTTGGGTTTGGTTGCCTAATGTTTAGGTTCCTCACACATATGCATATTGCTTGGGTATTGTGCTTGAATGTTTATTTTTAGCATACCCATTGTTTGTGTGTGTTTCATGATTTTGAAAATATTTTCAAACTTATTTTTCATGAAAATGAGGACCTTGGGGTTTATTGACATGCATGCATTTTTGATCCATGTGTATGTCAATGGGGGAGTTAATATGTTTTATGTTTAAAGTATTTTAAGACATATTTTAACTCTCATTTCGGAGGTTATTTGAGATCATTATTCACATTTGGTTGTTTTTGATCTCAAACCAAACCTCTTGTTTATTGCCAACATACTTCATGTTACATTTGTTTTGGCAATATTCTTTGTGTATCATTAAAGCTTGATTTTTCCATATCTATTGCTTTGATACACGTCCGGCCCATGGCTCCATTATCTGTATAATTGGTATTAGATCCGAGAAGTCAAAAATTGACCATTTCTATGATCTAGGGGGAGCATGGGATAGTGAATTGATACACACTAAATTTTTCAATTTGGTATCATACATATCTTTCTTTTCTTGCATATTGTCACATCTTAGTTAAGATGACAAAAGGGGATATTTTTGATGTCCACCTTTTTGACGATGTCAAGGGGGAGATATATATGCATTATGTAAATATATATGGGGAGATATATTCATATGCATATGGGGAGAGATATATCTATGGAGAGAGATATATGGGATTAGATAAACCTTGCATGTTTGCAAGATAATTGTCTTTTACAATTGGTTTACAATTAGTTTATGTAATCCATGCCTATTATATGTCACCATGATCTTATTTGGTAGAATGAGTATTAACTACTGTGTAGCTCATTGTTTATTTGGTGCATATAAGTAGGGGGAGCTCATTAGCATTGTGCTTTAATACTTTGTATTTTACATAATGTGTGTCATCATCAAAAAGGGTGAGATTGTTGAGTATTGTGTTTTATACCAATCTTATGTTGATGATGATCACAACATTATGTTGTTGCTAATGACTCTCATGTTTTAGTCTCTCAGTTTTATTTCAAGAGTATCTTTCTTGGAGACTAATCACTTGGTGCAATGATAGACATCAAGTGGAGAAGAGCCAAAGCTTGGACTCAAGGAGTGCTAAAGCTTAGAGATGATGGAGAGCAATCAAGGCATCAAGATTGATGACTTAGACTCTAAGAAAAGCATTATAATCCATGTAATTTACTTTATTGCTTTCTCTCTCTTTTGAGTCTAGGATTAATGTAATGCCTTGTTAGATGGTTTACTCATTCATGCATTTGCATCTAACCATCTTAGTGAGCCCTAGGATTATCATAGAATCCAACCCAATAGGTTCACTCTGTCCAAAGACTCATTTGGAGTCTCTGGCTTTCCATCAGTCGCCTGCTGAAGGAAACACAGTCAACTGGGTGATTTCCAGTCGCCTGTAGATCCTTCTACAGTCGCCTGATATGCACAACTCAAGTCTTCATTTCAATTGACTCAAACTTGAGCTTTACGCACAGTCGACTACTGGTCAGTTTACAGTCGCATGTATATTTACAGTCGCCTGTAGATTGGTCATCAGTCGCTTGTATAGTGTAAGTGCATTCTCTGCATCTCTCTGTTGTTTCTCTATCTTATACAGCAGACGTGTCACGCCCCGCTTCCCAAAAACACGGAGGCGAAGCGTGACGAAGGCCCGCTTAGGCCGGGGCTAAGAGCCCAGACCCAATAAGCGTCTGTAGTTTTCCATAGCGAAGGTACAGGTCCCTGCAAGTTAGTACGAAATAACAAAAGTACTGAAAGGAAACATTTCATTTTATTCCAAAATTTATCATCAAAGTACTGAGAGTCTAACAATGCCGTAAACGGCTACAACTGCTGAAAGGAAAACTAATGGTGCAAGCACCCAACCTAGACGAGAAAGTAAGAGTGCAACGCACCCAACTCAAACTGAACTGGATAATCTCTGGATCAGCAACAGAAGGCCTCTAACTCTGATCGTCCTCTGGATCGTACTCTGGATCAGCGCCCTCCGGCTCCAAGTCAACTGGCAGGTCCGCCTCGTACTCGTACTCTGGCTCCACACCTGACGTACAGCACCAAAAGAAGGAAACTGTACGTCAGGCAAAGTCTACACAAACTGTCAAACTCTACTGCAAGTGTATCTACTTTTAACAATGTTTTACTGGTTGTTTTAGCATGCTGGGGTTATAACTGAGTAACGAAAAGTAGCGTAGCAGGAAAAGTAAACGTAGCAAGCAGTAGACGTAGCGTGTGCTACCGACTATGGGACTAACCTACAGGTGTCAAGACAAGACGGGACGTGACGGACAGGACAAGACAAGACGGGACAGGACAAGACAGACACGAAAGGGTTCACGCCTTACGGTTCGAGGGGGATCAGACCCTCTTGCCATGCGCACGCTCAACCCAACCCCAAACCCAGGAACTCAGGACAAGATTTACAGGGATCATTTCCACTAGGGAAACATCCGAAACGCCAGAAGGCTTTTTGTATAACAGGGATCACTTCCGCAAGGAAAGCATCCGAAACGCCCGAAGGCTTTTTGTATCACGGGGATCACTTCCGCGGAGGGAAGCATCCGAAACGACCGAAGGCTTTTTATATCACGGGGATCACTTCCGCGGAGGGAAGCATCCGAAACGCCCGAAGGCTTTTTGTATCCCGGGGATCACTTCTGCGGAGGGAAGCATCCGAAACGCCCTAAGGCTTTTTGTGTAACAGGACACGACATGACAAGTGTAGGGAAAAGTTATTCTAGGGTGTCCACACGCACGCACACACAAGATAGTCCTATGTTGTCAGCAGTTCATTGTTGTCAGGCTCAGACTTCGTCGTCAAGTCGGAGCCGTCACGGGTCGTCCCGGACGCTATCATTTCACGTCCGGTTCTCATCACACACAATCTAACAGTTCTACAAACTAGAACTAAAGCACAGTCAAATCGCAAGTGGGTACACTTGCTTGGAATGGCGAGTGCGTCGTCTGTCCGGGGCGTCTCGTCCAGTCGTCGCGTCCGTGGTAGTCCGTCTGAAAAGAGATCACGGCGACGGTGTCAAGTCGCGATTTTCGTCAAATCCTATTTAGGTTCATTTCTAAGTTGAACGTGGCTACCCTAACCGTCACGATTCAAGTTGTCCGATCAGCCTATCCGACGATTCTATCCTATGTGCGCAGTCAAAAGTCCAAACGTCGGTCTACGGTTACACATCGATTTAAGAGAGCAGAAAATAAATTTACTGAGTTAAGTTGCCAGTTTTAGTTAGGTTTTCAGTTTTGCTACTGTGGGGGTTTTGCTACGAGATAGGGGAACCAACCTGTCCGGAGTCTGGGGTAGAGCGGACGTAGAGTCTGAACGGCGACCGATCTGATTGGCACGGCTACGGATCGTCTCCTGGCAGTGTCTCGGCTACGGGCAGCGTAGCCAGACACGTTCTGGCAGCGGGCGGAACGCGTGAACAGCGAGCAGTGCGTCGGGTAGGCGTACTACGGCTTCCAGAGAACTTGCAACGGCAACCGAGATGAACGGTTCGTCGTACCCAACGCCTACGACGTCGGGAGTCGTAGGAAGAGTTCGGGATGTTGGAAGACATCCCCAGGGGATGCAGGAGGCTGTCGGAGAGCTCCAACAGCGAGGAGAGGCGGCGAGATCTTGGCGGCGTGATGGAACGTCGCCAAACACCCAAAACAGCGAGCAACCACGCTGTTACAGGGGGTTTTGCGGCCTGGGGTCGCTGTCAACGGCGAGAGGAGGCAGAGGAGGGTTCACGGCGACGGCGTGGGGGCTCCGACGGCGGCAGCAGCGGCGGCGGCGGCCGTCGCGGGCTGCAGCTGCTGCTGGGCGGGGTTTCAGGCGGTTATCGGCGGTCTCCGGCGGCGCTCAGGTCGACGGCGAGAGAGGGGAGGTCGGGGAGTAGGTCGGCGGCGACTGCGGCCTCCGGCGGCGCTCAGGTCGACGGGGAAGAGGGGTTTGCATGGGTAGGGTTGCCTCTAGGGCCGGCGCAATGAGGAAACGGGAGAAGCTGTGAAATTTTTTTAGAAAACTAGGGTTTCTCTTATAGGGGTGGGGCCCACGTGACTAAGGGGAGGTGCTACACGTGAGGGGCTGCCACTCAACTAGGTTTAGGGTTTATTTAGAGTTTAATAGGGTTAAGTTTGTTAGGGGTAATCTCGTAATTAACTGGCTCTACTGGTGTACAAGGGTCAAACGGTGCCCAAAAATCATAAGAAAAATACCGGGGCGACCGGGGCGACGAGAGCAAGAAGTCAGAAGAGACGGATTACAATTTCGATGTCGGGAAACAAAATTAAAAATAAAAATGCCTCAAGTCAAAAGTGCGATACGTGACGTCTCCTCGGAAAAGGTCCAATCGTGGGCGAACGGCCCGTGAAATGACGTTGCAAGTCAACACGGCAAATGCAGTACCCTCAGAGAGAGTCACAACGACATATCACACGATAGGGTTCGGAAACAAACAAAGTCTAAAATAAATACGTGCACGGTCAAGCACACGTGCACGAAGAACTTACGATCGGAAACCGACCGTTACATCCTCCCCAACTTAGAAATGATTCCGTCCTCGGAATCAACATCAAGCATCACTCGGGAAAAGATGCGGAAAGCGCTCCCTCATATCATCCTCACGCTCACAGGTGGACTCTCCAGGTGATCCGTGACGCCACATCACTCTCACCAGGTCGACTATCTTATTCCTCAACTGCTTCTGTCGACGGTCCAAGATCTGCACAGGCTGTTGGTCATATGTCAGATTCGGGCGAACTGTAATCTCTGAGAAGTCCACAGTGTGCGATGGACCACTGACGTACCGACGCAACTGAGATACGTGGTAAACGTCGTGAACACCCTCCAAAGATGGTGGCAGAGCGAGGCGGTAGGCCACTGCTCCCACACGCTCTAGCACATCAAACGGCCCAATATACCTTGGGCTCAGCTTTCCCTTCTTCCCGAAACGAATAACTCCGCGGTTAGGAGAAATCTTCAGGAAGACGTGATCTCCAGGCTGAAACTCCAAGGGTCTCCTCTTGGCATCAGCCCAATGCTTGAAGCGATCCTGTGCAACTCTAAGCTTCTCCCGGATGTCCCTCACGACATCCACAGCTTCCACTATCATCTCGGGACCCAACAGCTCCCGATCACCGATGTCATCCCAGCTCAGTGGCGAACGACATTTCCTTCCATATAGGGCAGCAAACGGCGCCATGCCAATGCTCGCCTGGTAGCTGTTGTTATATGAAAACTCCACCAAGTGAAGATGGTCCTCCCAAGAACCCTTCAAATCGAGCGTACAAGCTCGCAGCATATCCTCCAGGATCTGAATAGTCCTCTTGGACTGGCCATCAGTCTGCGGGTGTTACGCCATGCTGAAACTCAGACTCGTACCCAAATTCTCCTGCAGACTTCTCCAGAACTGAGATGTGAACCTCGTGTCTCGGTCAGACACAATGCTCACAGGGACTCCATGTAAGCGTACAATCTCCTGCACGTACACGGTCTACATCACGACCATTTCAAAGAGAAAATCAAAGTGGAAGTAAAAGTAGAAACGAAATTTTTACCTCCAGATATTTCCTCGCCAAAGCTTCCGTAGACTGGCCCACTCGGAAAGGGATAAAATGCGCAGACTTGGTCAACCGATCCACGATCACCCAAACTGCGTCGTTCTGCCTCGGGGTCTGAGGTAAACCAGTCACGAAGTCCATCGTAATATGTTGCCACTTCCACTCCGGAATAGGAAGCGGTTGCAGCAACCCGGCAGTACGATGGTGCTCAACCTTCACCTGTTGGCATATCAGACACTTGGCAACGCTCCGTGCCACGCTCCTCTTCATGCCAATCCACCAATAATTTAGACGGAGGTCCTTATACATCTTGGTGCCTCCAGGATGTATAGAATAAGGCGAGCTATGAGCCTCGCTCAACAGCTCCTCGCGGACATCACCTGCAGGTACACAGAGTCTACTGCCGTACCGCAGTGAACCATCCTCATGAATCACGAACTCCGTCCGTAGTCCAGCTTCAACCTGCCTCCTGATCCTCTGCAGCTTTGGATCTCCTGCCTGAGCTGCCTTGATCCGATCCATGATTGTGGACTGAATCTGCAGATTCATGAATGAATGAACTACACCAGGTAAGACAACCTCCAAATCCATCTCCCTCAGCTCCTGCTGAATCCTCCAGTCGGCTGTATGCATCATCGCGGCAGGGAGTCTACTCAAGGCATCAGGCACTACGTTCACCTTCCCCGGATGATACTGCAAGTCAATCTCGTAGTCAGCCATGAGTTCCAACCATCGCCTCTGACGCATGTTGAGCTCCTTCTGCGTAAAGATGTACTTCAAGCTCTTGTGATCGGTGAAAATCTTCACACTCTCACTTAGCAAGAAGTGCCTCCAAATCTTCAGTGCAAAAATCACTGCTGCCAACTCCAGATCGTGCGTCGGGTAATTCTTCTTATGAGTCCTCAACTGACGAGAAGCGTATGCGACCACGTGGCCATGCTGATGCAAGACGCACCCTAGGCCCTTCCCTGAAGCATTACAATAAACCTCGAAGCCTCCGCTTCGATCCGGTACTGCCAACACCGGTGCCGTGGTCAATCTCGCCTTCAAGATACTGAAGGCCTCCTCACAAGCATCTGACCAGAGGAACTCCACATCCTTCCTCGTCAGCTTCGTCATCGGTTCCGCAATCTTCGAGAAATCCTTGATGAACCGCCGATAATAGCCTGCTAAACCCAGAAAACTCCCGATGTCTGATGCTGACTGTGGAGTCGGCCAATCTCTGACTGCTCTGACCTTCTTCGGATCCACAGATATGCCGTCACCGGACACCACGTGTCCCAGGAATGCGACTCTGTTCAGCCAGAACTCGCACTTGCTATACTTGGCATAAAGCTTATGTCTCCTCAGCGTCTCCAGCACTGTCCTCAGATGACAGCTGTGCTCCTCCTCAGACTTCGAATAAATAAGAATGTCATCAATGAAGATAACAACAAACTTGTCCAGGAAGTCGTAGAATATTAAATTCATCAAATTCATGAACACAGCCGGCGCATTGGTCACGCCAAACGGCATGACCACGAACTCATAATGTCCGTACTTTGTCCGGAAAGCCGTCTTCTGAACATCGTCCTTCTTCACCCTCAATTGGTGGTATCCACTCCTCAAGTCCAACTTCGAGAAGACTCTCGAACCTCCAAGCTGGTCAAATATATCGTCGATGCGCGGCAGTGGATACCTATTCTTTACGGTGATAGCATTCAATCCTCGATAGTCCACGCACATCCTGCGGGACCCATCCTTCTTCTTCACGAGTAGAACTGGTGCGCCCCATGGCGACACACTAGGGTGGATGAAACCCTTCTGCAACAACTCATCCAACTGCTTCCGCAGCTCCTCGAGCTCAGCGGGAGCCATACGGTACGGCGCCTTCGATATCGGTTGCGCTCCCGGCATAAGATCAATTCCAAACTCTAAAGCTCTGTCGGGTGGCAAACCTGAGATATCCTCTGGGAAGACATCGTCGAAGTCTCTGACGACTGCTGGTCGCTCGATCTCCATCTCCATCGGCATAGCTGCAACAATCGGCACCACCGGCGTGGCCCGATACTTGATGGGTCCAAGCGACTCATCTTTGCTACGGAACTCAAACTCTGGATGGCCTGGAATCCGGAACACCACCCTCTTGCTGCGACAATCGATCGAGGCGTGGAAATCTCCCAACCAATCGATGCCAAGAACGGCATCAAAATGTGGCAGGTCGTGGACAATGAAATCTGCGAAGAGCTCGTGTCCACTGACCACCAAAGGAATCGATCAACATCCCAAGTTTACTGTCACCACTCCGTTCCCTGTGGTGATGTCCCAACACTTGGAAAGTGTATGGGTGGGAATGGAGTGTCTTGTCACGAATCTCCGGGATAAGATGCACATGGATGCACCGGAGTCGAACAAGGCCAGGCCCGGGTGAGAAGACACTAGAATGGTGCCTAAGATATTAAAAGAAACTACGGTCAAACCAAGCTACTCTAACAAACAAGTCAGGCAAACAAGACTAACAATTTAAAATCTAAACTATGAAATGAAAGACTAGAATTAAGGAGTTACCTGCAATGACTCCATCCAGCTCCTCAGTCTCCAAAGCCGTCATGGTGTACGCCGGCCTCTGGGGCTGCGCTGCTCTCTGAAACATCTGCCTCTGTGGCGCCAAGGGTGGTCCACGAACGGCAGGTCCTCTCTGAACTGGAGCGGGCGCTCTCATCTGCAGCGGGGCTGGCGCTCCAACTACAGCATGACGGGCTCTCGGACAATCCTTCTGTCACGCCCTGCTTCCCAAAATATGGAGGCGAAGCGTGAGAAGGTCCGCTCAGACTTGAAGCTACAAAGCTGCAAGTCCGATAAGCGTCAATCAAATTTAAAACTGCAGGTCCTTGCAACGCGAACGAAACAAAGATAATAATAATGAAATGAGACAAAAGAATAATCTCAGAATATCCATAAAATAAGTTTCAACATCACAGAAAAAGCCACCAGGCTGAAAAGAAAAAGAGTTTAAAAGGCCCAAACATGGCCAACAAAAGTACAAAGTACAAAACAACGGTGCTACGCACCAACAACTAGCAAAAAGGCCTAAAACAAAATAAAGCTCAACAAAGACTCAAAGAATGGTCACCGGTGTCCACCAAAATCCTCCTGGGCAATCATGGACTCAGGCTCAGCGTCAGCAAAACACCACGTACTCAGCAACGGTCTCTGGCTCAGGTCTAACATGTGACACCCAAAAGAGCAAGGGGCACATGTCAGCAAGTCTACAAGAGACTTGTGCAAGGAAACTGAAAGTACAAGTAAAAGCAACCTAAAAGTTCTAGCATGATGCAATGACATGGCAGTTAAAGTAATGAGTGCAACAGGTAAAGTAAAGCGAAGTAAAGTACGAGCATGGCATGACATTCACAAGACAAGTACAAGACAAGAAAAGTAAGCACCTCGTGCACAGAGATTCCGTCTTTTGGCTAGAGGGCTGATCAGGCCACTCCTAAGCTCAAGCGAACGTTTATCCCTACCCCTCCACGTGTGTCGAGCCAGGGCCTTACCCCCGAACTTGGAATGCTCGCTTCTGGATCACGAGCCAGGAAGTGTTTTTAACAAGTATGGCCTAGGGGTGCACCTAGCCAGGGACACGGAAACACGGATTTGTACAAGTATTTTGTAGCGTGTGCTACGATGCAACAATCAATTTGGATGACATGTAAGATGCAATGCATGGCAGTTAAAAGTACGTACAGTTTAAGGAAAGTAAACGTGACAGTTTAGTATGCATGAACAACAAGTTTAAAGGGTTGGATCTAGGTTCGTTGTCAAGCTAGATCAATTAGGTGACGGATCTAGTTTCGTTGTCAAACTAGATCAAGTAGGCGTCTAGCCAGCTATCATTTCACTGACTAGTCTCTTTTACGCTAGGAACAAGGAAGTGGCCTAAAAACATGGCCCTACACAAGAGTTGGCAAGTTTCACTTGCCTGCAAGTACGACGTCTGAGCACACCGTCCAATGAGTCCAAAAATCACAATTATTCTACGTGCACAAGTCCACCGGCCTAAAGTCCATATTATTAATCTTGATTAGTGAATTTAAAACATTTGAAATACTTTAAAAATACTGATTTTAGTCTTGATTAGCATGCATTGGGTTGGGGGTCCTGGGGTGCAAAGCGTTACCTCAACACGACGCGAAAGCTACACCGGCGTCGGGTAGCGACACCGGGGGTTGGAATAATAGAACGCGCTCCAAGTCCTGATTCCAATATAGTTTCCTCGCTGGAAAGTTCAGAGCATCAACCCGGGCGACGATTCCAGATTCCAAAGCTCGCACGTGCGACGACGGGCTACGACGTGCGACGACGTCGTACGCGGCAAGTCGTCGAAGAGAGCACACATAGGTGGGGCCCACAGCAGTCCTAGGGGCCTTTGGGGGACCCACAATAACTCTGGAGAACTTGGGGGGCCCACGGTGGCAAGCGGTGCGACAGGTGCGGGGTTGCGACAAGTGACTCTCGGTCGTACCCCTCCAATGCGGGAGAATCCCTCGGTCGTGCGCTGAGAATGCGGGGCTGCGACGATTTGGTGCGTGCAGCGGCTGCGGGGGCTGTGGTGCGAGGGTTCTTGTCGGTCAGATCGGTAGGGAGCCTCGGTCAGACGCTTGGATGCGGGGCGGGGCAGCGTTGCAACGTTGCAGCGCTTGCAACAACGGTCGGTGCGGAGCAGCGGGTCGGTCGTGCGGGGTGCGGAGCGGGGCGACAAGCGGGCGACGGTGCGGAGCGCTGTGCTGCGATGCGGAGCGGCTTGGTGCGGGCCAATCACTCGGTCAGACCGAGGGAACGGAGCGGCTAGCGGCTGCAGCGATGAGGAGCGGCTTGGATGCGGGCGGGGCTTCGGTCGGAGCGGGGGAACGGGGCCGTTTTCTTCGGTCGGTGCGGGGGCTGAACGTCGCAACGTTGCGACGAATCGTCGCAACGTCCAATTTCAAGTTTGGAAGAGGATAGGGCTAATTTCTTGCGAAAATAGGTCTTCCTAGGGGTTGCTTATATAGTATAGATGGGTTGACTTGGTCTAGGGCTAAATCTAATAGGATTAGAAGTTTAAAATAATTTAAAATTTGAAATTCAACTTCTCCAACTCACCCAAGGATTTGACCTGGTCCAAA
This sequence comes from Scilla litardierei, assembly GCA_030789695.1. NCBI lineage: Eukaryota > Viridiplantae > Streptophyta > Magnoliopsida > Asparagales > Asparagaceae > Scilla > Scilla litardierei. The sequence goes on along the minus strand of CM061131.1, from coordinate 81,365,123 downwards.
TGAGCTGGAAATTGGCTCAAAAATTCTTTAAAACGTTTAAAACCCAAATAAATTTTATTTGGCCGAAATAATTTATATATTAATTATTAAAAATAATATAAAACTTGTAAAAATTATAAAAGTGGTCAAATAAACTCCAAAAATTATAAAATAAATATCGTGGTGATCGTGATGACGAATGTGAGCTAACTAAGAAGACAGATCTCAAATTCGACGTCGGACGACGAGACTTAAAATAGAAACGTCTCCCGTCAAGAGTGAGAATCGTCACGTCTCATCGAGTAAGTTTAAATTGTGGAAAAACGACTCGAGAAGTGTCGTTCCAAGATAGTGCCACTATTTAATACCCTCAGAGACGTTCACAACGGCATATCACACAAAAGTGTTCGCAATCAAATAAAGTCTAAAATAAACACGTGCGCGGTCAAAAGCACGTGCACGAACAAAGTACAACGAAAAGTGGACGTTACATCCTCCCCACCTTAGAATAAAGTCCGTCCTCGGACTTTCTAGTATAGCTAGTCGCTCTAGTAACTACCCCATTCAAGTCATATTATAATTCAACCAGGTATAGTCATTACAAGTGTTTATATATGCACTAGGTAGTCAACCATTAACACTACCAACACGTATATATATATACATTCACGTACGTCATTTACTTATACCTATTATAGTCAGTCAATTTTATACATGTATTTCAATCATATATATAAGCATGCATCCCTTATATGACTACTACCTACCTAATCACAAAACAATATTTCAGGTACTCATATAAGTATGATCTCACACTTAACAAATACAATCATTGCTCTACCTATATGTAGCTACCTATGCACAAACATCAAGGGTATACTACCCTCTAATAATCCCTAGTATTCATCCAACACCAAACACATCAACACGTGTAGTCACACCATACCATAATTAAGTCAAGTTTCACTATATATATATATATTCACCACTACTATAGTTTCACAATATATAGTCATTCAAATACATGCAAATAGTTCACCATATATTCACATCACGTACGGTCCTATAACTGTATTTACGACACGCCACATATATCATAGTCATCAATACCTATAACTAAGCACATACTTACCCGTGCATGGTGCACACCCATACACGCTAACATTTCATTTACATACACCAATCATACCTTTATATAACTAGCACACATACACACCTAGCTTTAGCTAGTACACATACGTTCACACGAGCAAGTCCTTAGTAAATAACTATACCACAAGACCAACACCTATAACTATATAATGGTGTAGCGACCCACAATCATGTGCGTAGCACAACCAGGCACAAACACTCCTATCACTATACATACATCAAACATCGTTATATTCAAGCTACAAACATACATTCAATATACTTAGAGTTTACCCACTCAAGCTTGAGTGAGACTCAATACACTCATCAGGATATTCTATATACGTAACACGACGTTCATACATACACCAATACCACTCTAATATTTATATATATGTCTACCAATACAACCGTAAACATACCATAAGTCATTCACACCTAATATTTAGTCCGGCAATACTCACATAGTTCAATCATTCTATATACCATAATAATAAAACAGACATTAGCACACGTATATTTATAATACACTCCTTCATACATGCATACGTATTCATCGTATAGTCACACACATGTAACATATATATTCACACCATAGCCTACCACCTATAATTAGTATACTAACACATTCACACATACATAATTAAGATGTGCAATAGTCGTGTATACCTCACGGTATGCACGCATGCAACATCCCGCAAGAGCAAGCAATACCAATCAAAATTATACTCCTACTTCCATATGTATATCACCTATATACTCAGGCATCAAAACATAACTACTTACGTCTAAACACAATACATACCCACATACGAGCACACACTCATACGTGCTAACATATAGGTCACATAATAGGCCTACCCTCTTAACCATACGTACTCTTATTATTATCACTACTAACATACACATAGCTTTACCAATCATTTATTTCAACCATTATAAGTATCTCTAATTACATACACAACTTAGATATTCTAACACCAACTCTTATATACACAGGCATCCCTAGTATAGTATAGCTATCCACACAAAAATCTATAACTACTAACACACAACAACTTCATACTATCACGAATAACTCCGAGTATATATATATATATACCACACAATAGGCAAGCATCAATATACTATGGGGGTACACGCATTCAAGCCCACGTACACAGCTTAGGTACGTGCACTACGACTACCTCACAAGGTCCAAGGGCCTACTAACAATTAAGAGTTGACACAGACATTGACGGACACTAAAGCCTAAGCAATAAAGAGAGGTCGAGAGCGTGACGAGGGAAGGATCAATAAGCATGAGTTCAGATAGGACGAATACAAGGAGATAGCTTGATTAGACGAAACATAGACTCAATGGTGATGTTTAGGTCGAGGGGAGAAGGAGATGTAGTGATGCTTAAATAGGAGGGGAAAAAGAAAATAGGGTAAATAGCATGAGCTAAAATACGTGGATTTTGAAAACCGTTGTACTTCAAAAAAATTGGAATTCCTCATCTGTATAAAATATTTGAAGATCGATAAAGCGAGTTGAAATAAGTTTGAGTCGAATATTCATAATAAGAGAAAATGTTTTATTGGTTTATATAAAATCAATGTAAAAGGAAGTAAAATCATTTACAAGAATATTAAGGACGAGGTTTTAGAAATCTTACACGTTAGTAATTTAATACCATGTTGTCAAAAGTTTTTGAAAGTCAAAGATTGAAATCAAGTAACGGAAGGATTTAAACTCATGGTAAATGCTTTCAAAACTTTTAGGCTATGGAAAATCAATATTGAAACTTCTTTTAGAGAAATCAGGATTTGTCAAAAATAAAAATGGTTACACTAAGCTCTTAGCGTACAAGCACAACGAGCCTGATACGGGCATAAAAATAATTGAGATTCAATTTGGTTTAGAAATTTTCTAAAAGTGTGTATGGTGAGCGGAAAGAAAATTATAGTAACTTAGCATAAGAATTATCAAGATCGAATAGTAAATCTTTAAAATCAAATCAGGGAGGGTCTAAAGCAGGAAGAGGTTATGAAAATAGTAATTTTGCAAAAATCTGAAGTAGCGAAAACGAGGAGCAAGGACCAACTTGCTGAAAGCTGAAATTCCATGTGTCTTGAAAGTATGTTAAAGTAAACATGACGTATCATTCGAATAACTCAATAAGAGGGAAAATTATAAATCGATTTGGGCATGGCAAAAGTAAAATTAATATATGAAAGAGCGACACATTTACATAAGTACGAAAAAAATACCATAAGCTAGTATTCCAAAAATTCCGACAAACGTTTTAAATCAATGAAGGAGGATGAAATATAGGTATATTTAAAATTTTGAACAAGATTAAACTTAGTGGAAGAGAAGATTGAAAAATACTTTCAGAAGGTTCAAGTTTTGCAATGGCGATGTTTGAAAATTGACGACGATTGTCACGGGGCGATCTCGTGAATCGAGGCAAGGAAATTGGTCAGGTGATCAAAGCATTCTTACGCCTAGGTTATGGATCAGGAAAGTTTACGGAAACTCCTACGGTCGACCAACTAAAGATTAAAAACTAAGCGCTAAGACTTCTAAAGAGCTAGACGGTAATGAAATGCGTTCAGCCGGGTCCGAAGTCGATGAACCCAAGCGAACGACCGAAGGAAAATCTAGAAGTCTAATATGGTCAGGGTTAGGCAAGGACCACTAAGGTGACTCCTACGGTGATCAATTGCTGACAGGGAGCCTAACTATCAATCAGAGGCCTCTAACTAGCAAACACAGGCGTCTAACTAAGTCTTCTTACCACCTAGTGTCATAAGAAAACGACTAGACTCAGGGCTTATGACTCGGATGTTGCAATTTATTTAATGGACATTCCGTTATTATCGTTGTTCCGTTAATTCGAAATTGCAAGATTGGACCAACATGGGCCACCAACAAAACCTGTCACGCCCCGCTTCCCAAAATATGGAGGCGAAGCGTGAGAAGGTCCGCTCAGACTTGAAGCTACAAAGCTGCAAGTCCGATAAGCGTCAATCAAATTTAAAACTGCAGGTCCTTGCAACGCGAACGAAACAAAGATAATAATAATGAAATGAGACAAAAGAATAATCTCAGAATATCCATAAAATAAGTTTCAACATCACAGAAAAAGCCACCAGGCTGAAAAGAAAAAGAGTTTAAAAGGCCCAAACATGGCCAACAAAAGTACAAAGTACAAAACAACGGTGCTACGCACCAACAACTAGCAAAAAGGCCTAAAACAAAATAAAGCTCAACAAAGACTCAAAGAATGGTCACCGGTGTCCACCAAAATCCTCCTGGGCAATCATGGACTCAGGCTCAGCGTCAGCAAAACACCACGTACTCAGCAACGGTCTCTGGCTCAGGTCTAACATGTGACACCCAAAAGAGCAAGGGGCACATGTCAGCAAGTCTACAAGAGACTTGTGCAAGGAAACTGAAAGTACAAGTAAAAGCAACCTAAAAGTTCTAGCATGATGCAATGACATGGCAGTTAAAGTAATGAGTGCAACAGGTAAAGTAAAGCGAAGTAAAGTACGAGCATGGCATGACATTCACAAGACAAGTATAAGACAAGAAAAGTAAGCACCTCGTGCACAGAGATTCCGTCTTTTGGCTAGAGGGCTGATCAGGCCACTCCTAAGCTCAAGCGAACGTTTATCCCTACCCCTCCACGTGTGTCGAGCCAGGGCCTTACCCCCGAACTTGGAATGCTCGCTTCTGGATCACGAGCCAAGAAGTGTTTTTAACAAGTATGGCCTAGGGGTGCACCTAGCCAGGGACACGGAAACACGGATTTGTACAAGTATTTTGTAGCGTGTGCTACGATGCAACAATCAATTTGGATGACATGTAAGATGCAATGCATGGCAGTTAAAAGTACGTACAGTTTAAGGAAAGTAAACGTGACAGTTTAGTATGCATGAACAACAAGTTTAAAGGGTTGGATCTAGCTTCGTTGTCAAGCTAGATCAATTAGGTGACGGATCTAGTTTCGTTGTCAAACTAGATCAAGTAGGCGTCTAGCCAACTATCATTTCACTGACTAGTCTCTTTTACGCTAGGAATAAGGAAGTGGCCTAAAAACATGGCCCTACACAAGAGTTGGCAAGTTTCACTTGCCTGCAAGTACGACGTCTGAGCACACCGTCCAATGAGTCCAAAAATCACAATTATTCTACGTGCACAAGTCCACCGGCCTAAAGTCCATATTATTAATCTTGATTAGTGAATTTAAAACATTTGAAATACTTTAAAAATACTGATTTTAGTCTTGATTAGCATGCATTGGGTTGGGGGTCATAGGGGTGCAAAGTGTTACCTCAACACGACGCGAAAGCTACACCGGCGTCGGGTAGCGACACCGGGGGTTGGAATAATAGAACGCGCTCCAAGTCCTGATTCCAATATAGTTTCCTCGCTGGAAAGTTCAGAGCATCAACCCGGGCGACGATTCCAGATTCCAAAGCTCGCACGTGCGACGACGGGCTACGACGTGCGACGACGTCGTACGCGGCAAGTCGTCGAAGAGAACACACCTAGGTGGGGCCCACAGCAGTCCTAGGGGCCTTTGGGGGACCCACAATAACTCTGGAGAACTTGGGGGGCCCACGGTGGCAAGCAGTGCGACGGGTGCGGGGTTGCGACAAGTGACTCTCGGTCGTACCCCTCCAATGCGGGAGAATCCCTCGGTCGTGCGCTGAGAATGTGGGGCTGCGACGATTTGGTGCGTGCAGCGGCTGCGGGGCCTGTGGTGCGAGGGTTCTTGTCGGTCAGATCGGTAGGGAGCCTCGGTCAGACGCTTGGATGCGGGGCGGGGCAGCGTTGCAACGTTGCAGTGCTTGCAACAACGGTCGGTGCGGAGCAGCGGGTCGGTCGTGCGGGGTGCGGAGCGGGGCGACAAGCGGGCGACGGTGCGGAGCGCTGTGCTGCGATGCGGAGCGGCTTGGTGCGGGCCAATCACTCGGTCAGACCGAGGGAACGGAGCGGCTAGCGGCTGCAGCGATGAGGAGCGGCTTGGATGCAGGCGGGGCTTCGGTCGGAGCGGGGGAACGGGGCCGTTTTCTTCGGTCGGTGCGGGGGATGAACGTCGCAACGTTGCGACGAATCGTCGCAACGTCCAATTTCAAGTTTGGAAGAGGCTAGGGCTAATTTCTTGCGAAAATAGGTCTTCCTAAGGGTTGCTTATATAGTATAGATGGGTTGACTTGGTCTAGGGCTAAATCTAATAGGATTAGAAGTTTAAAATAATTTGAAATTTGAAATTCAACTTCTCCAACTCACCCAAGGATTTGACCTGGTCCAAATGAGCTGGAAATTGGCTCAAAAATTCTTTAAAACGTTTAAAACTCAAATAAATTTTATTTGGCCGAAAATAATTTATAAATTAATTATTAAAAATAATATAAAACTTGTAAAAATTATAAAAGTGGTCAAATAAACTCCAAAAATTATAGAATAAATATCGTGGTGATCGTGATGACGAATGTGAGCTAACTAAGAAGACGGATCTCAAATTTGACGTCGGACGACGAGACTAAAAATAGAAACGTCTCCCGTCAAGAGTGAGAATCGTCACGTCTCATCGAGTAAGTTTAAATTGTGGAAAAACGACTCGAGAAGTGTCGTTCCAAGATAGTGCCACTATTTAATACCCTCAGAGACGTTCACAACGGCATATCACACAAAAGTGTTCGCAATCAAATAAAGTCTAAAATAAACACGTGCGCGGTCAAAAGCACGTGCACGAACAAAGTACAACGAAAAGTGGACGTTACACCTTCGCAGCATGCGAAGCATCTCCGCAAACTAGGCACAGTCCCATCTTCTTCCGACAATCCTTCTGAACGTGTCCCAGCTTCCCACAGTAATGACACGGTCCCTTGCTCTGACTCTGAATGGGTGCTCCAGGCCTCTTAAATGGTACTGTCTGAACTGGCCTCATCGCCGGCCTAGCAGGTGGCCGGTACTGCTCCATAGGACACTTCCCCTTATCAGCTGGAGGGTCAGGTAGGAGTGAAATAAGCTCATGATTCTTCGCAGCATCCAGCACCTCCCTCATAGTCGTGAAACTCGCCGAAGACATAGAAGCCTGAATCTTCGGACGCAGTCCCTGTCGGAAGCGATCAGCTCGCTTCTCTTCCTTCTTCACCATATGCGGAGCAAAGCGACTCAGCATCTCAAACTCCGCCTCATACTCCTCGACGGTCATGTTCTCCTGCTTCAGATCTATAAACCTGCTCAGCAGCTCCCTCCTAGTAGTCTTGGTGAAGTACTTCGTCCTTAACATAGACCTGAAAATCTTCCAATCCACTGGCTTCTCCAGACGCCTCTCCTCAAGGCGCCACCAGTTCCTCGCATTCTCCGTCAGCTGCATCTTCGCTATCTCCACTCGGGTATCGTCTGGAATCTTCGCAGCAACTAACTTCTCCTCCGTACTCTGGATCCACTCGTCAGCAGCTAAGGGTCCCTCCTTCCCCGAAAATGTCCTCGGCTGGAGCTCGTTGAACTGCTTCACTCCTGGAGCAGCTCAAGGGGCAGGCGGAGGTGGCGGTGGTGCAACTGGAGCAGCCTGGGCAGCACGCTGGGACTGCTGAACCAACTGATGCTGCACCTCCAGCATCTCTCTCATCACGCCCAGAACCTGACGGAAGTCTCCGCTCGGGTCTTCCTGAATCCCATCTCCAGAGCTCCCCGATCGGGTAACACGTCGTCCTGCCATCCTATTGACAGAAAGACACAGATTAGACTCGTACAATTTCCGGATGATAATAATAAAATGAAATTTAATACTTCAATTATTTCATACTCGCAGAAGAGGGGACCTGCATGGGCCACCACTAAAACCTGTCACGCCCCGCTTCCCAAAAACACTGAGGCGAAGCGTGACGAAGGCCCGCTTAGGCCGGGGCTAAGAGCCCAGACCCAATAAGCGTCTGTAGTTTTCCATAGCGAAGGTACAGGTCCCTGCAAGTTAGTACGAAACAACAAAAGTACTGAAAGGAAACATTTCATTTTATTCCAAAATTTATCATCAAAGTACTGAGAGTCTAACAATGCCGTAAACGGCTACAACTGCTGAAAGGAAAACTAATGGTGCAAGCACCCAACCTAGACGAGAAAGTAAGAGTGCAACGCACCCAACTCAAACTGAACTGGATAATCTCTGGATCAGCAACAGAAGGCCTCTAACTCTGATCGTCCTCTGGATCGTACTCCGGATCAGCGCCCTCCGGCTCCAAGTCAACTGGCAGGTCCGCCTCGTACTCGTACTCTGGCTCCACACCTGACGTACAGCACCAAAAGAAGGAAACTGTACGTCAGGCAAAGTCTACACAAACTGTCAGACTCTACTGCAAGTGTATCTACTTTTAACAATGTTTTACTGGTTGTTTTAGCATGCTGGGGTTATAACTGAGTAACGAAAAGTAGCGTAGCAGGAAAAGTAAACGTAGCAAGCAGTAGACGTAGCGTGTGCTACCGACTACGGGACTAACCTACAGGTGTCAAGACAAGACGGGACGTGACGGACAGGACAAGACAGGACGGGACAGGACAAGACAGACACGAAAGGGTTCACGCCTTACGGTTCGAGGGGGATCAGACCCTCTTGCCGTGCGCACGCTCAACCCAACCCCAAACCCAGGAACTCAGGACAAGATTTACAGGGATCATTTCCGCTAGGGAAACATCCGAAATGCCCGAAGGCTTTTTGTATAACAGGGATCACTTCCGCAAGGAAAGCATCCGAAACGCCCGAAGGCTTTTTGTATCACGGGGATCACTTCCGCGGAGGGAAGCATCCGAAACGCCCGAAGGCTTTTTGTATCACGGGGATCACTTCCACGGAGGGAAGCATCCGAAACGCCCGAAGGCTTTTTGTGTAACAGGACACGACATGACAAGTGTAGGGAAAAGTTATTCTAGGGTGTCCACACGCACGCACACACAAGATAGTCCTATGTTGTCAGCAGTTCATTGTTGTCAGGCTCAGACTTCGTCGTCAAGTCGGAGCCGTCACGGGTCGTCCCGGACGCTATCATTTCACGTCCGGTTCTCATCACACACAATCTAACAGTTCTACAAACTAGAACTAAAGCACAGTCAAATCGCAAGTGGGTACACTTGCCTGGAATGACGAGTGCGTCGTCTGTCCGGGGCGTCTCGTCCAGTCGTCGCGTCCGTGGTAGTCCGTCTGAAAAGAGATCACGGCAACGGTGTCAAGTCGCGATTTTCGTCAAATCCTATTTAGGTTCATTTCTAAGTTGAACGTGGCTACCCTAACCGTCACGAGTCAAGTTGTCTGATCAGCCTATCCGACGATTCTATCCTATGTGCGCAGTCAAAAGTCCAAACGTCGGTCTACGGTTACACATCGATTTAAGAGAGCATAAAATAAATTTACTGAGTTAAGTTGCCAGTTTTAGTTAGGTTTTCAGTTTTGCTACTGTGGGGGTTTCGCTACGAGATAGGGGAACCAACCTGTCCGGAGTCTGGGGTAGAGCAGACGTAGAGTCTGAACGGCGACCGATCTGATTGGCACGGCTACGGATCATCTCCTAGCGGTGTCTCGGCTACGGGCAGCGTAGCCAGACACGTTCTGGCAGCGGGCGGAACGCGTGAACAGCGAGCAGTGCGTCGGGTAGGCGTACTACGGCTTCCGGAGAACTTGCAACGGCAACCGAGATGAACGGTTCGTCGTACCCAACGCCTACGACATCGGGAGTCGTAGGAAGAGTTCGGGATGTAGGAAGACGTCCCCAGGGGATGCAGGAGGCTATCGGAGAGCTCCAACAGCGAGGAGAGGCGGCGAGATCTTGGCGGCGCGACGGAACGTCGCCAAACACCCAAAACAGCGAGCAACCACGCTGTTACAGGGGGTTTTGCGGCCTGGGGTCGCTGTCAACGGCGAGAGGAGGCAGAGGGGGGTTCACGGCGACGGCGTGGGGGCTCCGACGGCGACGGCAGTGGCGGCGGCGGCCGTCGCGGGCTGCAGCGGCTGCTGGGCGGGGTTTCAGGCGGTTATCGGCGGTCTTCGGCGGCGCTCAGGTCGACGGCGAGAGAGGGGAGGTCGGGGAGTAGGTCGGCGGCGACTGCGGCCTTCGGCGGCGCTCAGGTTGACGGGGAAGAGGGGTTTGCATGGGTAGGGTTGCCTCTAGGGCCGGCGCAATGAGGAAACGGGAGAAGCTGTGAAATTTTTTTAGAAAACTAGGGTTTTTCTTATAGGGGTGGGGCCCACGTGACTAAGGGGAGGTGCTACACATGAGGGGCTGCCACTCAACTAGGTTTAGGGTTTATTTAGAGTTTAATAGGGTTAAGTTTGTTAGGGGTAATCTCGTAATTAACTGGCTCTACTGGTGTACAAGGGTCAAACGGTGCCCAAAAATCATAAGAAAAATACCGGGCGACCGGGGCGACGAGAGCAAGAAGTCAGAAGAGACGGATTACAATTTCGATGTCAGGAAACAAAATTAAAAATAAAAATGCCTCAAGTCAAAAGTGCGATACGCGACGTCTCCTCGGAAAAGGTCCAATCGTGGGCGAACGGCCCGTGAAATGACGTTGCAAGTCAACACGGCAAATGCAGTACCCTCAGAGAGAGTCACAACGACATATCACACGATAGGGTTCGGAAACAAACAAAGTCTAAATAAATACGTGCACGGTCAAGCACACGTGCACGAAGAACTTACGATCGGAAACCGACCGTTACAAGACGACTGATTAAGGTTTTACAGTCGCCTGACTAATAGACAGTCGACTGTATTATTGACATCAATCGCCTGTGTGCTTAACTGGAGAAAGAGTGCAGCTCTCTGTTTTTTTCCATCCCCTGCAGCAGTCGCCTGCTGAAGGATTAACAGGCGCATGTCCTGTTTACAGTCGACTGTATCGACTTCATCAGTCGACTGTCCTGGCTCAGATTATAGCCGTTGGATATTTTCTAGCCGTTGATCAGTCGACTGTCTTTTGATCATCAGTCGACTGTTCCTGTCGTTTTCGCCCAGTTTCTAGCCGGTGCAGAATTGTTTCTTTGGCTGTTTTCTTGGGTTTTGGGGTTTGATATAGGGTTCCTATATATATGAGTGTGCTACCATCTCTTATACTTCTTGATGCTATTGAATATCTCAAGAGAGCTTTAAGCAACTCACAAACTCCCTCAATTCCCTCTCAAGAGCTCTCATTCTTCATCATGCATTGAAGTCCAGCTCAAGGGAATTCATCCAAGTGCTTTCAAGCATATCTCAACACTTGGAGATCCTCTTCCATGCCTTGCATCCATTCATGAGTAAGCATCTCAAGTCATAGGTAAGAGTATTTACTTTACTTGGTGTAATTTGTGACTCTAATTCTCTTTGTGGGAATTAGAACTTTCTCTCTTTGTGGGAGGTTGTTTCTTTGTGGGACTTAGGATACTCTCTTTGTGGGAGTAATTCTCTTTGTGGGAGTTTAGTGTCCTAGTGTAGGGCTAACTCTAATTCTCTGAGTGGGAGTTAGTGATTCTCTGTGTGGGAGTCTTGATCCTCGTGTAGTATTGGTTGGGTCCTTGTGTAGGGCATAAATCCACTTTGTGTGGTATCTCCTTGTGAGATTTGTATTCACTTCTCTGTGTGGGATTATAGTGAATATTGGTGTGGCTGGAGGTACCCAAGTTTGGAGAACCAGTGTAAAAATTTGTGTTTGCGTTTGAATTGATTGTGCCTTTTAATTCCTCTTGCATTTATAATTCCGCATTTGCAAGTTAAATTTTAATTGGACAATTTTATTGCCATTATACTATTCAACCCCCTCTAGTGTGTGTTGTTAGTATTGCAAGGGTAAGGCGATCCTTACATATACATGTATGTATATATATATATACATATACACATATACACATATATATACATATATACATATATATACATATATACATATATAGATACATACATATATAGATATAAGTATGTATGGATGTGTGTGTGTGTGTGTGTGGAGGCCAGTGATCGCATTCTTAGTGGTGGCTGGCGATCATGTTCGGCACCGGCGATCAGGAGGAACAGGTTGTGGAAAAATTGATCAGGCCGAGCAGGCTACTAGGGTCCTTCATGTGCCGGCGATCACATCCTTGGTGGTGGCCAGCGATCGTGTCCTTGGTGGTGGCTGGTGATCGCGTTCGGTATCGGTGATCGACGAAGCAAGATGCGCACATATTCCTCAGATCAAGGGAGCAGGCGATCACACAGATTCGGTGTAAGTGTACATCCAATCAGTTTGGATCTGATCGGAGGCAGGGTCAAAGGATCGGAGGCAAGGCAATCCTATCCGGCGACGACATGCAGAGTACCTCAGATCCGGTGGATTTCCATCTGATTCGATCTGGTGAAGGGCTGTTGTAGTAGGGTCAAACGACGGCTCCCGATCCGGTGGATTCTCTGATCCCTCTGAACCGACAGCAGTGAGATCTCTGATCCGGCAGCTTCTGATCTGTATCTTCTCAAATTTGCAATTGGGTCATGGATCTAGGGTTTCGTCTATGATGGAGAAATCTATCCCTAAGTGTATCAACTCCTCCAATCCCTATCATAAATGCACTGTGTACTGCTATAGATATATTAACCCTCGCTTGCCTGGGGTTTCTACTCACATATCTACGGTGGCCCTTCCTTCAAATCATGTAGCGCATGAGGCTAGAACGACTTCAACTACTACCCCTAATCTTGTTGATGACTTTCCACCGCTGAATCATGATACATACCCTATTCGTGGGATATCTAATACTGCACCATGTCCTACTGATCCTTCATCATCGGGAGTCCATGAGGTAGAGGAAGGCTGGACAACTATTCAGCAGCGTCGTCGTCCTCATGATGTTTGACATCATAATCGTGATAACCATTCTTCGGCATCCCATCATGTTGATCGTCACTCTGGTGATGTTGTTTCTACACCCAATGATCAAGTGAAGGACCGTGCTAGTATCCGTAATGAGAATGCCCCCCGGCCCCATTTCCTGCGAGTTGCGAAATCTGAAAAGACACTTGGAGCTCTCTTTTCTCGGTGTGACGTCTGTTTGAGGATACCAGTAAGTGTTCGTACTTTGATCCATAGCAATGATCGAAAGGCAAATTAGTAGCTTGGATCCTTGAGGATGTCGTCACCGCTAATGTTGCTAATTGGGATAAGACTCTAATTGGATATGTTGTGGGTGATAAGCCATTCTATGCTCATCTTCGTGCATGTGTTCAACGTCTATGGCGGCCCAATGGTAATCTCTAAATCCACTTTCGTGAAAGTGGATTCTTATTTTTTACATTTGAATTAGACGAAGATTGCAGCAGTGTTCTTCAGGAAGGCACATGGTTGTTTGATAAGCGGGTCATTGTTCTACGGTGGTAGGACACCAAATCTGACTATGGACCGTGATTTACTGTCATCCATCCCGATTTGGATGCGTTTTCCTGTATTATCGTTAAAATTCTGGTCGGCAGATTGTATTAGCAGGATTTCCAGTCTTGTTGGCAATCCAATGTATTTGGATAGAGGTACAACTTCGGGCGATAGATTTTCATATGTTAGGTGCTTTGTTGAGATTGATGCTAGTACGGTGTTACTTTCTACCCTTGAAGTTATTGTTGAGGAAGGTGGGACATCCACCATTTATGTCGAGTACGAGAATCTTCCTCTATGTTGCTCTACCTGTAAGTTTTTTGGACACTCAAACACTCACTGTCTGTTCATGAAGGTGTGGGTTGCCCAAGCAAACTCCTTCCTCCAATCCTGAGCCAGTGCATTCAGCTCCAGCAGACGTAGTCTGTGAGGAGGCCCGTATTTCGGCCATTTCTTTGGATAAGGATTCACATCTTATGAATAGAAGTCTCGATGCTTCTATTGATGATCTGAACACTCCTTCGAATGATAGTGTTAGTAATGGCGGTACCTCTAAGGATGTTGACGTATGTTGCTATTAAATGTAAACCCTTAATATTACTGACATAACCTTTGGAATACTAAGCATTAATTTTAGAGTTTGCATGCAACAGGGTTCGGGTTCCGTCCCAATCACGCGTGGACACCCAAAGAGCCCAACAATTAGCCATGAAATCAAATTTACGAGACATCCGTGTAGCGGGTTTGTGTTCGGGTTGAGTCCCAACCACACATCGATCCGCACCCGAATCCTACGATTGTCAACCTACGAGAAAGTGGCCCTTGAGCTAGAAATTCAAAGGAAATTTGGCCCCGCAGATTCCGTCGCTCACACCATCGTATCTCTCATAGCCTACTGTGTGATGTCGATATACATACAATGTACAGCCCCTACAACATGGATTATTGGCACTCAGGGGGGCCATCCAAGCTTCAGTGGGAGAGACGAGAACAATTGATTGACGTGGCCATGGATGCACGCACAGTGACATCAACATCAGTTGGCAATGGTTTGATCCTTTTCATGAGGCATTATTCCCGCTCCCTTTCATCGATTTCATCCTGAAAATAATTGAGGCTAGCTGGCCAAAAGATCAAACCAAGAAGAAAGGACCACTGTAGGTAATAAGACGCAAGGGAGAAAAGAAGCAGGAAGGATGAAAGGAATCTATGACATTAAGGAACATGGCATGTGTTTGATGTTGAATGATGGGTTACCCCAAGTGGGTTTTTGGTTGCTTTGTGGGCTGCTCGAGGATGACTGTTGATTTCTGACTTTTATATTCAACTTGAAAGCAAGAGTTTGAAGAGGATTACTTGCTGCATGCAATTCGGAGCCAAGTGGCCGACCATCCATTTGGAATTCAAATGATTGTGATGAGGTGAAACAACACTAAAACATGCAATCACCTCACCTTATTTTTTATTGCATCAGACGTGTTTTAAACATTTAGGTTAATTTCACGTTGCTACCAGTCATGAGTTGGCTGTCAAAAACAATATAACATGCGATGCGCATGCGACGGACTCTTTCACTATTTTGCTCTTGCTGCTTGTAATATGAACAAGGGATTGTATCTACCAACAGTTTATAATGAATTTTAAGTGGGGAGTTTTATTTTTTAGAAAGATGGAATCTTCACTCCCAAAGAGTGTGACTTAAACATGCAAATTCATTCAATTTTTTTGTCTACTCCATTATTCATCTTCTTCATTAGCTCCCTGCAACTATGTTTTACTGCTTTCCCAAACCACTATCATAAACTTTTAAAGTAATGGAAAATTATCCTGAATTTCTTTTTTACCAAATTAGTTATGTAATGTCGGTAACGAAAAATTATTCCAATATTCTAAACATAATGACTCTGATATTTGATTGCTAACCAATTGGACATAATGACTCTGATGCTTACCCGAAGAGCATCAGAAATTTAAAGGACAAATCGGGAAAACATGAACAAGAAACATAAACACAGCAAGCCTTTCTTGTTTTAGCCGCTTGTCCTAATTGCAGGAAAACAGAAGAGATGAGAAAACCCTCCCTACAAACTCACACAATTGAATGCAGAATTACTGGCTGCCCCTCATACTACAGTCCCTGCCGGCTTGACAAAAAAAATGAATTTAACCACTAAAAAACTGTCCGCCAGAAACAACCGATGACGAGCAGCACCTCCTGCGGCCATCGTTTGAACTACAATGTGACGATGACGGTGCAGGAAAAGGTAACACGAGCCATCGGCATAATTTCTTTCTCTTCGTCCCCCCTCATATTCTAGGTAAAAAAGATAATCAGAAGCATTTCCTATGAACAATCGATGGACCAGATTCATCATACTCAGCCTTGGCAATCCACATCTGCATTGACAAAATACCATTAGTATTATTGGTATAGAGCGAGACAATATAAAATCTGAGGCAGAGTATTCAGTCATTGACACTTAATGTCCAAATCTGAAGACCAATGAAGGATGCAAAGTCAACATAGAGCATGAAAATTTGTTGGTTTTGGGGAAAAAAATTAGTCGAAGTAGGAAAGCTTCAAAATTCTGGGTTAGCTTCCATCTATATCATGCAATCATGCAGTCGAATGTCATATAAAAGCCGATGAGATCTAACTGCACAATAATCAGCACGTGTTGTTTGTAAATGACACATTACATCAATTACATCCATAATGGTTCATTAATTGTGATACCAATAATATTAATATAAATATTAGTAATAAAAATAGCAACCATGTTCAGAAATCCATTTGGCTTGTAATTAGAAGAAAGCCTGAGCGATTCGTCTTTGCAATGTTGATGTGGCTTGAATTTTAGACTTGAAAAAAAACGAATGGGGTGATTTCTACACTAAAAGTGGAAAAGGGAATTTTTTTTTCAGCCTAGATGAAAATCATTCCACTATAGTTTTCATTCTGAGCGGAACTACTGAAGAAATGGCTACCATATTGGCTGTAGATGTGACCGAACTGGCCATGATTACCAACTCGCAAACAATTCAGAAATTTCGCCAGGAGCGCAATAAATATTGTGCTCGAAAGGTATACCGTATTATCATCACACTGGATTACTGTTTTACTTCACCATGGGACAAGCCAAGTGTTCAGTAAATGTACCTGTTGGAAGGTGCTGAGTGATGCCAATATGGAACCTCCAATCCAGACACTGTACTTCCTCTCCGGGGGAGCAACCACCTTAATCTTCATGCTGCTTGGTGCCAGTGCAGTGATCTCCTTGCTCATCCTGTCGGCAATACCGGTGAACATGGTAGATCCACCACTCAGAACAATGTTTCCATACAAATCCTTCCTGATATCCACATCGCACTTCATGATGGAGTTATACGTTGTCTCATGAATTCCAGCAGCTTCCATCCCAATCATCGATGGCTGGAAGAGGACTTCTGGACAGCGGAATCGCTCATTACCAATGGTTATCACCTGTCCATCAGGTAGCTCATAGCTCTTCTCCACAGAAGAGCTGGTCTTGGATGTCTCCAACTCCTGCTCATAATCAAGTGCAATGTATGCCAGCTTCTCCTTCATGTCTCTAACAATTTCTCGCTCAGCCGTGGTGGTGAAAGAGTAGCCGCGTTCAGTCAGGATCTTCATGAAAGCATCTGTCAGGTCACGACCAGCCAAATCCAGACGAAGGATTGCATGAGGGAGTGCATATCCTTCATATATAGGGACCGTGTGGCTGACACCATCACCAGAATCGAGCACAATACCTATGAAAGAAAAACACCAAAGAAGAATGCATAAATCAAATCAATCATGAAAATTGAAATGTATAAGATCAACCATCCTTTTGGATAAATTGTATAATATGTACTTTTTGTGACAAATTAACAGCATCCTTCCACATCCAAGGTTGAATTTAACATGCAAGCTTTCTGAAATTGTTATAGCTAGGTTTAAGCTCCTAGTCCCCATGTAGGCTCAGCATTGAACATACTTCAGATATCAAGATCTAGGATAACTTAATAACTATGGATGCTCAATGTCAGTGGAAGCTAGCTTGTCAAAAGTGATGAAAATGGACAGGGTTACAGAAAATGATGAACCCATAAATGCATGATGCTTAACACTCACTCAGTCAACCGATAATACAACCATTTGTTGTAAACTAATTGATTTTAAAAATGTTATGATTATGTTAAACAATTTGTCGCTCCACTTATATAATCTTGCAAAAAAAAAATTCAGTCAATAGTAATATCCGAAGGGAAGAAAAGAGCTCTATGTCCAGCCATCTCATTTGCCAAAATATCCTAATAGTTCCCAAAAATTCACACAGTACATACGCTGGAAGTTTATCGGCAACTTGAACTTTGAAGCAACATAGAAAATTTCTAGTTAACAGACGGTATTAAGCATTGTTCGTGATTATGGATAAGTCCCTTTTAAAAAAGTACTCAAAACTCCTAAGAGGGCTTCTAGATATACTAGGTGGTTCATCATCATCATTATATATACAAATATGTGGAAATTTCCATGTGTAAAAATCCCTCCATGCAAAAATCGTGCAAAAAAAGTATTTTTGGACATGATGTTTTAAGATCCAAACCGTTGGATGTGTTCTGCACATACTAACACACGCGCATACCAATTATCAAGAAAATACCACATGTTTACTCCTCAATCGGACCGTTACAAAGGTTCAATTATTCTGAAACCGTTAAATTTGTAATTCTTTGATGAGTGTATGCCTATAAGGTTCATCCATTATTTTTCATGAGATATATCTATGATGGATTAAACCCTGAATTTTTTTTGAAAGAGATACAATCCTTTTTTCTCACAATGATCCTCCTGTGCGAAATTTTCAGACATGATCAACGTCTTTTATGTGTGTGTAAGAATAATAAGTATCCTTATGGCGTATAAGGCTTAGCCTCATATGAGGCCATGAATGCTCCACATTTCTCTATTTTTTTCAATTGATCAGAACCGCTCATTTTGAACTTTATATTCTAAAACACCAAAACATCAAAGGTGAATCCAAGTGATTTTGCTTGTTCACCCACACATTGCAATTTTAACAGTTTCACAAGAATAAAACTTGCGACGGGTGGATGGAGCAAAACCCATTGGGTTCATTTAATATTTTGATGTTTTAAATTTTTAGAATATAATGATCAAAATGAACAGCTCCAATCGTCTGAAAAAATAGAGAAGGGTGAAGTAGGCATTAGCTTATAAATCATATGATATCTATCTATCTATATATATACCTCTTTTTATAAGGAACTAGAAATTGCCCGTGCACTTGGTGCACGGAGCAAAAACAACCCCCAAAGAACCCGGCCGAGGTACACGCGCGAAATCGGGAAGGAGCGAAAAGCGCGGGTGTGCGTGTCGGCAGCGTCGATGGGAAAAGAGAGAGCAAGCACGTTAATACGAAGGTAAAAAGGCCTAAAACATAAAACAATAAGTGAGATCTTGGGGGGGTTTTTCGCAATTAATTGGAAAGTGGGGGTCCAAAAAAATTTTAAATAGGACATCCCCCACGGTTGAGGGGGCTTTGCCACGGCTTTGTCCCGTGGCAAAGCCCCCTCAATTGTATATAGATATGAGCATTGGTTAGCTAAAGAGGACATCCTTGGCTAGTGTTAAAAAAATTTCACACCCCATATTTTTTCAACATATTCTAAAATCTAAAACACCAAAATCTAATGAATGTATAAGGTTTTGCTTGTTCATCAAGCCATTACAAAACTTATATTATTATAAAACCGTTAAATTTGTGACGAATGGATGAACAATGCCAAATAGGAAATTTACTATTTGACTAGCTAACATCTATATTCCTAATATATATATGAAAAAAATGGATCTGTGCATATGCACTGCTAAGTTAGCTGTGCATGTACGTAAAAATCCTATTTTTCCTTTTTTTTTGAAATTTTTTATTGTATTGTATACATCTCATGGATGATCAACACACCAAACAAGTGAATTCAATGCTATTTGACCATCAATCTAATCCTTGCAACTTCAACGATTTCAGAACAATAAAACTTATTGCAACTGATGAATCAAGGTCAAATATCCCTAAGGTACATCTCGTGGATGATCAACACACCAAAAATCAAGTGAATATTTGACCATCAATCTAATTCTGGGAAAGGCAACGTTTCAAAACAATATAACTTTTGCAATGGGTTGATCGAATGTCAAATACACATATGGTTCATCCACGTTTAGTACTTTGAAGTTTTAGAATGTGTGCAACAATCCTATAAAAATCTAAAAAATAAGGAAAAATGGGGTTTTGTACACGTGCACAGCTGCGCATACACAACTACATATTCCCATATGTATATATATATATATGTTACGGTATGTAGACAGCCAATGTAGGAAATTTTCTATACTGTCACTCAAAAATTTCATTTTTAATTCTTTCTTTGAAGATCAGAACCATTTATTTTTATATTCACATATCAAAACTTTAAAATCATAAGTATTGGTGAACACTAAGGGATGTAACCATCAATCGGCTTGTTACAAAAGTTTTATAGTTCTAAACTGTTGAATTTGTAACAAACGGATCGAGGATCAAATAAAATTGACTCGCTTGAGATTTTTTTGATAAGGTGATCATCCATGATGGGGTTTTGTACACGTGCACAGCTGCACATACACAACTACATATTCCCATATGTATATATATAAATATATATGTTACGGTATGTAGACAGCCAATGTAGGAAATTTTCTATACTGTCACTCAAAAATTTCATTTTGAATTCTTTCTTTGAAGATCAAAACCATTTATTTTTATATTCACATATCAAAACTTTAAAATCATAAGTATTGGTGAACACTAAGGGATGTAACCATCAATCGGCTTGTTACAAAAGTTTTATAGTTCTAAACTGTTGAATTTGTAACAAAGGATCGAGGATCAAATAAAATTGACTCGCTTGAGATTTTTTTGATAAGGTGATCATCCATAATGTGTAGATCAAAATGAACGGTGTTGATCAAAAAAAGAGGAAAGTTATGTTTTTGAATGCAAGTGTAGAAAAGTTTCTATATTTACTTAAATAATGGGAAACATGACATATATTACCCTTGAAAAGTACATCCTCTCTTATTTTTTAGACGATCAAAACCATTCATTTTGTTCTTTAGATTCTAAAAGACCAAAACATAAACTATTGGGTGGGGTTTTTGCTCATTCATCCACCTGCCATAGAAAGCTCTACCACTACAAAACCGTTAAATTTATGATGCAAGATGAATGAGCAAAACCTTTTGGGTTCAATCAGTATTTAGTGTTTTGATGTTTTTAGAATATAAAAATCAAAATGAACGGTTCTGATCACCCGAAAAAACTAAGAGAGGGGGTGGACTTTTCGAGGCGCTTATGTCATATGTTTCACATTATTCTATAAATATAACCGATAAAATAACCATTTGTTGAAAACTAATTGATTTTAAAATCATTAGAAATATGTTAAACAATACGTTGCTCCAATTATATAATCCAATTTCAGTCCAGGGTAACAGAAGAAGGAAATGAAAAAGCTCTATTTCCAGCCATATCATTTGCCAAAATATCCCGATGGTTCCCAAAAAAATCACCCAGTATATCCGTCAAAACTTTATCATGTAAATAAAACGTTGTAAATAGAACAATGAAGCAACATAGAAAATTTCTAGTTAATATACATTCTTAATCATAGCTCTTGTTTACAGATAATTCAATTTAAAGGGGAATTAAAAAAATTAAAACACCTCCTAGAAGGGCTGCTAGATAAATTAGGTGTTTCATCATTTTATAATTTTTAAGTGCTTGTCAAAAAAATAAGATCTTGAAATTTGCTTAAAGAAGTTTGAAAAGAAATAGATATGTAATAAAGGAAGTTTACATAGGATTTACATGACTAGTCAAGAAAAACTAAGGGGCTGGTTCTTTTGCCAAGAATAGGGGCAGGAATGCCAAATTTGGCACTGTTCCTACACTGTTCACCCTATTCCAAGTTTGTATTTCAAGCGGGTGTTCTTTTGTGCGTGAAATAGAATCCTACGTAGCTATTCCAATTTGGTAATGATGAGCTCTTTTGTATTCCTTACATTTTGCTTGGAATACAATGGAAAGTAGGAAATTGTGGGGCCCGCTGTCATCTCTCTCTCCCTCCTCCAACTCCCCACCATTCCACTTTCACATTCCAACTCTCCAATCCCAAAAGAACACAAGAATAGAATGTGGATCCCACTTTCTATTCCAAACCCACTTTCCATACTCTATTCCACCCAAAAGAACACAAAACTCCATTTTCTCTCTCTTTGGAATACAAACTTTTCCATATTCCATGTTTCTCTATTCCAGCAAAAGAACATGCCCTAAGAGTAAACTAAAAGGTTTCTTTTAGAAATAGGATTGAGCAATATATGCGGAGAGAAAAATTGGGAAAAGAGAGGAGTTGGATCTTGGCTTCTACAGTTAAGAGCCAAAAATTTTGGCTTCTCATGAAAGCAGTTGACTCTTGATTATATAAATATTCAATTTTTTCGAAAAAGCCACTTGTTTTAAGATGCACTTAATATAAATAAATGCCAAACACACCCCAAGCAGGCTAGAACTGAATCATCAGTAAATTATAAATTTAAGTAGAACACACTTGTGGTAAATAAAATTAAACACCCATATACTTTCTTCGATTTTAGTTTAACACATATACTATCATTTTATAGAAATAACATTAACTGTTTGATGATTTTGCTAGTTTTTTTTGTTAATTTAGGCCCATTTACAGTCAATTGGTCCCCATTTATCTTAGATTATTTTAGATTTAACTATATAAAAACTCACAGCAAAATGTGGCTCATATTAATAGAAAAAGTAACAAAATCATCAACTAAGAGACTTTATTCTAAAAAACGATAGAACTATAGCAGGGGTGTTTAATCTAATTTACCCATATAATTATCAAGTGAAGAACTCTTTTGTACCTGTTGTGCGACCACTAGCATATAGAGAGAGAACGGCCTGGATGGCAACATACATAGCAGGGGCGTTGAAGGTCTCAAACATGATTTGTGTCATCTTTTCACGATTAGCCTTGGGATTTAGGGGTGCTTCAGTAAGTAGCACAGGGTGTTCTTCAGGGGCCACACGAAGCTCATTGTAAAATGTGTGATGCCATATCTTTTCCATATCATCCCAGTTGTTCACAATGCCATGCTCAATTGGGTATTTAAGAGTTAAAATACCTCTTTTAGATTGAGCCTCATCCCCTACATATGCGTCTTTCTGGCCCATGCCAACCATCACACCAGTGTGACGTGGACGGCCAACAATGCTAGGGAAAACAGCCCTTGGAGCATCATCTCCAGCAAACCCAGCCTAGTGAAGGAAAATGTGGAGAGCAAATAAGTTGGCAATAGCAGCTATTAAGGTGTAAGACTAGAGCAACACAAAGTTCACTGTCGAGATCATAGCTTTTGTAATATTTTGCCTTCAGTATAATTCAAAAATACAATGCCGGTATGCATTAATGGTGCTATCTGCACTTGGCAAAGGATGAAAGCTTAAAAATTGTTGGAGAGTTGTTTATACCTTCACCATTCCAGTGCCATTGTCGCAAACGAGAGGCTGAATATCCTCATCTGCCATCTTTTAACCCTGACGACAGGCTGATGAAACTATTAGATTCATTGTCATTAGTAAATTGAGAAAAATAATTAATAAACAATATGCATGCACAAAATAAAGCATATCAATATAGCAAGCGCTCTTCTAAGTTCAAAATACTTAAAAAAATTGATAACTAAATTGGCACTTATGGCAAGCTAACCATCTGAAGTTTAATAGCCATACATGTTATGTTAGTTAAACAAATTTCAAGTAATTCAAACACCAGGCACAGCCAATTTTAAGATTTTAGAAAGCATGGTATAGATGAGACACAGTTTGTCAAGAAAACAAAATAGAAGTATCTTTGAGGTAAAAATGAGACATCTATTTTGTTGAATTCAAGCCTAAGAGTTAATTTAAAGGCAAGTTATGCTACAAATCCCAGGCAATTTTATACATCTATTTTCTTCACTAGACCCTGCCACGAAATAGAAGAGCAATGGACAAGCTACACCATCAAATAATTCTTGTTTGTCTTGCCACAACCAACTATGATGTGTTATATGACTCAATTAGCCGGTTTCAAAACCAGAATATGACTATTCCTTAGTGAGTCAGTGAACATGTAACGAATATTGCCAAACGGATGTACAGACAATCAAAATATAGACACATACAGACAATTATCACACATGACAGTTTGTTCTACCCTTTAAATATCACATGACAGAGAAAAAGAGTCAAGCAGAAGACAACCTCATGAATGAAAGTACTATGCACCAATAAAGAAACATATTTTAACGTAATTTCTTTTTTACCTTCACAAGAAGGACCAAGTAAAAAAAGATCAAAAGAAACCATCACAGAAAAACCAAATAACACAAGCACAAAAATGATATAAGAACCAACGAGCCATTGCTCGGTTGGCATCCTCTCCCCGTCCCTCCCGGGAGGCGAGGGATCGAGTCCTACCGCGCGCACTTTAAAATGCTTTCCGATGTATTAAAAAAAATGATATAAACAAAAATGTTTAGCTTATCTGTTTGGAATAGATATGAATGGACCCCAGTCGTTAGTTGTTAAGTCATACCCAAAACATTAGAATATAAGACTACATTGTGAAAATTCTCATGAGACTGCAGAAAAGTAATTTTGGCCCATCAGAAGCATTTTCGTAATTTTCGAATTTCTAGGGGCTTTTTCATAATTTTCAGTTTTAGGAGTTTTATATAATTTTTTATTTTTAGTTTATTACTATAGGAGCCTATGGCGATGAGAGAGGTGAATCAAACATTGAGAGAAGAATTGTGTGAGGTTGAGATTATTCCTCTTTTTGTTGGAGAGCATGGTCCCCTCTTGAATAGGCGGCTTGGGAGGGAGTTACTCTCGAAAGAACTCTAACCCTTATCTTGTATCCCATTTATTTCAGTTTATCTAGCAATTAAAATTTATTTTCCCACAAATCCATGTTCCTAACCCTAAAAAGCATCATGTTTCCCTAAAAATCCAATTTTCCCCATAAAACCCCTCTTTCTATACATCAAACCCCTAAAAAATCCTATCAAATTCCTACACCGTCTTATAATGATTTAGTAAATGATGGGCCCTCGACCTTTAAAAAGTTCTAAAAATTCAGTTACTTTATGTTAATCTCAGTTTGGATGGATAAATCATATAATTGAGATGTTCTTAGCATTCATTGGACAGTTCTCTTCTTCATAACTGTGAGGACTCTTCAATATTGATCAGAATACCCGACTATTTGGGTAATGAGAATTGGAAACAGTCACCCAATCTGTACATCCAAACAATCCCACATGGTCTCCATGCACTCTTAGACTACTTTATTTATATCAATATACACGTTGCAACACATATATTTAAGTCGCAAGCATGCATGTTGTCCTTCATCAATTTTGTACACAATATTTAAATACTTGTGCATCCCCACAATTTCACAATAGCTTTAGTTTTTCTTGGTCAGTAGTATGATCCCATGTATAAGGTATCTGTCATAAGGTATCGGCCGATACCTAAGGGTATCGGCCGTTTCGTCTCGGTTTCAAACCGTCTGCGTTTCAGACCATCTTGGTACGAAAGAGATAGTATATCTCGATTTCGGCAGAAACAGTGGAGTTCCGGTCGAAACTGAGCAGAAAGAAGAAGATATAGAAATAGCATTAAAGTTTTTATAAATAAAAAATAAACAACATAATCATGTGATTGAACTGTAATTTTCGTGAAAACACAACGTTCAAATTTTTTTCTATAAACAGTGAATTGAAGATTCGAAATTCACACAAAAAATAATATGAAAAATTTGCAAAAATTTAGAAAAATGGAAAAAATCTTATCTTTGCATAGTTGTGAGGTATAAATCATCAATTCGATGTGAAAAGGCAATGGGTCAGGCAGGATCAGTGTCGCTCTACATAAGCTGTAGAGCAATGTCGACGGTGCTGGGTTCGATGGGGGTGAGGCAGGCGATCGTCGGCGATCAATGCTCATCAAAATTAGGATAATGGGTTTTTTGGGGGAAATAAAGAAAAATAATGTCATTTCTTGAGGGTTTCTTTTGATGGGGGGTTTTGGCTCGTGAATGCCTCCACTCGAGGGCTCTCGATCTAATCGATATGCCACTGCTCAAGTTACATATTTTGCTCAACTATATACATTTATTTACAAGTTTGGCAATTCTTTTTTTAATAGTTTAACAAAGGGAATGAGAAACTTATAAATAATGTAACATGTGTGGCAAAATGTGTAACATCACAAACCCACCACACGTGCCTTACATGCGCTCACTGCTCAGCAACGAGTACTACCCGTCATATTATATATTTTGCTCAATTTGTTACATGTGCCCTTTGTTAACAGTTTAACAAAGTGAAT
Organism: Scilla litardierei; assembly: GCA_030789695.1. NCBI lineage: Eukaryota > Viridiplantae > Streptophyta > Magnoliopsida > Asparagales > Asparagaceae > Scilla > Scilla litardierei. Next base: position 81,339,113 of record CM061131.1, on the reverse strand, counting down.
TGCAAACTATTAAATAATGTAATATGCGTTGCAAAATGTGTAACGTGACCGTCAGCAACACACGAGTCACGGTGCTGCCGCTGCCGCTGCCGATCAATGTTTGCACAAACCTAATTCCTGATTACACACCATTTATTTACAAGTTGCCATAAAAATTTGAACAGTTTACATTTTATTTGTAAGTTTGCCAAAAAAAAAATAGTAATGTGTAAATAAAATATTATAAGTTTGAACAAATTGCAAGTTTATCGTTAAAAACTTGAACACATTACAAGTTTACTAAACATATCAGATTCAATTTACAATAATTTTAACTAATTTTATAAAATATTCTAAAGTAATTTTTAGTAATAAAATTACTAATAATGATTACTAATCATTATTAATGTTGATTTATTACTTTTTAAATTTTATAGTTATTGTTCTGAGTCCAATTTAAATTGTAAATGGTTAATAATTTTATTTAACTAATATTGTTATTACTAATTTTACATAACTAATATTAATCTTAATAATTCTTAATAGTTAAAGTTAACAATTTTACTTAACTAATTTTAATGTTAAAACTTAATGATTCTTGATTTAATTAATGTTAAATAACGGATGTTAATTGTTAATTATTATTTTATTGTCTGTAATTACTGATAATTGATTTAAATAATCTTAGATGTCCAAATTTAAATTTTTAAATGTCAATTATTTTATTAAAATAGTTAAATTTTATTAATATATGTTATCTTCAGATATGCAGTTATAAACGGTAATTAAGATGTCTCAGAGAATTCCTAAGAAGAAACAATTGGATATTGGGTGGGCTCATGGTAAAATAGTTAGAAACGACTAGACATGTAAGATACAAATATTGCTGAAAAGAAATATATGGAGGCATGACTCGCCTTAAGGAATATTTGACAGGAATTGTGCAGAATGTAATGACATGTACCGAAGCGCTAAAAGAAGTACAAGCAGAGATGAATGCACACATATTTGCCAAGCGGAAAGAAAAGTAAATGTTAAATCTAAGAAGAGGATAGAGGAAGATTTAATAAATAGGCCTAGAGGCGCAAACTCAGATGAGAATGACGAGGATGAGAATGAGACTGAGGAAAGAGGGCTTAAAACACTGAGAGCAAGTAGAAATGAATATACCGAAGAAAAATAAGACTTGCTAGAAGAAGATGATGGTAAATCTAGTCACACCCCTAAGTGGTTTTGATGATGATCACACCAAATGTTGTTAATGTACTAATAACATTATTCAAGTGTGTAGGTTGTGCAATCAAATCAATGAAAGCTCAAAGCATACTCCGAGAAGAAGAAGCTCAACCACACTTATAGAAAATGAAGATGAATTTAGCTCGCATTCTACGTGAAGCACAAACGGAGCTCAGGGCATTTGAACAAAGATTGCCCAATGGCTAAGCTCAAAGAAATGATGAAGGGAAAGAGCATAGCAACGTTCAAGAAGCCGAAGCGAAAAGCTTTTGGGGCTTGGAATAGAAGTGATGGGAAAGAAAGCATCGATGAGTCCTCATCCGAAGAGGAAGAAGAAGAAAAGATAGATGGAGCCTACATGATGAGAAAGCTAGGGTTTTGAAGAACGATGAGATTTTTATATTTTTTGAGAAGATGAAAGATAAGGGTTTCTTTCGAGAGGAAACTAACTCTCCAAGCTTGAATCTAAGAGATAAATGTTATTCTCACTTGCACTAAGAATTCTACTATCCAGTGTTATAAAAGGCGGTTTCATTATGCGCGCGGTCAATGAGCGCATAGCGCATAAGCGGATTATGCGGCCGATTATGCGGTTTACGCGGTTTACGCGAAAATGAATAATTTAATATATAAATAAGCAATAAGTTTATGTATTTGTGCATATTAAATTGAAAAAGATAAGAATTATAGGAATAAGGAAAAAATCATATTAGCTTTTAAAAATATGGATTAATTCATACTAAAACATCAGTTGCCATTATGACGATCAATACATAAATAACTAAAATCTAACGTCTAAAGCAATCTACACACAAAACATAACTATTTGTTTTACGTCCAAATCAAACCAAATCAAAAGCATTTCAAACATAAGTATTTTAAAATTAAAAAACTGATTTTTATGTTTAACGGGTCGTGTTTCTTAACGGGTTGGGATTTTTTAGTTGCGATTATGCGCCCGCATATTCGCATATGCGGTCGCATAACATTTATGCAGTCGAATATGCGGCCGACCGCATAATTCGACCGCATATCTTAATTCTCATGCGGTCAAAGGCTGCATCCTTATATGCGGCCGCATATAACTTGTTTTAGAATACTGCTACTATCTAATCTAATCTAGGAGTTTTCTCTCAAAATAAGCATGAAACCCAAAAGAAACCCCTCCTCAAACATATACGGACAGATTTGGCCCAGATTATATTTAGCCCTTTCAAACACTCAAGCTTTGCAAAAACATCCAAAAATTCACAAAAATGCGCTTGGCCTAATTGTTTGCTCCATGATCCGTCTTACACCACCTTCTCTGGTAAGAGATGATCTCATCATTACTCTCCCAAAAAACCACCTTGTGCTCAAAGTGGAATGCCGAGAACCGCTACGCAATAACATTTTAAGGTTTCCAAGATGTCTCATGATCTGTAAGGTCGATTCACCGCATCAACACCTCTCACGCTCCTGATCTCACCTGACGAACCCCTCTCAGCTCGGCCGGCTCTAAAAACACCTCCATGTCATCTGTGTGCGTCAGGGGTAGTGACGAGGCAAAAACATGGTCTAGAGTAACCCGGTGGAGCTGCGACACAGAAAGACGAGGTGGATGGCTGAATCTAGTGATAATCTCAGTCGATACGCCACCGTGCCAACCTTGGCCTCCACCTCATACGACCCGAAGTATCGAGACGACAGCTTCTCGTTCTGCACATGTGTCAAGGAGCACTGTCAGTAAGGTTGCAGCTTCAGATACACCATATCTCACACCATGAACTGAACATCCTGCCTATGCCATCCGCCAGGCTCTTCATAAGCTGATGTGCTCTCGTCAAATGCCGCCTCAACTCCTCCAATGTATGGTCCCTCTCCTCAAGATACTGGTCCACTTGGAAAACTGGCGTGGAGTGATGACAATAGTGAAGCAAATGCGGGGGGTCCCGCCCATATAAGGCTATGAAGGGAGTGACCTACGCAGAAGTGTGAAAAGATGTGTTGTACCAATACTCTGCCCAAGCCAGACACTTCACCCACTGCTTCAGAGACTGCTACAATCCGCACCTATCAGAGGAGGACCCGCGGCCTGCCTGGGCCACCTGCGCGCGCAGACCAATAGGGGCATTTTCGTTCCCCTTTCCTCTAATTAATTTTAATGGCATATTTGTAATTAGTTTAGAGGGGGATTTTCTTATTAAATTAGGGCTAGCCGTCATTTATATTTTTCATGCTTATTTTGATAAATTGAGAGAGTTATTCGGGAGCTCTTCGAGGGATCTTAGGAGATTGCGGACGTCCTCGCGTATCAGCGTTTTGGGAGGGTGGTTGCCCCTATATTGTAGCCAAAACTATCTTTTATTCGCTGTTTTAATTCAATTTAAGTTTAGATTTGGGTGATTCCTATCAATTTGGTATCAAAGCGCGTGACGATCCATGACGGATTCGACAAGATCGCAAGACAAAATTGAGGCTTTTGAGGCGAAATTTACAATCGAGATCGACGGGATCAAGAAATCGTTGACGGAAAACGATAAATCCATGGCAAAGTTGACGGCAATGCAAGAGAAACACAACGAACAATTCGCACAATTAATTTTTCAATTGACGGCAAATGCGGGAAAGGATGGAAAGGGAGAGGGAAACCCTAAATCAGCGGGAAAGGCACCACCTTTAGGCAAGGGGAAGGAAATAGATTTTTGATGCGAAAAACGTCCATGTGGAGGAGGAATTCGTTGAGGATGAGAAAGGAGAGCCGTGGAAGGTCGATTACCGCGAGGAGGTGCGACGGAAGGCAGTGGAAGCGCGGAAGGGGGGCGGCGGCCCTAGCCAGCCCCCCATGGGATGCGGCCCGGTGCAGGGGGCGCAGAAATTGTTCCTGGGCACCGCCGCCTCCAAGGACCACCGCCGGGCTGGCAGTGGCCTCCCCTGGGTTCGCCCAGGGGCGGCGAAGGCCCCAGGGGACTGGCGAGCCCCGACCCACGGGGAGGCCGCTGGGGCCCCCGGGAGCATCAGGCGGGGCCGGCAGCCCTGCCCCAGGCAGGCCGCGGGCCAATAGGCTAGAGAGGGGCCGGAAGGGGTGTTTTCGAGACCTGGAGTGGTGATTTTCAACAGTTGCATGACGACCAGCCCCATCGGGAGGTGCCGACGCGCGGATTTGAGGAGTTGGACCCCGAAGAATTCCAGGAATACAGATACTACGGCGAGGGGTATCGGGACACTTCCGACCCTCAATTTAACGGACGGCAGATGGCAGCCTCCACCACACCACCAGGAGGGACGCACCGTAGACATGGGAGGATGTTACAGAGACTTCGAGAAGAGGCCAGAGGGTAGGTTTGGGGGCGACGAAGGGGGTGGATACGGGGACCGAGGAGGAGACCCACAAGGGGGTTACGAGCGACACCATGAAAGATGACAGCACTACCACCAGTCCAGACACGGTGGAGGCCGCGGGGACCAGGGGGATTCAATATGGACCGACTGAGGAAGTTGAAGATGCCTATATTCGATGGGGCGGACCCAGTCTCATGGATCTACAGAGCAAAGAGATTCTTTAGAGTCTCCCGCATGACTGAGGAGCAGAAGCTTGAGGCAGCGGGCATCTACCTAGATGGGAAGGCCCTCGTGTGGTTTCAGTGGAAGGACGCGAGGCGCCCCTTTCGCTCATGGGAGGAGATCATGGACTAGATGGTAGAGAGGTTCAGAGACCCCCACTTAGAGAACGTGCGGGAGCAGCTGCTATCACTCAGACAGGAAGGCACGGTGAGAGACTACCTAGAGAGGTTTGAGACCCTTTCAGGATATGTGCACGGGGTGACCGACGAGACGATGGAGAGCACCTTCATGATATGGTTGAAGGCCAATATACGAGCAGCGATACGCATGCAGAAGCCTCAGAGTCTGATGGAGGCCATGGAGTACGCTCAGATGGCAGAGGACTATCAGTTGGAGGATAGGAAGACTAGGGGTGGTTGGAGCGGAACGGCAAGCTGTAGCCAGCCAGTGACAGGTGGACAACAGAGAGCCACTACGGGAGCGGATTCGGTGGCCAGAGAGAAGACTGGAGATAGAAGTAGTGCACCGCAGGCTGGGGGCAGTTCAGGCGTATGACGGATGCGGAGATAAGGGAAGAGCGGCAGAAGGACTTGTGTTTTAGATGTGATGAGTGATTCATGCCGGGTCACAGATGTGCGGGCCGCAAGCTCCAGGTGCTGCTACTTGAGGACGATGATGACGAGGCTGACGTCGAGGATGAGACAGCTGAGACAGAGGAGCCTGAGGGCCATGAGTTAGACGTGGCGGAGGTGTCCCTTAACTCCGTGGTAGGGTTCACACCGAACCATACCATGAAGCTGAGGGGAGAGATTAGCGACCAGGAGGTAACCGTGCTCATTTACAGTAGGGCGACCCACAACTTCATTTGCAAGAGTGTGGTGGCCCGACAGGGGCTCCAGCTGACCGACTGTGGCAGTTTTGATGTTATGATGGGGACGGGGAAGAAGGAAGGCAGTCTGGGAGTTTGCAGAGGGCTTGTACTGACCATACGGGGATACAGGTGATCGCAGATTTTTTACCTCTAGACGTAGGGAGCACCGACGTCATCTTGGGCATGACGTGATTGCAGACGTTGGGGGAGATGACAGTGAACTGAAAGCTACTATGGATAGAGTTTCAGGAAGATATGATAGCAGTTACACTACAGGAGACCCCAGCATATGCAGAGTTTTGGTCTCCTTGAAGACCATGGTGAGGACTAGGGGTGGGTAAAAAAACCCGTTTTCGATTCCGAACCCGGTTCCGTAACTGAATCTGATTCCGAATATTCCGTCATTTCGGATTCGGATTCGGATTCGGGTAAAAAATACCCAACCGATTTAATTCGGAATCGGAAATCGGATCCCACCCTCAAATTACCAATCCGATCCGATTCCAATAAAGTGTTCACACTCTGTAGACCAAATATCTTATTTAAACATTTCGTGGCTCTTTACACCCACCGATGTGGGACCAAATGTAAATGGACTAGCAGCTAAGAAGAGAGGGCACATTAGAGAGACAAATGAGAGAGCAAATTAGTGAGACAGATTGTCCCACATCGGGCAAACGAGTGAGCCTGGGTTACAATAAATGCTTGGCAAGCCGCTGGTCCGTTGCCATTGGGATTCGGTGTAAAGTTATTCCCTAATTGAGAGCAGCTTGGGCTATGTTTTTTTCGATTTCCAGATGTCGTGTCCAACTGACTTATTTAAACATTATGATTTACGTTACTACCACCGACATGGGACTAACAATGGAGACCACTCATGCCAGCGAATGCTTCAGCCTTCATAGAGCAGACTATTTAGTCACACATCGAGCAGAAAGGGGAGCCAAGAGTTCTATAAGATAGAGGGATGGTCAGCGTTCAACGCAATTGGGCTTTGGCCCGGGCTGAGTATGTGGCGCTTCTGGTCTTGGGCTGAATCGGAATCGGACTTCGGAGTGAGTGTTCTGGTCCAATTATGGATTCGGATTTGTTTGGAACCGATCCGATAAATCGGACTCGGTTTTCGGATGTTCTTTTCCTGACCCGATTAAAACGGAATCGGAATCGGGTTTGGTTAAAAAAATCGGATTTACCCGATGCCCACCCCTAGTGAGGACCATTCAAACTGAGGGAGGAGGGTACCTAGTGGAGCTGTACTCGTTGACGGGGGAGGGAGGCGCTGAGGCCAGTGATGAGCATCTCATTCCAGGAGAGGTGCGGCAGCTGATGGATCAGTTTGAGATCTTTCAGAAACCTCGGGGTCTCCCATCACCGAGGGACCATGAGCACGCCATAGTACTGTGAGAGGAATGCTGGGGGTATCGGTAGGGCCTGACACTAATGGGGGGACACGCCATAGTACTGCGAGAGGGCGTGTCACCCATTAGCGTCAGGCCCTACCGATACCCCCAGCATCAGAAGGATGAGAATGAGAGGATGGTGGCAGAGATGGTGCAGGCGGGAGTGATTCAGCCTAGTGTGAGCACATTCTCCAATCCGGTGCTGTAAGTGAAGAAGAAGGATGGGAGTTGGCGCTTCTACGTAGACTACATGGCGTTGAACAAGGAGACAGTGCCAGACAAATTTCTCATACCGGTGATAGATGAGCTCCTGGATGAGTTACATGGGGCAGCCCTGTTCAGCAAGATAGATCTCAAGTTGGGCTACCATCAGATCAGGATGCGACGGGAGGATGTGCCCAAGACGGCGTTCAGGACGCATGAGGGCCACTACGAGTTTTTAGTCATGCCGTTCGGCTTGACGAACGCACCAGCCACATTTCAGGCTCTTATGAATAAGGTATTCCGTCCTTACCTAAGGCGATTCATACTCGTTTTCTTCGATGACATTTTGGTGTACAGCCCTACCTTAGAGGAGCACTTGGACCACCTGCAGGTCGTGTTTTAGGAGCTGCAGATCATCAGCTGTTTGCGAACAGGAAGAAGTGTTTATTCGACAGCCACAGGTGCAGTATTTGGGACATGTGGTGTCAGCAGGAGGGGTGGCAGCAGATAAAGCGAGATAGCGGCGATGCTAGATTGGCCGCGCCCCACCACACTCAAGGAGGCTACGGGGTTTCCTGGGTTTGACAGTTTACTACCGTAGATTTGTGGAGGGGTATGGGACGATCGCCTGGCCACTGACCGAGCTATTGAAGGAGGACCAGTTCCATTGGGGGAGGCGACGATGGCGTTTGAAGTCTTGAAGAGGGCAATGACTACCGTACCAGTTTTGGCGTTGCCAGATTTTTTTTCAGGCCCTTTGTGGTAGAGGCAAATGCATCGGGACATGGGCTGGAAGCAATATTGATGCAGGAGCAGCAGCCCATTACGTATTTCAGTCATGTGTTAACCGCTAGAGCCCGACTGCGGTCTGTCTACGAGAGGGAGTTGATGGCCATAGTCTTGTCGATTCGGAAGTGGAGGTCGTACTTGCTGGGGCGGAGTTTTCTGGTGCGCATAGATCAACGAAGCCTCAAGTACCTATTAGAGCAGAGGATGGTAGCAGAGAAGCATCAGAAGTAGTTGCTGCGGAAGCTGATAGGTTACAGATTTGAGATTAAGTATCGCCCGGGGCTAGAGAACAAGGTGGCTGATGCACTTTCGCGGCGAGAGAAGGCAGAGTTAGCCGCGCTAGCAATTTCCGTGCTCCAGGACTGGGAGCTACTACAGCTGGAGGTTGAGCATGGTCAGGAGTTGGCAGGCATACGGGAGGCTCTATTGCAGGGATCGACTGAGTATCCGGGGAATTCTCTTCAGGATGGACGGCTATTATATTAGGGGAGACTGGTTCTGGAGAGGGATGTCTACTGGAAGGGGATGAAGGAGGAGGTGACGAAGATGGTTGCAGAGTGTGACGTGTGCCAGCGACACAAGTACCAGGGGATATCCCGGGGGGAGTACTACAACCACTATCCTTGCCTGATCGAGTGTGGGAGGACCTCTCCATAAATTTCATAGATGGGCTGCCGAAATCGGGTGGATATACAGTCATATTTGTTGTGGTTGACCGCCTCAGCAAGTATGCGTACTGTCCCACTTCGGCATCCTTACAACGCAGTGTCGGTGGCGGAGGTATTTGTGAGGGAGGTCATTCGCTTGCACTGACCCCCAAAGTCCATTGTCTCTAATAGAGACACGGTGTTCTTGAGTAGATTCTGTCAGGAGCTGTTCAGGCTGCAGGGGACAATGTTGAGACGGAGCACGACCTACCATTCTCAGACCGATGGCCAGACGGATGTGCTAAACATGAGTGTGGAGACTTACCTGCGATGCTTTATTTCAGAAAATCCCAAGGAGTAGGCTCGTTGGCTAGCATGGGCGGAGTACTGGTACAACACATCTTATCACACTGCATCCCAGACGACCCCGTTTAGGATTCTGTATGGCAGGGACCCTCCCCATTTACTACATTATGGGCAAGACTCGAAACTAGTGTCCGATGTGGAGCAATATCTGGCAGAGAGAGATTAGATTTTGGAGGAGCTGAAGCTCCATCTGGCCAGGGTGCAGCAGGTTATGAAGACAAGGGCAGACCTACACCGCAGAGATGTGCAGTTCGTCGTGAGAGATATGGTGTACCTGAAGCTGAAACCCTACCGGCAGATATCCTTGGCACACAGGAGGAATGAGAAGTTAGCACCACGATATTTTGACCTTTCGAGGTCGAGGCGACAGTGGGACCAGTTGCTTACCGGCTGTGATTACCCCCAGGATATGTTATTCAACCGGTGTGCCAAGTGTCACAGCTTCGCCAGGCAATTGGAGATCACACCCCTTCACTCACCCTTTCGGAGACATTGACAGCTGATATGGAGGTGAGGCTGGAGCCAGCGGAGCTGAAAGGGGTCCGTAAAGGGAGCACGGTAGAGCGAGAGATTTACCAGAGCACGAGAGCACGTGGGAGCCCATAGACATGATGGCGCAGCAGTTTCCAGACTTATACCTTGAGAACAAGGTGGCTCATTGGGAAGGAAGTAATGGTGCGATCCGCACCAATCAGAGGACCCGCGGCCTGCCTGGGCCACCTGCGCGCGAGGACCAATAGGGCGTTTTTGTCCCCCCTTTCTTCTAATTAATTTTAATGGCATATTTGTAATTAGTTTAGAGGGGTTTTCTATTAAATTAGGGTTAGCCGTCATTTATATTTTTCATGCTTATTTTGATAAATTGAGAGAGTTCTTCAAGAGTTCTTCGATGGATCTTAGGAGCGTGCGGACGTCCTCGCTTATCGGCGTCTTGGGAGGGTGGTTGCCCCTATATTGTAGCCAAAACTATCTTTTATTCGTTATTTTTATTCAATTTAAGTTCAGATTTGGGTGATTCCTATCAGAGACTCAGAGACGAAGCAGCACAAGCATGTTTCAAGGGTCCTGTTAACGACATCTGTTTGGCCATCCGTTTAGGAATGGTAAGCGGTACTCCTCTCTAGTACTGCCCCATATGTCCTGAACAACTCTTTTCAGGAGGAGCTAAGGAGATCTTATCCTCATCCGTCACAATAGAGCCGGGAATCCCATGAGCCTTACGATCTCCCTGATGAATGTCGACAACACTGTCACTGCGTTATAGGGATGTCGTAGCGCCATGAAGTGTGCATACTTACTGAGTCTATCCACCACCACTATGATGACTATATACCCCTCTGACTTTGGCAGGCCATCGATGAAATTCATGATCACCTCCTCCCAAACTCGGCCAGGCAAATAGAGGCTGCAGCAATCCCACAAGAGTCATCGACAGATACTTGTAGTGATGGCATATATCACATTTGTCCACCATGTCCGTTACGTCCTTCCGCATTCCCTCCCAAAAGAGCTCCCTAACCAGGTGCTGATAAGTCTTCAAACCCCGCATTCCCTCCCAAAAAAGCTCCCTAGCCAGGCACTGATAGGTCTTCAGAACCCCGGAGTGGCCACCAAATGCGCTCCCATGAAACTCATGTAGTATGCTCGGAATATTAACCGAACCCCTCGGTAAAACCAGACGTCCCTTGTACAAGAGACGTTGCCCCTCAAGCGAATACGATGGATGTACTACTGGGTCATGTAATAGACGCTCCCATGAATCTTTACTAGACCCACATTCTCCTCAATCTCTTGCAGCAAGGGCTCCCAATCGAGCAAACTCGGCACCGACAAGGCCGAAATGTGAATCAATCTCTCTCCGCAATAATGCAACCGTCGCCTTGTTCTCGATCCCCGACCTGTACTGGATCTCAATGGTGTACCCCAGTAATTTGGTCAACCACTTCTGATACTCTTCAGTGACCATCCTCTTTTCCAGGAGGTATTTGATACTCCACTGATCTGTCCTCACTATGAAGCGCATGCCAAGTAGATAAGGTCGCCATTTCTGCAATGTCAAAATGATCGCCAGTAGCTCGCGCTCATAAACTGACTTGAGCCGAGCCCTCGACGACAACACATTGCTGAAATAAGCCACAAGCCTGTTCTCTTGCATCAATACTGCCACAAGCCATATCCGGACGCGTTTGTCTCTACCACGGAGGGCCAGTTAAAATCTGGCAGTGCTAACACTGGGACGCTGATCTGGCCCTTTTAGAGTCTCAAAAGCTCGGATGGCCTCCTCGCCCCAAATGGAAATTGTCCTTCTTCAGTTGCTTGGTCAATAGTCATGCAATGGTAATGTACCCCTTGACGAACTTTCCGTAGTAACCCGTTGGCCCCAAGAATCCTTGCAACGCTCTTAGGGTGGTTGGGAGTGGCCAATCAACTATGGCGGCTATCTTCGAACCATCTGCCAATACTCCATCCGCAGAAACAATGACCCAAATACTCCACAACCCGCTGGCAGAACATGCACTTCTTTCGGTTGGCATACAGCTGATGTTCCTGCAACTCATACAACACAGTTGTCAAATGCTCGACATGTGCCTCCATAGACCAGATATAGACCAAGATGTCATCAAAGAACATCAGCACGAATCTCCTCGGGCGAAACACCTTGTTCATCATCGCCTGAAAGGTGGCAAAGCATTGGTCAAGCTGAACGGCATGACCAGGAACTCATAGTGGCCATCATGTGTCCTCAAAACGGTCTTTGTCACGTCATCATCCCTCATCCGGATCTGGTAATACCCGAATTTCAAGTCAATCTTGGAGAAAACCACTGCGCCATGTAACGCATCTAGCAACTCGTCGATCACTGAGATGGGAAATTTGTCTGGCACCGTCTCATTGTTCAATGCCATGTAATCAACACAACCTCCAGCTCGCATCCTTCTTCGTTACTAACAGCACTGGGCTAGAGAAAGGGCTCACACTCAGCTGTATCACCACCGCCTGAATCATCTCTACCACCATCCTCTCAATCTCTCCCTTTTGCATCTGTGGATAGCTGTATGGCCGTACACTGATCGGAGAGACACCCTCACAAAGCACAATAGCATGATCATGGTCCTGCAGGGGATGAAGCCTCCGAGGTGTCTGAAACACTCCCTCAAACTGAAGTAAACCACGTCTCAGTTCCGATGAGATGTCCCGCTCCTGCTCCTCCTCCTTAGCCGCCAACCCATGTAGCTCTACCAAGAAGCCTCCCTTTCGGACTGAAATGCCCTCGGTATGGTCTTCAAGGAAACACTGGATCGACACAATCTGGGGTCCCACTGAAGCGTCACTACTCTTCCACGTGCTGAAACACCATCCTGATCAGCCTCCAATTGGTCTTCGTCTCCCCAGGGACTGCAGTCATCTCATGCCCAAAATTACATCCGTGATGCCCAAGTCGAGCGGCAGAAAATCCTCCATGACCTATAACACTTGGAGAGTCAAAATCACGCCCGACATATTCCCCAGCTCCGCTCTACATGTCACGTCCCAATCATCACACCAAAACTCCCAGTGTCAACCAAATGCAACCCCTGCTGCACCACCACGCGGCTGGATATAAAATTGTAGGTGGCCTCACTATCAATCATCACCACCACCTTCCGCTCCGAGATCCTCCGGATAAACTTTATAGTGCGGTTAGGAGTGAACCCCACTAGGAGTTGAGTGAAACCTCCGCTACGTCTAAATGAGAGTGCTCAAGCTCCACCCCTTCCTCGCTCAGCTCCTCCACTACCTTCTCATCATCCTCTACTAGCAACAATTGGAGTGTACGGTCTCGGCAATGATGACCCGGGGTATACTTCATCACACCTGAAAAACAACCCCTTCGCCCTTTTGTTCTGTATCTTTGCATCGGTCATGCGTCGAAACTGTCTACTAGGATGTGGACCACTACTCCTCTCCTTGCTCACCTAAGATCCCCATGTCTGGACCCCCCTACAGGGGCCCGCTGCGCTCCTGGAGGTGCCTGGCCATGGAAAATAGACCTGCCCCAAGCTCCCTTGGCCTGCCGATCTACCACGAGTTTGTCGCCCATCACTTGGCCTGCCGATCCATCGTCTCCAGCATCCAACTCGGCCTCTGCAAGCGAAGCTCCTCCCAGATTTCGGGTTTGAGCCCATTCATGAAGCTCCCCACCAATGTCTCCGCTGACATCCCCCTCGCGTGGTCAAAGAGTGCTTCGAATTTCTCCTGATAATCCCTGACCGTGCCAACATACCGTAGGGCCAAAAGCTGCTTGTGCAAATCCTTCTCATGTGTGTCTCTGAAGCGATCTAGCAAGCATTACTTGAACTCTTCACATGACAGCATATGCCGACAATGTTGTCTCCATTGAAACCAAGACAACGCCTTCCACTACAAGCACACGCCAACCGTCTGTACCTTCTCCAACTCCGTCATCTGATATGCATCAAAGTACCGCTCCGCACGATAGACCTACCCGTGGGGTCCTCCCCTTCGAAGACCAGCATTTTCAGCTTCAGCACCTTGTTTTCGGGTCCAAACATCCCTTACCCTGCTCTTCCACTCGGTTGCCCGAAGTGGAACTGTTGATATGCATTTTGTGGGGATCCTCCACCTTCACACGGCCCCCCTCCAGCTTCACCGTGGTTCCCCAAGCCTCCCACTAGACCTCTGCCATCACCCACCAAACCACAAGGGTTCCTTTCATGAACACCTTAGCTCTAAAAAGGGTTATCATTTCCCCAAGGTAGTCGTCGAGCTCCGAAATCCCCTTTGTGTGTATCTTCGAACTGCTAGGCCCCAAAAACATTGTCGTTGCCCCCATGAGTTGTCGCCGGAAGCCGGTGTCCTCGATTCAAGCTGGAACATGCCCCAGAGGGGGCCAGTTGTTGTGAATGGGGTTCGCTGTCCCCTGTGACAGCGCAGGAGGCCTGCAGCCTCCCTGCGGCCAAGCTGGGGGCTCGCGAGGCCCCAAGGGTTTCGACGGGGCCCAACATGGTAAATCGAGTTTGTCGGGACCAGGCGAGGCCCGACAATGGTTGTGGATTGCCCGCCCCCCAAATAGGGTTTTGGGGGGGCGGTTCTTTCCAGCGCTGTCGACTCCTCACATGCTGACTGAGGGGGAAAATTCTCCCAAGCGCGCCATTCCTCAGTTTCCAGTGAATCGCATTCCACAATTACCCTTTGTCCTTTCTCTTTGTTCAAAGATGCCTCCTTTAGCCCTAAATCTGAAGGATTTCTCTGGATCTTGTCATTTTTGGGCCTTTCCTCCTCGCGGCGCCGATTGATTTGGCTCTACATGAAAGCCATAAAAATGTTCTCTAAGGATGTCATCTTCATATCAATGGACTCCATCTTTCCTTACATTCTTTCTTGTTGCTCCTTGATGGTTTCGATCTCTCCTCTTCTTCTCTAGGGCATCCATCTTCTCCTTAAATCTTGTTGTTGCCATGTTGGATCTTTGCTCTGATACCAATTTGATGATAAAGCTAGGGTTTTGAAGAACAAAGATAAGATTTTTATATTTTTTGAGAATAGGAAATACAATGTATGGGTCTTTTTCAAGACCAAACCAACTCTCTAAAGCTTGAATCTAAGAGAAAGAGCTTACTCTCACTTGCACTAGGGATTCTACTATCTAATCTATAAGGTTTTCTATAAAAATAAGCATGAAACCTAAAAGAAACCCCTCCACAAACATACAATAGCAGATTTGGCCCAAATAACATTTAGCCCCTCAAAAACTCAAATTTGCAAAACCACCTAAAATTCACAAAAATGCCCTTGGCCTAATTGTTCACCCCTCAATCCGTCTTGCGCCGCCTTCTCCAATAAGTGATGATCTCATCAACTTCATGGCTATAAAAGACGACAAATTATATTCCGACTCACACTCTAGTGATAGCGATAGTAATGATGATGAGTGTGATTGAAAGGAAGAGTATCCCAAGTTATATGATGAATATGAACTTTTGACTCCTAAGAAAAAGCATAAAACTTGTAATACTAATTCTTCTAATATTGAATTAGAAAAGATTAAAGAAGAAAATATAAATTTAAGTAGTAAGAATAATGAGCTAGAAAAAAAAGAAAAGGAAACTTGAAAAAACCATGTAAGCCATTAGGCTAAACATGAAGATTTATGCAAAAATATGGATAGGTTAAATATGTGTAAAGAGAAGCTAGATGATTTGATTAGCTCAAAAGACTCTCAAGTAGGCTTAGGATATAATGAGACCACTCAAAAAGCTAAGGCTACTCATTATCATGATAGGGTTCATAAAACTGAAAATAGATTTGTCAAAGTTTAGACATACAAGATGGGGACCATCCAAATGATGGATGAATACGTTGATAGTTTCATTAACAGTGTTCATTTTAATAGAAATTATATATTTTCTTGTGATGGAAAGTCTAAACTCAAATGGCTTTTGTTCCTTATTAAGTGATTTCACTCCATATGACTAATCCCATGGACTCAAAAGAAAAGAGTATCAAGATATTTTGATTTTGTGGGTACTCACATTTGAAAAGATTAGAAGCAAGCTCCTAATGAACTTTAAAGAATATGCATGAATTGAGGGAGATTCCCAATTGATTATGATGCATACTTTTAGGAGGAGCTAATGCTAAAGAATGTAAGAAAATTTTATTTCTATGTATAATATTTTCAATATGTGGTATCATTTTGGATTTAGGACACTTGGCATCATGCATTGTCACCTACACTTAGGGAGAGATTGTTTTCGTACGCCAAGGTAGATCACCTATTTAGGGAGAGAATATATTCTTGAGTACGGAGTCATTTTTAGTGGGATAGAATTTTGCATATTGTCTCCATCCTTTTTGATAATACCAAGGGGAGAAATATGATAGAGATAAAATATGATTTGGGGATAATGTTGTTTGGTACACACACACTCACACACATCATGAAATTCATAGTTTATATGCAATATATTGTTATCGTCAAAAAAAGGAAAGAATGTTGAATATTGAGTCACCCCACATATTTTTGATGATAATCAACATAATGGGTACTAATAACCTCTCGAGTGTAAATATGTAGATAATGAGCAAACATGACCAAACATGCAAAACAAGGAGGAGTAGAGCCAACAAAGACCATGGAGAGCAAAGACAACCAAGACATATGGATGAAGTGCAAGATTACATCAAGAAGCTTCATGTAATATGTTATTTTGGTGTAAATTTTCTTTTAGTCTTGATAGCATGTTAAAGTCTTTGTTAAAGCTCTCACATCCTTATGATTACACAAACAGTGTTTCAAAATTATTTTGAAAATTATTTCCTAAGTTTTATAACACGTATCAGTGCATCAATATGAGTCGACTTTCACTAGTATGTGAGTCAACTTCCATTCTTGATTGGCTCTTTGAAGTTGTAGGCATCCTACAATGGTCTAATTTCAGTCCGTTTTTCCTGGCCGTGGGATGGGTATTTTGGTCAACAGTTTGGACCCCGAATGTTAATTGGGGTTTCTTTATATTTTATTCCAAGATTTTAAGATCATTTTGAAAAGAGAACCAAATTTTTAAGCTCAAAGCCTTCAAAAGAAACCATCTCCTAAGACTCATGTTTTAAAAGTATTTCCCTTATCTTTTAAGCCAAATTTCTTGACCTCAAAAGCTTTCATTTTCATGTATTTGAAATCAACAATATAGCCACTACACAACACAAGAGCTTCAAGCAAGGCAATAGGTAAAAGTGTATCAACATTCGTTGTAAAGGAAAATCCGCTAGTGTAAGGTGGTGATTTATGTTTTCTCTTAGGAAGAGATTGTGAGTTGTAAATCCGCTTAAAAACAAGTGTTGTACTATTTATGACAATAATGGACTAGCCAAGTAGGACTTAGTTGCTGGAGTAGGATACAGAGTATTTGAACCAGAGTACATCCTGTGTTTGCGCTTGTTCTACATTTTTGTGTTTTTATCTCTTGCTTGTTATTTCCATTGCATGCTTTTTTGCAAGTGATAATTATTGTTAATTAGGATTATATTGGGTATCTCCAATTGTAATCTTAGGTAGATTAATTAGAGTAATTTTTATACACTAATCATCCCCTTAATGTCTATTTGCCATCCACATGATCCCAACAAGTTAGACAACCCAGAATAGAATAAAGATTATAAATTTTCGTGTGTATTCGACCCACGGGGACAATGTTCCTAGACTCGATGGATGCAGCCCATGGCTGACATGATGGATAAATATGTAGACATAATTAACAAGCATAAAGTCATCCAAGTAGTAATCGACAACAGAGCAAACTACACATTAGCAGGACAATTGCTGATGTACAATAGACAACATTTATGTTAGACTCCATATGTAACGTATTGTATTGATTTGACATTCTATGATTGACAAAAGAAGAGTATATCAAAAATATCATCATGTAAAATCAAATGATAACAAGATTCATACACAACAAAAGTTGGACGTTCAGCTTGATGAGAAAAGAAACAGGTGGAAAAGAGATGATAAGGCATGTATCACAAGATTTGTAACCCACATTATTATATTGGACTCTATCTACATACATCGGGATGATCAAAAGAGAATGATCAATTCAAGAAACTGATTCAAAAATATTCATAAGCTCAAACCAAAAGATAAGATTGTTGCAACCACTGTTATAAAAGACGGTTTCATTATGCGCGCGGTCTATGAGCGCATAGCGCATAAGCGGATTTTGCGGCCGATTACGCGGTTTACGCGGTTTACGTGAAAATGAATAATTTAGTATATAAATAAGCAATAAGTTTATGTGTTTGTGTATATTAAATTAAAAAAGATAAGAATTATAGGAATAATGAAAAAATGATATTAGCTTTTAAAAATATGGATTAATTCATACTAAAACATCAGCGCCATTATGACGATCAATACATAAAATAACTAAAATCTAACGTCTAAATCAATCTACAGACAAAACATAACTATTTAGTTTTACGTCCAAATCAAAAGCATGTCAAACATAAGTATTTTAAAATTAAAAAACTGATTTTTATGTTTAACGGGTCGTGTTTCTTAACGGGTTGGGATTTTTTAGTTGTCGATTATGTACCCGCATATTCACATATGACCGCATATCTTAATTCTCATGCAGTCAAAGGCCGCATCCTTATATGCGGCCGCATATAACTTATTTTAGAACACTGGTTGCAACTAACGTGTACAATCTGGTTCACGATGATGACTTCTGACAAGACATTTTTAATGTTATCACCGTATTTGAGCCCCTAGTGAAAACTCTAAAAGTAGTCGACATCGATAATATAACCGAGATTTATCTTTATGCGGCCATGGACTGAGTAAAAGAAGAAATGAAAAAGAATATAAGTAGAGGGTACGAAAATAATGGGATATAATTGATTAAAATAGCATATGCAGCTACATCAAGATATTCATGCCGAAGATAAATACTATATTTTTTATTTTTTTAAGTTATACGTAATATGATACATCTCATTTATTTACATGTTTTAATTCAATTGCATGTTATTTTTTGAATCATCATTTCTAATACTTTACCAGGTCAACAAATGACAACGATGTGTTGGTTGGATTTAGACATGTAGTCAAAAGATTTGAACCAGATATCTTGAGGCAACTTGAAATAGACAGAGAGATAATTGTTTTCAGATATTTTTATTTTGGTATATGATTAAATAGTAATTTAGATTCTGAAATTATGCATGATAATTGTATGTGAAGTTATACAGAATAAAAGTTGGTGCCTTCAGCTGCAAAAAGACATGTATGACAATAAAGTGACTCCAAGTATATATAACAATCTTAGTTTGTTATATGTTTTTCATGAACTGCTCTATATTTTCTGACCAAAAAAACTTTGTAGCTGAATGGTGATCAATCATTGGCAAAGAGCAAGCCCAAAATCTTACACCTTAGCACTGTGTGTTGTAAGCCAAACAGTCTCTTTTTCAAACCGTGAACGAAACTAGACCATTATTCTTCTCATTTGCACAAAGACTAGGAACAGGTTACCAAAGAAAAATCTTAAAAAGCCGATTTATGTGCATCATAGTATGGGGCTGAGAGAAAGACACTGCAAGAGAAAGCAACTGAAAATCAACTAATTGACTTAGATCAAATTTTTCATAGGGATGATCCATTGGAGTAATAAACCAGAGAGACAAAAGACAGGTTGCTCGATGACAGAGACAATTTTTGGTTGGACAAATCGTTTGCGAAAGCAGAACAGACTAAAAGCAATCAAACGAGACCAAGTCAGAACCAAGTGAATCTCACGTATAAGCGAACGAAGACAATAACTCGAGGAGAAAGCAATGATGATTCGTCTCTCAATGAAAAAGGTCCTACTGATAGAGGTTGTAGTGCTTCGAAATACAGTCGTCCTACTCAAAGAAGTTTAAGCCATGCTTATGATACAACTCATTTGCATGTGTATGGAGATCATGATAGTCATCACGATACAATCGTAGACGACATGATTAACAGAGATCAATGTTCTGATTATTATAGAGATTATGATAATTCTCAGGCAGTCATGACGATTATTACACATCTTATAAACACTCAAATGTTTATACAGATTATGATAGTCAATACAAGTAGGATTCAAATGTCAATAGGCAGTCTAGTATTCAATACAGTCATGATATGTCTTTTATCGAGTCGAACCAGCCCTCCGCATATAATAACATGATGATATTATTTTTAGGCCAAAACAGATAGAATATTTCTATCCACCTTATTATTTTGCGCCATAACAGGATGCTACTAACTTAAAATGATATATTTTTTCAAATCTTTTATTTTATTTATTTTTATATTATGAGGTCAGATTTATACCACATAATTTTTATATTTTTATTATTTTTTGTTAACGAAATAATAAAAGGATGGATGTGGTCCTAGAGAAGTTCCAGCTAAAAATTATATTCAACTATATATCTAGCATAAATTAGGTGCATTTATATGTATAAGATACCGTATAACTATATATATAATACATCACTGTATATATACATATTTAAAATATCTACAAACCCAAAATGAAACTATTGAAACTATCGATACAGATGAAACGAACCACCGAAACATGTAAAAATGACCGAAACCTAAGATTCTCCAAAAGATCGAAATTGATACCGAAACTGATACCTCTAACATTGGTATGATCCCACCTTTTCTGCTTGTGCATGTATCCATCACAATAAGCTAGATCTTGGGGTTGAACTATCAACATAATGATGACAATTTTTGTTCACTCTTTAATGATGACATATATGATAGGTATTTCCAACAATATATGGTTTCTTAAGTATTAATCCACTAAGTAGATCATCCTTTTGAATATCATCCTAACCAATCCCAAAATAATGATAATTCAGCATATGATTATTTTATTTTAACTTTTTAGACATCATAAGATTATTTCTTTTTAATATTAAATAATAACCTTCTGTAAATAGAATTAATTTTCTTAGCTTATCAAAATTGCCTTTTAATTATAGAATCTAGCCCTAACATGCATGTGTTCATGTGCCAACTGCTTGTCCAACAATAGCTGTCAGTAATCCATTACTTGTTCTCATAAAATTAAAGGATATAGCTGCCCATTGCACCATTGTTCTCACCCACCTCTTATAGAATTTCCTCACGTAAATAAATAGGCAGTGATGATGATCTACTTGGATTTAGCTTGCTCATGTCTTATGGACAATTTATTAATATCTTTTATTACTCCTCTGAGTGATGAGAAGAAACCAATTAGTGAAAGTTCATAATCCAATTAATGTTCACTCTTTCCTTAGAATTTGAGAATTTCATTACATAATGTTTCAAGAACAATATTCTAGCAAGGATACGATTAGGAACCAATCTCTCATTTCGTATTTCACATTATGAATCAACCTGCATGTTTAATCAAAATTATATTTTTTTGCAACAGGGACGCAGACAACTTGGCATCTGATAGCAAATAGAAGTTCAACATTCTATCGTGGATCCTTCACACTTAATATCTAACCACGGCTAGATAGGATAATCATGAGATGTTGGGTTCAAACAAATATAAAAATGTTGGTATGACTTGTTAGTCTTCATTCTCATAATTACAACTCTTTAAGCATCATCCAGCTAACAACATCTCAAGCACCATGAAACAAACGCACTTCCAATTTACTTCATCCTTAGTTCATGTTGTTTCTAATGTAAAATACTCATTTCTATGCTGCAGTAATTTGCCTTTGGTACACATAATTGCTATCGATGTCTAACTAAATTGACGCTTTTTCTAACAATCATGTTAAACATGTGTGGACTAGAGAGACAGCCCTAAACACCGCACCATCCGTCAAATTTTTACCTACAATTTATTGCAGTCACTTGATTTGGCAGAAACCTTCCCGATCTCAAAGAAATAGCTTCAACTAAATATGGCAGTGGATATGGAGATCAACTTACAACACTTCTTCTCCGCAAATATGAGCAAAGGATCATAGGGTTCACAAAGTCGGAATTTTGCACGAGGAGAAACAATCATTTCCATCAGAAAGAGCACTAGATCAAGGCACATCAAATCATTGCCCAATGCGCAAAATAAAAGGGAAAAATAACCTAAATGAAGAAGATGAGGAACTTTAGAAAAAGAGTGAAACGTCAACGTTTCAATCTTGACACCAAACGGATCTTTAGGAACAATGTAGGAGCAATTTCATACTATAAATTACAAACAACATTCTTGGAAACAGTTTCATTAAAAAATGAATCACCAAATAAAACGATACATATGCTTCCCCTATCAGAATCCTCCTCATTCCTCTGAAATTAATTACGGGAATCACCATAAATTTAAGAAGCAATCAACATAAGATATAATGACTAACATTATATATACCTCAGATTTTACGGTGAAAAAAGAGAGAAGAGCGATCAAGCAACGGAGGGACGCGATCGAAACCCTAGATCTCGACGAACACTTTTTAAAATGGTAATGGGTCGCGTGCTCTCTCTCACTCTTTAGTCTTTCCCCCCTCTAAATGTTTCCAAAATACGATTAAAGGAATGTGGCGTTAAGAGAGAATGGATGGAGACCCGCTGCGTTCGCGTCCAATCTTAGTAATTGGGCGCCCGCTTCTCGCGACCAGCCCAGCTGCCCACGATGCCCTGCCCTTCATTCCGGATCCCCGCCTTAACCCGACACGAATAAGACCCGAACCCGCTAGTGTCTCCAAAGCATTTGTCATCGGTCTTCTCCCTAGCTGTAAGTACATCGCCCAGATAGATCCTTCGCTGCCGAGCAAATGGGTGGAAAGATGAACCCAAATCCTTCCAAAAATAATATTTTCCTATTTATTAACAATTCCACTCTCTCTTCTTGCTCTCTAATCGAATCAACTTGTCTCAAACCCTAGCCATGGCATCTCTCCTCTCTCTCCATCCATCCCCAAAACCCTGCCTTTCTCCCAAAACCCTAGCAAACCCTCGCCAAATGTCGTCCTTTCGCAATGCAGCCGTTGATCCGAGTAAGTCCAATGCCTTGCGATCCGGCTTTTGTGTTTTTTCCTTTTTTTCCCTTATTTTTGGTTTTTTTATTTAGGGATTGGGTGTCGAAACGGTAATCTTGGGAGAGGCTTGGCGATGGCTGCGGTGGAGGTGGCTGCGGTTTCAGTGGAGGAGAGGGGAGATGAGAGGAAGAAGAAACCGATTGTTGTGATCGATAATTATGATAGCTTCACTTACAATCTTTGTCAGGTTTGTCACTCTCTTTTATTTCGTTAATTGTTGAATTTTGTTTAGCATATGTTGACATCGTAGTCATTCGTGGGTCAACTGATGGTTCAATACAATTATCACGTGTAAGATTTACTGATGTTGATTTATAAAGGTATGAATTGTGTGCCCACACCCTAATAAAATTTCGGTAACTACTACAGTATTCCGATCTTTCAATCCACATGGGGAAAGAATAAAAAAGGAGAGAGATAGAGAGTAAAACTTCATACTTTGCAATGTGAGAACGATGCTCAGAAAGAACTATAATGCAATGTTATTGTCCCTAAATTATGATTCATTTGAAAATAGTTACCAAAATCACATATGTCTCTCAAATGAAGTAACCATTGAAATCAATCCCTTTTGTTAGCATAACCGTAATAACAACGGAGTATTCCTTTTTAACTAATGGAATATTTCTTTATCTTTTTCTCCATCGCATTGATTTTGAGACGGGACAATAACCTATATAACCCGGCTTCAAGACAGATGTGAATACCAAAGCTTGCAATGCCTTTGAGAGCACATTATTGAGGATTAAAAAGTTATGGCATGACACTGAACTGAAAGGTGACTTTTTTTGGGAAGAACTAAGAGATGAACCTTTAGATACAAAGGTTAATTTAGTGGTGGTGACAATTGCACCTGAATGAAATATATTTTTGGGAAGACGATGTTTTTTTGAGTTACAAGCCATTGAGATTGAAATTTGATAAAAGAGATGTTATAGATTTTTATAATGACAACGACGACGACGACGGGATACTAAAGAGAAATGCTATCTCTTAAAAAATAAGCCTAGATCCCTTTTAACATGGACCTATTAAAAATTTAGGGCTTTTTAGATATGATTTCTTAAGCTATCCTTATTTTAATATTATTCTCCCAATTCTTTGTAATTATTATTTAGTACCCTAATTTTTTTCAGTTACATCAAATTGATACATCTAGGTAGTTTTCATCCTAGTTTAGAGAACTTTCTTTTAAAACTAACATTTTATGTATTATTCCACGTATGACCTTAATATATAAACATGTCAACCCTACATGTAAAATATCTCACTTTTTAGTTTATCCTACCCGAATCAGTTAACCCTTCTCATTAGCTTCACCCTCTAAACTAAATTTGGACATATTTAGAAAATTAGAATACAATCTACATACGTATCATCTTAAACCTAACATAACCCAAAGCAATATCTACCATATAAACTCATCCAACAACCAACCAAACTCCTATTGAGTGATATTTTAAGGGTTGTTTAGATATATACTCCTCAAATCTTTCATACATAAAAATCTATCCCAAATCTTCATATTGCACAATGTATCCCCAAATCACTAATGTAATTCTACCATACAGTAACTTTTAGTTATTTTTTCAACGATCTTGTAAGCAATTAATTTTATTACTCTTAATCCGATTCAACCTTCTTTCTCCCTCTCATATTTACCGTGCGACCAAAATCCCAACACTTTGTCATTCCTTTTTTTAACTCGAACAAACCTTAAAAAATGTATAGCAGCAATCGATCAAGATCTTAATATCATTGTTCAATGTTGGGTGACCTGCTAGCATCAAGACTATCAAGACCCTTTCTTTGCAGTTAGTAACCTTCAAACTCTTTCTCCATCTACCTGTACCAAATTCTTCTTCAAGCTCTTTGGCTTTTCAATCTCTCTTTTTCTCTCTTCCCTCCCTCACTCCCTATAATTTTCGATTCAACCCCTTTCTCACTCTCTTATTCTCATTCTACTTATTATTGACTCTAAAAAATTTTGGAATGTATTTGTGATATCAAATATTTGAAGGAAGGCTGGAGATAGAAGGGGAGAATAGTCAGAAGATATCTAACTTTAGGGAGAAGATAAATGAGAGGATGGAGGGAACTGAGAAGATGGAGAGTGTTGGGTTGGGTTGGTGATTGTTGGGAGAGAAGTAAATGGAGAGTGTTGGGTTGGGTTGTTGATTGTTAGGAGAGAAGTAACGGGAGAGAATAAGGTGGGTTTAAAAATAGAACAAAAACAATTATATTTATTTAAATTCTTCCTGGACAAAAAGATGGGAATATTCTTTATTTTCTAACAAATATGGTTAGAGTCACTTTTGTTAAAGTGATTTGGGGTGTAAATTGACTAGTGCAGAATTTTAGGCGTCAATTTCTAAGTATTCAAGATTTGGATGTATATATCTAGAAATCTCTATCTTTAAAAACCATCAAATGCATTTCCTTAATCTTCTAATCTTCTTTAAGCCCGTCTTACGCATCTTCCTAAAATCATCTCCAATCTCATTCTAAAACTCAATTCAAACAATTATTATTCAAAATCGTTAAGCCTCTCTCAATCTATGATCCGGATCATACCTTTTGAATTGTTGGATATTAGTGACTTGAAACAGTAAAATCAATGTTCCGGATTTTCAATTGCTTTTTAGACTAAATAATAGATTAGTATTACCAATATGAGTAGTACCTTTCCTAAATATTATTATACATGTTACAAACTATTATGTACTCAGTAGTCAGTACACATTCCAACCCATAAATGTGTATAAAAATATAAGAACCATTAACAGTTTTTTCTCCTTCCTGTAAATGCACATTGTTTGTATTAAACATCCAATGAGCTTATCCTTCAATGTAACATGTTTTGGACTAATATCATTCTTCATGCATGTTTTCTTTCCACATACGGAAACAATCTGTGTTTCTAGTAACATCGATGCATCTCTTGTGTAAGGTCAAATTAGAACTCTATGAAAACTTATTCATACCATGTACTTTGATTGAATTATATAACAAATGTGATCAATTTGATAAGGTTCAATGGGCTTATGAGATATAGGAACCGAATATGCATGTCAACTTTGGATTGCATGGATAGTTGTGTTCTTTGTTGCAATGATAAAATGGCTATTGATTGTTGATTAGATGTGAATCTCATTTGTCAATAATCATGATGGATCATTTTATGTTCTCCGTTATCCCTGTAATTAATGTCTGATTGTTTTTTGGCAATACAAAGCAAACTATGATTGTTTGGTTAAAAGTTAAGTTCTTATAAAGAGTGATATTGTGCTAAGAAGCATAGACACATGTACGAGTACATATACGTGTGCAAACACGGGTACAGGACATGTCAGATTTGTAAAGGTAGGGTACGTGGATATGGCTATATAAACTATTATAATATATATTTTGTTATATATATCCATACATGCACATGCAACAAACAAATATAAGAGTGGACATCAAACGATATTACTTTCAATAACATAATTTAGATAAGTTCGTAACTTCATTTTGTAGTTTCATTTTCTAGTTGTCTTAAGTATACCCAAAATTACAAGTATAACCCAAGAAATTACCTAAATGTCTTGCAAACTAACAAGTATACTGATGTGATTGGGGTGCAGTGAACGTGGACGAGTGGTGCCACGAATGTGGACAGATCTCAATTTGTAATGGTTTAATGGGGAAATCATGCTTTTAAATGAGCGTGTGATTTTAGGCCCCTCATTTGATTAGGGTTAATGGGAAATGCTGCGATTGGGCGGTGCAACGAATGTGGACGAGATATCAATTGGTAATGGTTTAATATGAAATTCATACCATTAAATGAGATTGATTTTAGGCCCCTCATTTGGTTATGGTTTAATGGGAGAAAAATATCAGGACCCTCGTTTGGTAATAATTTAAATAAGAATGGTAATTTAGTCATTTGGCCAATTACCTAATTAGTGGGAGTCTTGTTATAAGTAAGAGGGCAATGATTATTAGAAGGTGTCATGTCTATGATGAGAAGAAAGATTATTCTAAATTAGGAGATTTAGGCTTTAGTCTCGAAGGTAAAGCCAGGAGAGTGGCCTCTTCTCCTAAAGAGGTTAGCTATTTTGTATTTCCTTTTCCTCAAATAAATAAAAATTCCATCTTTTCCCATTTCCACCATCAAAGTTACCTTTTTATTCAGATTTACCTCGAAGATCGTATCAAAGTGGTGTCAAGAGCACGATGATTCTGCGGCCATAATGGAAGATCACCAAGTGTTTAGTAAAATGCTACAAAGAGCTCGTGTGCTGCAGTAAGAAGAAAATAAGCTTTATCGATATGAAAAATTTCAAGAGGCAGCTAATCTCGCAAAAACTTATTTTAACAACATTCCTACAGCTAAGGGTGGAACTCAACATTTTACAATGTCTAGTTAAATTAATAGATTGTTATATGATGACGTGATGCTATCAAAGTTGCATTGCATTAGGTTCAGAGACCTTAACTTTTGATTCAAAAAATGTTACAGTTTTTCTTTATAGAGAACAAACTTATAAAGCACTTGATTTTCTTGAAGCTGCTGACTCATAGATGATGAAGTTTTATGTGATTTTTCCTCAGGATGAAGTAGAAGAAGAAACTAAAGAAGAAGACCAAGAAAAAGAAAAAGAAGAAACTAAAAAATCAGTTGAGGAGACCGATCTGAATGGCGACACGACATCAAATCTAAATAAAGATGAAGACAACGACGTAGATGCAGAACAAAAGGGGCCACCTATGGAAAGGGATAAGTGCAAAATCATCTCTTTGGAGAAGGATGTCCAACAAAAAGAAGATCCGGCTTCAGATTTGAACCTCAATGGCGACTCCGATGAAGATCCAATGTATCACGACCATCGGAAGGATGCAGAAGGGGTGGTGGCCCCCTCACTGGCCCCCAGGACCATGTAGTCCCTCTGTAGGGCCGACAGGGTCCTTGGCCTACGCTGCGGAGCCCCTGTGGACCCTATCTTGGCACCCATAAGCCTTGCAGAGCTTCTGATGTAGACGATGTGTTCATTGGGGTCTCGCGACTAGTTTCATGACGTGACGAATCCACGAGAAACCTTGTTGATTGTCGTAGCTTCCTTCCGAGCTTTATGAAGGATGATGGAGACCTTGGATGGCCTTTTGATCCCGATGGGACGTGCACCATCAGTCGAAGAGGAGTATCACATGCACATCATGCACCACCTTGGTTCTTTGGGGCAGAGTAATGATGCGATTGGATTACAGTGAACGTGGATGAGCTGTGCGACGAATGTAGACGAGATCTCAATTGGTACTGGTTTAATGGGAAAATCATGCCATTAAATGAGAGAGTGATTTTAGACCTCTCGTTTGGTTAGAGTTTAATGAGACATGATGTGATTGGGCGGTACGACAAATGTGGACATGATCTCAATTGGTAATGATTTAATGTGAAAATCATGTCTTAAATAAGAGTAATTTTAGGCCCCTCATTTGATAAGGGTTTAATGGGAGAAAAATATTAGGATCATTGTTTGATAATAGTTTAAATAAGAATGGTAATTTAGTACTTTTGGCTAATTATCTAATTAGTGAGAGTCTTGTTATAAATAAGAGGGCAATGATCATTAGAATGATGCATGAGTCACGAAGATAAAGCTAGAAGAGCGGCCTCATCTCCTAAAGAGGTCAACTATCTTGGATTTTCACTCAAATAAATAAAAATTCCATCTTCCCCCTTTCCACCATCAAAATTCCCTTTTTATTCTGATTTTTCATTTCATATACCATGCTCAAATACTTCCGAAGTACACGTGTCTAATAATTGTTGAAAAGTATTCAACATCTACCCGAGAAGTGTCCGAGAAGTGGCGGTATCCGGTACGGGTATCAGAGTGTTACGTATGATGTCTAAGTATCTAGTACATGAAAGGTTTTGTAATAGAAGTACACATGCTACGCAGCTCACGTGAATCTATTTTAATGCAATCTGAGGAAGAAGTTGGTTTTCTTTGCTAGCGGGAAGCAAAAGAGACCTACCTTGATTGTTAGTTGACTTAGGGTAGTTCTGTAATTGAGAGTCTCTAGGGAACCTAAACCCAACTTTGGTTAGGTAGACTTTTAAATGGACTGTTCAATTTGGTGTAACTTATGTGTATTGGAGGACTAAATAGAAGTTATAAAGATTTGAGGGACTAATATCAAAATAAGGATAATTTAAGGGACCGGCATCGAACAAACCATAAAATTTATACATATCCAAGTTAGTTTTCTAACAGAAAATTATTAGGAATGATTAATTTTAAATAAGTTACATAATTTGGGGAACTTTGGAGCAAATGGCATGACTCAGGGACCCTTTTCAAATTAAGCATTATTTGAAGGGCAAATATCTTGTAAAGACCTATTATTTATATTTGCATCTGTAAAATGCATTGTTGAGTACTAGTGTATTATGTATGGACAGAATATTTACTGATAAAAGTATCTTCCCCTTTTACTCTAGATTTGTATTTACAGCAACATTTTTTCACTTTCTGGGCTTTGATAATATCACCTTTGATGAAATTCAGATCTCAGCAAGATTCTGCTGAACGTACGGAAACGGGAAAAGTTTATTTGGAAAATGGGCCTTCACTTGTTATGTTAAATTTACATGAACGACAATGAATATGAAGCTGAACATTTTGAAGGTTCAAAAATGTTTTAAGATGTGCATAACATGGAAGAAAATGACATTTATTGTTTATAAACCAGGGTTTAAACTTCTTTGTAATAATTGTGATTACAAGTATTAGTGTCTAGACTTCTAACTCTATCTATTTTTTGCTGAAGTATATGGGAGAGATTGGAGCTAATTTTGAGGTATACCGTAATGATGAACTCACTGTGGAGGAACTGAAAAGGTGAATATTATATCTTGAATTATATTATAATAGAGACAGTTTATTACTTCCACATGTACTCATTAAGTCGGTTGATCTGGTTCCCTGAGTCCGCTTAGTTATAAGCTTACTCTACTTATAAATTAATGCATATTTTCTTCTTTAGGAAAAATCCGAGAGGAGTGCTTATTTCACCAGGACCTGGTAAGTGCTTGCTCAAATATGTAGTTACTTTAACTTTTGACTTCAACATCTGTAAATGAACATCTTGTTCTTTCTTTGCTAGGTGCACCTAAAGATTCAGGGATATCTTTGAAAACTGTTCTGGAACTTGGGCCTTCAATACCATTATTTGGAGTTTGTATGGGTTTGCAATGCATCGGAGAGGCTTTTGGAGGTATGTCTTGTGTCTTTTTTCATTCAGACCGCTGTGTGCAAACTGTGCATAGCTAAAATCAAGGTTCATCTTACTGCAGGAAAAATTGTCCGTGCTCCTTCAGGTGTCATGCATGGAAAACGTGGTATAATTTATTACGATGAGAAGCAAGAAGACAGCTTATTTCAGGGCTTACCAAAGTAAGTTACTCGTTTCGTTTCCACTGTATACACATTTAAGATTCTTTCAAAAGGTGTCTGTTTCTCCTGATCATTGCCTGAGGATGTATCTTCATCAAATGTTACTATTATGTTGATGTTCCCTTGCTGATTTGCTCTTACCTTCTTTGTAATCACCCACAATCGGTTGTGTCATCCATGTTCAATTATGCCATGAGCATCATTTCAGCATCACTGATATATATACATGCATGCCTGTCAATTTCAATTAGTTGTAGCATCATATAAGGTCCTGCAAGCATGTAGTCATATTACATACCCCACTGAGCTTAACTATCAGATAGTGAACTTTTGAGTGATCACACAAGGATTTTTTATTTTGTTTATGATACTTTCAGTCAATCTAATCTGGATCAAAATAACGAAATGAATAACTCAGACACCACTGAGGTGGATTTTACTTCAAGAAAGTAGCATAGTCTGGATCGAAGACATCAATACTGCACATAGGATATTTCCGAAGTTAGTGCAAAACTGCAAACAGTAATAAATGGCTTACAACACAATTTTATTTCAGTATCAGCAAGTTTGCAACCAGTTGACTTGGGATCAAATCAAGCATTATAGCTATCAAATGGGTGGATGATATGGTAATGGAGCAAATATCAGTGGGGTCACTTGGAGTAGCAAAAATTATGATCCGTGTTCCAAGCGCAAGCCAATAGATGTTTAATTCTGCAGGCCAGCATATCGTCACCAAAGGTTGAAAACACCACACAATAGCGTCTGAGATAAATGGAGAAGAATTATACAAGTGACCCATGAAACAAACAAAATGGTTGAAGATCTGGAGACATGGTCATAATAAAATTTATGAGGTAATTGATTCCAAACCTGAAAGCAGTCAATATTGAGAAAACAAAGATGTAGATAGCAATGGTTAACTGTGAGTATAGACAAGACTTGTTTCTATGTCTGTAATTTTAGCAATTGTACAACCCCAAAGAGGATGCTTTGAGAGCTCAATGGATGAGGAATAAGAATTATATTTGTTATTTTTCTATTTACCAAAAATTAAGTGTAGGGTCATAGAATTTTAATTGGAAGCAAAATCGAGAAACGGAAATGAACAGGCTCACTCTTTGATGATTTATAAATGCACTACGTCTTGATTGAATTTCATGCACGACTTTAAAAATGTTAAAGGTTTGGTAAATCATAATAGAGATGAAAATATATAAGATCAAACATCTATCAATATTCTCATTATCTGAAAAAAATAATGCCGTTTTGACCTTGGTTCACATCTGATGTACTACTATGAGCGTATTTTTTTTGGGTTGTGTTGGCAGCGTGCAATATCTAGCAAAGCTGATATCTGTATGTTGTAAAAGAAAAGAATTGACTTGACAGGTAAATTTCTTGAAGAGAGCACAAAAATTTTCCTTGCCAATAAAAGATAAATCGATGTTTTTGTATTCTTCTTTTCTTTTCTTTTTTTAAATACAAATTTTCATATTCATTAGAGATATTGTAGATGGTATAGATCTTTTGCTTTCCCTAACTCATTTGCATTATAAATCACGCTTCAAAACATGGGAACAAAGAGCGTAGCACACTTTCAATATAAATAGCGAAATAATGCAAGAATCTCTTAAACCACATAACTGATATCGTTTCAGCATTTTTTTTTATTTTTTTTTATTTTTTTTTGGGTTGGGGGGGGGTGGAATTGGCATGCCATCGTTGAATCGAAAATCAATTATTGGCTGTCGGCTGTCTAAAGTAGGTAGACCCAACCTTTAAAATTCATACTCCACCATACCAGGTATTGTAGGCTGTGACATACTTGTGGTATCATTTGCAAGGGGTGTATTATGGCACTGATGAGGTGAATGATTTATTTTTCATTTTTCATTTTTCATTTTCATTTTCATTTATTTGTGTTATGATTATTACTATTTTGGTTTTGGGGGTGGGAGGGAGCGCCTCCTCTTGGGTCTGTGACTGCAATTACATGAATAAGGCATTATTTATGATTATAATTCAGATTGTACTTAGGTGCTTTGGGCTCATTGAATGTGCTCTTCATGTTCTTTTATTTTTGAATTAAGTCACATTGATTCTGATTTCTGAATTTTTGTATTTATTCTTTATTTTTTTGGTAAATTTTAAGAAACCCCTGCAAATTTACCCCATTTTGGAAAACTATCATTCATCCTTTTTATTATCAAGAAACCTCTTTTAACATTAAAAATCATTGAACTTTATCATATTTTTCTAAAAACTCACTAAACTTTACCTTACGTTTTTAAAAAAAATCCCATTGAACTTTTCAGCGTTAGCTAAGAAAATGGATTTTCTTGAAAAAATACGAAAAAATTGGGGGGTTTAAAATTGAAGGGTGTTTCTTGAAAATAAAGAAGTTAAACGAGATTTTTTTCAAAATGGAGCAAAGTTGAAAAGGGTTTCTTAAATTTACCCTTTTTTCTTGTTGTTTAATGTGATGCACATATATGGAATCCACTTACATCTTCATTTAGCCTTATGGAGTGTATAGAAGACACAGTCTTCCTACACTATATACTACATGGTTTATACTGTATCTAAGACACTGTCTTCTATACTACACTGTATAGAAGACACTGTATCTTCCATACTGTGGAAATTTGTAGCTGTTTCCTGTCCCAACCATAGGATATGCTACATGGTTTACATTTTTTGGATTGATCATACCATCTTAATCTAATATAATTGTTATGATTGGCATATTTTTTTGTTGTCGCACAGCCCTTTTGTTGCTGGAAGATACCATAGCCTTGTCATTGAAAACGAGAGTTTCCCTAGTGACCTCGAGATTACAGCATGGACAGAAGATCGATTAGTAATGGCTGCTCAACACAAGAAGTATAGGCACATCCAGGTATGAAGACTATTTTACACTTTTTATTTGTTGGTTCTGGTTATTAAGCAGGCATAATTATAATAAGATCTAAAATTTATGGTAATATTATTTAATTGATAGTTGTGATGTATGGTAAGTTCAGGCAACAAAAGTTGTGGAATAAATGTCAATCCATGAATTGCCAACAAGAAAATTTTTCTTCTACTTGAAGACAAAATACCATTCTAAAGCCTGTGATTTTACATATCAATTTGGCACTTGTGTTCTATTCCTTCGTTGCCCCTTTTCGTTAGCATAATAAATCTATGTGAACCAATGTTCTAAAAGGTGGTTTCAGCGTGCGGTCCAAAAGTGCATAGTGGATATGCAGATTATGCAGATTACATGAAAATAAATATTTTAATATATATATATAAGAATTAATATATATACATATAGGTGTGTGTATATTAAATATAACAAATATCTAAAATGGTGTGATCAAGAAAAAAATCTTCTCAACTTTTAAAATATGGATTAATGTTTCATGTGTGCATATATATTATACAGATACAACAAGCAATATACAACAAGCAATGTAGAATATTAGATTCACGAACATGGAAAGCACAAGTCTTAGTCAACATTAAATTTACAACATAGTATCAAAACCAAAATTAAATTTTACCTGAATTTTTATTGTATTATTTTTTATTATAATAACTGTTTTTGTGATTCTATAGTAGCTGAATCTTATTCTTTTATCAATGAATTTCTTAAAAATATGATTACTTCCTACGGTTCTTTAGATAAATAATAAAAATAAAAGGAAAAAATTTCTCGCAAGGCATGATTTAAAAAATGGTTAAAATAGTATTATTACAAAATTTCAAATACTGCTAAAAGATGATAATTGACGTAACTAAAACGAATAAATTGTAATAACTTAAATTTACTTATGATAGGATACGCTAGGGTTTTGATGGAGACAGTTAGAGTTTTGATTTAAAAAATGAGATTTTTAATGGAAAAGATGGATTTTTAGGGTTTAATGAGATATGTGGAAAAGGTGGGATTTTATTGATGAAAAACTGAAAACAAAGAGATACAATGATAAAGGTGAATTCTTTCGAGATTAACTTGTTTTTCCTTTGTCACGTTCGAGAGGTGGACTGTTCTCACAAGCTTCTATTCGAGGCGAATCTGCAACCTCCTACAAAAGAGTCTATTCTCTCAAGATTCAATACACCTTTCTCTCATTCCCTAGCCCCATATTAATAATAAACTGAAAATAAAAAATTGCAAAAATAACCCTAAAACTGAAAATTACGAAAAACCTCCTTTAATCGAAAATTACGAAAACGCCCATGATGTGCTAAAATTGCACAACACACCATTACTCCATCCCTGAAATCCACATTGTTCTCAAGGTGATGCGTGAAATCCATGGGTACGCTACTCCAAATGGAGATGTGTGTCTCCTACTGGCTCTTCTCTTGCCACCGTCTCGTCTTCACATGCTATCAATAGCTGAAGAGCGCGATTGCGACAACAGTGTCCTGGGGTGAACTTTTCATCGCAGTTGAAACACTGCCCCTTCGCACGCTTTTCTCTCATCTCAGCATCTATTATGAGCATGTACTGTTTTTCCTGTCGTGGCTCATTGTTATTCTCATTACTGGATCGGTCTCCCCCTGTTGGTGCCTTTTGTCCCCCCACCGGTTCATGTATATGAAGATTGGATCCACCCCGAGTCCCTCTAGATCTCTCCTAAGTAAGGCGATTCTCTACCAACTGTGATATGTCTATCGTCTTCACTAGTCCTTTAGGTTGATGAATGCAAAGTTTTGTGCGGATGTTTGGCTTAAGCCCCTTCATGAAGCTTCCTTCCAAAGTCTCCTCTGATCTGTCCATGGCTCGTCATGGGAGTGCCTCAAACTTCTTTCTATACTACCTAACAGATCTATCCTGCTTGAGTGACATCAACTGCTTCTATAGGTTTTCCCACTGTGTATCTCAAAATATATCTACTACAGTCATTGATCTCCTCCCATGTACATATAGACTCCTTTCAAAGAAACCAAGAAAGCGCCTCCCCATCGAAACAGATGCCAGTCACTTCCAATTTTTGTCCTTCCGTCAGGCGTGTCACCGAAAAAATCTCTCAGCTTTGTAGATCCAGCCATATGGATCATTCCCCTCGAATATGTGCATCTTCAGCGTTCTCACTATACTGTCTAGTATCCACCCATAAGATTCCCCTGATCTACTTGCCCACCAATCTGTCTGTGCTAATGACGATGATAAGTATCTCGCCATCGTTTATGTCCCCTCCTTGGGGCTTCGTCTATGACTCCATAGCCCCCTCAGTCATCATCACCCCCAAACTGAGTCTCGTTCGTCCTCTACATGGTCCATGACATCATCGTAGTACGCATGGTCCTCCTTGTATGTTGAAAGTGGACGCAGTCGCCTTTCTGACGCTTAGCGGGCGCTGTATGGACCTCGAAAGTCATCACCGCGTCGTCAAGCTCCAGAAGTAGCCTCTGAAGGCCGTCGGGGTCTCGGCAAGTCGACAAGGGGCCACGGGGTCCATGGCGGCCCATCTGATGTACTGTGGGTCCCTGCTGGACCGCCATGTGGCGTGATGCCCCGCGCGGCCCTCCAGGGCTTCAGCAGTCTCCTGTCGGGCCACCAGGGGGCTACGAGGACCCAGTAGCCATGCAGGGGCTCAGCAAGCCCCTGGCGGGGTTGCCCCAGGCTCACCGCTCCCCTGGGGATAAGGTTTTGCCTTGTCTTCGTCGAGTGTGTCATTCGTCTCTTCCTCGAAATAGTTGTCGACGTCGGAGAGCAAACCCTCAATGTATACCGCAGCTTTTCCTTTCCTTTTCTACAAAGCCTTCGCCTTTTGCCCTAGAGTTGAATTGTCATCCAAATCTGAATTCTTCGCCACATTCATATCGAAAAACTCTCGAGTTAGGATTTGTATGGAAGCACTTTGTTGTGCTATGGTTTGCATGAGAGCCGAAAACTTTTCTCCAATGCATTGGTTGCTTCTTCGATCGATGCCTTAAACTCAAATCTAAGTTTATCTATAGATTTCCTCGGATCTTTAATTTCGTCGTATTTTTCATACAAAGATTCGAACTTTATTTCTTCGAGCTTTTTCTCACCATGAGGATCGTACCGTTCTGATACCACATTGATAGGATCCGCTATGATTTTGATGGAGAAAATTAGGGATTTAGTTGAAAGGTCAGATTTTTAGTGGAAAGAAGAGATTTTTGGGGTTTAATAGAAGAGATATGGGAGAAATGTGGGGGTTTTATTGATTAAAAACTGAAAATAAGGAGATATAAAGATAAAGATGAGTTCTTTCGAAAGAAACTCGCGCTTTCTTGGCCACATTCGAGTGGTGGACCGCTTTTTCAAGCTTCTATTCGAGGCGAAACCGCTACCTCTTACAAAAGAGTCTATTCTCTCAAGATTCTACAAACTTTTCCATCATTCTCCTAGCCACATATAAATAATAAACTGAAAATACAAAATTGCAAAAATAACTCTAAAACTGAAAATTACGAAAAAAAACCCCCTTAGAAACCCGAAAATTACGTAACGCTCCAGATGGGCCAAAATTGCAGAACGCATCTACTTATTTCAAGTCTTGTTAAACTCTTATCTAATTCTCACTTTAACGTGAAAAAGATTATATACTCGTGATATCATATTCTTGAATTATCCCACAATATGAAAAAGTCTAAATGCAAGACTCTTCTTAAGTTACAAAAAACCAAAACAAACCATCCCAAATCTGTGTTTTATTTTTTTTTAAATACATTGTGTTTTCTCCCGTATATGTAGGCGCATAATGAGTTTGTGAACCGCATATGCATCACGCGCATAATAAATATGCACTTGCATATATAGGTGTCCGCATTATTCGACCACATGTCTTTAAAGGCGATCAGAGACCGCATCCACATATGAGGCCATCTATACCGCCTTTTAGAACACTAATGTGAACATAAGTTCATCTCGGACAAACAATTAACCACTAAAGTACTTCATCTGTCTATACCCACCTTGGTTTGTCATGCAACACTCGGGACTCGTCTCAGTTGGCAGTCTCTTAAAAGAATCTGATCCGATTTTTCTCAACATTATTAAGTTTCTAACCATTTTCCCAACAGAAGATAATGTAATGGAAGCAATTGGAATTCCTTTTTACTAGTTTGACCTTAACCATCAAACAGTTTACTCATCATTATTTTTAACATAAGTAATATCTCTTCCTAATCTGGTAGAGTTGGTGATGGATTGAGTTGCTTGGACTGGGTTTGAATTGAGGGCATTCTCGGCAATGTTTTGGAAAGCGGTATGTGTCAATGTAGTGTAGCTGGTGCTTCATTTAGATATGTGAAAACATATAAAGAGAAAGAAAAGGAAGATGGAAGAAGAAGAGCTGATGGAAAGGGAAGAATGGAATAGAATGATCTGATTCCGACTTGAGTTGTCACCTCTCTCGGCCGCCTCCTATCCATGCTCTTGTCATTGCTTCCTATGTTGCATGGGAGGAAGGGGAGATGAATGGCAATTGAACCCTAACCTCTCTCTTTTGAAGTTGAAAAGCTGGTCTTTCCATTTTTATAAGGGAATAATGTAGAAAAGGTTACATCATGTGCCAAGATACAAAAAGTGGAAAGTACAAGTCCCACATGGTCTTGTATTTTCTGTGGGGCCGCCTTTTTGTGTCTAGCACGTGATTTATTAGATCAGGTATCACCTGATCTACATGATTCTCTTTTAATAATTAAGTAATTCAGAGTAAATATTTATTTGGTCAGTCCTGCATTTTGACTTAAAAAATCTCATTTGTAATTTTAAACTTATAATCCATAATCTTCTTATCTATATTTCCACATGCCCCTCATCTTACCATTTTAATCTCCCTTCTCAGATCTCCGCTTTTGGTCTCCCTTTGATATAGTCTGCTTGAATTCTCTGAACTTTTTGCTGGTATTAAGATGAGATTCCTAAAAGCAGTTGGAAACTTAAACGATTATTTTCCTGCTACAGTACATACTACCACTTTTACCAATCATGGTTTCCAGCCGGTTCTGCTTATCTTCAGTTACATTTTCTTTGTTGTTGGAAGAAAACAATTACCTAGTGTCTATAGAGTAGTAGTTTTTTCATGGCCTAAGACTTTAGTGCCCAGAGAGTTCTGTTGGCGTTTGAAGAAATATATATCTAATGCTTCTCTATTAGATTTTCTTTGCTATATGATCACTACTATAGAGGCAAAAAATTATTGTTACCAGAAATGTGATCATATTATGAATTTGTCCTCTCTTGTGATGCTATCATGATTCAACCAGATAAAAGTAGATGAGACTATATAGACCCCTAAGTTGGGATGTATGTCATTATTAATTTTCAAAAATGGAAATAAGGTAAGAGAGGTGATGTATGAATAGACACCAATCATTGTTTCCTTTTTTGGAACCAATCATAACATATACTGAAAATTTGTGGTGTATATAGCAATTTCCTAAAAGCATCTTCTTCTGTATCCGCCACACTCTGGTTGATGTGCGGCATTATGACATTCATTCTTTTGAGTAGCAAATTCCCTTTAAAATGTTGGCATGTACGAATTAGGAGAGTAGACTTATGGGTGCGCTTGTTATGATGTTCCTTCTTGATTGCTAGGCTCATAATAATTTCTAGCATCCATCTCAGTTAAGCATTTGTGTGCATCTTTCCAGATGCAGTCACATGCAAGAGAAAAATATCGGTTCTGTTGGTGCCTTGTGAATGATACTTTTCCTTTATTTCGTTACAAGTAGTCACAAAACTAATTCTAGCAAATTCTAACACGTAAGCCTTCAGTCAATTATACGTGTTTCTCTGGTCTTTGTATGTAGATGAAATCTGTTTAGCTCGTTGAGTTTTCGATCATAGTTTGTTAATGATTAAATTTTCAATGTTGCAGGGAGTTCAGTTCCATCCAGAGAGTATCATAACCAAAGAGGGCAAAACAATTATAAAAAATTTCTTCAAACTCATTGAGAAATTCGAGGCAGAATCTGAGAAGCGATGATTTCAGGCTGCCCCCTACGTGAAAATTCTACGAAATTAACGGAAATTTTAATCCTTGATTGGCAGGGGTTACAGTTTTCGGGTGTGTTGTTGTGTGGTTACATGGTACAGCTTTCATTGGTACTGCGTAGGGAAAGAATATAAAAGCTATACACTATACAATAATTGAACATTTATACTGAAAACATTCTTGAGAACATGTACTTGCTGTTGTCTTTGGCTGGCCATCCTAAATTTCTGAAGCACCAGCCCTAGTGTGTAATCCAACTCTTTAATAAAGAACAAAATGGGGTCTTATTTATAAGTGTACTAGTCGTAACACGTGTCCGCGTGCACGATTCATCTAAGATTTTTTCCAGTGAAATTTTTTTTCTCAAAAAATTATTAAAATTTAAAAGAACAAATTAGCTTAAAAATATTTAGCGGTACGAACGGCGCGGGTTCCTTTGGCGTGAAACAATAAATTCGGCGCGTGCGCTTTTGTTTGGCGCAGAACAAATTAGCGTAAAACAACAAAGTCGGCGTGAGCGACTTTAGTGCGAAACAACAAATTAGTGTAAAAAACACGTGCCTGCAGATACAGTTCATTTAAGATTTTCCTCCGTGAAATCTTTGTTCCCAAAAAAATTATTAAAATTTAAAATAACAACAAATTAGCGTAAAAATATTTAGTGGTACGGGTGCCGTCGACGTGAAATAACAAATTCGACGCGAGTGCCTTCGGCGTGAAACAACAATTTAGCGAAAAAAAATTTAGCGGGCGCCTTCGGCGCAGAACAACAAATCAGCGTAAAAAAATTCGCCTTCGGTGCGGGCGTGATCACTCCATATTTTACACCTTTTTTCTACATATTTGCATGCCATTTCGGTTGCTCATATTGCGATTTTCACGATTATTCGATGATATTGTGTTACTTTTCACTATTTCTTGTTTTTGTCGGATTTCAGGAAATATGGAGCGATCGGGAGTAAAAATGAGCTTAAGGGACTTGCACCCACTCCGGAGCGTCACCCAAGGCTCTTTTGAGGGCTATTCGGCGATGGGAGACAGGAGGAAGAAGAAGGAACTCCGTAGGAGCGACGAGGAGGAGAAACGGAGAAGATTGGGCATTTTAGCATGCCACTCGGCCGAGTGAAGGAGTCACTCGGCCGAGCAAAGAAGCCCGCTCGGCCGGCCAGATCGGACACGCAGCAGATTGATTATCAGCGTGCACTCGGCCGAGCATCGCCAGCCCACTCGGTCGAGCACGGAGATACCACTCGCCCGAGTGTCATCACGACGACGGCAAGCAAAAATCCCAGACTTACTGGAATCCGTCAGGCGATTGAGGGTTCCGACTCGGCCGAGTACCGAATGCCCCGCGACCGAGTTAGTAAAGCCACTCGGCCGAGTCACCTCCGAAGACAGGCCCCCCAAGACCCCTGACTTACTGGAATTTTACAGGGTCTGTCACGCGGCCGAGTAGAGAAGCCCACTCGACTGAGTAGAGAAGTCCACTCGGCCGAGTAATGCCGAGGACACGCAGCGCCCAGATTTTCGGACAGCCTCCCACTCTTTTGAAATCTGCTATCATTTCAGCAACCAAAGTATTTTTCTCATATTTTTTATGGATAGTAGACTTCATGACGGTTCCAACGCCGCCAAGAACACGCAAATCGGAGGTCGGATGAAATCTGGGGAATTTCTGCAAGTTGATGCTGCAGTTCTGGAATTTCCACTCGGCCGGGCCACATGTTCCACTCGGCCGAGTGCGGCTTGGGCCCAGATTCTAAGTTGCGGTTTGGACTGTTTTTGGGCACGAATTTGAGGGGTTTTCTAGGGTTTTTTGCTTGGGTTTTGGAGGAGTATTTAAGGGTTTTGTAGCCACCATTAGAGGGGGATCCCCATTATGTTTTCTTAGCCCCCATATGTTTCTCTTAGGATTATTTTAGAGGTTAGGCCATGCCCTAGGCCCCCTCTTGGATCTAAAAGCTTGTATTTGGATTGAAGATCTTCATCAAGCTAAGTATTTTGTTCTTTTTATTTGAATCTTTATTTTTCTATCTTTTGTATGCAAGCAATGGTTTTTATTGATTCTCATATGCTTATTGCTATGCTAGAGTAGATTTGTTGTTCTAGGGCATGTAGGGCATGTGGATGAACCCTATGGATCTAATTTCATATTTGTGATGAATGAATTTCTAAATTACTAAAATTGCTAGGAGGTTAGGTTGTGATTGATTTATTACGAATAGCTAGGGATTTCCATCGATTTGGGGTTTGCAAGAGATTGGATTCCAATCGATGGGAAGCCCTAGAAATTCGATTTAGATTGACAATTGGATTTCTCTAGATTTGGTTTGCAAGAGATTGGGCCAAAGCTAGGTTTTTTAATTGTGATTCTATACCCATATTCGTTTGCAAGAGATTGGACGAATACGAACTATCACAACCTAGATCGTAACTCGAGTTTGCACGAGAGTGGGCTCGAGGGGCGATTGAACGATGATGTCGATCCTAATGCTAGTGGTTTAGGCTAGGGTTTGCAAGAGATTGGGCCCTATCCTAGGTTCGCTATAGACCGGCAATAGCGCGAGAGCGTGAGCTTGGTTCTATATTCAGTTACGACTAGTTCACCTCAACGCAAGTCTAGTAATATTGAGATTCACTATTTACGATGATGTATGACGATCCGTAGTGGGGATTCCCTAGCCCTAGACGTCTTTATTCGATTTTATATCCACATACTTTGCCCGACGATTGTGACAGGATCGCCGCAAGGCAAATTCCCTCTTTTATTATATTGTATTTAGATCGATATTTGACCGATTTCTTTATCATCGACACCGACATCCACCACCATTTCCATTATATCATTCCATAGCCATCTCCACCAATAAAACATTCGTAGTCAAACCAACCTAGGATAGATTGGAGCTCAACACCACCTCCTCGTGTTCGATACCCGCTCGCCACTTGACCGTGCGCTTGCGGTAAAACTACAATCGTTCTCCGGGACGTGTATCCGGGGCCGACCAAGTTTTTGGTCGTTCTTTAGGGTTGCATCCCGGAGCGATCAAGTTTTTGGCGCCGTTGCCGGGGAGGTGTTTCCCGTTGTGTGCCAATTTGTCACAATTAGGTTGATTAGATTACATTGAAAAAAAAAATCAAAAAAAAAATCAAAAAAAAACATTGAGAGAGATTTTTTCCCACCACCTGATATTATTATCTTTATCTCTCTTTGTACCACTGACGTCTTTTCCAGGTTGTTTACTTTGATTGATCAGGTACAGTTGTTGTAGCGATGGTGCTTCCAAAGAAAATGCGAGCAGGCTCTATACAATCCTACATATATCTCGCTGCATTCTATCAGGCTGATGGAGAATCCTTCGGGGAAGCCTTGTCTAGGTTTGAAGGAATGTTAGAAATGTTCCAGACGGAGTCAGACCATGAGTGGAATGACTCCACGCTATTTGATATCTTCACTAGAAGGCTAAAGGGACCCTCACGTGAGTTTTTGAAGAGGATGCAAGTGGGGAAGTTCAGTGATCTACAGTTGGCAGCAGCCTTGGAGCAAATTATAGATGATGCTCGATCTACCGGTTCACTAACCGTTACGGTAAGTAAACCATACGACCAAGTATTCATCGATTTTGTTATGGCTAATGTCTCTAGTGCAGGTACCATCATAGACGGAGTGTATGCTTCACTTGAAGGTGATCATATCCACCTTTATACCATCAACACTCCACAAATAGAGACATCTGAGTTGCCAAAGGAGGACACGTACACGGACCTATTGAGAAACATTGTCGACATAGTTCGAATTTCCGGTCCATTGACAATAACGGCAGGTGATCCTTTTGAGCTTGAATTTCAAAACTTTATTACTCATTGTATCTCTTCCACAGGCACAATTGATGATGGAGTCTACGCTCTAATTGAGGGGCACAAGACCCACTTTTATACCGCGGTCAAGATACATGAGTCCATAGAGCCACCTGCACCTACTATTGAGGAGGCCAAGCCATTCAATCGGGTGCCTCGAGCTCCAGGAAAGAAACAAAGAAGGAGGCATGAAAAGGAGATGATGACGTTTACATTGCCTTCTATACCTGAGGAGCCTGAGGAGGATGTCCACGTTCAGCTTGGGGGAGGTATAATGCACTTTGATATTGTCACCCCCGACGAGACCACAACACCCGATACTGCAGAGTCAGCTTGTGCCATCGTCGCTCCCCCTTGTCTCCCACATGAGCCAGAGCTTGCTTTTGAGGAGGCCTTACATGCGGAGCCAGAGCTTGTCACCGAGGAGGCCATGCATTGGGACGAGGACACATCCATTCATGAGGATCCTGAGCATTACCCTCCTCCTTTCGAGCTACCGCAGCCACCTCTACTTTCTATAGAGGCTGAGCATCCCTCAGAGAACCACCCTTCCACTGACGTCGAGGACAATCCCATAGAGCTTATGGCTCCCCTTCAGGGGGATCTCTTTACTCACTTGCCCTTTATATTTGATTCCCCTCCCGTATATGATGCTTGCTATGAT
Source organism: Scilla litardierei (assembly GCA_030789695.1). Lineage (NCBI taxonomy): Eukaryota > Viridiplantae > Streptophyta > Magnoliopsida > Asparagales > Asparagaceae > Scilla > Scilla litardierei. Next base: position 81,295,543 of record CM061131.1, on the reverse strand, counting down.
TCAGATTTTGACGACTCATTGCACCTTTTGCAGGATTCATGTACATACGATCAAGAGGTACGATGGGACATATACGTGGAGGATAGCGAGGAGTTAGTACCCATGGACGCTATTGAATATGATCAGGAGGTGCGATGGGATAAGTCTGACGATGAGGAGGAGCTGCCTGATGAGACATACGCTTATATGCCCAAGCTACCTGAACAACCTGAGGCGAACAATGAGGAGTTGATCGACGTGGTATACGAGAGTGTAGATTTATTTCCAGGGAAGTGTTGTCAACCGTTTTTAATTTTAAATACTTATGTTGATGACCCTCTTTGGAATACATTTATTTTGGGGAAGAATTATCCACATCAGATTGATGCGGCTTATCTCTTGCAGGGTACAGGTGGAGTCCTTGGAGAGATGCTGGGAGCCGCATTGCTGGAATCTGATGGAGTCCGTGGACATGTGCGCCTGGCAGAGCCACGGAAGGAGCAGTTGGAGCAATTGCCTGCACCAGCAAAGATACTGGATCCGCCTTTTGCTATAGGTGATATCAATCCAGTAGTGTAGAAATTTTTATGCTTTAAATAAACACGAATCCTCTCGATAGCGAGAGGACCGTATAGATTTGCTTGAATAAATATCACCTCATATGACGGCAACAATAATCATTTACACCCCAAACCCATTATATATATTTATTGCCCTCTTCATATTTTTATGTGTCACATCCTTTTGCTCACCACCATCGAGCATTTCTTTCAAGTGAAACCTTACTTTCTTATTCGTTTGCATTGATCACGCTTTGCAATGCCATGACATTTTTGGTCAAGTCACTTGAATAGGATTGTTTGGTATAAGCTTGGGGGAAAGCGCTCTCATGCATCATTGTATGTGCATGTAGTTGCATTAGGATTTCATGTCATTCATTTCATCATTTTTCATTCACCCCCTTATTATTATCGTTGTTCCTCATATTCTTTCATTATGATCACATTGAGGACAATGTGAAGTTTAAGCTTGGGGGAGTGCATTTCCATGCCATTTAGATGCATTAGTTGCATTTTTACTTTATTTTAGGATTTTTAAAATTTTTCAAAATTTTTGCATCATCTTTTTGATTTTTCCATCTTATTTTCCTTTTATGTGTGTTCATGCATCATATTGTGTGCTTGATTTTCTTTTCTTTCCCCTCTTTTATTTTTATTTCTTTATTTTTCTTTCTCTTCTTCCGCTAGATGAGTTTTGTATGATGATATCTCTTATTGCTTAGGTAGCCATCACGATGCTTATTATTCCTTGCCATGCTACTTAGAGTATTCCATAGTCTTGCTATTCACATGTGCTTGCAAATCTATTTCTCTTGATGATTCCTCTATATGAATGCATGATATTAATTGAAGCTGAATGTATGGATTAGTGTTTAGTATGCTTTTGCTGGAAATGCACCAAGATTCACGCATCATTAGTATATCGGAAGCATCAGTTTTATTGTCTTATTCACCTTCTGTTGCATGCCTGATATGGTTGTAAACTTTACTGCTTGACTTCACTATTTATTGAAATGATTGAGAATATCCATGATTACATATGAGTTTTAGTTGATGTATTATCTTATTGAACCGTTCGTGCACATCTTAGAGTGAACCGAGTGTTATATTACTTCCTTCTCCACATATATCTTTTTATTCTCTACATGTCACTTGAGTTCACCTCCTAAAGCTACTTATATCGCATCTATTTCCCAAAAATCCTTACAAAAGAAAAGTTTGCTCCAAAAAGTCCAAAAAGCCAAAAAGGAGCCAAAAACCAAAAATACAAATCAAATAGCTCCTACAAAAATCCAAAAAGAAAAGTGAGTAACAAAATAGTTCAAAAAGAAAAAAAAGAAGAAAAATGTTTCTCTGTCTTATTATTGGAGCCACAAAATCTTGGGAAAACCAAGGCAAAAATCCCATTTTCCACTATCATATTCCTTTAGATGCGATGCCTCAAGCTAAGCTTGGGGGTGAATTCATTTGACCATATGAGTGAGCACGACATTAGAGTGGAGAGGTGCACGAATGGGAAAGTTTGATAATGCTGAAACTTAGCAAAATATATTAGATATGGAGATTTTTCATGATTTGAAATAAATATGTGAATGCCATGACTTTTATTCTATTCTCTATTGCATGCTTGGTGTGTATCTTATATGCTTCATTTATAACTTTTGATTGAAAAGTACATCGCCAACATTTGTATATTAAATTCTATGAAATGCGTGATGTGGATATGAATTGATTGCATGAATTTAGAGAATCCCTTTTGTTGTTCTTAAAAGCTTGCAAGTACCATGTTTATGTAAGATATGAAATCCTTATAGCATGCGATTCGTATTTTCCAAGTTATCGTGATGTGTAGCTTATGGCTTGAGATCTGAGGGATCTAATCTAGCGACCCCTTCCACCTCGTGTTCTTTCTTTTCCATTTCATTTTCTTTGTTTTCATCTCCCGAGTTCGTCTCTCTACTTTTCTTCCTCGAGGACGAGTAAGAGGTAAGCTTGGGGGATTTTGATCACTCCATATTTTACACCTTTTTTCTACATATTTGCATGCCATTTCGGTTGCTCATATTGCGATTTTCACGATTATTCGATGATATTGTGTTACTTTTCACTATTTCTTGTTTTTGTCGGATTTCAGGAAATATGGAGCGATCGGGAGTAAAAATGAGCTTAAGGGACTTGCACCCACTCCGGAGCGTCACCCAAGGCTCTTTTGAGGGCTATTCGGCGATGAGAGACAGGAGGAAGAAGAAGGAACTCCGTAGGAGTGACGAGGAGGAGAAACGGAGAAGATTGGGCATTTTAGCATGCCACTCGGCCGAGTGAAGGAGTCACTCGGCCGAGCAAAGAAGCCCGCTCGGCCGGCCAGATCGGACACGCAGCAGATTGATTATCAGCGTGCACTCGGCCGAGCATCGCCAGCCCACTCGGTCGAGCACGGAGATACCACTCGCCCGAGTGGCATCACGACGACGGCAAGCAAAAATCCCAGACTTACTGGAATCCGTCAGGCGATTGAGGGTTCCGACTCGGCCGAGTACCGAATGCCCCGCGACCGAGTTAGTAAAGCCACTCGGTCGAGTCACCTCCGAAGACAGGCCCCCCAAGACCCCTGACTTACTGGAATTTTACAGGGTCTGTCACGCGGCCGAGTAGAGAAGCCCACTCGACCGAGTAGAGAAGTCCACTCGGCCGAGTAATGCCGAGGACACGCAGCGCCCAGATTTTCGGACAGCCTCCCACTCTTTTGAAATCTGCTATCATTCCAGCAACCAAAGTATTTTTCTCATATTTTTTATGGATAGTAGACTTCATGACGGTTCCAACGCCGCCAAGAACACGCAAATCGGAGGTCGGATGAAATCTGGGGAATTTCTGCAAGTTGATGCTGCAGTTCTGGAATTTCCACTCGGCCGGGCCACATGTTCCACTCGGCCGAGTGCGGCTTGGGCCCAGATTCTAAGTTGCGGTTTGGACTGTTTTTGGGCACGAATTTGAGGGGTTTTCTAGGGTTTTTTGCTTGGGTTTTGGAGGAGTATTTAAGGGTTTTGTAGCCACCATTAGAGGGGGATCCCCATTATGTTTTCTTAGCCCCCATATGTTTCTCTTAGGATTATTTTAGAGGTTAGGCCATGCCCTAGGCCCCCTCTTGGATCTAAAAGCTTGTATTTGGATTGAAGATCTTCATCAAGCTAAGTATTTTGTTCTTTTTATTTGAATCTTTATTTTTCTATCTTTTGTATGCAAGCAATGGTTTTTATTGATTCTCATATGCTTATTGCTATGCTAGAGTAGATTTGTTGTTCTAGGGCATGTGGATGAACCCTATGGATCTAATTTCATATTTGTGATGAATGAATTTCTAAATTACTAAAATTGCTAGGAGGTTAGGTTGTGATTGATTTATTACGAATAGCTAGGGATTTCCATCGATTTGGGGTTTGCAAGAGATTGGATTCCAATCGATGGGAAGCCCTAGAAATTCGATTTAGATTGACAATTGGATTTCTCTAGATTTGGTTTGCAAGAGATTGGGCCAAAGCTAGGTTTTTTAATTGTGATTCTATACCCATATTCGTTTGCAAGAGATTGGACGAATACGAACTATCACAACCTAGATCGTAACTCGAGTTTGCACGAGAGTGGGCTCGAGGGGCGATTGAACGATGATGTCGATCCTAATGCTAGTGGTTTAGGCTAGGGTTTGCAAGAGATTGGGCCCTATCCTAGGTTCGCTATAGACCGGCAATAGCGCGAGAGCGTGAGCTTGGTTCTATATTCAGTTACGACTAGTTCACCTCAACGCAAGTCTAGTAATATTGAGATTCACTATTTACGATGATGTATGACGATCCGTAGTGGGGATTCCCTAGCCCTAGACGTCTTTATTCGATTTTATATCCACATACTTTGCCCGACGATTGTGACAGGATCGCCGCAAGGCAAATTCCCTCTTTTATTATATTGTATTTAGATCGATATTTGACCGATTTCTTTATCATCGACACCGACATCCACCACCATTTCCATTATATCATTCCATAGCCATCTCCACCAATAAAACATTCGTAGTCAAACCAACCTAGGATAGATTGGAGCTCAACACCACCTCCTCGTGTTCGATACCCGCTCGCCACTTGACCGTGCGCTTGCGGTAAAACTACAATCGTTCTCCGGGACGTGTATCCGGGGCCGACCAAGTTTTTGGTCGTTCTTTAGGGTTGCATCCCGGAGCGATCAGGGCGCCTTCGTCTTTAAACAGGTTTACTAGCTACTTACACAGTTGGACCAAATTTCAAAACTCACATTCATGGTTTCAAAACTTCCTTCATTTTAAATTGGACCAAATTTCAAAGCTGGTCCAGATTTCATAGTTCATATTCATGCTTTCAAAGCTTCCTTTTTTTGAATTAAATCTTGACCCTTGGATGCAAAGGATGTGGATGCATCCTTATCATTTTTTATGACTGAGACTTGTCCTAGTCAGCCCTAAGATTCAAAAACAGTTGTGTTTTATATAATAGATTGGCCTTCAATGATCCAATTAAACTAAGCACATCCCAAATGATACGTGTAGATGATACACTAGCAGGGCCCACCAGGGCCCACCAAGGTTTGGGCCCGACTGAGCTATAGGCAGACTGGACACGAGGCACCACGTGCACCCCCGAGGATCACGTGAACTAGATCGAGTCTGATCATCCCTTGACGGCAACTAGCAAGTTTTCCCAACAGCACGAGTCGACCAAGATGACCCCACGAGGTTGCCTCAGTCGGGCCAGCCTGCTCAATGGCAAATCGGATCTTCTGCGGACGACCCTTCGAGGTCGGCCTGCATGGTTCTACTGCTAAGGCACTCACCCACATGGTAGGATCAATCCCTACAATTAGGGCGGCACGATCTGAAGCAGACGAGTCCCCTATTCTTCAAGCAGTTACTATTGGGCCCGTTCTGCGCACGTAATGATCAGCTGTGTCATATGGACGTTCGAGCCGCCTCAATCAGACAGTATGCTATTAGCTTTTTCAGATGAGACGTGTACCCACTCTGTCGAGCGGCGCATAACTGCCTTTATCGAGGGTATGTCGACGTGGACGAGCCACCCCCGATCCTACAAATAGGATGTAAACCATCTCCATCAGGTATGCCCAATTCCATACTCTGTTCTCTACCTCTCAAATCATAGCATTACACATCATTCAAAACCATAGCAATGTCTACCTCTAACCACACTCCCTTCTTCCCTCGCTTGATCCTAACTTAAGCATCGGAGGTGAATTGGAGGGTCGCTTCTCTGGTTACTCTGACGTGTGTACTATCTATTCCAGACGACGGTGAAGAATCTCCACCTCCAGTCTGGCAATACCAACCTGCCCAGGCTCACCCTGTTGCCAGAATACTTGCTGTCGTGGTCATATCTAAGGCCCGCGAGATTCTCTGCATCAAAATTTGGCACTAGAAGGAGGAACCTGTGACAACTTTTTGTACATAGGCTCCATACAACTCATTTCACCACCGTCCTATTCGGCACCTCTCTCCATCGACCCCATCATTGATGGCAAAAACCAGGAAAATTATCGCAGGTGGACCCAGTGGTACACATGAAGGCCGGGCTCCAGAGGGGTTCGCCCTGCCGGTGAACCACCTCCAAAAGCTCATGTGGCTCAGGGACACCCAGGCTCTTGCAACAGAACTCAAGGTGACGCGGGAATCTATTGCTCGCTAAATCTAGAAGAACTACGTGATGCAAGAGATTTCTACGCTGTCCAAATCCAATACATCCCCGGTGATCTCTAACCACGGCACGCCCCTTTCTAATGGGAAGCACGCTGTGAACCAAGATGGTTAGGAGTCCGTGGTCTCCAGCAGTGCCAAAAGGTCAAAAGACGATGGCCATCGGTGCCGAACTGATAGAATAGTAGCTGCCATTATCCAGCACCCTAGGAGTCATTTGCCCATGACAGACGAATACCCTCGACACCGCTTGCAAACGAGCCAAAGGCAACACAGTCGAGTCTAATTTGGAAACCTCCGAACGGGAGCCTGAGGTAAGACAAACAATGTAGACCCCGTGACGGCTGACCAAATCACCGAGTTGCGACGGCACATCGACCGCCTTGAGGGGACATGCCAACCCTTCGATAAGTACAGGCTCCTACTCCGTCTCACCCCTCACCTCCAATATTATTAGCACCCCCTACCTACAGAAATTCAAAATACCTCAGGCTGACGATGTCCCAAGGTATATCAGAATCGACGACCATGTCGACCACCTGAACACCTGCATCGATTGCATGGATGCAAGAGGTTGTTTCCCGGACATCATGTGTCGAGCCTTCCCAAACTGTCTTGTAGACATGACCTGGCATTGGTTCAGGAACCTCCTTAAGCGGTCGATCAGCTCCTATGACGATCTCTGAAAGAAGTTCCTCTCTCACTTTGCTGCCCTGAGAGTGGAAAAAAGGTGCTCTGAGTACCTGGATTTTATCGCGCAAGGGCCTGAGGAAGCCCATCGAGATTTACGAGCTCGCTTCACAAGGGCCCACATGACATTGAGGCATGCCCGGATGCTGTCGCCAAGATGGCACTCCAAGCCGACCTCCAAAAAGGGACCAAGTTAAAGTTCGAGGTCTACAAACATCAATATTTTATTTATGTTGAGCTAGTAAGCCAGATCAAAGCACACATCAAGGTGGAAGAGGCGAGCAGCTGCCTACTCACTCACCGCGAGCCCTCTCGTAAGAGGATGTTGGTCGACCATGTTCCCCCTACTAAGCTTCACAGGCCTGAGAAATGCTTCGATCAGCCTGAGCGTCCTTGAACAAATGACCGACAGCCCAGGTCCCCCGAGGCACAGGTCTACACTACCTTGGTAGCAGCACCATTAGACATTCTGGCCAAACCTTCAAAGGAGTCCGAGACCCCATGACCTCTGCATGAAACACCTAGAACGGACAGATCCAAATACTGCAATTTCCATAAAAGGCAGGCCACGTCACGTATGAATGCAAAGTTCTCCAAGAGCATATCGATCACCTCATCAAAGCATGGCGGCTCCAGAAGTTCAAAGCCTAAGAGACGGAAGCCAACCCAGCAAGTGCTCGGACAAAGGCAAGGGCATGGTCGTCAAGCCCCATGTCATTGAAGTAATTTTCAAGCTCACCATCACGATGGGTTGCAAATCGGCCTAAGCTTCGAACTGAGAATTAAAAAGCCACGCTTGACGGGTGTACAATCCCTTGACTGACCTTGAGGTTGCTATTGCAGATCGGGCCTTGAAACATCTAAAGCTCACCAAGAGCCCATGATATTCACCGAGGACGATGCGAGGAACCTCCACCATCCCCACAGTGATTTGATTATGGTCAACCTACGGATCGCCACCCACACAGTTCACTATGTATTGATAGATAACATGAGCTCAGTAGATATCCTCTACCTCAACATATTCCAGAAGCCGAGGATCTTCGAGGATCTATTGCAACCTATGCACACTAGTCTATCTGACTTCACAAGAGCCCAGGTAGTCACGGAAGGCATGGTCTCCCTCTTGGTGGAGTTTGGCACATCATCTTGTCGCTAGATCTGAAATGTCAACTTCCTGGTGGTCAACTTCTTGGTGGTCAACTACATAGGAGCTTCAACACCATCATAGGATGACCGACGCTCAAGGCCATGCAAATAGTAACTTCCACCTACCATCTCATGGTGAAGTTTCCCACTACACACAAATTTGACATCATTGATGGAGTTCAATTATATGCCAGGAGATGCATGGTCCAAGCCAATAAAGTAGCGACCTCACACCTGGTGCAAACTGTAGGTGGTGCAAATGTCTTGCCCATGCATCTCGTCTATGCTCAACCTCAAGACCAGGCCTTGACTCCTCCCCCATTTGACGAGTACGGTCAGTGAGGCGGGCTTACATCAGAACCCTGGGCGATGGAAGTACTCAAGACTTCAACATCTTCTCTTCTTGTATATAAGAAAGAGCTCCGACCTCGTCATTAGTGGACGAGCTTGACCCGCACGGCAAGGCAGATCATGAAAGAGCAATGCCGGTTAAGGACATCGAGGATGTCTTTCTCTTAGACTTCGACCCTTCTTGAACGGTTCAGATCGAAGCTGTCATGTAATCCGACCTCAGAGAATTTCTCATAAGTTTCCTACAGAAGAACAAGGATGACTTTGCCCGGCCGCACAAAGACATGCCAGGCATAGACCCAGAGATAGACGTCCATCGATTAAACATCAACTCGGCTGCACCTCTGGTTTACCAAAATTGCAGGGCCATCGATCCGGAGAGGAGCCATGCCATTAACGACGAGGTAGATAAGCTTCTCCAGGCTAGCTTCATTAGGGAACTCACGTACCCAGACTGGCTCACCAATTTCGTCCTAGTGAGAAAGGTAAACGGGAAGTGACAGGCGTGCATTGACTTCGCAAACCTAAAAAAGGACTGCCCCAATTATAGTTTCCCTCTTCTGCGGATTGACCAGCTCGTGGACGCCACCGTCGGACACGAGCAACTCAGCTTCATGGATGCGTACTCTGACTACAATCAGATTTGGATGAACTAGCCAGACCAGGAACACATGGCTTTCCTCACGGATTGGGGCATATATTACTACAAGTGATGTTATTTGGTCTAAAGAATGCTATGGGCTACCTAGTAGTGACTTGGCAATAAGATCTTCACAGACAGATTGCCAAGACAATAGAGGTATACATCGACAATATACTGGTCAAGTCTGTGGAAGTGGCTAAGCACATTGCCACCCTAGAGGATACTTTGCAATCTTACGAAAGTTCCACATGAAGCTCAACTCGAGCAAATGTGTTTTTGGTGTATCTTCTAAGAAATTAATGGGCTTCATGGTTCATCTCAGGGGGATCGAGGCTAACCCAGAGAAGATTAGTGATCTGATCAATATGTGGTCCCCTGTGAAGTTAAGGGATGTCCAGTGCCTAACAAGATGAGTGGTGGCACTTAATCGATTCATCTCTTGAGCCACCGACAAATGCATGCCGTTCTTCAACGCATTAAAGAAGGAGAAATAATTCCTATGGATATAGGAGTGCGAGCATGCCTTCGCCCAACTCAATAAATCCCTCGACCAGCATCATCTCCTGTCTAAACCCCAAGGAGGGTAAGACTCTCCTCCTCTACCTCACGGTCTCTCCAAACGCTGTCAGCTCGGTCCGCATCCTAGAGTAAGACAAAGCACAATGACCGATCTACTATGTCAGTCGGTGTCTTCTGGATGCAGAGACCATGTATGCGAAAATCGAGAAGCTAGCCCTTGCTTTAATTGTGTCGGCATAGAAGCTCATGTCGTATTTCCAAGCACATACGATCATTGTCCTGACAACTTATTCACTGTGCCAAGTGCTTTAGAAGATAGATGCATCGGCACGAGTCACGGAGTTGGTAGTTGAGCTTAGAGAATTCGACATAAGGTTCAGACCCCAGACTGCCATTAACGGACATGCACTAGCTGACTTCATGGCAGAGTGCACTTGTTGAAGGACTAGAGAACTAGGATCATCTACATGGATGGCTCCTTCACCGAATAGGCTTTAGGAGCTGGAGCACTCTGTTGGGATCCAGTAAAGTGTATGCAATACTAGAAGGGGGGTTAAATAGTATTGCTATAAAATAATCGGTTAATAAAAATCCTTCTAGCAAAGGCTAAGTATTCTACGGATATTACTCCACTAGGTACTTAATCAACTACTTAAAATGCTTGCAATAATAAAAATGCATAGCGGATAATAAACAACAAAGAAAGTAAAGTGAGTGAGTGATCGGAGAGATAATACCAATCACAAACACAGAGAGAGAATTATATTGGTTCACCAACCCCCGGGCTAGTCTAGTCCTAAGCACAGCTTGTAATTTCCATTAACCAACTCTCAAGTGAGAGCAACCTTGCCTCAAAGTGAAGGCTTCTTACAACCATTGCCTCTTCTCCAATGAGAGGGCTTCTACAACGAAATAACTTTTTTACCAAGAGGACCACGATCATGTGAGGGTTTTACACAATTACAACAAATGATACAAATTATCACTTACCAACCACCATCGTGGTTTACTTACACTTTTTACGGAGATGGCAATGCTCATATAGCGATCGATTGAAGCTAGTGTGTATAGTGGCTATAGAAAAATATTTTGATCTCAAGAAGAAATGGAAAACTAAAACTGCTTGTGTATCAACTCGATCTAATCTCAAAAAGATAGAGATGAAACTCCAGAGATGTAAATCAGAGAAAGGCCTAAAAATCGCTTAAATGTTTTATAGAAAACTTAAGCTCAATGGCCTTAAAAATTAGAGCAATAGAAAATGAAGAGCTTTGAAAATCACTTTATAAAGCTCTTGCTAATACTCTCTATTTATAAAGATGATTTCTGCACAAAACCGATCCAAAAAATCATCTCACAACTGATAAAAATCGACACAATCACGTCAATCAAGGAAGCAGTCAATTTTTTACCGTTGGGGCATGTGAGTCGACTCCTGTACAGTAGTGAGTCGACTACTACCTCAAGCATCGACTACCCTGAATACATGAGTTGACTGTTATGGGCAATGGCTGAAAATATTCAGAAGTTGTTAGTCGACTCCTATAGGGTAGAGAGTCTACTCCTCCTTTAATACATGGGCATGTATCATAGGAGAGTATGATAAGATATCCAAATAAACTCAAAATGTTATCAAAATAATTTTGTGACTTTAAAACATTTACTAAGTGTGTGTGAAGCTTCAATCTCACAAGCCTACATCAATTCTAAATACATGAACTAAAATACAAAAATACGTCAAGGATATACCATCTTGACTTAATGTAGCTTGAAGTCCTTCATCTCCATGCCTTAGGATCTTGAGCTCTTATTTCCATAAGTGAGTCTCCTACACATTCTATCTTGATCTCATGCTACAATTGAATGTCCTCATTTTTCCTCGAGCATGCACCAACAGTCTTTATGAAATTTTCCTTTGAACTCATCATATAGAAGCAATCTGTATAACCTACACACTCAAGAATCAAGAATAGTACCTTATTTGTTTAATCATCATCAAACATATACTAAGGTTACTCAATATCAAACACACTCTAGGTTAGCCTTGAGGATCGCAAAATCCCCTGCGCCCTCAGATTTGAATTCAAAGCTTCCAACAATGAGGCAGAATACGAGGCCCTTATCATTGGGTTCAAGCATGTCAAAGAAGTCGTGGCACATGATAACGTCATCCGTTGTGATTCTCAACTCATCATCAACCAAATCAACAATTAGTACTAGACGAAGAAAGTGGAACTCCAGGCATATGTGAAGATCGTACGTGCTCTGCTAGCTGGTTTTTTGACTTACCAACAGGAGCACATCCCCCTGGCCCAAAACTTCACTACGAATACATTATCCAAGCTGTCCATGAGGTTAGAAGATGACCTCGGACCATCCTAATGGAGACCATGTAGCACCCGACATGGTGGAAAGAGGAGCTCATCCACACCATAAGTTCAGTAGCGTCTTGGATGGACCATATCGTCCATTATATATGCTGGCAGACCCTCCTTAAGAATAAGACCGATGCAAGGAAGTTGAGGCTCTAGTCGACAAGGGACGTGCTCCTTAACGACATTCTTTACACGCAAGGCTACTCATTCCCCCTCTTGAAATGCCTTCGCAAGCACGAGATGTAGCTTGTCATGGAAGAGATACATGAAGGGGTTTGTAGCAACTACTACAGAAGCATGTCCCTTGCCTACAAGATTTTACATGCCGGTTACTACTGGCCCACTATATAGTAAGACGTCTGATCCTATATCCTGCAGTGTGACGTCTGCCAACACTTCTCCAATGTCCCAAGGCTGCACCCAGAGGAATTTGTTGGATCTGGATCCTAGCCTAGAGGGGGGGGGGGAATAGGCTAATAAAAAATTCTCGTGCAACTCACGAGAAATCACACGCAGTTAAAAGCACAACCAGAGTAATGAAAAACAGACACAGAGTGCACAGCAGATTTTACCCTGGTTCGGTCGTCCCAACGACCTACTCCAGCCCCCAAAGCAAATACTAGATCGAATAGTGCAATAGGTACAAAGTCACAAGTTAGAGCACGCTCAGAGCACCCTCTACGCCTCTACACTCGCCAGACTCTCAGTACCCCACACACAGTGTTTCCTCTCACTATCAATCCTAGCAAAGATTTCTACCAGCTAGTCCCAAACTAGCTGGGTCCCACTTGTCTAGTCCCAACTAGACAAGTCCCAAAATAGTCCACAAAAATAGGTAAAGTTCCCCTATAGAGAACGTTACACTAAGACACAAATAAAGGAGTTTAGAGTTTAGAAATGCTCAGTTTGTGTCTATGTAGGCGTCTCTGTCAATCAGCACGTCGTCAGCTCCAATCTGACGCAAACGGTGTCTCAATCCGACTCCTGGATTTCAAGATACACACTGGTCTGTGTGTAAAGCAATTGCAGTTCAAATCCTTATAAAGCAGCTGTCTGTACGCTCAGCAAGTCCTTTAAAATAAAGCGGTCGGTGTGCAAGGAAGCTCAGTTCATTTCTTTTAATCTGTCGGTCTGTGCGCGTAGCAGCTCCTTAAAAATAGCAGCGCCACGTCAGCGAGGAAATTGTTTTTCGATCCCGCAATAGCCCTTGCCACGTCAGCACCGAGAAATCTCCGCTTCGTTTCAACCTCGCATGTGTGGGATGATCTTAGCCGTCGTTGCGTGATCGTGCGGCTCTTGTTTCGTCTGAGGCATGCAAGTGTTTCTTCGCTTCGAACAGCAGCAGGCGGTGTTGATGGCTTGGCAACAGCGACAGCGATGCCCTTGAGACTTCGTCTGTGGCGTGGATCTATTCGACGTTCGGGCCTCAAAGGCTGCTGTGCTGCACGGCGACGGTGACCTCGATGACGGCGGCTTCGGTGGTGACAAGCTTCTCTCCTCGACGACTTTGTGCAATAGCAGCACTTGCAGACGGCGGAGGCGACAGTCTTCGTTCGACTGCGGTGGCAACGAGTTCTAACGGCGGCGGTCTTTGAGAATGCGTCTCCTCGCACCGACATCTTCCTCGACGGCGGACTGTCGACTGCAGCGGAGGCGAGATCTCCTGTCGTCTTCACCAAGCGACAATCTTTTCGAGCGAAGGCGGCGATTGTAGTCGGCGATGATGACGGGCTCTTGGCGACGAAGATGTTCGACAGCAGCGGTCCCTTTGATGGCGGCGTCCAGGCAGCATTCAGCGGCAGCGGCGATCTCCGTGGCTTCGAGTTGGCTTCTCCGGCGATCAACTCAGTGCGGCGAGTTGTTCTCCGACGACCCAAAGGAAACCGATGATGTGCAGATCTTCAGTGAGCAGCTTCGATTCGCTGCTTGGGCCTCGTCTTCATGCTCTTGACGGCGATGGCGGTGGTCTCGACTCCCCCGTGCTTTCGAATGCAGCGATGGAACTCTGGTGATAGCAGCGGCTGCTCCTCAACGTCTCGACGGCGAGATCTCCTTGACGGCGGCTCGTTCACGGCAGCGGTGAGCTTTGGCCTTCTCCGACTCGATGGCGACTTGAGCAGCGTGTGGGCTTCGAAGCTTGCTTCGTGTTGATGTTGAACTTGCTTCTGAAGGGCTACGGAGATGAATTATTGGTTGCTGCGCACAAATAATATTTTGTGTTGCCCTTTTGATATAAATTTGCCGCACGAAAACAATGTAGCCCTCTCCTCTAAATTATTTGATAGCCGCAACAATGTCACCCTCTCAACTTTTTGTGTTGCCTCCTAAAACGTAGCCCCTCTCACAATTCTTTGGTTGTCGCACACTCTTAGGCTATTGGAAGAGATTCTTATATAGGATATAGAAGGGGTAGCCTAGGGTTTTGGAGAGAGTCCCTAAGAGATAGGAAATTTGAATATTGATTGGGATTTCGAATTGAAGTGGGGTTAGGAGATAGAGTAAGATCTTCTAATTGATTTAAATAAATCTCTATTAGAAAAGATTCGTGAGTTAACTTGGTCTCTCCTTATTACTTCATCTTGACTAAGTCAAACTCCTTAGCACACACAATTTCATATCTCCCAATGTGCTATACGAATAGCAATTCCACCAAATAGTGAAAGTATATTGTTTCGCCAAGCCTGAAATACACTAAGCACACACATTAGATATACCGACACGTTTGTCATCATCAAACCAAGATCCTAGATCGTTGCTTCCAACAATCTCCCCCTTTTGGTGATGACAAACCCATAAAAGATTTGATTAATAGAAATGAGTGTGTGAAGTGTGTTGAAGGGTGTAATGCAATATTAATCATGAGATGAATATTCAAGCACTACAACATGGCATGCACAAACTAATAGCAAATACAATAGCATGCTCCCCCTTCTCTCAGGCTCCCCCTTCAACAAGTATTCAAGAATATTTCAAGAATATTTCAAAGCTGTCAAAATCTTTTCTTTCTCCCCCTTTGTAATCACCAAAAGTGGATTAATGAAGTCACAAAAATATCACATGCAAAAATAAATCATTATTAGAAGTAGCGTGTAATTTGTATGAGCATTCCAAATAATAGACAAGTCAAGTTCATAGAATTTCATACCAAGACTTCTCCTCCTTTGTGTAAGTGAAAAGATATAGACAGTAAAGTGCAAGAGGAGATTCAATATCAGAAAATCAACCAAAACAATCCACATTTTCCTTTTTTCATGAATATCACTAGGATTGACTTTTCCCACCTCATCAAAGATGAGTTCAAGTTACCGATCCCCGAAACATAGCCTAAAAGGACTTTTAAATGTGGTGTGGCATTGCTTGACGAGTTATATACACCAACGCTAATGATTACCCATGTAGCACAAGTTGGATACTCGTGGGTTGTGTTTTAGCCATGAAGTGTATCCATTTTTCATACGGAGCAAATATCGTTTTTTTAATTCTTTTGTGCTCAATTTTAATTCATGGCTAAACACATCATATCCCTTAGAAATTTCAGAAATTAATCATTCCTACATTCACTTTCCATTATTCTTCAAAAGAATCTCCAAAAGCACTAAAAAGTCAAATATCGTGAAAGTGCATGTAGGTGTAGAAGTCAAATTTGAAACTTATGAGACATGTCATGGCTACTAAAAAGAATAACATCATGTTCATGCAGCTACAACAATAATGAATTGACTTCTACAAGGGATAGAATTGATCACTCATACAATATCACTCAAGAGATTCAAAAGAGGATTCAATAAGCACACATTTTTTTGATTTTTTGATTTTTCAATTTTTTTTTCCAGAAATAAAAACATTAAAAATCATCCATGCAAGCACAAACCAAAATAAATCAAGCACAAAAAAAATCTATGAAGGTATGCAATGAAATGCAAAGAGGGATAGCAATTATACCTTCTCGTCACTATTTGACGAAGGAGCTAAAAGAATGAAACATTGAATTTAACGCTCCTCGCCAAAACTCCATCACACCTACATGAAAGGTGTTAAGTGTGACCTTGGAATCCAACAAGGTCCACTAGTGTTAGCCAATATTGTTTTAGGAACCCACACTTGTTTGAACTTGATTTTAGTGTTCCTAAATTTACAATAGTATGAAGTATGGCCTACACTATCACAAGTAAAGCACTTTGCATATAAGTTCTTCACAATAGACGGTGCATTGTGGAATTTCTTGAATTTTTGTTTTTCAACGTTTTTCAGACCAAAACCAAGTCCTCTTCTATTATTGCCATATAATTGATTCTCTAAAATAGTGTCCAACGATTGTTTTCCCGTAGAGAATTTCTTAATGGCCAATTCAAGATTAGAGACTTTGGTTTTCAACACTTTATTTTCTTCCACAAGCAATGTGCATTTACTTATAAAAGCTCTCTTGTTTTCCTCTTCCTTCTTTTCAAATTCAACCATTTTTCTTTTAAAATCATTATCCAACATGCAGAATTTATCATTAAGCTCTCTAATTACATAGTCTTTTTCAGTTTCGAGCTTAATCAAATCAAGTTTAAGCATGCTAATATTATTCATCAAGAAGGGCAAGAGAGACAAGGTGCTTCATCATTAAAACTGGATTTTTCCTTTTTCAGAATATCAATAGTAGAGTCACGTGCAACAATATCAATTTTGAGTTTTTCAATCTCTTTAGACATTTCATATTCAGATTGTTGCATTTCAAAGTTCTCATTTTGATAATCATCTATAGTGGATTCAAGCTCTACTATTTTATCTTGCATTTCTTTACAAAGAGTAAGGAGTTCAGTTTTACTGCCAGAAGTTACCTCATTGTGTATTCCCATCAATGCCATGCATGAATGGGCTTCGTGTTCCTCCTCCTCGCTCTCAGCTTCGCTATCCATGTCCCAAGTAAGCACCTTGGATTTTCCCTTTTCTTTAGCTACCTGAGCTGTCTCATGTGGGCAATCCCTCATTCGATGTCCTCTTTTCTTGCATTTAAAACAAGTCATTCTATTAGTAGTATTCTGATCATAATTTTACTTAGAAGACTGAAAAAAGTTAGAGCGATTAAACCTGGGTGCCATTTCTGCTCTTCCTTGCTTGGTCTGGACAAACTTTCTGAAATTTCTGACCATTAGCGCTATGTCATCATCATCATCTTCACTTTCGTCAGCTTTCAGAGCAAGTGGCTTGGTAGCTTTCTCCTTTTCCTCAGGTTTCTCCCTTTCATCAATATTTTGCAATTCAAGCTCGTGGCACATCAAATTACCTATTAAGTCCTCCACCCTCATCTGTGACAGATCTTTCGCTTCTTGGATGGCAGTGACTTTAGGCCTAAAAGAGCTTGACAGAGCTCTTAATATCTTCCTCACCTGCTCAAGGCTAGAATATGGCTTACCGAGCGAACTAGACTTGTAGACAATGTTGGTGAACCTCGCAAACATTTCTGATATCGTCTCTGATGGTAGCATGCGAAATCCCTCGTATTCCGTGCTCAGAAGTGCAAGTCTAGACTCCTTCACCTGTGACGTTCCCTCATGCGTCACCTCCAAAGTATGCCATATTTCCTGCGCAGTTAGACAATGTGAGATACGATTGAATTCAGATTTATCTAATGCACAAATAAGAGCATTCATAGCTTTAGCATTAAGAGAATAAAGCTTCCAATCACTATCATCCCACTTATCATCAGGTTTAGGCATTTCAGTATTTTCAATTTTAATAACCGGTGATTTATAGCCTTTTTCAACAATTTGCCAAGCTTTATAATCAATAGAAATCAAGTAGATTCTCATACGATTTTTCCAATAAGCATAGTCTACTCCATTAAATCTAGGTGGACGTGAAATAAACTGACCCTCAGCAAAAGCACTATCAATGTGGTCCATGGTCAAACTAGGCTAGATCCTAAAACCTGCTCTGATACCACTTGTTGGATCTGGATCCTAGCCTAGAGGGGGGGGGGGGGGGGGGTGAATAGGCTAATAAAAAATTCTCGTGCAACTCACGAGAAATCACACACAGTTAAAAGCACAACCAGAGTAATGAAAAACAGACACAGAGTGCACAGCAGATTTTACCCTGGTTCGGTCGTCCCAACGACCTACTCCAGCCCCCAAAGCAAATACTAGATTAAATAGTGCAATAGGTACAAAGTCACAAGTTAGAGCACGCTCAGAGCACCCTCTACGCCTCTACACTCGCCAGACTCTCAGTACCCCACACACAGTGTTTCCTCTCACTATCAATCCTAGCAAAGCTTTCTACCAGATAGTCCCAAACTAGCTGGGTCCCACTTGTCTAGTCCCAACTAGACAAGTCCCAAAATAGTCCACAAAAATAGGTAAAGTTTCCCCTACAGAGAACGTTACACTATGACACAAATAAAGGAGTTTAGAGTTTAGAAATGCTCAGTTTGTGTCTGTGTAGGCGTCTCTGTCAATCAGCACGTCGTCAGCTCCAATCTGACGCAAACGGTGTCTCAATCCGACTCCTGGATTTCAAGATACACACTGGTCTGTGTGTAAAGCAATTGCAGTTCAAATCCTTATAAAGCAGCTGTCTGTACGCTCAGCAAGTCCTTTAAAATAAAGCGGTCGGTGTGCAAGGAAGCTCAGTTCATTTCTTTTAATCTGTCGGTCTGTGCGCGTAGCAGCTCCTTAAAAATAGCAGCGCCACGTCAGCGAGGAAATTGTTTTTCGATCCCGCAATAGCCCTTGCCACGTCAGCACCGAGAAATCTCCGCTTCGTTTCAACCTCGCATGTGTGGGATGATCTTAGCCGTCGTTGCGTGATCGTGCGGCTCTTGTTTCGTCTGAGGCATGCAAGTGTTTCTTCGCTTCGAACAGCAGCAGGCGGCGTTGATGGCTTGGCAACGGCGACAGCGATGCCCTTGAGACTTCGTCTGCGGCGTGGATCTATTCGACGTTCGGGCCTCAAAGGCTGCTGTGCTGCACGGCGACGGTGACCTCGATGACGACGGCTTTGGTGGTGACAAGCTTCTCTCCTCGACGACTTTGTGCAGCAGCAGCACTTGCAGACGGCGGAGGCGACAGTCTTCGTTCGACTGCGGTGGCAACGAGTTCTAACGGCGGCGGTCTTTGAGAATGCGTCTCCTCACACCGACATCTTCCTCGACGGCGGACTGTCGACTGCAGCGGAGGCGAGATCTCCTGTCGTCTTCACCAAGCGACAATCTTTTCGAGCGAAGGCGGCGATTGTAGTCGGCGATGATGACGGGCTCTCGGCGACGAAGATGTTCGACAACAGCGGTCCCTTTGATGGCGGCGTCCAGGCAGCATTCAGCGACAGCGGCGATCTCCGTGGCTTCGAGTTGGCTTCTCCGGCGATCAACTCAGTGCGGCGAGTTGTTCTCTGACGACCCAAAGGAAACCGATGATGTGCAGATCTTCAGTGAGCAGCTTCGATTCGCTGCTTGGGCCTCGTCTTCATGCTCTTGACGGCGATGGCGATGGTCTCGACTCCCCCGTGCTTTCGAATGCAGCGATGGAACTCCGGTGATAGCAGCGGCTGCTCCTCAACGTCTCAACGGCGAGATCTCCTTGACGGCGGCTCGTTCACGGCAGCGGTGAGCTTTGGCCTTCTCCGACTCGATGGCGACTTGAGCAGCGTGTGGGCTTCGAAGCTTGCTTCGTGTTGATGTTGAACTTGCTTCTGAAGGGCTATGGAGATGAATTATTGGTTGCTGCGCACAAATAATATTTTGTGTTGCCCTTTTGATATAAATTTGCCGCACGAAAACAATGTAGCCCTCTCCTCTAAATTATTTGATAGCCGCAACAATGTCACCCTCTCAACTTTTTGTGTTGCCTCCTAAAACGTAGCCCCTCTCACAATTCTTTGGTTGCCGCACACTCTTAGGCTATTGGAAGAGATTCTTATATAGGATATAGAAGGGGTAGCCTAGGGTTTTGGAGAGAGTCCCTAAGAGATAGGAAATTTGAATATTGATTGGGATTTTGAATTGAAGTGGGGTTAGGAGATAGAGTAAGATCTTCTAATTGATTTAAATAAATCTCTATTAGAAAAGATTCGTGAGTTGACTTGGTCTCTCCTTATTACTTCATCTTGACTAAGTCAAACTCCTTAGCACACACAATTTCATATCTCCCAATGTGCTATACGAATAGCAATTCCACCAAATAGTGAAAGTATATTGTTTCGCCAAGCCTGAAACACACTAAGCACACACATTAGATATACCGACACGTTTGTCATCATCAAACCAAGATCCTAGATCGTTGCTTCCAACAGAATTGACCTCACTCACCCTTGTCTGGCCCTTCACAAAATGTGGTACAGACCTTGTCGGGCCTCTGCCTCAGGGAAGGGGAGGAGCCTTGCATGCCATCGTCGCAATCAATTATCATACCAAATGGGTACAAGTGATTCCCCTCTCCTCCCTGGTTAAGGCCAAGACCATCGCCTTCATTTGAAAAGAGATTATATGTTGGTTCGGAGTCCCACACTCCCTTGTCACAGACAATGGAAATCAGTTCGATAATGCCAATTTTAGAGCAAAGTGTTAGCAATATCGCATCCATCTCCACTTTTCTACTCCTGCACATACTCAAGCAAATGGCCAGGTCGAGTCTATTAACAAGGACATCAAGAAAATGCTCAAGAAGAGGCTCGGTGATAAGAAAGGAGCGCGAATTGAGCAACTCCCTTTGTGCTTTGGACCTATCACACCACAACACAAACCGACACATGCGAAGAACCTTTCTGTCTTGCCTTTGGACTCAATGCGGTGGATCTGGTTGAAGTGGCCCTCCTAACCTTTCGGGTGAGGCACTTCAATGAGGCCATTACCAATTGAGCCCGGGCCTTGGAACATGATCTTGTGCAAGAAGGGAGAGATGAATCTTAGATCTGCGCAAGCTCTTACAAACGGGTGTTTATAGTAGTATATTGTGTTTTATGAAGGGAATTGGGCGGTCCCTTAGGGCACAAAAACTCTAGTCCCGTCCTAAGTCGGACGGAACATAGACACAAAAAACATTTGCAGCGGAAGAAAAACTAGTTAATCTAAATTAACATGCAGTTAAAACGATTTTAACTTAGCCCTAAGGTCCAAGACCCTATGCCAAGATCTATGCCGACTTGGGATGGATCTGACCATCCCAAGAAGGATCTAGCCTACTGCGATTAAACTAATGCTAATAAAATACTTTAACCACATACCCGGAATCTCAGCCCTGGGGCAGGCGAGATGTTCCGCGCCGTCTTCTGAGCTGCTCCCGTCCCACGCCGAGCCGCTCCTTGAACCGCTCCTCGAACCGCTCCTCGAACCGCTCCGCATCGCGAGGCGATCAATCCCCGTGCCGCCGAGCTAACCACGCGCCGAAGAAAGTTTCACGCGAGTGAAACCCCCGCCTAGATTTCGGATCCAGAATCCGAACTCCTTTGTGGCTTTGCTAGAGCTCGCAGGAGTAAGGAAGAAATTTTAGGGAGATAAGAAATATTAATTTAAGCTTAGATCCGAGCGTGCTCCAACATTTACGAGAGTCGCTCAGATCTAGAGCTTGGGACCAGTTTTGAGAAAGGGGGGAGACCCCTATTTATATAGGCGACGGACTCTCCCCTTTTCTCAAAATCCTATGTGGGACTAATTATTTGGGTTAGTTAAAATCAAGTTAGTTTGCACTTCACAAAGTGCAAACTTCTGTGAATTTTAACTCACTCACCGTTGAGCTTCAAGATTGATACAACCTATCAATGCGACAAGCGTTCAACGGTGAACGCATAGGAAAAAACCGTTCGTCAATCGGAGTTCGTTTGACCCTCCAATTGAGTGTCCAAAGATCAGCCCTAGGCTTGATTTTCGACTAAAATCAGCCGTCAAAACTGCCCAATAAACCTAGGGTTTTGCACCCATTGGTGGGGCCCAACAAGTGGGCCCCACAGATTCAAAATCTGCTGACTGGGCGCCCAGGTCCAGACCTGGGCACAGGCGCCCAAGTCTGGGCGCGGGCGCCCAGGCGCCTGGCGCCTGGCGCGGGCACCCAGGCGCCAGCCTGGCGCCTGGCACCTGGCGCCAGGCGCCCAGGCGGGCGCCTGGGCCGGGCCACGCGCCCGGCCCAGAACGCCTGGGCGCCTAGCGCCCAGGCGTCCTGGGCCGCCTGGGCCCAGGCCCAGGCGCCCGGGCCTAGGCCGGGGCCGGGTGCCCAGGCCCAGGCGGGTCTGGGTGCCCAGGCCCAGGCCGGCCTGGGTTTTACTGGGTCTGGCCAGCAGGCCAGACCAGGTCCAGACTGGGCTGGTCTGCCTGGTCTGACCTGATCTGACCCTTTGGACTGTTTTGGGCATAACTTGATCATCTGGCGTCCGATTTGGACGCCGTTCGAACCTGGGTCTAGACCGGGATATTCCCGTCTTACCCGTGAACTTTTCCTTGCGTTTATTTTATTAAATATTGTATTAAACAATTTAATACACATTTAATCGCTTTTGCATCAAATGCAAAATAGTCCCTATCTAGGCTTAAATTATCATATCGCATCAAATGCAATTATTTCATCCCTTGCATCAAAAATGCAATTATTCCCCCTAACTAATTTCTACCTATTACTAGACGAAGAATCGCACTCTGTGTGAGACCCTACAGCCTGACCCTTACAACAGGTTGGGCTCGAAGCCCTATACGGCAGTGACCACGAGCAGTGGTTGCCGTCCCTGCTTCAGGAATCATCATTATGTGATTAACTCATTGACATGAGTATTGTCGGGACCACCCTGACTGTTTCCGTGATGAATTCCGTAGTTATAGTCTTTTCGTCTTAACTATGTCGTGCAGATCAAGTCTGGGGTACGGTCAAAACTGTCAACCCCAATAACTTGACTCCGGTTAGTTTCTATCGATCTTTAGTCAATTAATGTTGGACTTCTTCCAACATACTCTGCGCAGAGTTTTTACTAAAGACCGAACTAACTCTACGACACTAACTCCCATTGACCGGGAGAGACGAATCCTCTCTTGATCATTTACTCGCCTCGTACGTTTCAAGTGACACCCAATCAAAAGACCTTTCGACAGGCCTTGCCTCGAAGCTAGGTCAGTTGATCTAAGTGGCACCGTTCACGCACAGGTTTGTCAAAAATGACCTCAAGTCAAAAGACCAACTATCCTATCATCACTCAGAGTTATCACTGACAGATTGGTCAATATAACCATATGATAACTCTAGTGGATCGTTCAGTGAACTCATTCTAATGAGCACCTGTGTCTCGTCTTCGACTTCGCCAAGTCAAGCGATCATGAGATCATCGCCACCGCTAAACGGTGAAGACTAAGACACAATGGTCTATCCGATGTTTCGATATCATTGTCTCGAAACATCTACGACCACGAACCATTTCAGACTTATGCTACAGACGGTCAAACGTTTATCCATGATCGAGATACTCATCTCGATACCCGTTTGACCTTGCATAAAGTCTCAGGACTTTACCTAAGTTGATATCTAATGTTAACTACATTACAATATAACTTAGATAAATTATTACCAAACAGCTTACTGTTATTTCGAACAAGATGTTTGTGCTATTCACACAGGAATAAATGGCCTTGAGGGCATCATATTCCTACATTTTATACCCTTTAATTTATAAGTTTTCCTCGTGCTTTCATGTGTAAATGAGCTCTAAATAATACAATTTATGTATATTCAATAAATTCTATAGTTCAATATATTTTAGGGAATTTATAAGAATTTTATGATATTTTTACCATGTTTAAATCTCAAGCTAAAAGCAATGAAGTCTAGCTACTTAAACATGACCAGACGTCTAGACATATGCCTTGATATGTCTGGAAGCTGTTGATTCTCTAATATGCAGAGTTCAACTACTCCATACGTCTGATGCTTACAGTACAGACGTCTGACTTACTAACATCAGACATCGGGTAAGTCTTCATTGGCCAGCTGTGGCATAGGGTGTAAATAATTTCGAATTCTCTATTTTCTACCGGGTATTTTATCTGATGCCTAGAGAACAAGACCCAGATGTGTGAATTAAGCACCAAATGCCTGACAGATTTGCTTTAGACGGCTGGCAAACTCAACTAAAAATTAAAGCAGCCAAGCTTCCAGATGCCTGATAACCTTAACCAGACATCTGATCGCTGGTACTTCAAGCAACCTTCAGGAGGAGTTCCAGACACCTAAAGCACTCATCCGATGCCTAGATGTATCTACTCCAAGCAGCTATCAAACTAATATCCAAACGTCTGCTCGAGATTACTTTCAAGCGACAACCTCCAAGCAACCAGACGTCTGGTAGACCAACACCAGATGTTTGACGGGTTAAGCTGCTGATTATTGAAGCGGTTTTGCCATCTTTGTTGCAGCTTCGACCCAAATCCAGATTATGGATTTTAGTTTTTAGACCCTAAATCTGAGATCTAATGGTGGAAAGTACTGTGGGGTTTGGGGTTATAAAAACCCATTCTCATTAGAGCTAGGGTTATGCTTTCATTAGTTTTCATCTTTTCTTAAACCTAGTTCTTTGGGTTCTCATGTGAGGAAGAAGAATGGCAGGGAAATTGAGCTGGAGGCTTTGTAAACAGATTGTTTGGTGATAAAAACCGAAACTTTGTCTTTGTATTTGCTAATTTTGTCATTCTAGTTGATTGAGATGATGATTACTCTAATGATAATTGTTGTCTTCTCCATTATGCTTGGATAAGACATTGCGATGTGTGATGTGGTGTAATTAGGGTTAATCTTGTTGAATCATTGGGCCGGTATTTGAGACAACTCGGTCGACGAATGACTAAGGCCCATGAGGCCTACCAAGGAAGCCTGATGTCGACTCAGTCAAAGCTCGAATGGCCATTCGACCATTGGGTCTGCCTCACTCGAATGTAGATTAAAGGTGGGCTCGTAAACATCGGAGATGTGCACAATATTTATTCCTATTTATCAGGGAAGATTGTGGCCCCATTATGGGTGGTCGTTATCACCCCCAACGTCTCTAAAGGGACCCTGAACGTCTGTAATTAGAGGGGATGGCTCCATCTCCGAGGTACGAGATCTAAGACATAGAGCTCTACTTTCTCACCTTACATTTCTTATATTCGAGCTTGCGCCACCAGTCTTGAGACGAACCTTCGTGGGTTGATCTCAGCTGCACCAAGCTCACTCTCTTCCTTAAGTTCCATACTAACTTAAGCATCAGAGGGGATTTGGGTCGGAACCCAGATCTGACCCCCTAACGAGTCCCTGTGGTGCAGATCGACGGTCGACATCAAACGTCGAAGGTCGATGTCCAGCTTCCCAACCTCGAACGATCGATGCAACTGCCACTCAAAGATCGATCGAAGATCGCATCATCTCTAACTGCCATTACTCGACCATGTTTCCTCTAACCAAGGGTCCCACTCCAACTACTAACGAGGCTCCGACACAACATCTCGAGTCTACGTCAGATTGACAACTGTCTCGGTCAATTTTGGCCTTAACAGTTGGCGTCGTCTGTGGGAAAACGTTAACAGCTTGACATCCCAAAGCAATCCAGAAGCTATGACAGCTAGACCCAGTAATGCTGAACCGGTCGAAGGTCCGAAGGAGAAGCCAAGAGCAAACAGCTTCCTGGTGGAGGACATCGCGGACTCCACAACGCCACCACCACGACCAGCAGAGGCCTCAAAGGAGCCTAGGGTGGCCCGAAAGGAGTTCACCCAGTTCATCGAGCAGATCGATAAGAGCCTAGGCGCATTGGAGACTTTAATACGCCAGAACATGGGGAGCCCATCCCCAGTAAATAAGACGTTGCTGCCTCCAAACCCGAACCTGACGCCAACCAAAGGCTCAGCTTTCCTTCGAGATCTGGGGGACCCAAGGGCAGATCAACTGGAGATTAACCTCCACAATTTGACCCCTCCGGTTGATTCGGGGTGAAAAGTGTATATTTATACCCCTAACTACCCCCATTTTGTGTTAAGAATTATACTTAATATTGCTCTTTTGAGTGAATTTTCACTTAAGTTTCATTTTAGGGCTTACTCTCATTCTTAGCACAAAATATGGATTTTATCGTCTTTATTAGCTTCCTAGCATTTTTCATATGCTCCTGCCATTATTTTGATCATATCTCCATTTTTTGGGAATTATTTGAGCATGTGAATAATTTATATGGATTATTGGAGGTCAATATTGCTTTATAATAGTCATTATATTAATTTTCTCATCATATGGACTACTTTCTCCTTCTTCTATTTTTCAGGTACTCCTGGGAGCCTTGGGGATTTTCCAGAATTTTCTGGGATTTTTCTAAGATTTCTAAGTATTCTTTTGGAATTATTTGGAGAAGAAAAGGGGATTAAAAACCAGGAAAAGAATTTTATTGGGGGCGCCACGTGGCGCGATCTGGAGGCACCACGTGGCTTCGATCCGACTGCGGCTCCTCTTATTGTGGCCCGCAATTTTGAGCTGGCCGCTGCTTGGAAAATTAAAAAATAAAAATAAAAAAATAAAAAAACGCAGAAACATTTCGCGGGCTGGCCCAGCGGCCGGCCCGCTCCGCTGTGCCCAGCATCAAAAAAGCGGCGCCTCAGGCGCCCGCAGGTCGGGGGCCCCACGCACCCGACCCACGAGAATTAAGATGGGCTGAAGCGTTTTTTTGGGGGCAGCTTCGTTTTTTTGAGTTCTCTTCGGTTTTAGACAACTTTTTTAGGGTTTTGGGGGAGCCTTCTTCTTCCCCAAAATCTAGGGTTAGGGCTTGGAGGCCATGAGAAGATGGAGAAGCTTGGAGGAGGAGCAAATTGGTTGAGGGAAGGCTTCATCCTAGGGAGATCTTGGGTGATATCTCTCGTCCCCCTTTTGTAATTTTGATATCTCTTTATTGTAATGAATTTGGGTTAATTTTGAATGAAAATTCCATCTTTTGTTTCATGATGATAGAGTAGCGTTGAATGGTTTGTGTTATGATTCATTGGGTTGGATGTGAATTATAACCCTAATTTCATCTTGCCTATTATCTTGCTAATCTTGGATGAGTTATTAGGGCACAATTTCATTGGTTAAGTCCCGAGAGTGCACACTTTTGAGAAGAGACCATGTTCATGATTGATTAGTGCTATGATGATGCATCCATGCTTATTGCAAATTTTTGTGTTCATGAATGCTAAATATTCCGATTGAGTGTCTTTAGCCGGATAATCAATTAAGTTATATGAGGGTAATTAGAGCTTGATTAACGCCACTCTTAGTGAACCCACACCCAATGCCTCATCTCCTTGCTATCCTAAATCCCCATTTGGTTCTCTAACCCTACCACACTTAGGATATGATTGTAGTCTCACCACACGTTTTTTCCACACTTTTCCACCGTTAGCGAGGTGGTTGTAACACACTATTATCTCTCTTTATCGATCAATTTTGTGAATATAGAACGACTTGTCCCTGTGATCCGACCCGGTACTCACCGGTTATTTATTATTGCATTGACGCTCTTACGCTTAGGAGTGGAAGGCGTGCCCTTGCGCGTCCTCCGGTTCAATCAATTGGCGCCGTTGCCGGGGACAATGGTTTCTATTATTCGCATTTTTTGATTGATTTTGAAAGTTTTAGTGTGATACTTCTATCTCTTAGTGTTGTGTCTTTCCATTTTATTTATTTTCCTCTTATTGAGTCTTTTGGTTGTTTATTCTCATTTTCTTGAGAAAATTTTTTTACAACAAAATGGTATCATCTTCAGATTTTTCCGACATTGATTTGGAGGATATCCCACTCCCGTCATACTTTCATTGTTCGGAGTGGGAGAACCCTCATTTACATTTGAAAAAGTTTGAAGATTGGATATTTTCATGTCTTGGTGGGAAAATTTTTGATGATTGCATATACTTTAGATTTTTTCCCGCTACTTTGCAGGATGATGCTAGATTGTGGTTTGATTCATTGTCTCTCGACTCACATTTTACTTGGTTATCGTTTCAGCCTGAATTTCTCCGAGTATTTTTGCCTATTTTCTTGGAGCAGGTACAGGGGCGGTAGGCCATGGAGCAGTACATAGAGAGCTTTACCCAAGCTGATGGAGAGGCCAACCATCAGGCTTGGCGGAGGTTCACTGATTTGGTGCTTGCGTGCCCACACTAGAGCTTTCACGAGGATCATCTCCTGCAGATCTTCTATACAGGATTACTACCTTCTGGGCAGGATTTTGTGCAGATGAGCTGCGGTGGGGAGTTCTTTGATTATTCCACCGAGGATTCATGGTGTTACCTGAGGGACCTGGCAGAGTATGAGGAAACAGTCCAGCAGGTCCAGCACCAGCCTGAGGAGCCAGCTGAGGGCTCATTCCAATGCGACCCTATGGAATTCCAAGAGAAACCTGTAAAGAGGGTGCATTGGGGCCAAGTAGAGCAATTTGAGCATATATATTTGGATGAGCCGGAGGAGATGGATGATGGAGTGCATGTCGACCACGTTGATGACACGATGCATTTTTATGTTGGTGGTGATGTTGTGGTGGATGCATGTGAAGGCACGAGCGATATGGATGATATTGAAGAGCCTGAGTTATGTTTCCTGCCTACTACATCCGCCCATTTTGAGGTGTACGAGTGCATGGGATAGACTGATGAGAGAGTTTTCCTTGACGATGATGAGGATGATTTTGGCGAGGGAGTGAGTTTACAGACCATAACAGAGCCCGAGCCAGACTTTCCTCCTACTCCAGTGCAGCAGGTCATATACCATTCACCTCAGGATACGCACCAGACCATCATTCATGGAGATTTTCAGGATACACTTCATAGTCTGGGAAGGTCTGCAGAACCTACACTTTCTGATAGCGAGGAAGATTGTGAGATGGTCTACATTGAGCCTGAGCCGTCGTCTCTTCTAGATTCTCTTCTGCAGTCGCTTCCTCCTCCTCCTGAGACAGAGTGTCATGCC
This sequence comes from Scilla litardierei, assembly GCA_030789695.1. Lineage (NCBI taxonomy): Eukaryota > Viridiplantae > Streptophyta > Magnoliopsida > Asparagales > Asparagaceae > Scilla > Scilla litardierei. The sequence goes on along the minus strand of CM061131.1, from coordinate 81,266,627 downwards.
GTACCTAGCGCCATTATTCAGGGAAGTTTCCACCATATAATGCCTTGCATTTCTGAATCCCAATTTGCACTTCTGCATATTTTTGATTCAGATTATCATCGTTTACATTTAAATTCTTTTTCTGACGACCCATTGTGGAATGCTTTTATTGCAGGGCATGATAACATGGCTTAGATTGATGCAGGTCATCTCCCACATGACACATACTATCCGAAGGGGACGATGGGGGTTGCATTGCTGGAATCCAAGGAGGCCGGTGGAGCCCTAGCTCCAAAGCAGCTGGCGGAGGAGCAAAAGGATATGATCGAGCAGTTGCCACCACCGTTATACATTCGAGATCCACCTTTTGCCACGGTGTGTTCTTTCCAATAGTGTAAATAAATAAATATTTTATTTTAGTGCTTTCGTGTGCTTTTCTTTTCTTTTCTTTTCTAGGATCTTTTGTGAGATCTAATACTCTCCCAACATTGAGGACAATGTTTATTTTAAGTTGGGAGGAGAGTGTTAGATTTCTTAGGATTGTTAGGATTTTGAGTACTTTAGCTAAAATTTTTTTTTGAGACTCCTCCATCTTGCTCTCATCCAATGAACTTCATTGCATATCATATTTAGCCTCTTCGTCGCTATGCCACTAGCTCTTTATTTAGTCCCTACATGCTTAATGCCATGCAATTTTTTCGGATTGTCATTTTGGTATTAAATTTCTTGATGTTGGATTGGCATGTTTTAATTTCTTTTCCAATTTGGTTTCAAATGTTAATATGCCAAGTATGAAACCATTCTATACGTCGTGATATTTTTTTTGAAATAGTTTGGGAATAGTTTGGTGTAATTGATTGCATGATATGGGATGAATGGCTTAGTTTTTAATTGGATTAGGTGTGGCCATATGGTGCATGTTTTGTTTTCCTCTTAAGGAGTGGGTGGATGAGTTGATAATTCATGTTTAGAATGAGAAAGAGAGTTATATAAGTGAATGATTTTCCTAATCAAATTGAGTAGCCGGTGCCCCATGAAACATTGGGGAGGACGCCAAAGATGAGATTTAGGGGATCACTCCATCCCTTTGCCTATATAGCGTTATCGCGTGTATGCAAAAGGGGGCGGTGTTTGCATTTCATAGCGTTATCGCGTGAATGCAAAACATAAACATCCAAAAAAAAGAAAATAAAGAAGAAAAAAGAAAAGAAAAGAAAAATGAATGAATAAATAAAAGAATAAGCAACATTAGTGATGCAATCTCATCTCCCACAACTTAGAGGAATTTCTATTGTTTTGGCCATTTTCATGAAAGTTGGAAACTTTGTCGTTTGTTATATATCCCAAAGAATGCGATACGATGCTTATTTCCTTACTTTTATTGGAATTGGATTGAGGAGAATGTCATTTATTGTTTACTTTCATACTTTGGGTATATTGGCTTTGAAATCAATTGAAAATATCATTTGGGGTATGCCATGAGGATATTATGAGTTTGGTGCATGTTTTCATTTCAATCAAAATTTATCACAAATTTTGCTATGGACTAGTAAAAAGCTAGTTGGGGGGTGTGATTCGGGATGAAAAATATATATTTATACCCCCTAACTACCTCCATTTTGTGCTAAGAATTATACTTAATATTGCTTTTTTGAGTGAATTTTCACTTTATGTTTCATTTTAGGGCTTACTCTCATTCTTGGCACAAAATATGGATTTTATCATCTTTATTAGCTTCCTAGCATTTTTCATATGCTCCTGCCATTATTTTGATCATATCTCTATTTTTTTGGGAATTATTTGAGCATGTGAATAATTTATATGGATTATTGGAGGTCAATATTGCTTTATAATAGTCATTATATTAATTTTCTCATCATATGGACTAATTTCTCCTTCTTCTATTTTTCAGGTACTCCTGGGAGCCTTGGGGATTTTCCAGAATTTTTTGGGATTTTTCTTAGATTTCTAAGTATTTTTTGAAATTATTTGGAGGATAAAAGGGAATTAAAAACCATGAAAAGAATTTTATTGGGAGCGCCACGTGGCACTTGTTGGATCTTGATCCTAGCCTAGAGGGGGGTGAATAGGCTTATAAAAATAATTCGTGCAACCCACGAATAAGCACACGCAGTTGTAGCAGCAACATGGTAAATAAAAAGCAGACACAGAGTACACAGCAGATTTACCCTGGTTCGGCCAACCCTTCGACCTACTCCAACCCCCAAGCAGATACTAGTATTGAATAGCGCAATAGGTACAAAATCACAAGTTAGAGCACGCTCAGAGCACCCTCTACGTCTCTACACTTGCCAGGCTCTCAGTACCCCACTCACAGTGTTTTCTCTCACTATCAATCCTAGTAATGCTTTCTACCAGCTAGTCCCAAACTAGCTGGGTCCCACTTGTCTAGCCCCAACCAGACAAGTCCCAAAATAGTCTCCAAAATATAGGTAAAGTTTCCCCTACAGAGAACGTTACACTAAGACACGAATAAAAGAGTTTAAGGGTTTAGAGATGCTCAGTTCGTGTCTGTGTAGGCATCTCTGTCAATCAGCACGTCGTCAGCTCCAATCTGACGCAAACAGTGTCTCGATCCAACTCCTGGATGTCAAATGGCGCACTGGTCTGTGCGTATAGCAATTGTAGTTCAACCCCAATTGTGAGCAGTCTGTGCATATATCAGTTCCCTTTAAAACCCAACGCCACGTCAGCTCCTTATCTCGCTGTGTTCTCTTTGTTTTTCACGTGTGTATGGCGGTATCCACGTCAGCGGATTACAATTGATACGAATGCTTCATTTTCATGCACAGCCCCTTCATGTGAGCTTGCTGTTCGTTCTCTCACCGTGAGTTCTTCGTCTCGATTTTAGGGCATGCAGCAGACGTAGGAGAACATCGTCGACTCCAACTCCGAGCTTCGTGGGCTTCGAGACCAGTAATAGGGATTCGACGGCGAATGCTTCGGCGGCTCTCGATAGCGTGATGAGAAGCTTCGGTAGCTCTGCTACGACGATGGCGACAGTGATCTTCTCCGATGTTGATTCGCCTCACGACGGCGTCAGCGAAGAACTCCTCGACGACGAGAAAAGCTCCGATGAATCCAGCGAACACACGTCTTCTCCGATGGCACAACGAAGACGGCAGCGGCCTCGTCTCCTCGTTCTTCGGATCCTTCTTTGACTGACAGCAGCGATGGAGTTCACGGTGGGTTCGACAACTTCAACGACGACGAGAACATGCAGCAGCAATCTCTCTTCGTTGACAGTTTCTGCAGCGAGATGGCGGCGAACGGCGGTCCTCTTCAACGGTGACTCACGACGACGTGAAGCAGTGCTCTCCATCTATAGCAGCAGTTATGTTAGGGCATACAGAGAGGGGCTCTCCGATGTCGAGTAGCCTTCGACTTTTTCGGTGATGCTGCACTAGCGTGGATACGGCAGCCTCTTCTCCTTGTCACGGCGGTGTCGGTACGGCGGATGAACTCCGGTGCGTTGAAGACGTTGGTGAGCAGCTTTGGCGATGATGAAGGCTGCAAGATGAAGGTTTGATCTTTGTGGGTTTTGCTTTGAGGAGGGGGTTCGCATGTAGAAGTGTGGGAAATAGAGCTCTTGCATGACTCTGGGTCTTGGAGATTAAAAAATGAAAGACCCCTCCTTTTGTGTGGCTGCCGCAATTAGAATATAGGGTTTTTTTAGGAATATATTTTCTTGGTTTTTTGTATGCGTGAAGCCCCCTTTTTTTGGTTTGCTGCAATTTATTTCCCTTGGAACATGAACGTATATAGGGTATAGGTTTTTGACTAGGTCTAGGGTTTGAAACAAGTAGTTGGGATTTTGGGAGGATTTGATTAGATGTTTGAATAGGAATTTTATTGCAAGTCTAGCTAAATGATTGGATCGAATCCATTTGTAATTCAAATTGGGCTCCATCCCTTTTTCTCTTTGGACCAAGTCCACTTGCTTTGAGCACATCCATCTCTCTCCCTCCCAAATGTTTTATACTTAGTAATTCCTCCATATGAATAGAGATATATTGATTCGCCAATCCTGAAACACACTAGCACACACATTAGATATCACGACACGTTTGTCATCATCAAACAAAGAGGTCCTAGATCGTTGCGTCCAACAATATCCCCCTTTTGGTGATGAAAAACACATAAAAGATTTGAGCAATAAGTATGGGTGTGTGAAATGTGTTGAAGGGTATGATTCATGGAATGAGATATTCAAGTATTACAACATAGCATGCACAATCTTATATCAAATATAAAAGCATGCTCCCCCTTCTCTCAAGCTCCCCCTTCAACATTTATTCAAGTTTTTTCATGCTCCCCCTTCAACAAATAATACCGACATCAAATCTGTCAAAATTTTCTTTTCTTTCTCCCCCTTTGTAATCACCAAAAGTGGATTAATGAAGTCACAAAAATATTCCATGCAAAAATAAACCATTATTAGTTATAGGTAGCATTTACACGAGTTTTCTAGTTAGCAAACAATTCAAGCTCATAGAATTTCATAAAGTGACTTCTCCACCGTTGTGTAAGTGTAATGATATATACAATAAAGTACTAGGGGAGATTCAATTTCAGAAAATCAACCAAATCAATCCACATTCTCCATTTTTCATGAATATTGTGAGGATTGAATTTTCCCACCTTATTAAAGATTAGTTCAAGTTACCAAACCTCAAAGCATGGCCTAAAAGGACTTTTAAATGTGGGGTGGCATTGCTTGACGAGTTATATACACCAACGCTAATGATTACCCATGTAGCATAAGTTGGATACTCGTGGGTTGTGTATTAGCCATGAAGTGTATCCATTTTTCATACGGAGCAAATTGCATCATTTTTTTATTTACAATTCTTTTGTGCTCAATTTTTATTCATGGCTAAACACTTCATATCCCTTAGAAAATTCAGAAATTAATCATTCCTACATTCACTTTCCATTATTCTTCAAAAGAGTCTCCAAAAGCACTAAAAAGTCAATTATCGTGAAAGTGCAAATGTAGGTGTAGAAGTCAAATTTGCAATTTATGAGACATGTCATGGCTTCTAAAAAAACTTGTTCATGTAGCTACAACAATAATGAATTAACTTCTACAAGGGATAGATTTGATCATTCATACAATACCACTTAAGATAAATCATAAATGGTATTCTTTTAAGCTCATTTTTTTATTTTTGGTTTTTCATTTTTTTTGTTTTTTTCAAAAATAAAAACATTAAAAATCATGCAAGCAAGCACACAAAACAAAAATAAAAACAAGCACACAAAACAATCTATGAAGGTATGCAATGAAATGCAAAGAGGGATAAAAATTATACATTCGCGTCGCTATTTGGCTAAGGAGCTAGAAATAGAATGAGACTTTAAAAATTTGCTCCTCGCCGAGCCTCCATCACACCTACATGAAAGGTGTTAAGTGTGACCATGGAATCCAACAAGGTCCACGAGTGTTAGCCATTAAAGAATTAGGAACCCAAACTTGTTTAAACTTGATATTTGTGTTCCTAAATTTACAATAATATGAAGTGTGGCCTACACTATCACAAGTAAAGCACTTTGCATATTTGTTATTTGCAATAGAGGGTACATTGTGGAATTTCTTGAATTTTTGCTTTCCAACGCTTTTCAGACCAAAACCAGGTCCTCTTCTATTATTGCCATATAATTGATTCTCTAAAATAGTGTCCAACGATTGCTTTCCATAGAGAGTTTCTTAATGGCCACTTCAAGATGAGAGACTTTGATTTTTAATTGTTTATTTTCTTCCACAAGCATCGTGCATTTACTAACGAAAGCCAACTTGTTTTCTTTTTCCTTCTTTTCATATTCAATTGTTTTCTTTTTAAGATCGTTATCTAGCATGCAAAATTTATCCTTAAGCTCTCTTATTTCATATTCTTTTTCAGCTTCGAGCTTCATTAAATCTTGTTTAAGCATGCTATTTTGATTTAATAATGAGGAACAAGAAATACAAGGAGCAATTTCATCAAAGCTAGCTTTTTCCTTCTTCATGATTTCAATAGTAGACTTACATGCATTAAGTTCAATTTTAAGCTTTTCATTCTCTTTAAACACCTTATCATCTCTAACTTGCATGTCATAGTTCTGATTTTGGAGACATTCAATAGTGAACTCATGATCTACTATTTGATTTTGCATTTCTTCATAAATTTTAAGAAGTTCAGCTTTGCTACCTGACGGCTTCTCATCTTGGATGCCCATCAAAGCCATGCAAGAATGGGCTTCATGTTCCTCCTCGCTTTCAGCTTCGCTATCCATATCCCATGTTAATACCTTCGCTTTTCCTTTTCCTTTAGCGAGCTGAGCAGTTTCATTTGGGCAATCCTTCATCAGATGTCCTCTTCCCTTGCATTTAAAACATTGCATTCTATCAGTAGATTTTTGATCATTAAATTGCTTGGAAGAATTATTAAAGTTAGAACGATTAAACCTGAGTGCCATTTTGTTTCTCCCATGCTTGGTCTTGATGAACTTTCTGAAGTTTCTCACCATTAGCGCTATGTCGTCATCATCATCCTCTTCTTCGCTAGCTTGTAAAGCAAGGGGCTTTATGGCTTTCTCTTTCTCCTCAGGTTTCTCTCTTGCTTCAACATTTTGCAGTTCCAACTCATGTGACATCAAATTACCAATAAGGTCCTCCACCTTCAATTGTGATAATACCTTTGCTTCCTGGATGGCGGTGACCTTTGGTCTGAAAGAGCTTGGCAATGCTCTTAGGATCTTCCTCACTTGATCGAGGCTATCATATGGCTTTCCAAGCGAGCTAGACTTGTAGACTATGTCGGTGAATCTCGCATACATCTCTGATATGCTCTCTGATGGTAGCATGCGAAATCCCTCGAACTCTGCACTCAAAAGAGACAGTCTAGACTCCTTTACCTGTGACGTTCCCTCGTGTGTCACCTCCAAAGTATGCCATATTTCCTGCGTAGTTAAACAATGTGAGATTCTATTATATTCAGATTTATCAAGTGCACAAATGAGAGCATTCATAGCTTTAGCATTTAAAGAATAAGATTTCCAATCATTATCATCCCATTTGTCATTTGGTTTTTCAATCTCAACATTTTCTACTTTAATAACAGGCAGTTTATATCCTTTTTCAATTATTTGCCAAGCTTTATAATCAATAGAAATAAAGTAGATTTTCATTCGATTTTTCCAATAAGCATAATCACCTCCATTAAACCTAGGGGACGAAAAACAGACTGACCCTCAGCAAAAGCACTATCCATATGGTTATTCATGGTCAATCCTAGGCTAGATCCTAAAACCTGCTCTGATACCACTTGTTGGATCCGGATGCTAGCCTAGAGGGGGGGGGGGGGGGTGAATAGGCTTATAAAAAAATAATTCGTGCAACCCACGAATAAGCACACACAGTTATAGCAGCAACATGGTAAATAAAAAGCAGACACAGAGTATACATCAGATTTACCCTGGTTCGGTCGACCCTTCGACCTACTCCAGCCCCCAAAGCAGATACTAGTATTGAATAGCGCAATAGGTACAAAAACCACAAGTTAGAGAATGCTCAGAGCACCCTCTACGTCTCTACACTCGCCAGGCTCTCAGTACCCCACTCATAGTGTTTTCTCTCACTATCAATCCTAGTAATGCTTTCTACCAGCTAGTCCCAAACTAGCTGGGTCCCACTTGTCCAGCCCCAACCAGACAAGTCCCAAAATAGTCTCCAAAATATAGGTAAAGTTTTCCCTACAGAGAACGTTACACTAAGACATGAATAAAAGAGTTTAAGGGTTTAGATATGCTCAGTTCATGTCCGTGTAGGTGTCTCTGTCAATCAGCACGTCGTCAGCTCCAATCTGACGTAAACAGTTTCTCGATCCAACTCCTGGATTTCAAATGGCGCACTGGTCTGTGCGTATAGCAATTGTAGTTCAACCCCAATTGTGAGCGGTCTGTGCGTATATCAGTTCCCTTTAAAACCCAACGCCACGTCAGCTCCTTATCTCGCTGTGTTCTCTTTGTTTTTCACATGTGTATGGCGGTATCCACATCAGCGGATTACAATTGCTACGAATGCTTCGTTTTCATGCACAGCCCCTTCATGTGAGCTTGCTGTTCGTTCTCTCACCGTGAGTTCTTCGTCTCGATTTTAGGGCATGCAGCAGACGGAGGAGAACCGCGTCGACTCCAACTCCGAGCTTCGTGGGCTTCGAGACCAGTAATAGGGATTCGACGGCGACTGCTTCGGTGGCTCTCGGTAGCGTGATGAGAAGCTTCGACAGCTCTTCTACGACGATGGCGACAGTGATCTTCTCTGATGTTGTTTCGCCTCACGATGGCGTCAATGAAGAACTCTTCGACGACGAGAAAAGCTCCGATGACTCCAGCAAACACACGTCTTCTCCGATGGCACAACGAAGATGGCAGCGGCCTCGTCTCCTCGTTCTTCAGATCCTTCTTCGACTGACAGCAGCGATGGAGTTCACGGTGGGTTCGACAACTTCAACGACGACGAGAACGTGCAGCAGCAATCTCTCTTCGTTGACAGCTTCTGCAGCGAGATGGCGGCGAACGGCGGTCCTCTTCAACGGTGACTCACGACGACGTGGGGCAGTGCTCTCTGTCTACAGTAGCGGTGATGTTAGGGCTTACAGGGAGGGGCTCTCTGATGTCGAGTAGCCTGCGACTTTTTCGGTGATGCTGCACTAGCGTGGATATGGTAGCCTCTTCTCCTTGTCACGGCGGTGTCGGTACGGCGGATGAACTCCAGTGCGTTGAAGACGTTGGTGAGCAGCTTTGGCGATGATGAAGGCTGCAAGATGAAGGTTTGATCTTTGTGGGTTTTGCTTTGAGGAGGGGGTTCGCATGTAGAAGTATGGGACATAGAGCTCTTGCGTGACTCTGGGTCATGGAGATTAAAAAATGAAAGACCTCTCCTTTTGTGTGGCTGCCACAATTAGAACATAGGGTTTTTTTAGGAATAGCTTTTCTTGGGTTTTTGTATGCGTGAAGCCCCCTTTTTTTGGTTTGCTGCAATTTATTTCCTTTGGAACATGAACTTATATAGGGTATAGGTTTTTGAATAGGTCTAGGGTTTGAAACAAGTAGTTGGGATTTTGGGAGGATTTGATTAGATGTTTGAATAGGAATTTTTTTGCAAGTCTACCTAAATGATTGGATCAAATCCATTTGTAATTCAAATTGGGCTCCATCCCTTTTTCTCTTTGGACCAAGTCCACTTGCTTTGAGCACATCAATCTCTTTCTCTCCCAAATGCTTTATACTTAGTAATTCCTCCATATGAATAGAGATATATTGATTTGCCAATCCTAAAACACACTAGCACACACATTAGATATCACGACACGTTTGTCATCATTAAACAAAGAGGTCCTAGATCGTTGCGTCCAACAGCACGATCTGGAGGGGCCACGTGGCGCCGATCCGACTGCGGCTCCTCTTATTGCGGCCCACAATTTTGAGCGGTCCGCTGCTTGGAAAATTAAAAAAATAGAAATAAAAAACGCAGAAACGTTTCGCGGGCTGGCCCAGCGGCCGACCCGCTCCGCTGTGCCCCGCATCAAAAAAGCGGGTGCCTCAGGCGCCCGCAGGTCGGGCGCCCCACGCGCCCGACCCACGAGAATTAAGATGTGCTGAAGCGTTTTTTTTGGGGGGGGGGGGGGCAGCTTCGTTTTTTTGAGTTCTCTTCGGTTTTGGACAGTTTTTAGGGTTTTTGGGGAGCCTTCTTCTTCCCCAAAATCTAGGGTTAGGGCTTGGAGGCCGTGAGATGATGGAGAAGCTTGGAGGAGGAGCAAATTGGTTGAGGGAAGGCTTCATCCTAGAGAGATCTTGGGTGATATCTCTCTTCCCCCTTTTGTAATTTTGATATCTCTTTATTGTAATGAATTTGGGTTAATTTTGAATGAAAATTCCATCTTTTGTTTCTTGATGATAGAGTAGTGTTGAATGGTTTGGGTTGTGATTCATTGGGTTGGATGTTAATTCTAGTCCTAATTTCCTCTTGCCTATTATCTTGCTAATCTTAGATGAATTATTATGGCACAATTTCATTGGTTAAGTCCCGAGAGGGCACACTTTGAGAAGAGACCATGTTCATGATTGATTAGTGCTATGATGATGCATTCATGCTTATTGCAAATTTTTGTGTTCATGAATGCTAAATATTCCGATTGAGTGTCTTTAGCAGAATAATCAATTGAGTTATATACGGATAATTGGAGCTTGATTAACGCCAATCTTAGTGAACCCACACCCCATGCCTCCTCTCCTTACTATCCTAAATCCCCATTTGGTTCTCTAACCCTACCCACTTAGGATAGGATTGCAGTCTCACCACACGTTTTTTCCACACTTTTCCACTGTTAGCGAGGTGGTTGTAACATGCTATTATCTCTCTTTATCGATCAATTTTGTGAAATAGAACGACTTGTCCCAGTGATCCGACCCGGTACCCACCGGTTATTTATTATTGCATTGACGCTCCTACGCTTGGGAGTGGAAGGTGTGCCCTTGTGCGTCCTCCGGTTCAATCACCGGCCCACCAATACAACGGGACGGGGTCGATAATCGAGCCTTCATTCTCCAGGGGAAACTCACCCCCTGCAATTATCGGGCGACAACCCGCAACATCATAGATCAGGTTATGTGCGGTGCTCTCCCTGCATGTGGATTCGTGAGGAGGAAAGAGATTCTGAACCGATCCTCGAGCACCAACTTCTCGCAACCTGGAGTAGGAGGATCCATATTGGTCCAATCCGTGATTAGGAAGACCCCCTAAAAGAGAATATCTTTTCTGCTCCTTTTCTTCCTAAATTCAAGCTTCTTGCTCTATCAGCTTATGATGGCAGGCGACCCATGGTCGCATATTCATAAATATTTGAATGTTATGCTGCTCCACGGGGTCGACGAGCCATACCTTTGTAGATTCTTCCATGCTACCCTGTTCAAGAGGACAGAAAGCTGGTACGAGGGGCTACCCTACAGATGTATCGGCTCGTTTGACTTATTGGCAGAAATATTCTGCAAGCAATTTGTCGCAAGACTACATCCCAAGAAGATTCGTCCCACCTCTTCTTGCTCAAACAAAACGAGAATGAGTCGATCCGAGCCTTCGTCCAGAAATTTAACGACGAGAGGCTCGATGTAGAAGAGACACCAGACGTGACCATCATAGCGACGCTCACCCAGGCGGTCCGAAACAAGCACATGAGGAGGGCACGTCACCAGTTCCCCCTAACACCGTCGTAGAAATGCTCAACATAATGGATCGGTTCACTTCATCCGAGGATGCAGAAGAACCAGCTGAAGCTAATGCGAAGAGCACCCCCTCCCGCTGTGGAGACACGAGGCGAGAGAAACCAAAATCGGGGACCCTCCACCAGGAGTCTCGAGATAAGATGCCCAGGGAGAGAAGCCCTCGAAGCAAGGAGCATCCTACCAACGCTAAGCCGGTCGCCCCTAAGACAAAAGTCCTTGTTTATGCCCCATGAGAAGTGATGATCTAAGAGGCAGCAAAGAAGGGCAAATATGAAAAGAGGGAAGACATCAAATTTTCCAAATATCACAACGACTATGGGCACGACACCAACGACTGTTGGACTCTCAAAAAAGAGATCGATGCCCTGGTCAAGCGAGGACACCCCAAGAACCCGACTAATGATCCACCAAGAAAAGAAGGATCCACAAAGCAGAAGGGCAAGATGACGGGATCACCTGTCACCAAGGTGGTCAACTAATGAGCCATCTGAGACTTGAGGCAAATCAAAGGGCAATAAACAGTAACAACTCCGACGTCGATTGGAAAACACATGTATGCCTTTTTCGTTTTTCTGTTACTCCCATAAATAAAGCATGTCACTTTTATCGAATAACGTTTCGCTTCCATAAGCCTTCGTAAAGTCTACAGAAATTATCTCATCAAAACTCCCTTTGAAAAGGATCCGATCCTTTGGAGGTTTTGAGAAAACTAAACTTACGTTGATGCAATTGGCTCCTAAACGAGTGTTAGCCGTAAGTCAAAGAGGCCACCCATTCGCCACTGAACGACTCTCCTAAACGAGCGTCAGCCGTAAGTCGAAGGGGCCAACCCTTTGCCACTGAACAACTCTCCTAAACGAGCGTCAGCCGTAAGTCGAAGGGGCCAACCCTTCGCCACTGAACGACTCTCCTAAACGACCGTCAGCCGTAAGTGGAAGGGACATCCCTTCTCCACTGAACGACTCTCCTAAACGAGCGTCAGCCGTAAGTCGAAGGGGTCACCCCTTCACCACTGAACAACTCTCCTAAACGAGCGTCAGCTGTAAGTCGAAGGGGCCACCCCTTCGCCACTAAACGACTCTCCTAAATGAGCATCAGCCGTAAGTCGAAGGGGCCACCCCTTCGCCACTGAACGACTCTCCTAAACGAGCATCCGCCGTAAGTGGAAGGGCCACCCCTTTGCCACTAAACGACTCTCCTAAACGAGCGTCATCCGTAAGTTGAAGGGCCACTCCTTTGCCACTGAACAACTCTCCTAAACGAGCATCAGCCGTAGGTCGAAGGGCCACCCCTTTGCCACTGAACGACTCTCCTAAACGAGCGTCAGTCGTTGGTCGAAGGGGCCACCCTACGTCACTGAATGACTCTCCTAAACGAGTATCGGCTGTAGGTCAAAGGGCCACCCCTTCGCCACTGAACGACTCTCCTAAACGATCGTCAGCCGTATGTCAAAGGGGCCATACTTTTCCCATTGAACGACTCTCCTAAATGAGCGTCAACCGTAAGTCGAAAGGCCACCCTTTCGCCACTGAAGACTCTCCTAAACAAGCATCATCCGTAAGTCAAAGGGCCACCCATTACCACTGAAAGACACACCGAGATGAGCATCAGTCGTAATTCGAAGGGCCACCCTTTTGCCATTGAACGACTCTCTGAGACGAGCGTCAACCGTAATTCAAAGGGGTCACACCTTCGCCACTAAACTACTCTTCTAAACAAGCGTCTGCCGTAAGTTGAAGGGGCCATCCCTTCGTCACTGAACGACTCTCCTAAACGAGCGTCAGCCGTAAGTCGAAGGGCCACCCCTTCGCAACTGAACGACTCTCCTGAACGAGCGTCAGCCGTAAGTCGAAGGGCCACCCCTTTGCCACTGAACAACTCTCCTAAACAAGCATTAGTTGTAGGTCGAAGGGCCACCCCTTCGCCACTGAACGATTCTCCTAAACGAGCGTCAGCCGTAGGTCGAAGGGGCCACCCATTCGCCACTGAACGACCCTCCTAAACGAGCGTCAGCCGTAGGTTGAAGGGCCATCCCTTCGCCACTAAACGACTCGCCTAAACGAGCGTCAGCTGTAAGTGGAAGGGGCCATCCCTTCGCCACTGAACAACTCTCCTAAACGAGCATCAGTTGTAAGTGCAATGGCCACTCCTTCGCCACTGAACGACTCTCCAGCGTCAGTCGTAGATCGAAGGGCCACCCCTTCGCCACTGAACGACTCTCCTAAACGAGCGTCAGCTGTAGGTCGAACGACTCTCCTAAACGAGCGTCAGCCGTAAGTCGAAGGGGCCACCCCTTTGCCAATGAACGACTCTCCTAAACGAGCGTCAACCGTCAGTCGAAGGGCCACCCCTTCGCCACTGAACGACTCTCTTAAACGAGCATCAGCCGTAAGTCAAATGGCCACCCCTTTGCCACTGAACGACTCTGCAAGATGAGCGTCAGCCGTAAGTCGAAGGGCCACCCCTTCACCACTAAATGACTCTCCTAGACGAGTGTCAGCCATAAGTCGAAGGGGCCACCCCTTCCCCACTGAACGACTCTCCTAAACGAGCGTCAGCCGTAGGTCGAAGGGGCCACCCCTTCTCCACTGAATGACTCTTCTAAACGAGCATCAGCCATAGGTTGAAGGGCCACCCCTTCGCCACTAAACGACTCTCCTAAACGAGCGGCAGCTGTAAGTCGAAGGGGCCACTCCTTCGCCACTAAATGACTCTCCTAAACAAGCATCAGCCGTAAGTCGAAGGGTCATCCCTTTGCCACTGAACGACTCTCCGAGGCGAGCGTTAGCCGTAAGTCGAGGCCACCCCTTCGCCACTGAACGACTCTCCGAGGCGAGCGTCAGCCGTAAGTCGAAGGGCCACCCCTTTGCCACTGAACGAATCTCATAAATGAGCATCAACCGAAAGTCAAAGGGTCACACCTTTGTCACTGAACGAATCTCTTAGACCAGCATCAGCCGTAAGTCAAAGGGCCACACCTTTGCCACTAAACGAATCTCCTAGACGAGTATCAGCCGTAAGTCAAGGGGCCACCCCTTTGTTACTGAATGACTCTCTAAAATGAGCGTCAGCTGTAAGTCGAAGGGACGACCCTTCATTATTGAACGACTCTCCTGGAACGACTTCAGCCATAAGCCGAAGGGCCACCCCTTCTCCATCGAACGACTTCCCACTTCGTCAACCATGAATCAAGTAAATCTCTCCCTCACCATGGAGCATGGTGATCAATTTCTAGATGTGGTTCAATAGTTTATCTTTGATCACCCTGGAACAACGTCTAACCCATCGAAAGGGGCCATCAGGCATTACGACCACCACAGGACGTAAGCGACAACAAACAAATAGATGCAACGACAAACAAGGATACACTTGCCAATTCTCTTGTAACTTCCTATTGCAAAACATTGTTTTCGTTTTTCTCACCCTTATACATTCAAAAATTTCTACAACTACGCATAAAACAAAAGCATCGAGATCTTACAGCGGCTGGTCAGGCCCTTGATCTCCATCCAGTATAGCCGTAGACTCTGGGTCCCCCGTAGCATTCGCTCTTGCTTCGTCACCAGCCAGGGTGGCAGCCTCGTCCACGAGAGCTACGTCCTTCGTGCCTCGACTCAACTTGTCGTCGCCTTGGCTCGACTCATCGTCGCCGTGGTCTGGAAGTATCACCGGGATTTTGTAGATCTCAACGGAGAGGTCGGAGAATCGGTTCTTCATCTCCAGTCGACATCGCTCATAGCCCTCTTTGTATAGCTCGTCGAAGTCAGGAAATGTATCTTTGAACTCCTAAATCGTCCTCTCTGCTATGACATCGACTTCGACCCTCTCGTCAACAGAGCATCCTCTGCTCGCTTCCTCAAGACGGTTTGCTCAGCCTCTCTCTTATAAGAATCGTGCAACTCTTCCTCGAGTTTCTGGAGGTGATTCAGTCTCGTCTCATAGAGAAGCTAAGTCTGGTCAACTCAACTTGAGATCACTCCACGCACGACCTAACAGCCTCCAGGGTGATCCATGATTGGCCACCTCCGGAGCGCGACGGCGCAATGCCGCAGTGGTCACAATAGCCTGCACACAACACTCGATGGTCAGCTTATACGCTGATATCAACATCGATAGAGGCTCGAACAATAATTACCTGGACACTTGCATGAACGGATATCGACGCAAGCTGCTCATAATTGACCCTTTTCACGACAGCCCTGTCCCGTGGAAGGGTCGCATTCTCAGCGATGTGGGAGGCAGTCCCGCAGTCAAGAAGAGCGGAATCTCCACACCTCAATGAAAACCTCGCCGTGACGAGCTCCTCCTCGAAGCAGTCGAATGGAGCCTGAGGAGATTAGGCCTCCAGTAAAATCGGCCTATACTCGTCAGGGATGTTTTCAAACAGCCCTACCGGAGGGAACAGACCTCCCCAAGGCCAGGAGTCTTGGTGCACAAGAAGCTCCGATGGAACCTGAGTCCTCTCTGAGCCGTCCTAATAAGGAATATCATTCCCATGCTAGGAGACCTGCTCCATTGCTGCATTCGACCCAGACGGCTCCAAGTCGCTGAGAACGATTCTCTGCCTCCTCTTGGTCCCCTCCAGTGCCACTACTTCAAATTCTGAGGCAGACACTTTCTTCTTCTTCTTCTTCTGTTGAGGGCGGGCCACTTGAGCAACCTCTCGACAACCATGGGACAATTACCGGACGGTTGGGCTATCGATCTCAGCAGGGTCGGCACCCGGGGCAACAACATGCTCGCCTCCGCCTCTCTGATGGAAGCCTCGACTACTTCCTTCAATGCGGGATCCCCCTGATAATCCATGCTGGTCATACCTGCCAGAGCAACAAACGAGTTAGGTCGAAGAACGAAGGTCGAACAGTTGGCAAACCCGATCGAACCAACATTTCGTCCATACGGTTCGATGCAAAACGTCGTCTGACCACAACCACTCGATCGACCTCATGCCCTCTGACAGGCTCCTCAGAGTTTCGGCGGCTTTCTTCTCCTTGATAGTCAACAGCTTATCCTCGGTAGGTCCCAAATCAGGGGCGCCCCAATCGGTGCAAAAGCTTACCTCCCCCTGGAAAACCACAAACACAAACTCGTCTTTCCACCTGGGATTGGAGGTGAGAAGATCTTCTAGCAGCTTTCTGCCTCGACGGGCCATTATCGTGTACCACCCCGAGGTCTTAAGGGGAGGGATCGAGAAGAAGTAGTTGAACAGACGCATGGATGGTTCAATTCCCTTCGTCATGCATAGAACTATGGAGCCCATCAACATGCCGATGGCGTTTGGCATCAACTGGTAGGGAGATATGTTTAGGGTACACATGAAGTACCGTATGAAGGGATGCATGGGAAACCGAAGGCCTTGTTCGAAGGCTTTGACATAAACCCCAGCTTTCCAATCGCCAGGACGATGAGCCCTCTCGTCCCTCCTAGGTAGCCTGTTGATAATCAAGACGTACATAGCTCCTCTGAAGTTCGACGATTTAGTGGCCTTGACTTTGGACCTCACATTTACCAGCAAGCCCAGCTCCATGACCCCTTCTCGATTCTTCTGAATGGCTGTAACCATGTTCCTTTGACCGGCGCCATGTTTACGGTTTGGGCGCGGTGTCGTTTTACCGCAAGTGCACGGTTAGTGTAGGGTGCAGGTTTATCGAACTCAGGGAGGTGAATGGCTTGAATGGCTACTAACCTTGCCTAGGTTGTGTGCTAGCTACGCGAATAATATGGGTGAAGTGTAGAAATAAAAGAAAGAAATAAAAAGACACGAAATGAATCCCCGCTAACACGGGCTAGAGCATTCATGACACTTGGCATTTGATTTGACCCAGGGTGAGACATTACCCCAAAAGGTGGTACCTAGCGTCCATGGCCCGATATTCCGGTCGGTGCCAAGTACGCTAGGCCTACCCGGTTCCGGACAGTGGGCATTCACATGTCCATTAACACCTTCCGCAACCGGGAGCATTAAGGCCACAATGATAA
Organism: Scilla litardierei; assembly: GCA_030789695.1. NCBI lineage: Eukaryota > Viridiplantae > Streptophyta > Magnoliopsida > Asparagales > Asparagaceae > Scilla > Scilla litardierei. Next base: position 81,249,383 of record CM061131.1, on the reverse strand, counting down.
CTCCCAACACTTCGTCCAAGCCGTTCCCACGCGTGATGACTCAATGTCTACACTAGGGGTGTGAGCTGTGGCTAGGGAGTCAACCGCCAAGTTTATTCCCCCTTGGCCCGATGGTCAGAGGCGGTCTTTTTCCCGCCAATGACAATGAAACACCCCCGCGTAACCCTAATGGCCAAATAGGTCGAATGTGATTTCTAGCAATACATCGAAGCGGGTCTTAACTGGACAAGCACCGGACCCCAACCCCCAACACAACTAGTGTGTTGCCGTACAAATGGGACCCAGATTGCTAGAAATCCTCATTGACGCATTTCATCAAACACATGCCATGCAACCAAGTCAAATGAAACAACCAAGCATCAATCCTATCCTAACCCGTATTAGGGTTCATCAATACTACTCCATGATGAAAAACATATAAACAAACAACACAAAAGACATACAAACATTCATCATGAAGCAAAACAAATACAACACAAAATAATGGAAAACAAGAGAAAGAAATACTTATCTTGAGTTTGAACCTTCAATCCAATACAAGATTTATTAACCAAAAGACCTAATCTAAACTAACCTAGGCTTCACAAGAGAAGGGGGCAAAAAGCCCTAAAAACTGAAGAAGATCCTCTACAAGTCATGCCCCAACATGTTTTTATAACCCCCCTAAAAAACCCCACCAATTCGGGTCCAGAAAACCCAATAAAACTGTCAAAACAGGCCCACCCAATCGGGTGGAAGTTCACCCGATCGGGTGGACAGAAACAGAGACTCAAAACCGCAGAAAATGATCTCACCAGGTTGGGTGGAAGTTCACCCGATCGGGTGAAGTTCAATTCCAGAGAGCACCCAATTTCAACACATAGCCGCGCTCAGAAAATTCCAGAAAAATGTAGAAAAATCGGATTTGGGCATGCGACCTATCGTTGAAAAGCTAACGACGATGCCGATGTAGAAAAATAAGAGATCACCTAAAATCCCTCTGGAATGATAACAGATCTTCAATGAGTGCATCAGCAGTGCACGAAAGCGGAAGAAAAGGCCATCCGATCGGTTGAAACATCAACCGATCGGGTGAGCTGCTTGTTGCTTTGGCCATCGGGCTTCGGGAGCATCAACCGGTCACTGAGGAGAGCGGGTGGAGCCGTCGGTTCGATATTTGAGGTGATGCGGCTACAGATGAACCGATCGGGTGAGATTTCACCCGATCGGTTGGAATTCAGCTCCAAATTCCCGAGAACTAAGCTGTGTTCAACCGGTCGGCGAACCGGTCGGTTGATCATCACTTTTCTTCAGCTTCCGTCTGGGTCGGACACGCGTGCATCACCCGATCGGTTGGCTGTGTCCAACCGATCGGGTGGGGGCTGAAAGATGGCAATCTTGGTCGTTTGACCCCCTGGATCGTGCGTGACTCCTCCCGTTGCTCCGGGGACTCATGATATCTTCATTATATGTCCCAAATACTGGAAATCTCCTGCATTCACACAAAAAAACAAAGAAGTGAAATAAAACTAGAAATCACAAGAAAACGGGTAAGGAACGACGGAAAACAGTGGAGAATCACAAAGAAGACGTGCGTGAATATATGAAATATAAACGCACGTCAAAATCCCCCAAGCTAAACCCTTCCTCGTCCTCGAGGAAGACGAGTGAGAGTAGGATCTTGAAGGGAAAAATAGAGAGAGAGAAAGAAAGAGAAATCAAAATCCTAAATCGCCCGTCAGAGCCAACAAAATCAAACACGCTCGTTAAGTGATCGCCTCAAAATGTAACCCTAGAGCACAACCTAGTATGGCGCAAATGCACGGAGATGAATCCCCGGTAACGGCGCCAAAAACTTGATCGCCTCAAAATGTAACCCTAGAGCACAACCTAGTATGGCGCAAATGCACGGAGATGAATCCCCGGCAACGACGCCAAAAACTTGATCGGCCCCGGATATACACCCGGAGAACGATTGTAGTTTTACCGCAAGCGCACGGCAAAGTGGCGAGTGGGTATCGAACACGAGGAGGTGGTGTTGGTTCCAATCTATCCTAGGTTGGTTTGACTACGAATGTTTTATTGGTGGAGATGGCTATGGTATGATGTAATGGCGATGGTGATGGATGTCGGTGTCGGAGATAGAGAAATCGGTTAAATATCGATTCAAATATAATATAATAAAAGTGTCTAGGGCTAGGGAATCCCCACTACGGACCGTCATTCGTCATTGTGAATAGTGAATCTCAATATTACTAGGCTTGCGTTGAGGTGAACTAGTCGCAACTGAATAGAGAACCAAGCTCACGCTCCGCGCTATTGCCGGTCTATAGCAAACCTAGGTTAGAGCCCACTCTCGTGCAAACCCTAACCTAAGCCACTAGCATTAGGATCGACATCATTGTCCAATCGCTCCTCGAGCCCACTCTCGTGCAAACTCGAGTCACGATCTAGGTTGTGATAGTTCGTATTCGTCCAATCTCTTGCAAACGAATATTGGTATAGATTTACAATTAAAAATCCTAGCTTTGGTCCAATCTCTTGCAAACCAAATCTAGAGAAATCCAATTGTGAATCTAAATCGAATATCTAGGCCTTCCCATCGATTAGAATCCAATCTCTTGCAAATCCCAAATCGATGGAAATCCCTAGCTATCCGTAGTAAATCAATCACAACCTAACCTCCTAGCAATTCTAGCATTTTAGAAATTCATTCATCACAAATATGAAATTAGATCCATAGGGTTCATCCCCAAACCCTAGAACAACAAATCTACTCTAGCATAGCAATAAGGATATGAGAATCAATAGAAATCATTGCTTGCATACAAAAAGATAGAAAAACAAAGATTCAAATAAAAAGAAGAAAATACTTAGCTTGATGAAGATCTTCAATCCAAAATACAAGCTTTTAGATCCAAGAGGGGGCCTAGGGCATGGCCTAACCTCCAAAAGAATCCCTAAGAAAAACATATGGGGGCTAAGAAAACATAATGGGGATCTCCCTCTAATGGTGGCTACAAACCCCTTAAATACTCCCCCAAAACCCTAGCAAGAAAACCCTAGAAAACCCCTCAAATTCGTGCCCAAAAACAGCCCAAACCGCAACTTAAAATCTGGGCCCGTCGTCAACTCGGCCGAGTGGGAAAATGTGACTCGGCCGAGTGGAAATTCCAGAACTGCAGCGTCAACTTGCAGAAATTCTCCAGATTTCATCCGACCTCCGATTGGTGCGTTCTTGGCGGCGTTGGAACCGTCATGAAGTCTACTATCCATAAAAAATATGAGAAAAATACTTTGATTTCTGGAATGATATAAGATTTCAAAAGAGTGGGAGGCTGTCTGAAAATCTGGGCGCTACGTGTCCTCGGCGTCACTCGACCGAGTTGACTTCTCTACTCGGTCGAGTGGGATTCTCTACTCGGCCGAGTGACAGACCCTATAGAAAAACAGTAACTTCAAGGTCCTCAGGGGTCTGTCTCTGGGGGTAGCTCGGCCGAGTGGCTTTACTCACTCGGCCGAGGGGCATTTCTTGCTCGGCCGAGTCGAAACCGTCAAAAGCCTGTACATTTCCAGTAAGTCGGCCTCTTTTGATGGTGGATTTCTCATGCCACTCGGGCGATGCGATCTTCTTACTCGGCCGAGTGGGATATCAACCCTCAGCCGAGTGCACACCCAATTCCTTCTGTTGGAGCGTGTCCGGTCGGGTCGGCCGAGCGGTCTTCTTGCTCGGCCGAGTGAGTGCTCCACTCGACCGAGTGGCATGCTGTAAATGCCCAATCTTCTCCGTTTCTCCTCCTCGTCGCTTCTACGGAGTTCCTTCTTCTTCCACCCGTCTCCCATCACCGAATAGCCCTCAAAAGTGCCTTGGGTGACGCTCCGGAGTGGGTGCAAGTCCCTTAAGCTCATTTTTGCTCCCGATCGCTCCATATTTCCTGAAATCCGACAAAAACAAGAAATAGTGAAAAGTAACGCAATATCGTCGAATACTCGTGAAAATCGCAATATGAGCAATCGAAATGACGTGAAAACATGCAGAAAAAAGGTGTAAAATATGGAGTGATCACTAAGCAAGCATACGACAAAACACAATACTAAACCAAGGAATGTGAGTCCAAACAAGTGTTGTGGGCCCCCGCGGTGAAGCGCGAGTGAGTGTGGTTGTGTGCTAGTAGATGGTGTCACTATCTACATCGTGCAATAAAGCTCCATATACACATACCAAAGAAAGACCCAAATATCGATTCAATTTGAAATTGTGGTGAATATTAGCTTAAGCATTGAGAAGAGTATAAGAATAGAAGCGTATCATGCGTCGGGGATTCCACATCTATGGACAAGGAAATCACCACACTATAGCCTAGATAATCGCTAGAAGGTCTCTATGCCAAGTGTTTTCGAAAACGATGGAGGTTGAGAAGGTGTGGCGTAGAACACTCGGTGCAAATTCTCGCCTTCCCTTTATTCACGGTAGATATGAAAAATATTCACACTGGAAATTTTTGGGTTTTGGGTATTTGTATTTTTTTGGATTTTTGGCTATACATATTTTTTTCTTTTCTCTTTTCTTTTCTTTTTTGGGTTTTTCTTTTCTCTCTTTTTTTTGGATTTTTGGATATTGGGATATATACATGTGTACTCTCCCAAGTGGGAGAACGGTACACAACGAGGGGATTTGCACCAAGTAAAATAAAAATGAAATCGGATTCTAAACACTTGGGCAAAGGAGATATTTCTTGCTAATCAGAGCATAGTCTAAATGGGTTATCCTAGTCCTTGTTTGTGGAAACCTGACACATGCGAATTGAAACATACGATATAAACATATAACATGCATATAGAAGCAGACAGTAGAAGCAAATACATCATATTCAAATCGAAGCATGATAATCTAGGGGTCAACCAAGGATATGTATATAAATCAACATCACAAAGTAGACGCACACAATAAGATAGTCACGATACACGACTCACATAGAAGCATAGTGAACCCACGAAGCATGAAATTCAATAGGACTCGGCTTCCTAGGGTTAGTAAATGTGATCATCATAGCTATGCTAAGTGTGTGTGTGTGTTTCAGTGGCAATTCATCATATGGGGTCATCTCTAGGAGAGAGAGAACAAAAGATGAGAAGAAAAAGAAAACACGATGGAAAACGACTCAAAAACGAAGAAAAACGACACAAATGACGCACGAAGTACGACTCCCCCAAGCTGAAACTTGCATTGCCCTCAATGTAATAATAGTTTATACAGGAGGGCGAAGAAAATGGGGGGGGGTGCGCACCGACACAAAAAGTGAAAAACATGAAAAACACATGAACGAAACTAAAAAAAATAAAGAAAAAGAAACACTCAAATAAAAGATATAAAACACGACGAAAGAACACATAGACACAGACACACAACAACGACACGCGAAAACATGCACACAAATCGATTCCCCCCAAGTTGAACATGACAATGCTAGCGAAATGATATGATCAATGTGATGCAGAAATATGCTAGGGGAAAATCGGAAAAGAAAAGAAAGAAATCAAAATGCAGGAGAGACGGTGTGCTCATTCTCCTCGGAAGAGGATGTGGGGTGTGGGTGGTAGAAGTGATAGAAGGGCACGACATGATGGGTTATTATGATGCAAAAGCAAATCTTAGATACGCTCCCCTCGCTAATGAGAGGAGACGAGATTATTCAAATCTAAACTAGAAAGCTGTAAATTTTTACACTACTGGATTAGGATACACCAGAGCATAGGTGGATCCAAGATCTGAAGTGGGGCAGGTAGCTGCTCTAACTGCTCCTTCTGTGGCTCCGCCAGAAGCGCTGTGCCACGAGTGCCAATGGACCCAAGCAATGCACCTCCAAGCATCCCTCGTAGGTGTCCACTTGTGACCTGTAAAGGACGAGGTGCATTAGTCCATGGCAAGAAATTATTTTCCCAAATAAATGTATCCCATAGATAATCGTCAACATGAGATGGAAAAATAATAAAAGGGTGATGAATACTCCTTGAGAATGGGTCGCTATCCTCTGTACTAGCGACGACCAAATCCGCGCTCTCCATGAGAAGTGGCTCTCCAGGTGGTGACACACCGCGGCATACCTCAAGGGAAGTAGATCCTGTGTCCTGCGAGAGATATGGTATGTCAAATATATACGAGTCTAAAGAAATAGGAAGTGAAAAGCGAGACTCAAAAGTGGAGTGAGAGTGAGTATGAAAATCTCCCTGAATAGGGGCAATATGCTCAAGTAGATGCTCAGCCGCAGAAGAAGTGGAGAGCGATGGTAAAGGTAGATGTGACTCGGGCTCCATGGAGTGGACCATCGTATCCAAGCCCTCATGCACATCCTCCTCGACGATATGCTCATGCTCCACCATCTCCCCGATGTCCTGAATGACATCCTCGTGGTTGACCACAGACAAGGAAGAAGCAGCAACAGAGATGACAGTGGAGGTGGATGTGGAGCGGACCACTCGTATGTTGTCGTAGTGTCCGTGTCCTCACACACATCCTCCTCATCGGTATGCATAAGCTCTGTGGTCTCTTCGATGCCCTCGTAGGACTCATGTGGGGTATCCAAATCAAGATGAGAAGTCTCTCCCACAAATCCTAGAGACATCTCCCCATCCTCCCTATCACCATCAAAAAATTCTTCGTCATCCAAGTGGTAGTGTTGTAAAAATGGGGTATCAGCATAAGATTTGTCTATGGGGGCCGATGAGATGGTGGTCTCAACCATGAAAGTGGGTATATCCTCTCCTTCATCCCCTCTCCTCGGTGTAGGCTCGGTGATTGGTACCATGAAGTTTTGTAATAATTGGCCTTGGTTAAACATGGCACTTTCAAGGAGAGACACGAGGCTTGATTCTTCTTGTGTTGGTGGAGGGATATAAGGTTGAGGAAATGGATGGGAGGTGTTTGGTCAATGGTTGTGGGAAAATGTATGGCCTTGGTGTAGGGGGAGGCTCTCAAGAGTAAATGGGCAATCATAATACATGTGCCCAACCATCTCACAAGTCTCACAAACTACAACTGAATAAGGATCGCATCCTCCCATCTGAGCATCGAAATTTGATCTCCACATGGTTATAGCAAAGATACATGGACAACAAAAATAAGAAAACTAGAGAGTAGCGTCAATAGTACAAGAGAATAACAAAAAGATAAAATAATAGTGGGGGAAAAATTTCTTAGTTATTGAATATATTTTTTAAAAAACAAGAAATTTTTTTTTTGTTTTTTTATGCGTAGTCTAACGAACCCAAGCTAAGCTAATATCAAACCGAACGCCTCCCCGGCAACGGTGCCAAAAACTTGACCGGCGCCCCGTTTACGGTTTGGGCGCGGTGTCGTTTTACCGCAAGTGCACGGTTAGTGTAGGGTGCGAGTTTATCGAACTCAGGGAGGTGAATGGCTTGAATGGCTACTAGCCTTGCCTAGGTTGTGTGCTAGCTACACGAATAATATGGGTGAAGTGTAGAAATAAAAGAAAGAAATAAAAAGACACGAAATGAATCCCCGCTAACACGGGCAAGAGCATTCATGACACTTGGCATTTGACATGACCCAGGGTGAGATATTGCCCCAAAAGGTGGTACCTAGCATCCATGGCCCGATATTCCAGCGGTGCCAAGTACGCTAGGCCTACCCGGTTCCGGACGGTAGGCATTCCCATGTCCATTAACACCTTCCGCAACCGGGAGCATTAAGGCCACAATGATAACTCCCAACACTTCGTCCAAGCCGTTCCCACGCGCGAGGACTCAATGTCTACACTAGGGGTGTGAGCTGTGGCTAGGGAGTCAACCGCCAAGTTTATTCCCCCTTGGCCCGATGGTCAGAGGCGGTCTTTTTCCCGCCAATGACAATGAAACACCCCAGCGTAACCCTAATGGTCAAATAGGTCGAATGTGATTTCTAGAAATACATCGAAGCGGGTCTTGACTGGACAAGACACCGGACCCCAACCCCCAACACAACTAGTGTGTTACCGTACGAATTGGACCCAGATTGCTAGAAATCACCATTGACGCATTTCATCGAACACATGCCATGCAACCAAGTCAAATGAAACAACCAAGCATCAATCCTACCCTAACCCGTATTAGGGTTCATCAATACTACTCCATGATGAAAAACATATAAACAAACAGCACAAAAGACATACAAACATTCATCATGAAGCAAAACAAATACAACACAAAATAATGGAAACCAAGAGAAAGAAATACTTATCTTGAGTTTGAACCTTCAATCCAATACAAGATTTATTAACCAAAAGACCTAATATAAACTAACCTAGGCTTCACAAGAGAAGGGGGCAAAAAGCCCTAAAAAACTGAAGAAGATCCTCTACAAGTCGTGCCCCAACATGTTTTTATAACCCCCCTAAAAAACCCCACCGGTTCGGGTCCAGAAAACCCAACAAAACTATCAAAACAGGCCCACCCGATCGGGTGGAAGTTCACCCGATCGGGTTGACAGAAACAGAGACTCAAACCGCAGAAAATGATCTCACTCGGTCGGGTGGAAGTTCACCCGATCGGGTGAAGTTCAATTCCAGACAGCACCCAATTTCAGCACACAGCAGCGCTCAGAAAAATCCAGAAAAATGTAGAAAAATCGTATTTGAGCATGTGACCTATCGTTGGAAAGCTAACGACGATTCCGACACTAGAAAAATAAGTGATCACCCAAAATACTCTGAAATGATAGCATATCTTCAATGAGTGCATCAGCAGTGCGCGAAAGCGGAAGAAAAGGCCACCCGATCGGTTGAAACATCAACCGATCGGGTGAGCTGCTTGTTGCTTTGGCCATCGGGCTTCGGGAGCATCAACCGGTCACTGAGGAGAGCGGGTGGAGCCGTCGGTTCGATATTTGAGACGATGCGGCTACAGATGAACCGATCGGGTGAGATGTCACCCGATCGGTTGGAATTCAGCTCCAAATTTCCGAGAACTCAGCTGTGTTCAACCGGTCGACGAACCAGTCGGTTGATCATCACTTCGCTTCAGCTTCCGTCCGGGTCGGACACGCGTGCATCACCCGTTCGGTTGGCTGTGTCCAACCGATCGGGTGGGGGCTGAAAGATGGCAATCTTGGTCGTTTGACCCCCTGGATCGCGCGTGACTTCTCCCGTTGCTCCGGGGACTCATGATATCTTCATTATATGTCCCAAATGCTGGAAATCTCCTGCATTCACACAAAAAAAACAAAGAAGCGAAATAAAACTAGAAATCACAAGAAAACGGGTAAGGAACGACGGAAAACAGTGGAGAATCACAAAGAAGACGTGCGTGAATATATGAAATATAAACGCACGTCATCCTTCCGGAGGCAGAGATGGAGGACAAAGCCATTGCTTTCAAGAGAAGGAAAATCTTAGTCGTGAGAATGAAGATGGTACTTCCGCACTCTATCGCTGGAATCGTCATATATGGGCTAGGCAACAACCGCATGATAGAACACGTGTCAAGGATCCAAGAGCCCAGAATGTATTTGATTTCGAATCGGTAAATCATCTGAATCGACAAGGTGTGCATTTTGGCTCCTAGAACTCATGTGTTATTTTCTTGACTGCCAAGCCCCATTAGTACAATGTAACGTCACTTGACTTCAGTGAATGGACCCTTCAAGGTCGTGCGACGAGGGTCGTTGTTAAACAATTGGGTCGGTATTTGAGACAACTCGGTCGACAAATGACTAAGGCCCACCAAGGAAGCCCGATGTCGACTCAGTCAAAGCCCGAATGGCCAGTCGACTGTTGGGTCCGCCTCACTCGAATGTGGATTTAAAGGTGGGCTCATAAATCTCGGAGAAGTGCACAACATTTATTCCTATTTATCACGAAAGATCATTGCCCCATTATGGGGTGGCCACTATCACCCCAACGTCTCCAAAAGGGACCCTGAATATCTATAAATAGATGGGATGGCTCCATCTCCGAGGTACGAGATCTAAGATATAGAACGCTACTTTCTCACCTTACATTTCTTACATTCGAGCTTGCGCCGCTAGTCATGATACGAACCTCCGTAGGTCGATCTCAGCTGCGCCAAGCTTCCTCACTTCCTTAAGTTCCATACTAACTTAAGCATCGGAGAGGATTTGGGTCGGAACCCAGATCCGACCCCCCCAACGAGTCCTTATGGTGCAGCTCGACGGTCGCCATCCAACGTCGAAGGTCGATGTCGAGCTTCCCAACCTCGAACGATCGACGCAACTGCCGCTCGAAAATCGATCGAAGGTCGCATCATCTCCAAATACCATTACTCGACACTGGTTCCTCCAACTAAGGGTCCCACTCCAACTATTGACGAGTCTCCGACTCAGCATCTCGATTCTATGTCCTCTTAACAACTGTCTCAGTCAATTTTGGCCTTAACAAATGTTTAACTCTGATTTGAGTTTTCTTTATGCATCGCATTGCGAGTGAGATTTGTTGAATATTGAGTCACCCCATGTATATTTAGATGTTGAGTAAACATATCATGTGTAAATGAGTTGTGAGTGCAAGTATAAAGTATAAAGAGACCAAATCTAATAGGAGCTTAATCAAACTAAGGAGTTTAAAATAAAGTCAATGCATAGATTTCAAGGAGTACATCAAGAATGCTTCATAGTATATGTAATTTTGAATCTTGTCTTAGATTTTTTAAATCCTTGGTTGTGAAGCTCACTTGAAAAATTTTCCTAAGTATTATTGGCTAAAAGCTATGCTTTTTAAAGCTGACTATTTGACCAAAAGACCCCCTAGTCGACTAGATAGACTTGAATACTAAAGGATATCAGCATATTAGAATTAGTCAACTATAGTTCAAGGGTTAGTTGACTAATTCATGGCCTAGTCGACTAACCCTAGGACACTGATTGAAGACAAACAGAGAGATAGAAAATTTCATGCAAGTTTTTGACTGCTGGCTAGTCGACTAGGGACATTGATTAGTCAACTATCTAACCCATTAGTCGACTAATCAGTCTACTCAAATCGACTACGATATTATTATTGGTCAAAACAGGATTAACGCAAACTAGCCGTTTGTGATCGGTTTGGGCTGTTTTTTGGGATTTATTTTGACACGAATATTCATCTATAAATAGAGAATTTTTGTGGTTGTTTAGAATTAAAAAAAGTCATTATATGCAAAGAGAAAATTGTTTTAGTGCTCTAAAGTGTTCTTAAGAAAAAAAACCTTTCTTCACGGCCTATTGCTCAAAGATTTTTACTAATTTTTGTCATTTCTCAGATCTCTCAAGCCTCTATATTTTTAAAGATCAATCCACTTATAGCATCATCACTACTACGCAAGCTTCAACGAAGGTTATATGTAAATCGTTCATCAAATGCATTGTAAGTAATTATCACTTGCATGCATTTGTGAGAAGATTATTGATTGTTGCTCCAGATTGTTCTAATGTTTTAGATCCATATAACGGGGTGTGGTGTAGTGGGTAAGTTGTACTCGTCTTTCAGTTAGAAGAAGTTAGTGGAATCTCAAGTGGGACTTGAGGGACCAAACCAGTATAGAACTTTAGTTTGTGCTTGCTTTTGTATGATAGTCTTTATATTCTTGCAAATACTTATGCTTTCGTTGTTTATATTGTTCTTACCTTTTTCAAGTACTATTGTTAATCAAGGTTCATCTTGGTAACACAAGTTGAATCCTTAGGCAGAAATACTAGAGCTTTAATAATATTTTTAAAAACACTATTCACACACCCCCAACTTTAGTGTTTCTACTTGCTATATTAGGTCATAGCAAGATCGAGGGCAAGCGTGCAGATGGGGCTAGGCTGGCGGGCATATGGGCATGACAATTGTGGGGCAGTTGCGTTGGGTATGGAGAGGGTGGAGGATGAGATGATAGATTGGGGATGGAGAGAAACAGAGGACTGTGGAAAGAGACAGATTTGATGTGGAAGAGAGAGAGCTGCATGGGCACATGGGGATAATTCGTCCACAATTGTTGGATATCTAGCAATTGTGATCCTTAAAGTCTACTGACGTGGCACATGCCATGTCAACGACACAGCAAATAAAGTTTGCATCAGAGTTTCAAGCCCTGGGTTGGAAAACAAACAAGCCCTAAATGTCACTTACATCCCGAAAAAACGAAGCGCAAACTGTGGAAAAGAAATGCCACTTGCACCACCAAAAGTTGTAATCTGCATGATTTTTTTTTTGGGGGGGGTATTGATGGGATGGCAGAAGTCACAATTGCAATTCTAGTGCATGCACAATACATACGAGACATGGAAACAATTAAAAATAGAATATTTTTAAACAAAAAGTACCAAGCTTTATAATGTTCTAGATATTAAAATGTACGACTCAATCAAATATGTTTACATTTTAACAATACAATGTTTTGGCATGCTTCTTCATTGTCAACTGCATTGCATCAATGTTGTTTCGGGGTGCTTTCTCACCACTGGTTGGTTGACAGGAGGGCCGGAGGCCAAAGTGATCACGTGTGACACGTGCGGCCTCCGAGAACGGGAAGTAACTCGTTCGACTTAGCGAAGAGCGTGAGGGTCCGAGGTCGGCATGCCAAAGAGAGTCCTCAGCCAAGAGACAACCTCTATATGGGTGGAGATAAACGGGATCTGGGGCGAGCGCGTTCGGCTCCGGGCAGATAGGGTGCAGAAGGGTAGCTTCGGCCCAACTAGATCTCCTTGACCTAAATAGACGAGAAAGCTCGTCAGGGGGTCGGACCTTGGTTACAACCAAGTCCCCTCCGATGCCTAAGTCAAAGCCTCGGTGGGATCGGTATGCCTCAATGAGAGGCAGATACATGATTCCTCGGGCCGAGCTGTGGAGGAGAATTATAAGGTGGAAGACAAGGTCATTCGAGAAGAATACCTCGGAGTTTAGTATCCAGAAAATGGTCTCTTGCCACGTTATTCTTCGAGTTGCTTTATAGGAATCTTCCCCGACCACGTCCCCTCGACGTTCCCCTATTTTGCCCCCAGTATCCGCCACTTTGATGGTGCCTTCATGGGTTATGAAGGTGGGCGTAATGTGGCTCTTTAATGATGATTAAAGGGGCGCAATTTAAGGGGAGTGATTAACTCCTGCTGGCGTGGGTCAGTGGCTACATTTGCATCGGTCCAAGGCCGACCTGACTTAGAGTCTTTGTGGGGGCCTTGAGCTGGGGCCTCGTTCTACCCAGGCACGTAGGTTCACGACATGGGCTTGGCCCGTTCTGTCTTGGACTACTAGGAGAGGGTCGTATCAATTTCTCCCATCGCTCGGGCCGTTTGGATTCTGACGGTTCGAGGGATGTGATCCGTGTGGAGTTGACAAGAGGGTCAGTCGAGGCAGTGCATTGAATGAGGGTCATCATAACGCCGCAAGGTTGAAATTCTCCCACCCCTGGGAGCGGAATTCGAGGTGTCGCATGCTGCAGGATGTCGCTACATGTCCTTCCTGGAACAACATGGATTTGAAACTGTCTCTCATAAAATCTTCATTTTTTCAGATTTTTCCCTTACGCTTACTAATCTGATTTCGCTTCTCCGATTGTTAGCGAATTCCTCTTCGTTTCCCTCCTCAAATCCCTTCAAGGCAATCTCCTTCTTTTGTTTCTGCTATTTGATTTGATTAATGGTTGTGTTGAGGAAAGGAACTCCCTCTTCTGAGTCTGATATTTCTTACAAGCCTCGGCTGGTCTTTGATAAGGGAAAGGGTCTACTATTTGAAGACCCAGCTCGTCAAGATGAGCCCCTTTTGGTCGAGGAGCTCGATGTCCTTACGGTGATCCTTGGATCGACATCCACCGTTTCATATTCCACCGCGAGGAGATTAGGGCAAGATACCTCTGTCACCCTTATGACATTCGGGTTCCCTTTACCGACGAAAGAATCTGCTTTCCAGGGAGTCACGAGGTCGACGTGTACGTCGAAATGTTTCGTGTGGGGCTTCGATTTCCTCTCCAACCCTTCATTATCCATGTTCTAGAACTCTTGGTGGTAGCCCTATGTCAGCTGACCCCATATTCGATCCCAGCTTTGGTGGGATTCATCATGATCTCTAATGCGCATAGGTTGGAGCCGACCATGCCTCTATCTTCTACTATTTCAGGGTCCAGTGGTTGGTCTGGGGTCGTGGCAGCATATCCGCGCCCAGGCAGGGAGGGAATGTTTGCTGGGCCTGTATCGCTGGGTTGGCAACTGGAGTAATAACTACGTCTTCGTCACCTTTTCGGAGGACGCTGTGAGTCTGACCGGTTGGGGGAGCTTGTGTCGGCATGATTTGACATTATCCCTTTTCGAGGCCGATCGGGCTGCGGTCAGGCTCTTGTCGACGTTGCCGATGGTAGATAGGTCGGTCTTTTTGCCTTTCTCCTTTGCTTACCCTGATTTTCCTTCCTAATGTGTCCATATTTTCTACCTTTTTCATATCATCATGACATTGCATTCCATGCCATTTTCGCATCCAAATCCCATATTTCCCTATGATATCGCATTTCTGACGTTATATTCGTCGTAATATTTTATGAGTTTTCAGGGATTTGGAGCGATTTGGGACCCAACATGGGTATGGACACATTTAACACGCCCGTAGCTTGTTGGGGAAGCTCTACAGGAGTTCGCCATATTTTGTGAGCCATGGGAGGAGTGGAGGCGAGAGCAGGAGGAGAGGGAAGCTTCATCGGCTTCGGAGGAAAATTCCCAGGCTGCTCGGTCGAGCAAAACAGTTGCTCAGACCGAGCAGACGCAAGTGCAGAAGAGAATCTGATACGGGGATTGCTCGGACCAAGCACTCATAGTGCTCGGTCGAGCAGCTATTCATTCCGAAGCCCGATCATTCCAACGCACAGCCTGAGCAACTTCTCAGCGACCGAGTCAGCCTCTGCTCAGACCGAGCTGAGCTGACTCGGCCCATGCAGGCAGAGCAAGGATTTTGGAGAATTTCGATTCCCTGTCAAGCTCGGTCGAGCAGTTCATCTGCTCGGACCGAGCGACCGACCGATCAACGCACTGCTCGATCGAGCATCCTACTCGGTCGACGATGCCAAGGCCATTTTCGGAATGATTTGCGATGCGGATGTTGCGGGATTTTGAGAGTGAAGTCGGGGAGTTGGACTTGGATTGAGGAAGTGATTCATTTTCTGAGTTTTGAATACGTTTTTGGGGAGCGAAAATTAGAGCGATCTTGTTAGGTTTTAGATTAAACTTCTGAATACTATTTGGATTGAAATTATTGGATTGTTATTTTGGTGCTCTATGGCGATTGCGTATTGGAATCTTTGGCTTTTCTTCTGATCTATTAAGTGATATTTTTCTTCGTCTCTCGCTGTAAGTTTTTGATCTTCATTCTATTAATCTGCCAAGATGTTTTTTCTCTTAAAATGGTGTTTTTATCCATTAACATCACCATGAGTGAGTAGTCCTTTCTAGGGCTGATGGGTTAGCCCTAAGATCCTAGGGGGAAGACGTAGATCTAGATCCCTACGTTGAATTAGGAATTTAGAGGAGTATTTCGGTCGATCCTACCGAATCCATAGATAACCCGTACCGAGATCATGCCCACGGTCTGTGGAATTGATGTGCTTAAGGGGTACCTTTGGGATTCAAATAGGGAAATCGGTGGATCCAACCAAGGCTCGTGACCATGCCCGGCTCATGCCTTGAGGGGGTCCATCGACGAACTATATCGCTACATTGACGGCTATCGCCATTGCGTCAACGAGAGCCGCCAAAATACCACGCAATTCTAACCCACGAGAGTGGTACGAATTATGAGATTAATCCCCTAACCCTAATGCAACGTGAGGATTCTATTCCAACGTCGATCCCCGATGATCTTAGCGGTGATCCCTAATGCCCTAGTCCTTTTTATTACTAAAATAACAACAACACCCCCAATCAACTCTCTCAACTCGATAGCTATCTCACTTCGAGATTTAGAAGTAAACCGAGACCCCAAATACACTATCACCATCCATGTGGGATTCGATATCATTTATACTACAACTTGACATCGTCCGCTTGCGGATTGAGCCCAGAATTGAAACCTAGGGGCCACACCACGCCTGGCGATCGTGACACCGCCGGGTGGAATCTAGGTGTAGGTTTCGGGTGCGTCAAGTTTTTGGCGTCGTTGCCGGGGACGCAATAGTGTTTATCTCAGATTATTTTTATTTTGAAAAGTTTGCTAGCACTCTAATCATTTCTCGTCTTTCCACCATTTTTATTCTTTTATTTATTTCAGTGCTACTGATGGTATTTGTTTGTGTTTTGTTGATGCATGAACACTCATTTTGGGGCATCCACTAGAGAGCTATTATTCGATCCCGAGATCGAGAAAACAACTAGGGCTTTGAGAGCCTCCAGCAGAAACCCATCTTCCTCTGCCCAGATGGCAGACAACAATCCTCCTCCTCCTCGAACTGAGTCCATCAGGGGCCATATAAAGCCGACGTTTGGAAACAAATCATCCATCCTTAGACCGCAACTGGCGGCGGTGAGCTTCGAGCTGAAAACGGGGCTGATTAATTTGATGCAGCAGGATCCCTTTCACGGGCATCCCCATGAAAACCCCAACCACCACATCAATACCTTCCTTGTGACACTTTCAAGGCGAAGAATGTGAGTGATGATGTTGTAAAGCTACGGCTTTTCCCGTTCACTCTGAGGAATAAAGCCTCGTACTGGCTCTGGGCTCATCCTCCCAATCATTTCACCACATGGGAGAAGCTGGCACTTGACTTCGTGGATAAGTTCTATCCACCCTCGAAGACGGTGCGGATCCGGAGAGCGATCTCGAACTTCAAACAGCTCCCATAAGAATCGCTATATGAGGCATGGAAGAGGTTCAAGGACCTCCAACATCAATGTCCTCACCACAGGATCCAGCCTTTGGATTTGGTGCAGAGATTTTATTATAGGCTTCAGTCCAGCACCAAGATGATTATAGATGCTGCGGTGCAAGGCACCTTACTCGATAAATCTCCTGAGGAAGCTATAGACTTGTTGGAGCACATGGCAGCCAATAATAACAATGGAGTGAGGAAAGAACCATTGTGACCCGGACCCCCGAGATCAAAGCTGCTAGCCACTTGGACTCTCACATCGAGACCTTATGCAAACAAGTGGCCAGGATTGAACAGCGCCTGGATTCCATCATGGCATCACACATCACATCTTATCATCCTGCAGAGGAGTATGCAGAGCATGGGTATATCACCAGTGAGGCACAGTATGATGGTGCCGAATTATCAGAATCTGTTCAGTACGTCCAAGGAGATGGAGATAATCAATGGCAGCATCCAGCTGCTAGGAATCATCCGGGGTTTTCTTACGAAAACCCAAGTGGAGGGTTGCAACCTCCACAATTTCAGAGACCGCCACCCCTCCTGAGCAGCAACATGGGCAGCAACAGAATCAGCAGCAGGGCAGATTTAGGCCAGCTGGGCCTTACCGACTGCTGGGTTATCAATTCAACCGGCCGTCTCAGCAGGGTTATGTGCCAAATCCGCCTCGGTCCAATCTGGAGGCTACATTGGAGACCTTTATGAGTGGTCAAGCCCGGTTCAATCAGGACACCTCGACCCAGTTTAAAAGTATAAACACTTCACTAGATGAACTGAGGGGCCAGATGTCCCAGCTCTTGAAGAACCAGGGAAGGTTGCCCTCACAACCAGAGACAAACCCAAGGGCCCAAGCTAATGCTGTGGTTTCTGTTGCCACACGGGTGGACGGGTGACTGACCTCGTCATGATCCCGGTGTTGAACAAGGAGAAAGTTACTGTTGAAGAATCCGTTGATGACGGCGATTAGAGAAAAGGCTGCTGAAGAGCCTATAATTATTGAGGAGGAGGAAAACCTGCCATCCATTACATCTACTGCTACACCGCCTCCTGTTGATGTTACAAAGAGTAAAGCTACCTGACCTCCCCCTCCATACCCACAGAGGCTAGCCCTGGCCAAGATGGAGAAGGAATACTCCAAGTTCACGGAGTTACTGAAGGGAATCCAATTGAACATCCCGTTCATGGATGCTATCACGGAGATCCCGATCTATGCCAAATTTTTGAAGGATCTGATCATGGGGAAAAGAAAAACTCAAGAGATAAAGTTTATGGAGGACTCCACCTCCGTCATCAAGAATCATCTCCCCCGGAAGCTACCGGATCCGGGGAGCTTCACTGTGTCGTGCTCCATTGGAGGGATGCCCATCAGCCGGGCTTTGATTGATCTGGGGGCTAGCATCAGTTTGATGCCCCTTTCTATTTTCAGGAGATTGCCGACTGGAAGCGAATTAGAGCCGACAAATATGTCCATCCAGCTTGTAGATCATTCGATCACTTACCCAGTGGGCATAGCCAGGGATACCATCCTCCAGATACCCCTGGGTTATGTGTTCATGTTGACTTCAATCATGAATATGCCTGAGGGAGGGAGCTCCCAGCTTATACTAGGCTGCCACTTCATGGCGACGGCCGGTGTTCGAATCAATTTCCGAGAAGGGACTCTCTCTGAATGTGGGAACATCGAAGCTGAATTTCGGCAACAGCAGCCAATGAGATAACATGCTCATGAGGAAGGGGCCAGCTATTTGGAGCTTCTGGAAGATGAAGCTGTTGAAGATTTTACTTCTGAGGGGGACATGAAGGACCCAATGAAAACGGGAATTGACGATGACGGCAACCCAACCTACAACAAAGTGGTCGCCGCATACATCCGAGTGTTGGATGAGGAACTTCTAAATCATTCTCTGACTCATGAAGAACCGGAGGCCATATGCAACTCGAGGGAGAGACTTGAAGCAGGCGGATACCAAGTGCCGTCGGATTGCACCATTGGAAAGAACGACGCGCGATTTCCACGAGCACCAAACGAAAACTGATAAATCAAAGGGAGTCGAGCTCATAACTAAAAACGAGTGCTTATTGGGAGGCAACCTAATTTCTTGTATACTAGACTATCTTCTCAATTTTCTTATTTTTTACTTCATTTATTTTAGAAAACCAAACAAAATGTTTTTAATTCCCGTAAAATATAAAACCTCAAAAATTTGATGAGTTCTTCCCTTGTACAGGTAGGACATGAGGAGGCATACAGATCGACGTCTTAAACGAAAGGAAGCTGGAGGAAAGAACCAAAATTGAGAAGAAAACGAAAGAAAATGGAGCAAAAAGGAGACACAGCTGACTCGACCGAGCAGCTACAATGCTCGATCGAGCAACGCAGAGACAAGAAAAAGAGCAAATTATCCCTTCATCTACACGGCCCGAGCAGCCTCCTGCTCTGTCCAAGCAGACATCTACCCCCACCGAGCAGTCAACTGCTCGATCGGATTGCACAGGCTCTTGGAGAAATGGAGAAATCATCACTCTGCCTACATGGCCCGAGTGGCATTGGCTCGGTCCGAGCAGAAGGTGACCCGACCGAGCAGCACACTGCTTGAGCGAGCAGACGAGGGAGTATCTACAACTCAATTTTAATGTGTTTCACAGCATGATCGACTCGATCGAGCAGTCTCGCTGCTCGGACCGAGTCGATTTATCTTGCATTCGTGGGTCCCACTCCTAAACGAGTCGGGTTTTTAACCCGACTCATTTTCATTTTAACCCTAAGTACTCTAAAAATTCACCGTAGCTACCTAATTTACCGCCCAAGTTTCCCTTTCACTCCCCTACTCGATCCTCTCGTCATCGTTCGTCCTCTGCCTGCGCCGCCTCCTGCGCCGCCCCTCCGACCATTCGATCTCCGGTCAGTGTCTATCTCTCTCTCTGCCTCTCCCTCTCTCTTCTTTCCCCCTTCTTCCCTCCTTCTAATCGGCGGCGCTGTCGACGACGCCACCCAACCGTCCACCCCGAAATCCCCTGCCCCCGACACCTCATCCCCCTCCGCCTATCCTATCCCCCTCCCTCATCGAACCTCCCAAAGCCCCCCAACTCCCGATCACCTGTGCCCTAGGGCACGACTGCCGCTGCTCGGCCCGCTGATCGAGCACACCAGTGCTCGGTCAGCACTTTCCTACCTAGTAGCACGGCTCGGATAGAGCAGTAGCACTACTCGGTCGATCACCCCAAATTCAGCATGTCCCCCATTTTTAATGCTTATTCTGACGTTTTAATTGCTTCTATTGTAGGTATTCCTTGCCTACGTCGGCAGCTGCTGCCAGGACTAGCTTGGGGGAGATCTTGGCACTCGCATCGCTAGCACATTTGGTACATTCGTCCCATTATTTATTTTTATACCGTAGCTTCACATTACCATGGATATGATGGTACGCACACGAGGGACCGCCACCCCACCGATTCGGGGGAAGAGGCCCACTCCTGGCGCCTCCTCCTCCAGACCCCATTGTCGTGCCCGCCTCACCACCACCACCACCACCACTACCGTCCCCTCCACTACAGCTCCTACCCCGACCACTTCCACACCCATCACAGCCACCACTACCCCCGCCACCTCTGCCCATATTCCCTCCACTACCACCACCGCCCCGACATCATCGCCCCCACATCATCGCCCCCACACCCTACCCCCACCAGGGATGCTCTACCTGTACATCTACGGACCTATGGTATCACTTGCAGGGATGACACACACCACAAGCGCTTCGTGAGGCTCTCGCAGCGCCGTCTCATCCCCACGTTGTTCATAGACGTGCCCACACTCCGCTCCCTTGGATTCCTTCAGGGGGTCCATCACCTGTACCGAGCGATTGGTTTCGACCGCTTCCTCGGTGTCCATGCCCCCACTTACTCCCACATCTCCATCGAGGCTTGTAGTTTTGTCTAGGAAACGAGGGTGAAGAACTATCGGAAGCTCAAGAACGAAAATTTCGATTGTTTGAGTCCTAGACCAGCCTTCATCCATTAGAGTGAGCTTGGGCAGCCAGAAGCCGAAAAATGATTCAAACCTGCTATTTTAGGCAACCGTTGGGTAATTCCAATTGAAAAATAAGAGAAGAAAATTTAGAGAAGGAAGAAATGTAAACAGAGAATAGGAAAGATAAAAGAGAAGGGGAACGAAATAAATAGAGGGCCGAACAGTTGGAACACCTGAATTCCGATCAGTTGCCATTATAGAAGCGGTTTGTGAAAACTGAAGAAGTTAGAACAACTGATAATTTCAAAAGATAGAAACCGAATAGATGGGAAGAGGAATAGTCGCGAGAAGCAGTTGCGAAAGACCCGTTGGCTGAAAAATACCCGTTGGGTCCTATCCGCACTCCGACGGGAGATGGCATCACCTTTTGCCTCATGGATCATGATTGCACTATTACACATGTCATGATCCGCGAGTACTTTCACTTCCCAGCCATCCCCGAGCCCAGAGCCGCCTTTTCTCCACACTATGATGTAGACACTTTTGACACTCCAGCTTTTTGGGAGCGTATTTCTGGCCTAGATCACTACCGCCCTAACCGGTCGAAGGCATCGTGCATCGTGCACCCATGCCTTCGTTACACACAGAGGCACTTAGCCACCACTATCTTCTGCAGGCCTGAGGTCGGGACCATGTCCCTACTAGAGCTTACCCACCTTATGGGTATGACCCGGCCTCTTCGCTTTCACCCTAATGGCTCCCTTTTCCCCTTCATGCTTTCCGACGCAGCGCACTGGTTGTGTCATCGCCTTCTCCAGACTGCCACCACCTACTTCTTCATGGACATCTGTTGCGACAAATTCTTTACCATTTTTGCCCGTATGCTCGACATACACCTACCTGATGACCTGGTGACCCCTGTTGGACCCACTCGCTTGACCCTGGGCATCCTTGAGCATATCCATATTATTCGACCTTACAGGGATCGTCACTGGTTATATCTTGTCGGCACCCACCACACGCCTCATATGGTGCTCCCCGCCCCTCACCTCACACACATCCCAGCTGTCCAGCTGAGCTGGATGATTCCTAGGGTCGACCCACTTCCAGCCCGTCACGCCCCCAGGAGCACCCGTCGAGGCAGTAGCCGATGACCCGATCTCACGCTCCGCTGAGTACGAGTTGCATGACATTGCAACCCTGGTAACTGGTCTTCCTGTACCACCTACACACCCATTACCCTCGAGAGCCGTTTCTTCTACCGCCTCTGTATCCACCACTTCCATCACTGTACAGTCTTCGGGGACTTTCTCTGCCTCTTGCCCCGAGACTCAGACCTCTATCCCCACCGTTTCCGTGTCGGAGGCCACCGATATCCAGTCTGCTCCTGATCTCTCAGATCTTGACTTTCCAGAGCACGACCCAGCCCCCACTCTTCCTCCCCTTCGGGACCTGATAGCTACACTTCCGATCTCTTTAAGTCCCCACATTCCACTCACCTGCACCATCTCGTCACCATCAACGGCCATCTTTACCGAGAGCGTGTCGACGTCTGTCCGCACTTCTGTATCGACGACTGCTCTTTCTTCAGCCGCTGCTGAGATCCCTTCAAGCTCACCCTCTCTGACTTTCCACCCTCGGCACCATGCATATACTGCACATGACCGCTTTACGAGAGTGGTGATTCACCGGCACATTCCCCGTCCTCCACTCGACTCTCGTTCCACCGATAGTCGTCTAGCAACGTTGGAGGAGTCGACTTCTCTCCGTCGACAGGATTTCGACCTCTTCATACACTCGACGACGATTCACCGAGATAGAGTCGAGTCGGACCTGGCATCCATCATCGACCTTCTGAGGACACGCGGCCCACCGCCAGTGATCCTAGCTCCTGCCCCTCCACCCAGGCTAGCCATTGTGATCTCCACTGCACCACTCAGTGCTCCACTTTCCCAGGCTTCTGTAGAGCCTGCTCATACCTCTTCTGAGTCAGTCGTCACATTTTATCCTATGTCTACCCTAGTGCTATATTCAGCTAAGCCTTCCACTACCACCACTGCTCTACCTACCGATCCACCAGCTGAGTTCCAGCCATATCTTCCCACACCACCTGGTCCACAGCAGAGGGACCCATCACCACCTCCAAAGGGTGGTGCCTCTGCTTGATGTCGTCCCTATCCGTTTTTTGCCCCCCCCTCATTTATTATTGTGCCCATCTGTCTGTTCGGGGCCCTGCACTTATATAGCGTGGGGGAGGCCCCACACATGCATCATATTTCATTCAGCGTCGCATCATATCATGATTTTACTTTCTTTTTGTATAGTTTTCACTTTATATTCCCCTACCCTCCCCACCCTATTTAGCATCATCTTCCACCTACTAGCGTTTTCTTAGCAGTGAGGCCACTGCTAGGTTTAGCTTGGGAGATGAGCGCTACCGCTTTATTTTTCATTTTTTCTTTTAAGTTTTCTTCCCTATTTCAGTTTTTGTTTTACTTTTTCACCACTTTTCCACTTCCTCTTCCTTTTTCTCATTCTGCATCATATTTTCTGCTTTTTACCATGCATGCATCTCTTTTTCTTTATTCTTCTAATTTTCTCCGCCTTTTTTCCCTTTTTATGCTAAGGATGTTCCGTATGATGACACCTCTCATAGCCTTAGTAGTTATTCACGATGCTTGCTATTTGTTGACATGTTATTAGGGTAATTTCAGTTTTACTATCTATATGGCGTGCACATTCTTTTGCTGATCTATCTGATTTAATGCTTGAAATAAATTGAAAATCAAATGCATGAATTAGTATCTAGTATGCGCTATGTTGGGTAATGCACCTAGCTTCACGCATCACAAGAACACTTGGAGCATCTACTTTTTATATCTTTTTCACTTCTGTTTGCATGCCTGATATCATTGTGCTTATTAATGCATGCTATTTCAATGTTCATCTAGATGAATGAAAATATCCATGCTATTTATGAGTTTAGTTAGAGTATTATTTTATCAATCTGTTGTGCACCTCTTATGAGTGAACCGAGAGATCTATTATTTTCCTTCTCCACATATCTATATATAGATCTCTACATATCGGTTGGTTACACCCCCACACCTGTCCTTACCGCATCTCACTTTCCAAAAATCCCAAATGAAAAGTATAGCTTCTAAAAAAAGAAAAAAATGTGTATATATTCATATGTGAAAAGAAAAAAAGGTAAAAAAATTAATAAATATTGCTTCGTATCCTTTCATTAGAAGCTATCACTTAGAATGTGGAGAAGAAGAAAAATTCCATATCCTATTCCTAGATGCGACGCCTCGAGCTAAGCTTGGGGGGGGGGGGGAAACCAACTGATCACATGAGTGAGTGTTACATTAGAGTAGAGACGGTGCGTAACAGGGAGATTTAATAATACTTAAACTTTACGAAACACTTTAGTCTTTGGAGATTTTTCATGAATCGAAATGAATAACTGAATAGCATGACTTTTCCTATTCTCTATTGCATGCTTTGTGATTTCTATATGCTCCATGTGTATCTGTGATTGAAAAGTGCATTGCCAACTTTTTTATACTAGACTCTATGGATTGCATGAGATTGATATGAATTGATAGCATTATTTCAGTAGATCCCTGTCTTTTCTCTGTATTGCATGCTAGACATATGATTTGTAAAACGTGAAATTACCATTAGCATGTGCTTTTACTATTCAGAGCATTGTGATATACTACTTAAGCCTGAGATCTGACCGAACGTCCTTAGCACCCTCCATTCACCTCCACTCTCCTCTCTTCTCATTTTTATTTCTTATTTCTTTTAGTTTTCCTCCCGGCGTAACTAGTATTCGTTTTCCTCGAGGATGAGTAAGAGGTAAGTGTGGGGGATTTTGATGTGTCCATATTTTCTACCTTTTTCATATCATCATGACATTGCATTCCAAGCCATTTTCGCATCCAAATCCCATATTTCCCTACGATATCGTATTTCTGACGTTATATTCGAGTTTCGTAGTATTTTATGAGTTTTCAGGGATTTTGGAGTGATTTGGGACCCGACATGGGTATGCACACATCTGACACGTCATTAAGCTCGTTGGCGAAGCTCTACAGGATTTCACCATGTTTTTGGGAGCCGTAGAAGGAGTGGAGGAGAGAGCAGGAGGAGAGGGAAGCTTCAGCAGCTTCAGGAGGCAAATTCCCAGGCTGCTCGGTCGAGCAGAACAGTTGCTCGGACCGAGTAGATGCAAGTGCAGAAGAGAAGCTGATACGGGGATTGCTCAGACCGAGCACTCATAGTGCTAGGTCAGCAGCTATTCATTCTGAAGCCTGATCAATCCAACGCACGGCCCGAGCAATTTCTCAACGACCGAGCCAGCCTCTGCTCGGACCGAGCTGAGCTGACTCGGCCCGTGCAGGCAGAGCAAGGATTTTGGAAATTTCGATTCCCTGTCAAGCTCGGTCGAGCAGTTCATCTGCTCGGACTGAGCGACCGACCGAGCAACGCACTGCTCGATCGAGCAGCCTACTCGGTCGACGATGCCAAGGCCATTTTCGGAAAGATTTGCGATGCGGCTATTGCATGATTTTGAGAGTGAAGTCAGGGAGCTGGCCTTGGATTGAGGAAACGATTCATTTTCTGAGTTTTGAATACGTTTTTGGGGAGCGAAAATTAGAGGGAATTCTTGTTAGGTTTTAGATTAAACTTCTGAATACTATTTGGATTGAAATTATTGGATTGTTATTTTGGTGCTCTATTGTGATTGCGTATTAGAATCTTTGGCTTTTCTTCAGTCTGTGGAATTGATGTGCTTAAGAGTATCTTTGGGATTCGAATAGGGAAATCGGTGGTCCAACCAAGGCTCGTGACCATGCCTGCTCATGACTTGAGGGGATCCATCGACGAACTATATCGCTACGTTGACGGCTACCGCCATTGCGTCAACAAGAGACGTCGAAATACCTCGCAATTCTAACCCACGAGAGTGGTACGAATTGTGAGATTAATCCTCTAACCCTAATGCAATGTGAGGATTCTATTCCAATGTCGATCCCCGACGATCTTAGCGGTGATCCCTAACGCCTTAGTCCTTTTTATTAGTAAAACAACAACAACACCCCAATCAACTCTCTCAACTCGATAGCTATCGCATTTCGAGATTTAGAAGTAAACTGAGACCCCAAATACACTATCACCGTCCCTGTGGGATTCGATATCATTTATACTACAACTTGACACCATCCGCTTGCGGATTGATCCTGGAATTGAAACCTAGGGGCCACACTACGCATGGCGATCGTGACACCGCCGGGTGGAATCTAGGTGTAGGTTTTGGGTGCGTCACTTCCTTCTGTAGCAATGGAGGGTCGAGAGTTCAGCCACGACGTGTGCAAACTCATCCGCCGGGGAGCCCCTAGAGGGCGTGGGAGTTCTTCTAGCCATGCGCCGCGGCGTATGGTGGAAGAAGAGATTCGCTCAGCCGATGCCGCGGTTGGGACACTGGAGCCAACGGACATTCCCTTGCCACCACCCCAGGTCGTTGTAGAGCCTCCCGCGGCAGTGGACTTGACTGGTGCATATTCCGGTTCCGCTTGTGGTGAGGGGTCCGCAGAGGGCGTTGAGCAGGGCTCTCGAGCATCGGTCAGGAGTCAGGGGGAGCGAAGAAACACTCACATTCAGAGTCTGGAAGGCCCGAAGGGAAGAAGATGACAGGTAAGAGCAGTCCTTCGATGACGCTCGATTCGTCGATCATCTCTGGGGTGATCCCCCAGGTGGTGGAGGTGGCCTCCTCTACCCGTTGAGTCGAGCAGACCCCAGTTGGTGCAGTGGGCGCCCTTGTTGAGTATTAGTGCTTCATTCCAATGTTATTTTGATGATGATCACAATATTATGTTATTGCTAATGACATCCTTGTCATAGTCTCATAGTTAACATTTCAAGATTATCATTTTTGGAGACTAAACACTTGGTGTAAGGATGGACATCAAGAGGAGAAGGGCCAAAGCTTGGACTCAAGGGGTGCCAAAGCTTGGAGATGATGGGGAGCATCAAGGCATCAAGATTGAAGCCATAGACTCTAAGGAAAGCAATGTAATCCATGTATTATTTCATTTATTGCTTTCTCTCTTTTTGAGTCTAGGTTTAATGTAATGCCTTGATAGATGGTCTACTCATTCATGCATATACATTTAATCATCTTAGTGAGCCTTAGGATTATCATAGAATCCAACACAATATGTTCATCTTGCCCAAAGACTCAATCGGAGTCTCTGGCTCTCCAACAGTCTTCTTATGAAGGTTTTACAGTCGACTGGGTGATTCCAGTCGTTTGTCGAGCCTTTTACAGTCGACCGTGGTGCACTGCTCAAGTCAAACTTTTATTGACTCATACTTGATCTTGTGGAATAGTCGACTGACGGTAAATTTACAGTCGCATGTCTTCCAACAGTCACATGTGAATTGTTCTACAGTCGACGTGTGCATCTTGCATTGTCTGGGTTTAATCCTAATTTGCTAGTCAGTCGACTGGTTCAGTAATTACAGTCGCCTATCAATTTGACAGGCGCCTTTATATTGGCCATCAGTCGACTGTCTACATACAGGACAAAAGAGTGCATCTCTATTTTATTCCATCCCCTGCAGCAGTCGCCTGCTGAACGATTTACAGGCGCCTGTCATGTTTACAGTCGAGTATATTGTCTTCATCAGTCAACTGGCATGGCTCAGATTGTAGCTGTTGGGAATTAATTAGCTGTTGGACAGTCAACTGTCATTTGTTCATCAGTCGACTGTCGGTGACATTTTTGCCCAGATTCTAGCTGTTGCTTTTTGTTTTTGGCTATTTCCATAGCTTTTGAGAGTTCCTATAGGGTTCCTATATATATGAGAGGGCTGAGTTCATTAGAACTTCTTGATGCTATTGCAAATCATTAGAGATTAATTAAGCCACTCTCAAACTCTCCCATGTCCCCTCTTAGAGCTCAGTCTCTCCTTCATGCATTGAAGTCAAGCTCAAGGGAAGTCATCCAAGTGCTTTCAAGAAAATCTCATCACTTAGAGATCTTCTTCTATGCCTTACATTCATTAATGAGTAAGTTCATCTCAAGGCATAGGTAAGAGTATTTATTTTACTTTGTATTTCTTTGAAACCCTAATTCTCTTTGTGGAAATTAGATATTCTCTTTGTGGAAATTAGATATTCTCTTAGTGGGAATTAGATATTCTCTTAGTGGGAATTAGATATTCTCTTAGTGGGAATAACTCTCTTTGTGGAGTAACTCTCTTTGTGAGAGTTTGGTGTCTTAGTGTAGCGCTAACCCTAATTCTCTGAGTGGGAGTTAGTAATTCTCTGTGTGGGAGTTTGACCCTTGTGTAGGGTTGGTTTGGTTCTTGTGTAGGACAAAATCCACTAGGTGAGGTATCTCTTTGTGTGATTTGTATTCACTTCTCTTTGTGGAAATTATAGTTAATATTGGTGTGGCTGGACGTACCCAAGTTTTGGGGAACCAGTGTAAAATCTTGTGTTTGTGTTTGATTTGATTGTGTTGTTTAATTTCTCTTGCATTTAGTATTCCGCATTTGCAAGTTAAATTTTAATTACACAATTTATTGCCATTACACTATTCACCCCCCATCTAGTGTGTTGTTGTTAGTATTGCAAGGGTAAGGCGAACCTTACAATTGGTATCAGAGCGAGGTTATAGCATACATCAACGATGGCATTCAACGCTACATCCATGTCTCATGAAGAAGGTCAATTTACCGTTCGACCCCTTCTCTTCAACGGAACCAACTACACAAGTTGGAAGATCGGGATGATGATCTACATGGAGGGTCAAGACCTATGGGACATCACAGAGTTATCATTTGAGAAGCCTACTACACCCGCAGCTTCAAGGACAAAGATGGAGAAGGACTCGATCAAATTCAATGCGAGGGCTATGAATGCATTCCATTGTGCTCTCACAAAAATGAGTTCAACCGCATCTCCATGTGCAAAACGGCCTACGAAATTTGGCATACTTTGGAGATATGTCATGAAGGGACTTCAAAGGTAAAGAAATCTAAACAAACCGTGTTTAGATCTAAATTTGAAATGTTTAATATACAGGAAGGAGAAAGCATTTCAGAAATGTTCACAAGGTTCACAGACATTGTGAACGCTTTGGAAGGACTTGGGAAGATGATTTTCCAAGAGGATCGTGTAATGCCCTACAAGCTACTGCACAAGTACTAGAGGGGGGGTGAATAGTACTTTAAAAATAACGAGGAGTATAATTCCAAATTATCGTGCAAACAACTACCAAATCAATTTGCGGAAGCTTAAATTGATGACAACAACAAAATTAACAAAGCTAACAAACGATGTTACTGGGTTCGGATCCACCCAAGTCTCCCTGACTTGTTCCCGGTGATCCTACGTCCCAACCACCCGGATCCCCTCCGGATACTTAGGTTAGAAACCCTAACCCAAGATTTCCACTATGATATCTTGTGAAAAACCTTCACAAGATCAAATCATACATGCAATGGCAATAGTGAATCCCACAACCCGGGATCACAACCGAGAGAATCAATAAGCAATATAAACAAGTTTATAATGAAATAAACATTCTTACCACAAAATCCTATACCTTAAGTAGTCTTACCAAATAGGTGCAAGGAGGGATTTGAGGAAGATGAAGTCACCAAGACCTAGCACAACTGAAATGACCAGCAATGGGTGCCTAGGAGTGATTTGGAGACTTGAATCAAACTAGAGCTTGAAGGGCTCACCAAGAACAAACTTCTCTCAAGATGGATTCTAGATATAGAAAGTGAGAGAATGGATTTCTTGTGAGGAAGAGAGATTTGGAAATGAGTGAGAATGTCTATCTCTTTCAATCTCAATGAATCTCTTAATGGCAGCTCTTAACCCTAGAGAAATGACCAAGCTTCGTATTTATAGGGTCCCATAAAAACGAGTTAGGTCAAATCCCAACGGTTAGAAATCTGAAGCAACTAGTCGGTCAAAGAACAACCACTGACTGACTAGTTCAACTAGTCGGTCAGTCAAACAACATGGACCGACTAAGTGAGGAACAGTGAAGAGATAGAATTTCAGACCTAGAAATCTAGTCGGTCCAAGAAGACGTTATGACCGACTAGTTTCACAACTAGTCGGTCGGTCAGTGAACTTCGACCGACTAAGAGTCAAAAACAAATAGTCTGAATACAAATTGATTTAGTCGGTCCAAGAACAAATGTTGACCGACTAGATTATCAACTAGTCGGTCACCAAACGTTCTTAGACCGACTAACGATAAACAGTAGCTCAGGAGAAAATTAGCATGAACAGTAAAGCTCAACTAGTCGGTCAAAGAAGCATCACTGACCGACTAGTTCACAAACTAGTCGATCGGTGAGTCAACGTAGACCGACTAACTGTAAACAGTACTGAGCAAGAAAAGATTAACACAAACTAGTCGGTCCAAGAAGCTTTGCTGACCGACTAGATCACCATCTAGTCGGTCAGTTCTTCTTCTTGAACCAACTAACATGCACGAATAAGTCCGAATCGAAGCGCGATGCTTCGAGGAAGTTAGAATGGACTTCTACTAAGATCCTAGAGCTACGATATGAGCGTTATGAAGATAGAATTGTAAGATATACTCAAGGCTTAACATTCTATAGATCGAAGCTAAAAGACTATAAATAAAACCTTAAGGAACGGTCTTCGAGAGCTTCGATTAATTCTTCATGACTTCCAAAACGGTCCAAAAGCTTCAATGAAGCTTTAGGCAATGAATACAAGCTTTGAGAAGTCTTGAGATGTCGCTTTGATTGTTCTCGTGAATTTGGCGACGATCTCCAATACTGCGCTCACAAATTGTTAGTTCATGAATTATTTATGTTTGCTCATCATCCAAAACCAAATCCGGGGAGTCCAATATTCAACATTCTCACCCTTTTTGGTGATGACAAACCAACATAAATAATAATCAAAAATAATGATTCAAATGTAAAATACTTACTCCCCCTGCATTGATGACACGTTAATTCCAAGATGAATATATATAAATTGCATCAATGAGACGAGTAAGATATATAACGAGAATGGATTTTTGAAATATCGGATTGTGGAAATCCTTATATATATCTTAACTCCCCCTGAATCTAACACATCAAATTAGATTCTTGGAAATTGAGTTAAATTTTCATTTGCCCTATTTATTATCATTATCTCTCCCCCTTTGGCATTATCCCAAAAATGGGGGGCATACAACGACAACAACTAGGAAAAAGGAAAATCCAACATCGGGAGTCGTAGATATTGACGATGGACCTAATTGACACCAAGGGAAACGTGATGAAATCAAATCAAGGTGTGCCAAATTTTCCATTATCAAAAAAAAAAATGAAAACTAACTCCATCAAAAATACCAAATATTAATTCATTTAGTGAATAAAGGAACATACTCTCCAATATTCAATATTCTTGGTTAAATTTGTGCATGGAAAACAATTCTATACAATCATAGAAATATAATCTATTTAACCAAGTTTTTAAGCGACGAGCGACGATTTCACATATCATAGACATTGAATGAATATTAAATGTGCACGACGAAGTAAAACAAAAAGAGCATCGATGTGTATATATATATATATATATATGAATACCATGAGTACATCCAAAAATCACATCGATTACATCATATCAAGTGCAACATCTACATCAACATCAAAAAGGTACAACATAATCATCAGGTCATCATCATCATACATCCAACAAAAAGTACATCACATACAACGACATCCAACATATCAAAACACATCAAAACAACACCCAAACTCCATCCCATCCTAACCTAAAACACTCTCAACAAGATGCAATATCCAAAGATCACAGGAGAGGCCTCGAAACAGACGATCATGAGGAAGTGGCAGGATCAGCATTCTCCATGGGTCCAGTCGAAGGAGTGGACTCAGGCTCTGCTGGGAGGAGAGGCGTGTCAACAGACGGGATCGTCGGGGCAGGAGTGGAAACAGCGACGACTGGCTCAACGGCTGGGGTATCAACAGGAACATCAGCAGGCAGAACAAGAGCAGGGTCGTCAACAGGAGCAGCAGCATCATCAAAAGTCTGATCCACTGGTGTAGAAGTCTCTGGAGCACCGGAAGAGGTGCCAGCTCCAGGAGCAGATGTGGTAGCAACAGCAGCAGTGGCCTCAGCGCCACGAGCAAGGGAGGTGACAAGCTCATTGATATCCTCATCATCCATCTCCTCATCCTCAGTAACAGGAGGAGGAAGCTGGACGCCCATCAAAATAGCCATACGGCAAACTACCTCCTCGGTACGAGCCAAACGAGACTCGTGCCGACGAAGTAACCGGACAACATCATCAAGTGTGGTGGGAGGTCGAGAAGCAGCATCTGCAGAAGTAGTGCCCTGAGACGCAGAAGGAGTCGTCCGCTGCACGTGACGGAGTGCCGCAAGAGATTTCTTTACGGCCGTCGCGTTCAATGGAGGACCAAGAGGACGCTCATCGTCAGGAGGCAGAGGGACACGGAAATGACGGAAAACCAAGGTCAACAGACATGGGTACGGGATATGAGCAGATTTAGTGGTCTTGCGAATACACTCGAAAGAGTATCTTATCGAGTATAATGCGAGCCCAATTAATCTCGCTACCCATGAACAGAGCGTATATCAATTTCAGAAACGGCTGAGACGGAAGTGAAGAAGATCCATACTTGGGAAGAAGGAAGGATTTCAAGATCAGGTTAATCACCCAAGCATTCGGCTTGAATGATTTGGAAGGGACGCCAATGAACGCAGGGGGGATAACCTGGAAGATTTCAGCGAGGGTCGGCTGATCGAGGGAGGAGATATCGTCTACAGAGATGTCAGACGGGAGGAGGCCACACGATGAGCAACCTATCAACTCCCCCAAGATCTCTGCCGTGAGGACTATCGGAGTCCCCAAAACAGAAGTCTCGATGGAGTGAGTCTCACCGTACTGACCTCGGACACGATTGGCATAGAATAATTTGACCAGGCGAGGATAGGGTCTAGGGTTCGCCTTAGGGTCAAATCTAAGGTAGTCCAATAGGCCACTATAGGATAGCAGATCAGCAAGGCCAAGAAAATCAGAAAACTAAACGTAATGCTCCAACAGCAGTGGGCAGTGCTCTATACGGTTGTAAGCCGCTAGACACTGAGGGTCGTCGTGACACAACGATATATCAACACCGCCGACTGGCATCGGGCCTTTACCCTTAGCCTTACGGGTCTTAGGAGGAGGTGGAGGAGGGGGTGGAGTAGGTGCCTTCTTGGGATGTTCAGGAGTGTATTCTTCCTCGGAATCATCCTAGGAATCACTATCTGAACGCTCACCGGGAGGGGTAGGAGCACGGAACTTTTTGGGTTTAGGTTTGGGCTTGGAAGATTGGTCGGTAGGTTTGGGCTTGGACGTCCTCTTCCTCTTCAACGGTGTTGAAGACGAAGAGGGGGGACGAGTGGTCTTGGCCCTACGCTTAGGAGGGGTCGAAGCGGTCGCGGCCTCTATTGTCATGGGGGATGCCCCAGAAGAGGAAATCGGGATCCTCGTTCGTGCCATGATCGCGGCACAACGAGAACAATCTAGCGATATGAGAAGATCAAATAACCTAGCTCAAACCCTAGAACCTAACACAACAAACCCTAAGATTGAAATCGGAACCCTAGAGGAGAAATCAAGTTCTAAGACAAACCCTAGAGATGAAACCGACCTAGGAAGGAGGGAGTTACCTAGGGGAGTGATCGGTGGCGGCGGATGTTCGGAAAAGACGTCGGAGATCGACGGAAGACGAAGGGTCACGAGCTAGGAGAGGGGTTTTCGAGTTGGAGATATGAAGAAGACCGACTAAAATGAGAAACGATCGGATAGAATGAGTGTAAGTCGGTCGAGAATGCGAAAAGACGTGAATGCCCTAGAGCACTTAGTCGGTCACAGTTAAAGCACTGACCGACTAGATTACGATCTAGTCGGTCGGTCAATGAGCTTAAACCGACTAAGTCGAAACAGAGGCAAACAGAAAATTCTAGGGCTAGAGTTAGTCGGTCACAGTATAATCACTGACCGACTAGTTTTCAATCTAGTCGGTCGGTAAGTGAACTGTGACCGACTAAAAGAAGTCAATGACAAGGGAAAATTCAAAGCTTGAACTAGTCGGTCTGGTTCACTAGCTGACCGACTAGATGTGCATCTAGTCGGTTGGCTGATGAACTGAAACCGACTAGAAGAGTCCAAAAGTTGATAAATGAGATCTCTCCTCAAAACACTTGGACGAAACATCTTAACCCTCTCATAAGTCATCTAAACTACCCCATAAAACATCGAAATCTCAAATACGAAATTCAAATAAGAATTCGAGCAAAAATTCAAACATATCACATAAAATCCCCAAAAATTCAATAAGTCTAGCATGAATGAAATATTGCGAAATATAATAGCATGCAAGATAATTGAATGAAACATGAATCCGATATCTCGGATTCACCCATAATCCCCAATTCTCGATGCAACCGCACAAAGGAGTCCTCCTTTAGGGGTTTCGTGAAAATATCGGCGAGTTGCTTTTGGGTTTCAACGTACACTAATATGATGTCCTTTTTAGCAACATGATCATCTAAAAAATGGTGTCGGACATCTATGTGTTTAGATCGGGAATGGTGCACCGGATTCTTTGAAAGACAAATAGCACTTTGGTTATCCACCATGATAGGGCTAGTATCACAATGAATACCAAAATCCTTCAGTGTGTGTCTCATCCAAAGAACCTGGGCACAAGCGGCACCGACGGCAATGTATTCCGCCTCGATGGTTGAAAGTGATAACGAATTTTGCTTCTTGGAAAACCAAGAGACAAGGGAATTTCCTAGAAAATGGCAAGTGCCACTAGTACTCTTCCTGTCGGATTTGCATCCCGCATAATCAGCGTCACTATATGAGACTAACTCATATGTGCTAGACTTCGGATAAAGTAATACAAAATCTAAAGTGTAACTTAGATAGCGAAAAATACGTTTAACCGCTACTAAGTGAGAATCCTTAGGTTGAGACTGATAACGAGCACAAATACAAACGGTAAACATAATATCGGGCCTACTTGCGGTAAGATAAAGTAAACTACCTATCATACCTCGATATAGACGAATATCTACATTTTTTCCGCCCGTATCTTTATCAAGATGCGTTGTAGTGCTCATAGGAGTCTTTTTCCCGGAGGCATTCTCCATTCCAAATCGCTTTAGCAACTCCACCGTGTATTTCGTTTGGTGGATGAAGATTGCATCATTCAATTGGCGAATTTGGAGACCTAAGAAATATTTGAGTTCGCCCATGTGGCTCATCTCAAATTGTTCCTTCATAACATTAGAAAACGCTTCGCAAAGAGTGAAGTTAGTAGCACCGAAAATGATATCATCAACATAAATTTGAACTAATAAAATATCATTATTCACATGCTTAACAAAAAGTGTAGAATCGGCTTCGCCCATTTTAAAATTCAAATCCAAAAGAAAATTCTTTAGGCGATCATACCAAGCTCGAGGAGCTTGTCTCAAACCATAAAGAGCTTTCTTTAGTTTAAAAACATGATTTGGAAATTTTTCATTTATGAAGCCCGGAGGTTGAGAAACGTAAACTTCCTCAACGACATCTCTGTTTAAAAATGCACTTTTAACATCCATTTGAAATAATTTAAAATTTTTATGGCATGCAAAAGACAATAATAGTCTAATTGATTCTAATCTAGCTACCGGAGCGAAGGATTCTTCGAAATCGATACCTTCCTCTTGTCGATAGCCTTGAGCTACTAACCGAGCTTTGTTCCGGACGACGACTTGGTTTTCGTCGGTTTTGTTCTTGAAGATCCACTTTGTCCCTATGACGGTGTGGTTCTTCGATGGCAAAGGAACAAGCTCCCATACCTCATTCCTCTCGAATTGAATGAGTTCCTCCTCCATGGCAAGGATCCAAGCACTATCTTCGCACGCTTCAACTATATTCTTTGGCTCTATCGATGATGCAAATGCACAATTGGCGAAGTGGTGGACTTGCGATCTCGTCTTGACTCTATCTTGAATATTGCCAATGACTTGCTCATGGGGCTGGTCGCGAACGATATGAAGCCGCTTGGGAATACCTTGATCACTAGGTACATTCTCAACAACTTCATTAGTCGGGTTAGTATCAATAGAATCAATTGAATCAATAGACTTAGAATTTTCAAACGAATCACATAAAACATCCATAGAATCATCATCATTTGAAGTTCTAGAAGTAATAAAATTCTCATTAAAAGAGACATGTAGTGATTCATCGATCGTAGATGATCTTTTGTTGTATATCCGTAGGCTTTGCTACGTGAGGAATACCCAACAAATATCCCCTCATCCGATCTCGGATCAAACTTGTCCAAATTATCATATGTGTTTTTAATAAAACATTTTGCGCCGAAAACACGAAAATGTTTAACTTGAGGCAATCTACCAAACAACAATTCATAGCAAGTTTGTTTGGTGTCGGGCCTCAAAAGTATTCTATTAAACACATAACAAGCGGTGTGTACCGCTTCCGCCCAAAATTGATAACCAAGTTGACTATCTTCGAGCATAGTGCGAGCACACTCCACAAGCGTTCTATTCTTCCTCTCAACAACACCATTTTGAGGAGGTGCGCGAGGTAAAGAAAACGTGTGAGTAATTCCAAGATCATCACAAAAATTTGAGAAAGACTCATTCTCAAATTCACCCCCATGATCACTACGAATAGTGACAATGGTGGTTCCGATGAGATTTTGTACTTTCTTCACAAATATTGTGAAGTTTTCAAAAGCTTCATTTTTATTACATAAGAAAAATACCCATGTAAATCTAGAATAATCATCGACGATGACAAGTCAATATCTTGCATTTCCTAAGGAAGCAACTCTCGTTGGCCCAAATAAATCTAGATGTAATAGCTCTAGTGGCCGTTTAGTAGAAATGCTTTTCTTAGGTTTAAATGAAGATTTAGGAAGCTTGCCACGTTGACAAGAATCACAAAAACTTTTCTTTTCAAAAACGATCTTCGGAAAACCTTTAATGGAATTTAATTTTGAAAGCTTTTAAAGTGTTCCAATGCTCACATGTCCAAAGCGTCGATGCCATAAGTGTTGTTCACTTATGTTGGCAACGAGACATTGTTCATATGACTTAGGAAGATCCAAAATATAAATATCTTTATGACGTGTGCCGGAAAATAATAAATCATTATTATCATTTGAAATATGACACAATCCTTTCGCAAAGCTAACTTTGTAACCTTTGTCACAAAGTTGGCTTATTGAAATAAGATTATGATTTAAACCATTAACTAGATAAACATCACTAATTAAGGGTTTAGATGGGTTACCCACTTTACCAACACCGACGATGGTTCTGCTCTCATTGCCTCCAAATACGACGCGGTTTCCATTTGCAATGGGAACTACTCCGGAGAGCAATTGAGCGTCACCCGTCATGTGTTTTGAACACCCGCTATCGAGTATCCAATTCCCTTTGGAGCTAAATTTAAATTTGTTGTTCCTTTTCTTTTTCTTTTCCTTGAGTACCTAAAGATAGAAAATTTCATATCATGGTACCCAATGTCATTGGGTCCTCAAAGGTTAGACCTTTGGAAGCCAAGTCCAATTGGACTTAGACTTCCCCACATAATTTCTACTATGCACAACATCCGAAAAATAAGCATTCATATATACTTATTTTTCATCCATGCTTGTGTCCTTTGGGCTCCAAATAATGAAAAACTTGGGAGCCCTCATCCTATTGGGTGCATGCATGCGACGTTGATTTCTACGTGATGCATGTTGTGGATAGCATACAGAACATGATGGAATGGTGCACGACGAGAGTTATTCATATGATGAGGTGGGTGAACATATGCATGTGTGGGAACACGTGCGTGAGGGTGTCTCACATGGTGTGCACGTTCCCGAGAATGTGTTGCATAAAAATCATCATATGTGTGAGACGGTGGAGTAGGACGTGTGTTCCTACGTGGCATGGTATTGGTGTACATATAAGCATGCCCCTTCTTTGGAGGTCCACCCAAAGTGGGTTTCTTTCCGAAAGAGGGTGTGGATGAGGTGGAAGCACCATTGGTAGAAGAACTACCAATAGAGTGTTTGCTACCACTTGTTGAGTCACCGGAAGTTGGCCTAACAAAAGTAGTGGCCGATTTGGATGGACATCCCATCGTATACCCCAAGCCAATGTGGTGATTGGCCGGAAGTAAGTCACTTAGGATTTTATCCAAATGGTCCTTACCCTTATTGAATTTATTAATTCGGCCTAATGTGTTCTCATATTTCTCTTTGAGAGAACGCATAGAAGTATCCAAATTGGATACTTGCGATGTGAGCACATAAACACGAGATTTAAGATTCTCATTCTCAATACTCAAAGTCGAGTTTTGAGAAGTTAAATCCGCTATCCTATGTTCTTCCGGATCTTCAATGCTAACATGTTCAAGTTTAGATTTGAGATTAACAATCTCATTTCTTAACTCTTCAACAACGGTGTCGTTGTTGGTGATGATAGTCTTAGGCGAGGTTTGAATGCTAGCTATGTCATCTTTTACTTTAGTATATCTATTTACTAATTTAGTGTATTTGGACCATAGTTGAGAGTTAGCATTCCTAAGATCATCCATAGTTACCTCATCGCCTTCGTTGTCGCTATCATCGGAGGAGGAAGATCCTTGATCATGCTCCTCTCTTGCCATGAAGCACATGTGCGCTTGCTCCACTTTCTCATCGTCCGACTCTTCGCTTGAGGAATCCTCAGAGTCGGTGAATGTTGCTCCGACAAGTCCCTTTTTGTACCCCTTTTTGTACTTCTTGGACTTGTCGAACTTCGGTGCCTTCCACTTCTCCTTTTGCTTGTTTTGAGGACAATCCGCTTTGATGTGTCCTGGCTTATTGCATTTAAAGCACAAAGGTGGAGAGGCGTTAGTAGAAGTAAATTTAGATTTTTGTTTGAAGTTACCCTTTCGGAAGAAGCGATTGAACTTCTTTACCATGAGTGCAATGGATTCCATGTCCATTTCTTCTTCAGAGTCCTCATCATCGGTAGAGTTGGATGAAGCCGCCTTGAATGCAATCGCCTTTTTCTTAGGCACGTCTTGGTTCAAATAGGACTTCATCTTTTCTTGTAACTTCACCTTGCTATCTTTGCGTACCTCGTATGACATCAAAGTACCCATCAATTGAACTACGGTATACTTATTCATGTCATTACCTTCCTCGATGGCGAAGGTACGTTTCTCCCAAGAAGAAGGAAGTCCTTCGACAAGCTTCGAACACTTCTCCTTTTGGGTGTAGGTTTTGCCGAGAGCTTCCAACTCGTTCATTATGTCGACAAAGAGAGCATAATACTCCTTCATATTTTCTCCCTATTCCATATGAAACAATTCGTAATCTCTATTGACTACCACGAGTTTAGAATCTCTTACCCGGCTCGTTCCTTCATGCAAAATGAGGAGCGAATTCCAAATTTGATATGCACTTTTACATGTGCATATCTTATTAAAATCTTCGGGTTCCAATGCACATTGTAAAGCAGTCATTGCTTTGGCATTTGCAATCTCCGAGGTGACCTCCGCGGTAGTCCACTTGTCGAAATCTTCTTCGGTAGGCACATTGTACTCCGACATGGTAATTCTCCACAAGGAGGTGCTCCGGAGGAACGTTTCCATCCGGCATTTCCAATATCCATAATTGACGCCGTTGAAGAATGGAGGCCTAGTCGAGGAATGTCCTTCCATGACCGAAGACGCTCCTTCACGGTTCCTGAAGGTGCCATAGTCGGAAGGTGGACGCACGGTCTTGTTGTCGTTGGCAGACATAGCTAAGTATCTGGCTCTGATACCAAATGTAATGCCCTACAAGCTACTGCACAAGTACTAGAGGGGGGGGGGTGAATAGTACTTTAAAAATAACGAGGAGTATAATTCCTAATTATCGTGCAAACAACTACCAAATCAATTTGCGGAAGCTTAAATTGATGACAACAACAAAATTAACAAAGCTAACAAACGATGTTACTGGGTTCGGATCCACCCAAGTCTCCCCGACTTGTTCCCGGTGATCCTACGTCCCAACCACCCGGATCCCCTCCGGATACTTAGGTTAGAAACCCTAACCCAAGATTTCCACTATGATATCTTGTGAAAAACCTTCACAAGATCAAATCATACATGCAATGGCAATAGTGAATCCCACAACCCGGGATCACAACCTTCTCTCACAACCGAGAGAATCAATAAGCAATATAAACAAGTTTATAATGAAATAAACAATCTTACCACAAAATCCTATACCTTGAGTATTCTTACCAAATAGGTGCAAGGAGGGATTTGAGGAAGATGAAGTCACCAAGACCTAGCACAACTGAAATGACCAGCAATGGGTGCCTAGGAGTGATTTGGAGACTTAAATCAAGCTAGAGCTTGAAGGGCTCACCAAGAACAAACTTCTCTCAAGATG
The DNA here is from genome assembly GCA_030789695.1 of Scilla litardierei. Lineage (NCBI taxonomy): Eukaryota > Viridiplantae > Streptophyta > Magnoliopsida > Asparagales > Asparagaceae > Scilla > Scilla litardierei. The sequence goes on along the minus strand of CM061131.1, from coordinate 81,209,062 downwards.
GATTCAAGATCTAGAAAGTGAGAGAATGGATTTCTTGTGAGGAAGAGAGCTTTGGAAATGAGTGAGAATGTCTATCTCTTTCAATCTCAATGAATCTCTTAATGGCAGCTCTTAACCCTAGAGAAATGACCAAGCTTCGTATTTATAGGGTCCCATAAAAACGAGTTAGGTCAAATCCCAACGGTTAGAAATCTGAAGCAACTAGTCGGTCAAAGAACAACCACTGACCGACTAGTTCAACTAGTCAGTCAGTCAAACAACATGGACCGACTAAGTGAGGAACAGTGAAGAGATAGAATTTCAGACCTAGAAATCTAGTCGGTCCAAGAAGACTTTTTGACCGACTAGTTTCACAACTAGTCGGTCGGTCAGTGAACTTCGACCGACTAAGAGTCAAAAACAAATAGTCTGAATACAAATTGATTTAGTCGGTCCAAGAACAAATGTTGACCGACTAGATTATCAACTAGTCGGTCACCAAACGTTCTTAGACCGACTAACGATAAACAGTAGCTCAGGAGAAAATTAGCATGAACAGTAAAGCTCAACTAGTCGGTCAAAGAAGCATCACTGACCGACTAGTTCACAAACTAGTCGGTCGGTGAGTCAACGTAGACCGACTAACTGTAAACAATACTGAGCAAAAAAAGATTAACACAAACTAGTCGGTCCAAGAAGCTTTGCTGACCGACTAGATCACCATCTAGTCGGTCAGTTCTTCTTCTTGAACCGACTAACATGCACGAATAAGTCCGAATCGAAGCGCGATGCTTCGAGGAAGTTAGAATGGACTTCTACTAAGATCCTAGAGCTACGATATGAGCGTTATGAAGATAGAATTATAAGATATACTCAAGGCTTAACATTCTATAGATCGAAGCTAAAAGACTATAAATAAAACCTTAAGGAACGGTCTTCGAGAGCTTCGATTAATTCTTCATGACTTCCAAAACGGTCCAAAAGCTTCAACGAAGCTTTAGTCAATGAATACGAGCTTTGAGAAGTCTTGAGATGTCGCTTTGATTGTTCTCGTGAATTTGGCGACGATCTCCAATACTGCGCTCACAAATTGTTAGTTCATGTGTGCTCATCATCCAAAACCAAATCCGGGGAGTCCAATATTCAACAGATCGTGTGGAAAAGATCATTGACTCACTTACATCTCATTGGGAGTCAAAGGCCAACGGAATTTTGGAGTCATATGACATGTCCAAATACCCCGTTGAGGAGTGCATTAATAATCTCTTGGTGTATGAAGTGAAGCTTCAACACAAGAAGAAGATCCAACCCTCCAAGCCCAAGAAGCGGGAGAAGCAAAAGGGGGTTGCATTCCATGCCAAGTAGAAGCCAATCAAGTGGAGGAGGGAATTCTATTGAGAAGCTCCTAGTGAAGAGGATGAACAAGAAGAGGCTAATGGAGATGAAATTGAGGATGTTGTCGAGCAATTCAAGGCATTCCTCAAGGGCCAGCAATGTAAATCTTTGTCAAAGTTTGCCTCTGACCGGCGCCCCGCTTGCGTTGCGGCGACGCGGTGTCGTTTACCGCAAGTTTCACGGTTAGTGTAGGGTGCGGGAATATCGAACTCAGGGAGGCGAGGTTGTGCTTGGGTCAGGTAGGACCTAAATCACCCCGAGGGGCGAGCTAGCCTGAATCGGTTTATGGTTGTCACGAAAGGAAATAAAAGGGTATGAACAACAAGAAAGAAAACCCGGGACTTTGGTTTCCAACCCGACGAGAGACTCTCGCCGATACGGCCTACGGGTATGGATAGCGATCGGGATTAGGGTCTAATGGTGAGACGTTGCCTCTGAAAGTGGTACCGGCGTCCCATGGGCCCGATATTCCGGTCGGTGCCTAGGATGATACACCGGACTTCCCGGATTCGATCAGTGGGCACTCCCGTGTCCATTAACACTGATCGATCCCGGGAGCACTAAGCCCGCAACGATATCTCCCAACGTCTCATCCTGCCGCTCCAGCGTGCTAAGATTCGGCGTCTACGCTAAGGGTGTGAGCTATGGCTAGGGAGTCAACCGCCAAGTTTATTCCCCCTTGGCCCAACGGTCAAAGGCGGTCTTTTTCCCGCCGATGACAATGAAACGCCCCACGTAACCGTTAGATTCCTACTCCCTATCGATTTCCTAACCCTATGGACGCATCGGGAAGAGCCCCCGAAGGGGTTTCCACCAAAATCCCAGATTTGGGAACTACTCACAAAAATTCATGAAAAAGCGATCTAAATGAAATTTAACCGTTGGAATCATAATCGGACAATTGCAATGCGGAAGTAATAGAGTAATAAAGACAATACTAAAATTTTAGAAAGATCTGAAAACTTACAAAAGAGTAACAATTACAGTCGTCACAAGGAGATAAAACAGTAGAAAAAATAGCAGCTCTCGTTTCTGGAACCCTAGGGGTTCTATTTATAGACCTTCGTATCAACCGATCGGTTGACAAGTCAACCGATCGGTTGATCCGTTACAAATTAATAACAGAAAACAGCGAGCTTTCACCCGATCACATGAACCGGTCGGGTGAGTTCTTGAGTGACCGGTTGGATCTTGGAGCAGTCGGGTGAATCGATCGGTTCGACGTCCGTGTCTTCAGCTCTTCTTCTTCAGCTACAGATGAACCGATCGGGTGAGAGTCACCCGATCGGTTGGTGTTTTGCTTCGAGAAAACAGAGAACAGCCCCCGCTGAACCGGTCTGCGAACCGGTCGGGTGACTTCTTTGTGAGCTGCGGCGGAGACCGGGTGGTGCACGCGTGCATCACCCGATCGGTTGGAGATGACCAACCGACCGGGTGAGGGGCTGAAAGATGAATTCTTCGACGTTTGACCCCCTGGATCACGCGTGACTTCTCCCGTTGCTCCGGGGACTTGGGATATCATCGTTAAACGTCCCCTACGTGGTCAATCCCCTGCAATCATGGATAAACAAAGAAAAGTGAAAGAAAACGGGAAAATACACGAAAACGAATAAGAGACGGCGGAAAAACATGGAGAAACACAAAAGAAAGCGTGCGTGAATATATGAAATATAAACGCACGTCAAAATCCCCCAAGCTGAACTCTTCCTCGTCCTCGAGGAAGACGAGTGAGAGTAGGAGCTCGGAAGGGAAAAATAGAGAGGAAGAAAGAAAAAGAAAACTCTAAACCCTAGATCGTCCATCAGAGCCACCAAAATCAGAAACGACACACCAAGCAAGCAAACGCCAAATCACACCACTAAACCTAGGAAAGCGAGTCCAAATAAGTGTCGTGGGTCCACGCGGTGAAGCGCGAGTGAGCGTGGTCGTGTGCTAGCAAATGGTGATGCTTTCTACAATGTGCTATGAGGCTCGATATACACAAATCCAAGATATGACCCAAAATATCGATCTGAATTGAATTAAGCGGCGAATATAAGTTCAAGCATGCATGAGAAGAGTGAGAATAGAAGCGTATCATGCATCAGGGACTCCACAACTAGGGTTAAGGAAATCACGCCACTATAGCCTAGATACTAGCTAAAAAGTTCCTAAGCCAAGTGTTTTCGATAACGACGGGGGGTTGAGATGATGTGGAGAAGAACACTCGGTGCAAATTCTCGCCTTCCCTTTATTCTTGGTGAGTAGGAAAAAATATTCACACGGAAATTTTTTTGGGTTTTGGGCATTTGTATTTTTTTGGATTTTGGGCTATACACAATTTTTCTTTTCTTTTCTTTTTGGGTTTTTCTTTTCTTTTCTCCTTTTTTTTGGATTTTTGGGTTTTTGGCTATACACATGTGTACTCTCCCAAGTGGGAGAACGGTACACGACGAGGGGATTTGCACCAAGTAAAACAAAAAAGAAGTCGAAATCTAAACACTCGGGCAAAGGAAACTATTCTCGCTAAATAGAGCATAGGCTAAATGGGTTATCCTAGTCCTTAGTTGTGGAATCCCGACGCATGCGAATTGAAGTATACGATATAAATATAGCATGCATATAGTGGAAATAAATACCGCATATTCAAATCGGAGCATGATAATCTAGGGGTCATTCCTGGATAGGTATATAAAGTAAAATCACAAAGCAGAAGCACACCAAATGCTAGTCACGACACACGACTCACAAAAAGCTAAGTGGACCCACGATGCGTGAAATGCAAGAGGACTCGAAATCCTAGGGTTAGTGAGTGTGATTATCGATGCAATGCTAGGTGTGTGTGACTTTGTGGCAATTCATCATAGGATTCATCTCTAGGAGAAAGAGCTAAAAAGGAAGAAAAGAAAAAAAAAAGAAAAGCACGGAGAAAAACGACTCAAATAAACGAAAAAGAAGGACTCAAACGACGCACACAGTGCGACTCCCCCAAGCTGAAGTTTGCATTGTCCTCAATGCAATATGAGTGAGTACGGGAGGGCAATGAAAATGGGGGGGGGATACGCACTGACACAAAAAGAAATGAAAACCAGGAAAACACATAGATGAAACTGAAAAAGAAAGAAAGATCAGAATCAAAATCAAACAAAATGAAAATAAAAATAAAAACACAAGCACGACACTCAAAAAAATGAAAAAGAAGCACACACACAAAAATGAGAAAAACAAACAAAACACGACAGCACACCAAAATAGACGTCCCCCAAGCTAGACCAGAAAGTGCTAGCGAAATGATGTGATCGAGGAAATGCAGAGATATGCAAGGGGGAGTCAAAAATAAAAGAGGTGAAATCAGAGAGCAGGAGAAGGTGAGTCCTCGTCCTCCTCGGAAGAGGGTGTGGATGGGTGGTCGGGGGAGGCTGGGGGTGTGCTGAGAAGTGGGGAATGAGGCGAAGGAATAGGGGCAGTGGTGGTGTGAACAATGGGAGGAGTGTCGGTGGTGGTGGGTGGTGGTGGTAGGAAGGCGATCAAGGCGGTGGTGAGAGGAATAGAAATGGAGGAAGTAGATGCGGGGGTGACGGTAGTGGGAGGTGGTGGGAGGGATCTGGAGCGCACCGGCAATTTCCTCCGACGCACGTATGGAGTGACGGAGGAGGAGGGAGGTAGCGTGGGTGCGGTGGAAGTGGTCGGGAGGGGTGAAGTGGATGCAGGGATGGGATGTGAAGAGGGAGGAGAAGAATGTGGTGAGGGGGGTGATGGATGTGGGGATGTGTGGGTGGGTGGAGGAGAAGATCACCGGGGTGGTGAAGGTGGAGGTGGTCCGTGGATATGAGTAAGAAGGCGGAGAATGGCGGCCACGTTCCTCTCAAGTGCGAGGAAACGTGGGTGAGTAAGAAAGGAGGATGGCGATGGGTCCGAGGAAGCAGAGGACATGGCGAGCTCACGAAGGGCAGCGACCTCCCTCTCAAGTCCAAGACGGTCAGATACCTGACGGTGACCAAAAGATGTAGACTGACGCGAGGCAGAGGTGGTGCCGACAGGTAAGGTCGAAGAGGTACCGGCGGCAGTGGTCATGCCGGTACAGGAGACAAGGCCAGAAATGGCCGCAAAGAGGTGCTCAGACGTGATCGGTCCCGGAGCAGAAACAGGACGACTCGGGCCAGCCCCTAAATCTCCCCCAGACGCAGGGATATCCTGCTCGCCTAAGTGGGCGGCAGGGGACGGTGTCCTGCGGGCGTCTGCGGGAAAGAAAGGAAGATTCAACCCAGCTAAGAAGTCGGGATCAGGAGGGAAAGTCCAATCTCCCACGAGAGCAAGGGTCATGCGAGCGGGGTTGGGCAGAATGGTGTAAGGGGCTGGGGGTGGCCATAATGAAATATGAAGCGGCCATCCGAGCGGGGTTTAATCATGTGGATGTGCCGCAGGACATCAATATCAAGATGTGAGGGTCCTGCGGTAGCTGGAAGATTATCAGGGATGGTAATATTGAATTGGGCGTGAGAGCAGATGATCGTGATGATGCCCCCACAACAAAACTTCCCCTTACCGGCCCGGCTGATCTCGAGTAGCTTGTAAACAAGCCAATCGCTACCATGGATGGGGACGGTAGGGGCCCTGAAGCTAACTCCATCATCATCCCAGACATAAGGGAAAGTCATGGCCCAAAGGATAAAAAGGTCAGGGAGAGTCACAGTGCCGGACTCGTCCCTAGGAAAGAATGCAGATGAAATGATCCTGTGGGCTAAACGAAACACGGGATGAATGATGGAGGAGGCCTTGGCCCTTCCTCGGGGATAGTCACGGATCAATGTGAGGCGGAACCCGAATTGATCGACATCAAACTCGGGCGTGTACCCGTAGTGTCGGATGGAATCATCCCCGAGATTGGGGAAACCAAATATATCATTAATCGTGTTCAGATTTGTGGTGACACTACGGTTACGCACCCTGAATTTAATGATCGACCTGGACTCCCAAACAAGTGTAGAGAGAAATTCAAGTATGAGTGCCGGGTAGGATACGACATGTGCATTAAGAAAGGCCAACCATCCTAAGTTAGCAAAAAGAGATTCCACCTCGGTGAAGACACCGAGATCGACAAGTGTACGTGCGTGCGGAAACTTAGTAGATAGATGCCCTCGAGCATCAAGCCTACGGTAAAAATCTTTGTGCTCCTGGTTCCGAAAAATATACCCATGCGGGCCCAACATTGGGTCCACAGGGGGGATAACAGGCGGATGAGGGCCAAGTGTAAGTGCTCATGTACGGGAAGGGGGGCGTGTTTGTTTTCGTCTCTTTCGAGACGGCTCCTCTTCCCGCATAATTCCCTTCCCCTTGTTCTTATCCTTAGCCATATGTGAGTGTGCGTGTATGAATGAGTGCAAAAACAGTGGATGCACACTAACACAAGCAAACGAGCAAGCACAATTTATAAGGTAAATATATAAATATAAGCTTAGGAGCGAGTGTACCCAAGCGGAATGGCGGAGCTTGCTCGTAGGTGCCCCCACACTGTTCAACGAGAGTAGCGTGGAGCCGCGGCGTTCTCCTTCGGCAAGAATTTTCGGATGGGTGTGGTTTGGGGGAAAACTAGGTCAAAAATTCGGAATGGGAGGAGAGAGAGGGTGTAGATGATGGAGGGATTGATGGAGGAGGTGGAGAGAGGGAGTAATGGAGGAGTAGAGGACGTGGGGGAGTGAGGATCGGTTGTTGGGGAAGAGGGGAAGGTGAAACGATGGCGGACTTTTCGATCGGGCGAGGGTGAAAACGAGCGGATGTCGGGGGGTTTATATAGGGTTTTAAGTCGAACCGATCGGGTGACTTGTCACCCGATCGGTTGACGGTTAGGTCGAAGTTCTTGCCGAAGAAATGCTACAGGCGAACCGGTCGGGTGACTTGTCAACCGATCGGTTGGCCGCTCCACTCATTTTCCCGAGAACTTAGGGCTGCTCACCCGGTCACGTCAACCGATCGCGCTCGAACTCAACCGATCGGTTGATATTCCCCAAAAATTTCCGAGAGTTCTCCCAAGCTCACCCGGTCTGTCACCCGGTCTCTTCATTACTCAACCGATCGGGTCATATAGGGGCAGATCTCGGCATGTATCTGATACATCCCAACCGATCGGGTGAGTTGTCATCCGATCGGTTGGGGCTTGTTTCCTGTAAAAACCAATAGATTTGTTTAAGTCCCCGAACGGATGTTCTCCCGGCTGATTTTATTTATAAAAATAGACAAAATAAAGTCAAAAAAATAACGCTGAAAAATGGGGAAAAAGTTTAGAACATGGGTTGCCTCCCATGAAGCGCACTTGTTTAACGTCGTTGGCTCGACGCCCGCAAGAGATGTTCACGGTGGTTGATACGGGTGATGCCCGAAGTTTGGCATCTCTTCTTCATTGGAGCTGAAGGCCTTTGGAGTAGTCAGCGGCTGGAGAAATACTTGCTCGACTACCCTCTCCTTGTTCTTGGGATCCGGGGGCTTCTCTTTCGTGTTGGCGCTTCCCGCCATCTTCTTTAGGATCCGGACCTCGTCTTTAGTGAGGTCCATGGGCTCTTTCCCCATTCTCCTCGCATGAGGAGCCTTGGGGAACCCGGGAGGGGTCGTTCTTGCTGCACTCGCTTTTCCAGCAGCTTCTTTGTTCTCGGGGCCGTCTTGGTCTTCTAAATCCCCCAAGTCATCGGGGGGGGGGGGGGGGGGGGGGGGGGGGGGGGGGGTTTCTTAAGAGAATCTCCCAGGAGCTCTCTTCAACAGCTTTTTCTTCTTCCATCTCCAGCAAATTACACCGAGGGTCGTCTGGGGGATCGGGGTACTTCATGGATAACCCCAGATCAAATTCAACTTTTTCTCCGCTGACGTTCAAAGAGAGTTTTCCGTTCTTCACATCTATTAGAACGCCAGCAGTGGCCATGAAAGGCCGTCCCAGGATGATGGGGGTGTGTGCGTCTTCAGGCATGTCCATGACTACAAAGTCCACAGGCACATGCACCCCTCTCACATTCACGGGGAGGTCATCCACAATTCCCACCGGATATTTGACCGACCGGTCAGCTAGTTGTAGGGTCATACCGGTGGGCTCCAAATCACCCATTCCTATCCTTTTGTACATCGACAAGGGCATCAAACTTACACTCGCTCCGAGATCGACGAGTGCACGATGAATCTTTACTGCCCCGATCGTGCAAGGAATTGAGAAGCTCCCCGGGTCTTTAAGTTTCGGCGGATTTGCCCTCTGGATAAGAGCGCTACACTCCGCCGTCAACACTACTTTCTCTTTTCTAGACCCTCTCGTCACCAAATCTTTCAAAAATTTTGCATAGGAGGGGATTGTTTCGATTGCTTCTAGGAAGGGGATTTGCAGGCTTAGGTCCTTGACCATGGCGAAGAACTTGCCATATTTCTCATCAATTTTTGCCTGAGCCAACCGTTGTGGAAATGGAACAACGGGTTTATACACTTTCGGGCTCTCTTCCTCCTTCTTCTTCTCTTCTTCAGGGGCTCCCTCTGGAGTCATAGGATTTGATGACGAAGCACCGGCGTCATTTGATTTTTCGGTCGGTCTCTCAACGACCAATGGTGCCTCCGGGTTGCTAGGGGGCACTCTAGTAGGAATTTGTGTCCCGCTTCTCAGAACGATAGCGGACACATTTGCGTGCTCGTGCACGAATGCCGATGTTTGGGTTGCTCCCCTCGGGTTCACCTCCGGTTGTGGCGGTAATTGGTTTTGTGACCTTGCAAGGTTCGCCACTTGTAACCCCAGCTGGGTTACTTGGTCCGTGAGGGTCCGCTGACCCATTTCCAGCTTTTGGTTGATCTTCTCCTGGTTGGTAATATATTGAGTCAAGAGAGACTCAACCGGAGAGACGGCCCTCTGTTGGCCATACTGTTGCTGCTGCTGGAACGGCTGCTGAGTCCTGGGGGCGTAAGATTGTTGCTGAGGTTGTTGCTGAAATGGTTGCTGCTGAAATGGTTGCTGCTGAACCTGATTCTGCTATGACCTAGCCGGCTGATATGTTTGTTGCTGCGGCTGCTGAGGCGACGAGGGCTGAAATGGTGGCCGGTAACTGAAGTTTGGGTGGTTCCGGTTGTTTGGAGAGTAGGCCGGGTTAGAATTTGTCCTTGGCGGATACGGCGCATTTCCCGTGGGGTTGTAAAATAGTGTGCTCGCCTGATCCAGCGGTGGTGAGATGTCACCACCGTCGAATTCCCCAAAGAATTCGGACTCCACCGCAGAAATTTACTGTGTACCGGCCCCACCGGCTCCTACCATTAGTGCGGAGATCTGGGTCGAAAGCAAGTCGAACTTGCTTGAAAGTTTGTCGACGTCCTCGACTCTGTGTATACCCCCGGATCTGGGTGTGGTTCTCTCGTCACACCACCGCTCATTGTTGGATGCCATATTTTCCAAAATATGCACGGCATCCTCCTCGCTCCTAGACATGAAGGAACCCCCAGCCGCGACGTCCATAGAAGATTTCAGGTCATCCCTCAACCCATTGTAGAACAGATTAATAATCTGCCACTTCGGAAGCTCATGGTGAGGGCATCTTCTTTGCATCTCTTTATATCTCATCCAAGCTTCATGCAAGGACTCGTGGCTGGCCTGGGAGAAGGAGGAGATCTCGCTCCTCAACTTCATGGTCTTCCCCGGAGGAAAGAACTTCGTCAGAAAAGCGTTGGAGAGCTTCTCCCAGGTGTTGAAAGTGTTGGGGTCCTTCCCCCTTAGCCATTGCTTGGCTTTGTCTCGCAAAGAGAAGGGGAACAGCTTCAGTCGGATAGCCTCTGTCGTGACACCATTAATCCGGAAGGTGTCACACTTCTCCAAGAAGGAGTCTAGGTGCTCGATCGGGCTCTCCATGGGTGCACCCGCAAACTAGTCCTGCTGGATCCATGTCACTAGAGACGGCTTCAGCTCAAAGCTTTGGGCCGCAATAGCTGGAGATCGGATGGCGGAAGTCGACTCGATGGATGGCATCGAGTACTCCAGCAGAGACTTGTGAGGTGGGGTGTTCTCCTCCATGGATTCGGGATCTTCTCTTCTTTGCTTCTCGGCGGCCAAACGCCTAAGGGTGGCGTTAATATCTGGATCGAGGGGAATCAAGTCGTCAAGACTCCTTGAACTCCTGCGCATGAAAAACAACAAACACCCGTGAAGCGACAAGTGGGAAAGAAACAGATAAAATAAGAAATAAAAATAAGAAAAATAAAAAAGAAAAAGGAGAATGCGAAAATTATCGCGAGATAGGGATGTGAGCTAGACACGAGGGTTCAAGAGATCCTAAAATAACAAGCATGTTGCCTCCCCGGCAACGGCGCCATAAACTTGACCGGCGCCCCGCTTGCGTTGCGGCGGCGCGGTGTCGTTTACCGCAAGTTTCACGGTTAGTGTATGGTGCGGGAATATCGAACTCAGGGAGGCGAGGTTGTGCTTGGGTCAGGTAGGACATAAATCACCCCGAGGGGCGAGCTAGCCCGAATCGGTGAATGGTTGTCACGAAAGAAAATAAAAGGGTATGAACAACAAGAAAGAAAACCCGGGACTTTGGTTTCCAACCCGACAAGAGACTCTCGCCGATACGGCCTACGGGTATGGATAGCGATCGAGATTAGGGTCTAATGGTGAGACGTTGCCTCTGAAAGTGGTACCGGCGTCCCATGGGCCCGATATTCCGGTCGGTGCCCAGGATGATACACCGGACTTCCTGGATTCGATCAGTGGGCACTCACGTGTCCATTAACACTGATCGATCCCGGGAGCACTAAGCCCGCAACGATATCTCCCAACGTCTCATCCTGCCGCTCCCGCGTGCTAGGATTCGACGTCTACGCTAAGGGTGTGAGCTATGGCTAGGGAGTCAACCGCCAAGTTTATTCCCCCTTGGCCCAACGGTCAAAGGCGGTCTTTTTCCCGCCGATGACAATGAAACGCCCCACGTAACCGTTAGATTCCTACTCCCTATCGATTTCCTAACCCTATGGACGCATCGGGAAGAGCCCCCGAAGGGGTTTCCACCAAAATCCCAGATTTGGGAACTACTCACAAAAATTCATGAAAAAGCGATCTAAATGAAATTTAACCGTTGGAATCATAATCGGACAATTGCAATGCGGAAGTAATAGAGTAATAAAGACAATACTAAAATTTTAGAAAGATCTGAAAACTTACAAAAGAGTAACAATTACAGCCGTCACAAGGAGATAAAACAGTAGAAAAAATAACAGCTCTCGTTTCTGGAACCCTAGGGGTTCTATTTATAGACCTTCGTATCAACCGATCGGTTGACAAGTCAACCGATCGGTTGATCCGTTACAAATTAATAACAGAAAACGACGAGCTTTCACCCGATCACATGAACCGGTCGGGTGAGTTCTTAAGTGACCGGTTGGATCTTGGAGCAGTCGGGTGAATCGATCGGTTCGACGTCCGTGTCTTCAGCTTTTCTTCTTCAGCTACAGATGAACCGATCGGGTGAGAGTCACCCGATTGGTTGGCGTTTTGCTTCGAGAAAACAGAGAACAGCCCCCGCTGAACTGGTCTGTGAACCGGTCGGGTGACTTCTTTGTGAGCTACGGCGGAGACCGGGTGGTGCACGCGTGCATCACCCGATCGGTTGAAGATGACCAACCGACCGGGTGAGGGGCTGAAAGATGAATTCTTCGACGTTTGACCCCCTGGATCACGCGTGACTTCTCCCGTTGCTCCGGGGACTTGGGATATCATCGTTAAACGTCCCCTACGTGGTCAATCCCCTGCAATCATGGATAAACAAAGAAAAGTGAAAGAAAACGGGAAAATACACGAAAACGAATAAGAGACGGCGGAAAAATACGGAGAAACACAAAAGAAAGCGTGCGTGAATATATGAAATATAAACGCACGTCAGCCTCAAATGCTAACAAGGTTCCTACTTGTTACACTTGCAGTGGAAAAGGTCATCTATCCAGCGAATGCCCTTCCAAACCCAATAAAGAGACTTACAATGGTAAAGAGAAGAAGCACTGGAAAGGGAAGTCCAAGTTCAAGAACGAAAAGAAAGGGCTTGTCGGGACATTTGATGACTCAAGTGAGTATACATCAAGTGACGAAGAAGAGGATGACAAGGAGAAAGCTCATATGTGCTTTGCGGCAATTGATGTCTATTCGCCAATCCCCTATGTAAGGATTGTCTTACCCTTGCAATACTAACAACAACACACTAGAGGGGGTGAATAGTGTAATGGAAATAAAATGGTCCAATTAAAATTAAACTTGCAAATGCGGAATAATAAATGCAAGAGGAAATAATTGACACAATCAATCCAAACGCAAACACAAGATTTTACCCTGGTTTCCCAAACTTGGGTACGTCCAGCCACACCAATATTAAATATAATCCCACAAAGAGAAGTGAATACAAATCTCACAAGGAGATACCCCACCAAAAGGATTTTTCCCTACACAAGGACCCAACCAACCCTACACAAGGATCAAACTCCCACCAAAAGAATTACTAACTCCCACTCAGAGAATTAGGGTTAGCCCTACACTAGGATACCAAACTCTCACAAAGAGAGTTACTCCCACAAAGAGAGTTTTTCCCACAAAAGACTATCCTAATCCCACAAAGAGATAAATAAACTCCCACAAAGAGATAAAGACTAATTCCCACAAAGAGAATTAGTGTTACAAGAATCACCAAGTAAAATAAATGCTCTCAACTATGCCTTGAGATGCTTACTCATAGATGAATGCAAGGCTTGGAAAAGGATCTCCAAGTGTTGAGATTTTCTTGAGAGCACTTGGATGATTTCCTTTGAGCTGGACTTCAATGCATGAAAAGGAATGAGAGCTCAAAGAGGGAAATGAGAGAGTTTGAGAAGGGCTTATTAAACTCTTATGATTTGCAATTGCATCAAGAAAGTTCTAATGAACTCAGCACACCCATATATATAGGCACCCCATATCAACCCTCAAAACCCAAGAAAACAGCCAAAAGCACAAGACATCAACGGCTAGAAACTGGGAGAAAACGACACCGACAGTCGACTGAAGATCAAAAGACAGTCGACTGATCAACGGCTAGAAAATATCTAACGGCTATAATCTGAGCTAGGAAAGTCGACTGATGAAGTCGATACAGTCGACTCGAAACAGGACAGACGCCTGTAAAACCTTCAGCAGGCGACTGCTGTAGGGGATGGAATAAAACAGAGAGCTACACTCTTTCTCCAGATAAGCCTACAGGCGACTAATGTCAAAAATACAGTCGACTGTAAAAATAGTCAGGCGACTGTAAATCTTGTGTCAGTCGTCTGCTGCAGAAGATGGAGAAAACAGAAAGAGGCAAAGATTGCACTTACGCTATTCAGACGACTGTTGACCAATTCCCATACGACTGTAAATATACAGGCGACTGTAAACTGAGCAGCAGTCGACTGATGCGAAAAGCTCAAGTAGAGTCAATAGAAATGTTGACTTGAGCCGTGTATAGTAGTCGACTGTAGAAGGATCGACATGCGACTGGAAATCACCCAGTCGACTGTAAATCCTTCATCAGGCGACTGACGGAAAGCCGTAGACTCCAAATGAGTCTTTGGTCAAGATGAACCTATTAGGTTGGATTCTATGATAATCCTAAGGCTCACTAAGATGGATAAATACATATGCATGAATGAGTAGACCATCTATCAATGCATTACATTAACCTAGACCCAAATGAGAGAGAAAGCAATAAAAGAAATATTACATAGATTACATTGCTTTCCTTAGAGTCTAAGTCTTCCTTCTTGATGCCTTGATGCTCTCCATCATCTCCAAGCTTTGGTACCCCTTGAGTCCAATCTTTGGCCCTTCTCCACTTGATGTCATCCTTGCACCAAGTGTTTAGTCTCCAAGAAAGATATTCTTCAAATGAAACTATGAGGCTAAAACAAGAGAATCATTAGCAACAACATAATGTTGTGATCATCATCAAAATAAGATTGGTATGGAACACCAATACTCAACAATCTCCCCCTTTTTGATGATGACACACATTATGTAAAACACAAAGAAATAAAGCACAATGCTAATGAGCTCCCCCTACTTATATGCACCAATTATACAATGAGATACACAATAGTAAAAACTCATTATACCAAATCAAGTCAAGGTGACGTATAATAGGCATGGATTACATAAACCAATTGCAATAGACAACATCATGTGAATATGACTAGTTTATACAATCCCATATATCTCTCTCCATAGATATATCTCTCTCCAAATGCATATGTATGAAATACAAGAGTTACATTTACATAATGCATATATCTCTCCCCTTGACATCGTCAAAAAGATGGATATCAAAAATATCTCCCTTTGTCATCTTAATCAAAGATGTGACAATATGCAAGATATAGGGAGATGTATGATACTAAATTGAAAAAATTTAGTTGGTATCAATCATTATCCCATGCTCCCCCTAGATCATAGAAAAGGTTAAATTTTGACTTTTAGGATCTAATACCAATTGTAAAGAAGGAGATTAACAATCTCTAACAATTGAGGTAAATACCAGTTGTAAAAAAAGAATCTTGGAAATAATCCTCTTTACAAATTGATATACAAATAATGGAGCCATGGGCGTAAAGTGTATCAAAGCACTAGATATGGAAAAATCAAGCTTCAATGATACACAATGATATTGCCAAAAGGAATATAACATGAAACAACTTGGCAATATCTAAGGGGTTTGGTTTGAGACCACAAATAACCAATTGTAAAAAATGATCTCAATCACACCCCGAAATGAGAGTCAAAATATGTTTTAAAATATTTTAAACATACAACATATTAACTCTCCCATTGACATACATATGGATCAACAAATGTATGTATGTCAAAGTATTCCCCAAGATTCCTATTTTCATGAAAAATAAATTTGAAAAACATTTTCAAAATCATGAAACACACACAAACAATGGGTATGCTAAAATAAACATTTAAGCACAATACCCATGCAATATGCATATGTGTGAGGAACCTAAACATTAGGGAACCAAACCCAAGAGGAGTTTGATTTCCTAATGTAATCACATGAGGTGATCACATTCCTAACTAGAGAGTTGATATAACTATCCCTCTCTTACACACTAACCTTAGTGGGAATCCATAAACTCAAGGATTTCCTAGGCAAGGGTTTTGCCTTTGCAAGAGGGATAGATGTGTCATGCTTAGGTGTAGAAATGAATTTCTTGACATGCATAGAATGAGGATTTTGCTTCTTAACAAAAAAATAAAGAGTCTTCATTCTTCCTCATCACCTTGTGATTTACATGCTTCTTGTTGGTGTTATTGTTATACAAGAAGGCATGGTGATTCTTCTTAGGTGCTTTAGCAATATTTCTTGTATTTGCACCATAAGAGGAATTAGAGGTGGGTTTGGGTACCACATCTTGAATATACCCCAAACCTCCTCTATGATTTGCCGGATGTTGTTTTTCAAGCAATTCGTAGAGTGAATCCCTAGAATACACAAAGCTTTTGAGCTTACGGGATTCCTCTTCACATTTCAACATAAGTTGTTGAATGCGGGTTTCTAAGCTAAGGTTTTGATCAACAAGATTATCATTAGTCAAACTCAATTCCATAACTTGAGAGAGAAGTGTGTCTCTCTCACTAGTGTCACAATCATGCATTTCATCATATATTACACTAGCCGATTCTAAAGCATGCACCCTACTCATAACATTATTAAATTTAGCTTTCAATTTATCATATGAGTCGATGCACCTACTTGCCAAGTTGGAGGCCACATTTAAGCGGTATTCGAGCTCCTCGTAGGATAGATTTTCCTCCTCAACTTCCTCATTGCTTTTCTCCTCGCTTGAGCTTGACGAAGACTCTTCCCCATTAGCCATGAAGCACATTTCTTCTTTGGAGTTGAGCCACGCCTCTATTTCTTCATCGCTTGAACTAGAGGAGATTGATGAAGAATCATCAAAAGTTGCGAAGCACATGTGAGCTTGCTCCTTGTCATCCTCTTCTTCATCACATGATGTGTCCACATCGGAATCATCAAATGTGCCGATAATTCCCTTCTTTCGGTTCTTGAACTCGGACTTGACTTTCCAATTTTTCTTTACTTTGCCCTTATAGGTATCTTTGGTGGGTTTGGCAGGGCATTCGGTAGCAAGATGACCTTTTCCTATACAATTGAAAAAAATATAATTGTTAGACTTGGAGGTAAACTTTGACAAAGATTTACCTTGCTTGTCCTTGAGAAATGCCTTCAATTTCTTGAATTGCTTGGCAAGCTCGATGTAATCATCATCGCTGACATCTTCTTCTTCTTCTTCTTCTTCTTCACTCGGAGCTTCTTGTTGGAACGTCTTTCTCCATTTGAATGACTCCTTCTCGACATGGAGTGCAACCCCCTTTTTCCTCTTGCCCTTAGTTGGTTGAACGTCTCCTTATGTTGAAGTAACACTTTATGAAAAATCTCCAAAGTATGCCAAATTCCGTTGGCCGATTTGCACGTGGAGATGCGGTTGAACTCATCCGGAGTGAGGACGCAATGGAATGCATACATAGCCCTTGCATTGACTCTAATAGAGTCCTTCTCTGCTTTAGTTCTCGAGCCCGCGGGTGAAGTAGGCTCCTCAAATGGTGACTCCGTGATGTTCCAAAGGTCTTGACCCTTCATGTAGATCATCATCCTGATCTTCCAACTAGGGTAGTTGGTTCCGTTGAAGAGCGGGGGTCGATCGGTAGACTGACCTTCTGCATGAGACGCGGATCTAACGTTGAATTCCATCGTTGCAGTATGCTATAAACTTGCTCTGATAACAATTGTAAGGATTGCCTTACCCTTGTAATACTAACAAAAATACACTAGAGATGGGGTAAATAGTGTAATGGCAATAAAATTGTCCAATTAAAATTAAACTTGCAAATGCGGAATAATAAATGCAAGAGGAAATAATTGACACAATCAATCCAAAACTCAAACACAAGATTTTACCCTGGTTTCCCAAACTTGGGTACGTCCAGCCACACCAATATTCACTATAATCCCACAAAGAGAAGTGAATTCTAATCTCACAAGGAGATACCCCACCAAGAGGATTTTTCCATACACAAGGACCCAACCAACCCTACATGATGGTCAAACTCCCACCAAGAGATTTACTAACTCCCACTCAGAGAATTAGGGTTAGCCCTGCACTAGGACACCAAACTCCCACAAAGAGAGTTACTCCCACAAAGAGAGTTATTCCCACAACGAGAATATCCTAATCTCACAAAGAGATAAACTCCCACAAAGAGAGAAAGACTAATTCCCACAAAGAGAATTAGTGTTACAAGAATCACCAAGTAAAATAAATACTCTTACCTATGCCTTGAGATGCTTACTCATAGATGAATGCAAGGCATGGAAGAGGATCTCCAAGTGTTGAGATTTGCTTGAGAGCACTTGGATGATTTCCCTTGAGCTGGACTTCAATGCATGAAGAGGAATGAGAGCTTAAAGAGGGAAATGAGAGAGTTTGAGTGTGGCTTATTAAAATCTTATGATTTGCAATTGCATCAAGAAAGTTCTAATGAACTTAGCACACCCATATATATAGGCACCCCATATCAACCCTCAAACCTAAGAAAACAGCCAAAAACACAAGACAGCAACGGCTAGAAACTGTGCGAAAACGACACCGACAGTCGACTGAAGATCAAAAGACAGTCGACTGATCAACGACTAGAAAATATCCAACGGCTATAATCTGAGCCAGGACAGTCGACTGATGAAGTCGATACAGTCGACTGTAAAAAGGACATGCTACTGTAAAACCTTCAGCAGGCGACTGCTGTAGGGGATGGAATAAAACAGAGAGCTGCACTCTTTCTCCAGATAAGCCTACAGGCGACTGATGTCAATACTACAATCGACTGTAAAAATAGTCAGGCGACTGTAAATCTTGTGTCAGTCGTCTGCTGCAGAAGATGGAGAAAAACAGAAAGAGGCAGAGATTGCACTTACGCTACTCAGACGACTGTTGACCAATTCCCAGGCGACTGTAAATATTCAGGCGACTGTAAACTGAGCAGCAGTCGACTGATGTGAAAAGCTCAAGTAGAGTCAGTAGAAATGTTGACTTGATCCGTGCATAGCAGTCGACTGTAGAAGGATCGACAGGTGACTGGAAATCACCCAATCGACTGTAAATCCTTCATCAGGCGACTGACGGAAAGCCAGAGACTCCAAATGAGTCTTTGGTCAAGATGAACCTATTAGGTTGGATTCTATAATAATCCTAAGGCTCACTAAGATGGATAAATGCATATGCATGAATGAATAGACCATCTATCAAGGCATTACATTAACCTAGACTCAAATGAGAGAGAAAGCAATAAAGGAAATATTACATGGATTACATTGCTTTCCTTAGAGTCTAAGTCTTCCATCTTGATGCCTTGATGCTCTCGATCATATCCAAGCTTTGGCACCCCTTGAGTCCAAGCTTTGGCACTTCTCCACTTGATGTCCATCCTTGCACCAAGTGTTTAGTCTTCAAGAAAGATAGTATTCAAATGAAACTATGAGACTAAAACAAGAGAGTCATTAGCAACAACATAATGTTGTGATCATCATCAAAATAAGATTGGTATGAAACACCAATACTCAACACCCTCTAGCTCAAATGAAAGAGAGTTAGAAGCGTGGCTCAACTCCTATGAAGAAGTATGCCTCATGGAAAACAGGGAAGAGTTGTCGTCAAGCTCTAGCGAGGAAGAAGAAGATGAAGAAATCAAGGAGGAAAAGATTTATTACGAGGAGCTCGAATATCGGTTCGACATGGTCACCGAAGGGCCTAGTAAGTGCATCAACTCTTACAATAAATTAAGAGCAAAATATAGGGATGCTAAGAGTAGATTGCATGAACTATAATCTGCTAGTGTAAACAATAATGATATGCATATTTGTGACACTAGTGAGAGAGACACACTTCTCTCTCAAGTTAAAGAATTGAGCATGTCTAATGATAGTTTAGTAACTCAAAACCTTAGCTTAGAAACTCGCATTCAACAACTTACATTGAAATGCGAAGAGGAATCCCATAAGCTCAAAATCTTTGTTTATTCTAGGGATTCACTCCACGGTTTGCTTGAAAAACAACATCCAGCAAATTATAGAGGAGGTTTGGGGTATATTCAAAATGTGGTACCCAAACCCACCTCCAAATCCTCTTGTGTTGCAAATATAAGAAATATTGCAAAAGCACCTAAGAAGAATTACCATGCTTTCTTGTATAACAATAACACCAACAAGAAGCCTGTAAATCACAAGGTGGTGAGGAAAAATGAAAACTCTTCATATTTTGCTAAGAAGCAAAATCCTCACTCTATGCATGCTAAGAAAATATTTTCTACACATAAGCATGCCAAATTCACCCCTCTTGCTAAGGCAAAACCCTTGCCTAGGAAATCCTTGAATTTATAGATTCCCACTAAGGTTAGTGTGCTAGAGAGGGATGTTACATCAACTCTCTAGTTAGGGATGTGATCACCTCATGTGATTACATTAGGAAATCAAACACCTCTTGGGTTTGGTTCCCTAATGTTAAGGTCCCTTACACATATGCATATTGCATGGGTATTGTGCTTAAATATTTATTTTTAGCATACCCACTGTTTGTGTGTGTGTTTCATGATTTTAAAAATGTTTTCAAATGTAATTTTCATGAAAATGGGGACCTTGGGAATACATTGTCATGCATGCATTCATTGATCCATATGTATGACAATGGGGGAGTTAATATGCTGTATGTTTAAAATTCTTTTAAAACATATTTTGACTCTCATTTTGGGGTGTCTTTGGGATTATTGCTTCACAATTGGTGTCATTCAATTGATTAGTTTTGGTCTCAAACTCAACCCCTTGGATATTACCAACATGTTTCGCGTTATACTTTTCTTTGGTAATGTCATTGTGTATCATTGAAGCTTGATTTTTCCATATCTATTGCTTTGATACACTTTAGGCCCATGGCTCCAATTATGAATAACAATTGGAAAGAGGATTATCTTTCAACATTCTTTTTTCTACAATTGGTATTATCTCTGTTTCAGAGTGTTTTCTCACTACAGTGTCGTTGACCGTGGACTACCCGGTCAACGTGGTCAAGGGGCCGATTAGGGTCCCTTGGGTGCGTCGAGTGCGTGTAGACGCGACGTGAATCGGAGATGTAGTCGACGCAGAGTACGTCAGCTGGGCCGGGTCTGGATCCTCGGCCTCTAAGGGGCTAAGGAGAAGCCTCGGCCAGGTGTGAGGTGCTCGGCCTCGGACGATCGGACGACGAGGGGAAGCCTCGGCGCCTTGGCTTGACGCGCGACCGACGCAGAGCTGAGGGGAAGCCTCGGCTCGGATGGGTGCGCTCGGCCTCGGTCGGTCAGACGACGAGGGGTAGCCTCGGTCGTCTCGCTTGATGCGCGACCGGCGTGGAGCTGAGGGGAAGCCTCGGCTCGGATGGATGCGCTCGGCCTCGGTCTCTCCTGGCGTCGAGGGGTGGCCTCGATGCCTTGGCTGATGCTTAATGGCGTTTGCCTGGTGTCGAAGGGAAGCTTCGGCACTTGGATCTAACGTCTTCCTGAACAGATGAGAACACTCGTCAGGGAGGCCGGACATTGGTTCCGGCCAAATCCCCTCCGATGCCTAAGTCAGATGACAGTCTGAAAGAGGAGGCTCGACGGGGACGGTTCGACTCGAGAGAAGATCGGAACGACGTCCTCCGGCGCGAGCGGGGGGAAGGAGATGAAGTGGGATAACTAGGTCGTTGATGGAGTACCTTAGGTTTTGTTACCTGAGATGTTGTCCTTTGTTCAGTCGTCATCCTAGTCCTTTTATAGGCCTCTTGCCATGACTGCCCGTCATCCACATCCTTCGCCCGCCCCCAATCGTGCCCCCTCGATCCGCCGCCCCCCCCACTCGCCACTCACCCGCGCCGTGCCAGCACCTCCCCTTAATTGTCATAAAAGGGGTGGCGGATTTCGTGGGGGCGGTTATCCGTGGGTGAGTCGCACGCTTCCCGAGTCGTGCCGATTTGACGTTTGGGGGCCCTCTAGTGGGCCTTGTCGGGCGAGCACGATCTCACAGATGGGCTTCTGATCGGTTGTCGGGTTTCTGGGCTCGTGTCTTTCGGGCTTCGGCCAAATAGGCGTAACAATTACCCCCATCGGTCGGGTCGATCGGCCTCAGTTGGTTCGGCTCGGCCGATGTGACTTCCACCGATTTCGACAGGCTCGTCAGTCGAAGCTGATTCATTAATTGGGCGTCATCATGAGTCGGTCCGTTCGATACCTTCAAGACGCGGGTTCCGAAGCGCCGTCGGTCCCCTGATGCTGCCACGTGTAACTGCGGGTTTATCCCCACCGTCCGCGGGGTCGTCTTTGGTAGAGAAGCTGTGCGGGTTGTGAGCCGCCATCCCGTCATCATCTTCTTCGTGTTGATCTTGCTCCTGCCCGAGCTCTGCCCCATGTCGCCTTCCTCTGCCACTGGTTCGGGTCAGCCGAAGTGTGACGTCACTCCTAACCTGATGGGTAGTCCTCCTTCGACGATTCATCGGCATGGGGGCGTGCTTTTAGGGGTGCCTCCAGAGGTCTTAGCGTGGCCTTCGTCGGTCTGTGCCACCACCATCGGGGGTATGCGCTCCGCCTACCTGCTTCCACCTTATTCGGCTCGTGCTCCCGGGTCCGACGAGCGGATCTGCCTTCCCGGTCCCAACAAGGTTGGAGTGTACAAGAAGTGCTTCCGCTACGGGCTCCGTTTCCCGCTCCACCCCTTTACCATCGAGTTCCTTCAAGCCTACAACGTGGGCTTGTGCCAATTCTGCCCCAACGCCATCGGGCTCCTCGTCGGGTTTGTCGTCATCTGCATGCTGAAGGGAGTGGTGCCCTCCCTCCGCCTCTTCACCCAGTTCTACCGCATGAGTCATCACCAGTTGGGGGCGTGGATTTACATCCGCGCCCGTCCGAAGATGAGCCTTGTGTTGGGGTTGCCGAGCTCCCTGAAGCGTTGGAAGGGGAGTACGTATTTGTCGTTTTCCCGTCGAGTGTACCTTTCCCGATTCATTGGGAAGCGGCCGGCGCGGTAATCCTTGATCTGGGTGACCCAACTGCCGTCGAGCTACAGACGGCGAAGGCCCTGCTGGCGATTCCTTCGAGGGATCGGATGATCGACGTCCTCTTCAGCAGTTATAACTTGCGCAAGACTGTGTGGCCCTTGGGTAAGTTCTCCGAATGTTCTCCATTCGAGGTTGCTTGGGCTCTTCTCGGCCCCTTACTTCTTCTTTGGGTGCATGTGGATTCCCTCTCGATTCTTCTCCCGCTAGCCCTCACGTGCTGGCCCCAGATCCGGGCCCGCGTAAGAGGGATCATGCGTTGGAGGTCCGGAAGAAGCAGCGGATCGTGACCTCTGTTGTTGGTTCCAAAAGGAAGAAGGGGCCATCTCCCTCCACCCCCTTGTTGGAGTCTTCCAAGAGGGTCCGCGGGGAGGCCGAGGAAGTTAACGTCTCGCCGTCCGCTGATCAGCACCGGCCTGCCCATGTTGAGATTGCCTGGCCGTGGGTCGGCCCCTTGCCTCTCTCGAACGGTTCTCTCCCTGATGCCTATGATCGGTATCTAGGCACGTTTCGCTCCGACCCGGGCGAGTTTCCTTCGTCAGGGGAAGGCCTTCTTCGTCCATGCTTCCCGATGGGGGAGAAGGAGTCGGTGTTTTTGAGCCGCAGAACTGCTGCACGAGTGGCCGAGAATAGTTGCCTCCCTCCCGATCAGGCTGCGCTGGATGGAGTCAGAGGCGACTGTTTGGCCACCTTCGTGATTCAGGCTGGCCAACAGGTGGAGTGTCTCTGCTTGCTCTCCCTCTAGCTGCTTTCGCCGTCTTACCTTTGTCGCCTTGGTGCAGTTGTCCTTGGTGGGACTTTCGATGAGGCGCCAGTTTGCGGCGCTCTCTATGGCCAAGTCCGATGCCGGGCGAGATCCTGATGTCCACGGTGATGAGGGGGAGGCATGTCAGTTAGAAGAGGCGCGAGTCAAGTCCTTGGAGACCCGCATAACTGAGCTGTCCTCTGCCCTCGAAGAGTCGGACCGTGAGAGAGCCTTGGCTTTGGTTGCAAAGTCAAAGGCCGAGGAGCGGGTCTCCGTGCTTTTGGGAGACGCCGACACACCTGGGGGAGCTGACGAGATCCCCGTCTCCGTCGCTGCCCCCGAGGCCCTGGAGCTCTCCGATCATCTAGAGGCGGCGGAGGAACAGGAGAGGGCTCTCCTTGCTCGACTCGGCGAGAGATCCCGGGAGATTGAGGTGGAGAGGGCGGAGCTCCAACGCCAGATCGAGACCTTGAAGGCTCGGGTGCGTGAGCTTGAGGAGGGGGATCCGTCCCAGATCGCCCAAGACGCTATGGAGGAGTATGCTACCTCCTTTGTTGAGTCAGTCGTGGCTGAGGCGTTCGAGAAGGGTTTCGCCCGTTGCCAATCCGAGATCCAGAAGAAGTTCCCGCTCTCGGGAGTCAATTTCGAGGATCTCCGGGCGCACTCTGACGGCGAAACGGAGCGTGGGGGCGACCCAAGTGAACAGCCCACATGTGGCTCCACGGGTGCCTCTGGAGATGTTTGAGGGAGGGGAATGCCCCTCGGCCTCTTCGTACGTCTCTTTGTATATCCTTTTGTTAGGTGCGCGCTTAGCAGGCATCCCATCGGGCGAGGCTTCCCTTGTCCCGAGTGGGATTCTTATGAACACATTTATCTGGAAAGGAACAAACTTGAGTAAATTCATTTCGTAGAAAACAATACATTTATTGAAAGTACTTGCGTAAGTGTTCCGTGTTCCAGGCGTGAGTGAGGATCCTCCCCTCCATATTGGCTAGACGGTAGGTTGCGGGTCCGAGGACCTCGATGACTTTGTAGGGTCCCTCCCATTTAGCCGCGAGCTTTCCTTTGCGAGCAATATCCGGGTTGAAGCTTGCTTTCCTGAGGACCAGGTCCCCAAGGTGGAAACTCCTTCCCTTGACCCGAGAATTGTAGTATCGGACCACCTTCTGCTTCTGGCGGATTATGGTGGCTAGGGCTTGCTCCCGCCGCTCACCGAGGAGCTCCAGACCGAGCTCCAGGCCTTGCGAATTCCTGTCTTCGTCGAAGCACTTGAGGCGGAGAGACTCTTCACCCAGTTCGACCGGTACCACTGCCTTGGCTCCGTAGGCAAGCATGAACGGGGTTTCGCCGGTGGCCTCCTTGTGGGTCGTCCGGTATGACCAGAGTATCCCGGGGAGCTCTTCTGTCCAGTTTCCTTCGGAGTCCTTCACTTTCTTTCGGAGGGGCTCTATGATGCATTTGTTGGCTGCTTCCGCCATCCCGTTGGTCTGGGGGTGCGCTACAGAGGCGAAGAGGGGCTTGATCCCCCATTCCGCGCAAAAGTCTTTGAACCCCGTAGAGTCGAACTGTTTCCCATTGTCTGTGACGATGGCCCGTGGTACTCCGAATCTGGAGATGATGGAGTTCCATACGAAGCTTTTCGCTTTCTTCCATGTGATGGTGGCCAATGGTTCAGCCTCGATCCACTTGGTAAAGTAGTCCACCGCCACAATCAGATACTTCCGCTGCCCCCGACCTGGCTTAAATGGTCCGAGGATGTCGAGCCCCCATTTCGCAAAGGGGATGGGGCTCACGATAGGGATGAGCTCCGACGGGGGAGTTGAGGTGTGGTTGGCAAACCTCTGACATTCTTGGCACTTTTGGACGTAGTCCGTTGCGTCTTGGACTAGGGTCGGCCAGTAATATCCCTGCCTCAAGATCTTCTGTGCGACCATCTTGCCCCCGTGGTGATTTCCACAGATCCCTTCGTGAACCTCCCGCAGGACGTAGTCGGCTTCCTGCGGTCCGATGCATTTCAGGTATGGGAGAACATCCGCCTTCATCCAGCGTCTTCGGTAGAGCGTCCCCTCATGGATCACGTATCGGAGCGCTTTCCTTTCCAGTGTCCGACGCTCGTCCCAATCCGTCGGCACCTCCCCATGAGTGAGGTACCGTATGATCGGGTCCATCCAGGTGGGATCTTGGTCGATCGCCATCACCTCCCGCTCTTCCATGCTGGGGGACTGCAGGTTCTCCACGTAAATGGTGCGACCCAGCTCCTTGGTCGAGGACGAGGCTAGCTTCGACAGCACGTCTGCCCGCGCATTCTCCGACCATGGGAGATGTAAGACTTCCGCGCTCTTGAACTTGGACAACGCCGCTTTGGCGACGGCGAGATACCTCTGCATTGCTTCCTCCCGCGCCTCGTAACTTCCCCGAAGCTGGTTGACAATGAGCTTCGAGTCACTGAGGAGGCGCACGGACTCGGCCCCGAGCTCCTGGGCCAGCCTCAGGCCGTTGATTACCGCTTCGTACTCCGCCACGTTGTTGGTGGCCAGGAACTCGAACCGCAATGCGTATTCCATGATGTTCCCTTCCGGAGACCGGATCGCGATCCCAGCCCCGCCTCCTGACTGTGTTACCGATCCGTCCACATGGACTATCCATGCTTCTAGGACTCCTGACTGGACAGGGTGGAGGTGGTCAGCCGAAAGAAAAGATAAGGGCTGGGTGATTACCGTTGCTGGGCCTTCTCCCTCCAGGGGATGTCCTCCTTCCATAGTGCATTCAGCGATGAAGTCGGCCAAGGCCTGCCCCTTGATGGCAGTGCGTGGCTTGAATTGGAGGTCGAACTCGCTCAATTCCACCCCCCAGTTCAGCATCCTTCCCATTCGATCGAATCGCTTGAGGTTCTGCTCCAATTGCGAGTCGGTCAAGACCAATATGGTGTGGGCTTGGAAGTAGGGCCTGAGCCTTCGCGCTGAGAGAACGAGGGCGTATGCCAGTTTCTCCATGGGCGAGTATCGCACCTCCGCTCCCTTCAAGACCCGGCTCGTGTAGTACACCGGCCATTGCACCCCACCGTCTTCCCTGATCAGTACCGAGCTCACCGCTTCTTCCGCGTGTGCCAGGTAAAGGCTTAGCGATTCCCCTTCTCGTGGCTTGGACAGGAGAGGCGGGCTGCGAAGGTACTCCTTGAGATCCACGAATGCCCTGAAGCAGTCTTCGTCCCATGGTATCGCCTTCCTGTTGTCTGACGGTTCTGCGATCGCTTTCCTCAGAACTTTGAAGAAGGGGAGCGATCTCTCTGTCGATTTGGATAGGAATCGCCCCAAGGCCGCGATGCGCCCATTCAGCCTTTGCAGTTCTTTGATCGTCGTTGGCTCCCGCATATTGATCAATGCCTTGATCTTGTCAGGGTTAGCTTCAATGCCACGGTTAGTTATCATAAATCCCAAGAATTTGCCAGATCTTACCCCGAACGTGCACTTCGTAGGGTTGAGTCGGATGTTGTGTCGCCGCAACCGCTCGAAAGTTTCACGGAGGTTGGCGACATGGTCCTCCGGCTTTCTCGACTTGACAAGCATGTCGTCGACATAGACCTCCAGGTTCCTCCCGATCTGGGAGTAAAAAACCTTGTTGACCATTCTCTGGTAGGTGGCCCCTGCGTTTTTCAAGCCGAAGGGCATCTTCTTGTAGCAGTAGGTTCCCCGGTCCGTCGTGAAGGCTGTCATCTCTTCGTCCCGAGGATCCATCTGGACCTGATTGTACCCTGAGTAGGCGTCCATGAAGCTAAGCATCTCGTACCCCGAGGCATTGTCCACAAGGTGGTCTATGCGCGGCAGGGGGTAGCTGTCCTTGGGACAGGCTTTGTTGAGGTCACTGAAGTCCACGCACATTCGCCACTTTCCGTTGGGTTTTTTGACCATCACCACGTTCGATAGCCACTCCGGGTACCAGACCTCTCGTATGAAGCCTGCGTCGAGAAGACGCTCTACCTCCTCGGAGGCCGCCTTCATCTTTTCGCCACCCAGGTTTCGCTTCTTCTGCCTGACCGGCTTGAAGTTGGGGTCGGCGTTGATCTGGTGGACGATCACCTGGGGATCTACAACGGGCATGTCCTCCGGTGACCAAGCAAAGACGTCAAGGTTCGCCTCCAGGCACTCGACCAGTTGGCTCCTCAGGTCGTGGCTTAGTCCTCTCCCGATTGAGACGAACCTGCCCTCGATGTCCGTGACCAGGATCTGCTCTTGTTCCTCTGCATGGGCGGGTCTCGGCCCGCTCCTTAAGTCGAGCGCGGCCATCTGGTCAACTAGACGATCCTCGGGCCCTTCCTCCTCCAGTTGGTAGCAGTTATTCGGTCTCCCCACGTCGCCTTTGACCTGTCCCATCCCCCTTGGCGTTCGGAACTTGATAGTCTGATGAAGGGTCGAGACTACTGCGCCGATGGCGTTGAGAAGGGGTCGGCCGATGATTCCGTTGTACGCCGACCCGATCCCCAATACGACAAATTCTACCGCCAGGGTCACCGAGTCTGGTGGGCCTCCGAGTGTTACTGGGAGGCGGATCGTGCCGACGATGGGGGTGGAATGACCCGTGAACCCTACCACGGGACCCGAGCAAGGTTCCGAGTCTTCCTTCCGCAGCCCCATCTTCTCCAGGGTTGACATGAAGAGGATGTCGCAGGAGCTGCCGGTGTCAATGAGCAGCCGCCGTACCATTGATGTGTCGATGATCACCGACACCGCCAAAGCTACGTCCGACCTGCGTGCTGCTCCTGTCGTGCCCGTCCTCCCGACCGGTAGGGCCGGCGAGGGTTTCTCGGTCTTCTCCTCGTGGTCCTCCTCGCGCTGGGCCCGTGCCCTTTCTTGCCAACCATGGCGGGCCCTGGCGCCTCGCGCCTGAGCCTTGCCCTCCCTTCGCCGTGATGGGTGAAGCCGTGCCATTGCAGGTGTGGTTTGTTTTTCGTGGGATAGTTCGTTCCCACAGACGGCGCCAAATGTTTCAGAGTGTTTTCTCACTACAGTGTCGTTGACCGTGGACTGCCCGGTCAACATGGTCAAGGGGCCGATTAGGGTCCCTTGGGTGCGTCGAGCGCGTGTAGACGCGACGTGAATCGGAGATGTAGTCGACGCAGAGCATGTCAGCTGGGCCAGGTCTGGATCCTCGGCCTCTGAGGGGCTGAGGGGAAGCCTCGGCCCGGTGTGAGGTGCTCGGCCTCGGACGGTCGGACGACGAGGGGAAGCCTCGGCGCCTTGGCTTGACGCACGATCGACGCGGTGTTGAATATTGGACTCCCCGGATTTGGTTTTGATGATGAGCAAACATAAATAATCCATGAACTAACAATTTATGAGCGCAGTATTGGAGATCGTCGCCAAATTCACGAGAACATTCAAAGCGACATCTCAACACTTCCCAAAGCTCGTATTCATGCCTAAATCTTCGTTGAAGCTCTTGCGCCGTTTTGGAAGTTTTGAAGAGTCAATCGAAGCTCTCGAAGACCGTTTATTAAGGTTTTATTTATAGTCTTTTAGCTTTGATTTATAGAATGTTAAGCCTTGAGTATATCTTACCATTCTAACTTCATAACGCTCATATCGTAGCTCTAGGATCTTAGTACAAGTTCATTCTAACTTCCTCGAAGCGTCGCGCTTCGATTCGGACTTGTTTGTGCATGTTAGTTTGTACAAGAAGAAGTACTGACCGACTAGATGGTGATCTAGTCGGTCAGCAACTCTTCTTGGACCGACTAGTTTGATTCCTTAATTTCTTGGACTTTACTGTTTACAGTTAGTCGGTCTACGTTGACTCACCGACCGACTAGTTTGTGAACTAGTCGGTCAGTGATGCTTCTTTGACCGACTAGTTGTGACTTACTGTTCATGCTAAATTTCTCCTAAGCTACTGTTTATCGTTAGTCGGTCTAAGAACGTTTGGTGACCGACTAGTTGACAATCTAGTCGGTCAACTTTTGTTCTTGGACCGACTAAGTCAACTTGTGTTCAGACTATTTCATTTTGCCTCTTAGTCGGTCTACGTTCACTGACTGACCGACTAGTTGTGAAACTAGTCGGTCAGAAAGTCTTCTTGGACCGACTAGATTTCTAGGTCTGAAATTCTCTTTCTTCTCAGTTCCTCTCTTAGTCGGTCCATGCTGTTTGAGTGACCGACTAGTTGATGAACTAGTCGGTCAGTGATTGTTCTTTGACCGACTAATTCTCCCAGATTTCTATCCGTTGGAGAATGACCTAAGTTGTTTTTATGGGACCCTATAAATACGAACCTAGGTCATTTCTATCTAGGTTAGAGCTTCCATTCAGAGATTCATTGAGATCAAAAGAGATAGCCATTCTCACTCAAATCTAAAGCTCTCTTCCTCACAAGAAACCCATTCTCTCACTATTCTAGATCTAGAATCCATTTTGAGAGAAGCTTGTTCTTGGTGAGCTCTTCAAGCTATAGCTTGATCCAAGTCTCCAAATCATCCATAGGCACCGTTTGCTGGTCATTTCCTTGGTGCTAGGTCTTGGTGACTTCATCTTCCTCAAATCCTTCATTTCACCTATTGGGTAAGAAAAACTCAAGGTATAGGATTTTGTGGTAAGTTTGCTTATTTCAATATAACTCATTTATATTGCTTGTTGATTCTCTCGGTTGTGAGAGAAGGTTGTGATCCCGGGTTGTGGGATTCACTATTGCCGTTGTTGTATGATTTGATCTTGTGAAGGTTTTTCACAAGATATTCATAGTGGAAATCTTAAGTTAGGGTTTCTAACTCAAGTATCCGGAGGGGATCCGGGTGGTTGGGACGTAGGATCACCGGGAACAAGTCGGGGAGACTTGGGTGGATCCGAACCCATTAACATCATTTGTTTGCATTGTTAATTTGTTGTTGTCATTCAATTTAAGCTTCCGCAAATTGATTTGGTAGTTGTTTGCAATTTAATTTGGAATTATACTCCTTATTATTTTAAAGTACTATTCACCCCCCCCCCCCCCTCTAGTACTTGTGCAGTAGCTGGTAGGGCATTACACGCGGAGCTGAGGGGAAGCCTCGGCTCGGATGGGTGCACTCGGCCTCGGTCGGTCGGACGACGAGGGGTAGCCTCGGTCGTCTCGCTTGATGCGCGGCCGGCGTGGAGCTGAGGGGAAGCCTCGGCTCAGATGGATGCGCTCGGCCTCGGTCTCTCTTGGCGTCGAGGGGTGGCCTCGATGCCTTGGCTGATGCTTGATGGTGTTCACCTGGTGTCGAAGGGAAGCTTTGGCACTTGGATCTAACGTCTTCCTGAACAGACGAGAACACTCGTCAGGGAGGCCGGACCTTGGTTCCGGCCAAATCCCCTCCGATGCCTAAGTCAGATGACAGTCTGAAAGAGGAGGCTCGGCGGGGACGGTTCGACTCGAGAGAAGATCGGAACGACGTCCTCCGGCGCAAGCGGGGGGAAGGAGATGTAGTGGGGGAACTAGGTCGTTGATGGAGTACCTTAGGTTTTGTTACCTGAGATGCAGTCCTTTGTTCAGTCGTCCTCCTAGTCCTTTTATAGGCCTCTTGCCATGACTGCCCGTCATCCACGTCCTTCGCCTGCCCCCAATCGTGCCCCCTCGATCCCCCCCCACTCGCCACTCGCCCGCGCCGTGCCAGCACCTCCCCTTAATGGTCATAAAAGGGGCGGCGGATTTCGTGGAGGCGGTTATCTGTGGGTGAGTCGCACGCTTCCCGAGTCGGGCCAATTTGACGTTCGGGGGCCCTCTAGTGGGCCTTGTCGGGCGGGCCTGATCTCGCAGATGGGCTTCTGATCGGTTGTCGGGTTTCTGGGCTCGTGTCTTTCGGGCTTCGGCCAAATAGGCGTAACAATCTCAATTGTTGCAGATTGTTTATCTCCTACTTTACAATTGGTATTAGATCCTAGATGTCAAAATTTGATCATTTATATGATCTAAGGGGAGCATGGGATAGTGATTGATATCCACTAAATTTTTACAATTTGGTATCATACATTTCTTTACTCTTGCATATTGTCACATCTTTAATTAAGATGACAAAGGGGGATATTTTCGATGTCCACCTTTTTGACCATGTCAAGGGGAAGAAATATATGCATTAAGTAAATCATGTATTTCATACATATGTATATTGGGAGAGAGATATATCTATGGGGAGAGAGGTATATCTATATGGAGAGATATGTGGGATAATATAAACCATTCATGTGTGCATGTTATATTCTTATTGCAATTGGTTTATGTAATCCATGCCTATTATATGTCACCATGGTTTCTCATTATTTCATTTGGTATAATGAGTATTTACAATTGTGTATCTCATTTTACAATTGGTGCATATAAGTAGGGGGAGCTCATTAGCTTTGTGCTTTGTTTTCTTTATATTTACATGATGTGTGTCATCATCAAAAAGAGGGAGATTGTTGAGTATTGTTGTTTTATACCAATGTTATTTTGATGATGATCATAACATTATGTTGTTGCAAATGACTTCCTTGTTTTAGTCTTATAGTTAACATTTCAAGATTATCATTTTTGGAGACTAAACACTTGGTGTAAGGATGGACATCAAGAGGAGAAGGGCCAAAGCTTGGACTCAAGGGGTGCCAAAGCTTGGAGATAATGGGCAGCATCAAGGCATCTAGAGTGAAGGCATAGACTCTAAGGAAAGCAATGTAATCCATGTATTATTTCATTTATTGCTTTCTCTCTTTTTGAGTCTAGGTTTAATGTCATGCCTTGATAGATGGTCTACTCATTCATGCATGCATTTAACCATCTTAGTGAGCCTTAGTATTATCATAGAATCCAACCCAATAGGTTTATCTTGCCTAAAAACTTAATTGGAGTCTCTGGCTCTCCAACAGTCATCTGATGAAGGTTTTAAAATCGACCGGATGATTCCAGTCGCCTGTCGAGCCTTTTACAGTCGACTGTGGTGCACTGCTCAAGTCAACCTTTTATTGACTCATACTTGAGCTTGTGGAACAGTCGACTGACGGTCAATTTACAGTCGCATGTCTTCCAATAGTCGCATGTGAATTGTTCTATAGTCGACGACTGTGCGCATCTTGCATTGTCTGGGTTTAATCCTAATTTGCTAGTCAGTCGAATGGTTCAGTAATTCCAGTCGCCTGTCCATTTGACAGTCGCCTGTATACTGGCCATCAGTCGACTGTCTGCATACAGGGCGAAAGAGTGCATCTCTCTGTTTTATTCCATCCCCTACAGCAGTCACCTGCTGAAGGATTTACAGGCGTATGTCCTGCTTACGGTCGACTGTATTGTCTTCATCAGTTGACTGTTATGGCTCAGATTATAGCCGTTGGATAGTCGATTGTCATTTGTTCATCAGTCGACTATCGGTGACGTTTTTGCCCAGATTCTAGCCATTGCAGCCTTTTGTTTTTGGCTGTTTCCTTGGCTTTTGAGAGTTCTTATATGGTTCCTATATATATGAGAGGGCTGAGTTCATTAGAACTTCTTGATGCTATTGCAAATCTTTAGAGATTAATTAAGCCACTCTCAAACTCTCTCATTTCCCTCTAAGAGCTCATTCTCTCCTTCAAGCATTGAAGTCAAGCTCAAGGGAAATCAGCCAAGTGCTTTCAAGCAAATCTCATCACTTGGAGATCCACTTCCATTTGTATTCATTAATGAGTAAGTTCATCTCAAGGCATAGGTAAGCGTATTTGTTTTACTTTGTGTTTCTTTGAAACCCTAATTCTCTTTGTGGGAATTAGATATTCTCTTTGTGGGAATAACTCTCTTTGTGGGAGTAACTCTCTTTGTGAGAGTTTGGTGTCTTAGTGTAGCGCTAACCCTAATTCTCTGAGTGGGAGTTAGTAATTCTCAGTGTGGGAGTTTGACCCTTGTGTATGGTTGGTTTGGTTCTTGTGTAGGACAAATTCCTCTAGGTGAGGTATCTCTTGGTGAGATTTGTATTCACTTCTCTTTGTGTGAATTATAGTGAATATTGGTGTGGCTGGACGTACCCAAGTTTTGAGGAACCATGGTAAAATCTTATGTTTGTGTTTGATTTGATTGTGTGGATTAATTCCTCTTGCATTTATTATTCCGCATTTGCAAGTTAAATTTTAATTACACAATTTATTGTCATTACACTATTCACCCCCCTCTAGTGTGTTGTTGTTAGTATTACAAGGGTAAGGCAATCCTTACAGCCCTGTCTGTGCGTGGGGCTGGCCCGGAGGTCCCGTCCGGAGGATCGGTTTTCACCGATCGTGATGTGGTCGTCCAACTGGCACAGAGTTCCGTCCTCCCGAGTGACTGCTCATTGTTAGAGGGGATCCGCTCCAAGGGTCTGGTAGACTCCCTGGTGTGGCAGATCCAGTAGGTTGACACTCACCCTTTTCATCCCTCAGGATTCCACGATGGACGTAGAGGCACATCATCGCTCAGAGCGAGTGGACGGTCTTGAGGTGGCCCTGGCGCAAAAACGCCTGAGCGCTGAGGCGGCGAGCAGCCGGCTGAGGATGCCCGTTCGGAGGTTCGTCGTTTGCGACGTCAGATCGATGAGCTTACCTCGACGGTGAGGAGCTTGAGGGAGGCTCGGGCGGCCGCCGAGAGGTCCACTAAGGAGGCGAAGGAGGCGTTTCGAAGGGAGAGGGACGGGCTCTAGGCCGAGCTGGGCGCCCTGCGGCAGGTGGACCATGCTCGACTTACCGAGGAGGTTGAGAGGGGTTATGAGGATGTTCTGGCCCCGAGGATCATGGAATCCCTCCGGGGGCGTTCCAGGCATATGAGGATATCCTGCCCCGAGGATCGTGGGGGCCTTTCGAGAGGGGTTCTTGATATTCGAGGAATGGGTCCGACGGATGCTTCCCCGTCCTCCGGTCGGTCCTGAGGAGCCTGCTTGATCGGGGCAAGGCGAGGCCCCTAGAGATGCTTCTTCCCGGGCTCCGGCGTTGTAGGCATTGCATACCTTTTTGTCGCCCCACCCCCTTACTTGTAAAAAAGAAAATTTTGAATGTAAGAGTTAAGTTTTAGAACAAAACTTCTACCTTTTTTGTACGCCGCCATGCTCATGTCAAGTGCTTTTTGAGGTTGTATCTTTGACTCAGTCTTGTCCCCCCTCCCACTGTTCATGTCGAGATAGTTCGCTGGTTTGAGTTACGGGAGGTTTTTGTCGACGGGGTCACTGGCCTGTCGAGAAATCACCCACAGACTTAAGGTTGATTCATCGATCGACCTGCTGGGGGAGTTGCCCCTTGTCACACGATCGAGTGAGCGGCCTGCTGGGGGAGTTCCCCCAGACTTATGGCCGATGCGAGGCCGGCCCGCTTGGGGAGCTCCCCCAGCCTGACGGTCAGCTGGTCGATCAGTCGACTGGGGGAGCTACCCCCAGGCTTGAGGCCATCAAAATGATCTATTTGCTGGGGGAGTTACTCTGGCCTTACGGTCGATCGAAAGATCGGCCTGCTGGGGGAGTTACCCCCAGCCTCAAGGTCGATCGGAGGATCGGCCTGCTGGAAAAATTGCCTCGTCGATCGGAGGATCGGCCTGCTGGGGGAGTTGCCCCCAGCCTTAAGGCCGACTGGATGATCAGCCAGCTAGGAGAGTTGCCCCCAGCCTCACGTCCGATCGGACGATTGGCCTGCTGGGAGAGTCGCCGCTAGCCTTACGGTCTATCGAAATGATCAATCTGTTGGGGGAGTTTTCCCTAGCCTTACGGTCGATCGAAAGATCGGCCTGCTGGGGGAGTTATCCCAGCCTTAACGTCGATCGGAGGATCGACATGCTGGGAGAGTTATCCCAGCCTTAAGGAAGACGGGATGATCGGCCTGCTGGGGGAGTTGCCCCCAGGCTCACGTCCGATCGGGCGATCGACCTACTGGGAGAGTCGCCCCCAGCTTTACGGCCGATCGAAATGATCGATTTACTGGGGGAGGTGCTCCCAGCCTTAAGGCCGATCGGGATGATCGGTCTGCTGGGAGAGTTGTCCCAGCCTTACTACCGATCGGATGATCGGTCTGCTAGGGGAGTTGCCCCTAGTCTTAAGGCCGATCGGGATGATCGGTCTGCTGGGGGAGTTGCCCTCAGCCTTAAGGCCGACAGAATGATCGGCCTGCTGGTCGGTCCTGAGTATACACCCAAAGAACGGTTGTAGTTTTACCGCAAGCGCACGGTGTAGCGGCGAGTGGGATATCGAACACAGGGAGGACGAATGACCGTGCTTGCTCCTAATCAACCTGGCTATTTAAGAATAGAGAAAATTGCCTTGGGCGATCCTGTCACAATCGTCAGACAAATGTGCGAAATATCAAATCAAATAAAGAACGTCTAGGGAATGGGGAATTCCCGCTACTCACCGTATTTCATAAATGTGGTTCGTCGGTATCAAAATTGCTAGAATAAGAATTCGGATGAACTAGTTGCAACTAAATGTGGAACCAAGCTCACGCTCTTGCGCTGTTGCCGGTCTATAGCTATCCTAGGTTTGGGTCCAATCTCTTGTAAACCCTAGCCTAGGAAAACTAGCATTAGGATCAACATCATCGTCCAATTGCTCACCGAGCCCAATCTCTTGCAAACTCGGTCCAGAATCTAAATTAGGATAGTTCCTACCCGTCCAATCTCTTGCAAACGGGTATTGGTATAGAATTGCAATCGGAAATCCTAGTATCGGTCCAATCTCTTGCAAACCGATACTTCGAAAAATCCGACTCCAACCCAATTCGGATTTCTAGGGCTTCCTATCAAATTGGGATCCAATCTCTTGCAAATCCCAATTGATATGAATACCTAGCAATCCGTAGTAAATCGATCCCAATCTAATCTCTAATAGCAATTCTAGCTCAATTTCTACCAATTCATCACAAATATGAAAGTGGGCTTGTAGGGTTCATCCCCACGCCCCCAAGACGTGGAGACTACTCACAAATCATAGCAAGATCACAAAAATAATCGTTGAGATAAGCAATAGAATTCATCACAACAATGATATAAACAATAAAAATAGAATTTTTAGGGAAAAGGGATGCAAACCAATGTAGTTCTTCAATTAATCCAACAAAAATCCAAGTTTTGCTCCTTCTCCAATCACAAGAATAAAGCTAAAAAAACTAATCTAAAAAGCTGCAAAAAATCTAAGAGAGAGCTCCCAAAACTAGGGTAAAAACAGGGCTTAAATAGCCCCAAAAATCGTCCAAAAATCGTGACCAAAATACCCCTGCACAGCCTGTTTTCCGCAGTTTTCGCTACAGGCAGCGCATCGCACTCGGCCGAGTGACAAAAGTCGCTCGGCCGAGTGAAAACCCTGCAATTTTCCAGTAAGTCGGGTCTTTCAGGGGTCTTCAGTTCGGGGGCGGCTCGGCCGAGTGAGTTGTCGTCACTCGGCCGATGACTTCATGATACTCGGGCGGACGGGATTTACCACTCGGCCGAGTGGGTCTTCTGAAGTTCAGGCAGCCGAAAAACAGTAACTTCGATGTTTTGGAAGGGCTTCGTCTGGGCGCCACTCGGGCGGACGTGGTATCGTCACTCGGCCGATGTGGTCTTCGGTGCTCGGCCGAGTGCACATAGAAATCGTGTCTGAACTGGTCGGCCAAGCAGTGTCTCGCTGGTCGGCCGAGTGGCTCCTCCACTCGGCCGAGTGGGACACAAAAAATGCCCAATCTGCTTGTTTTGGCCTCCTCGTCGCTCCTGCGACGTCTATTCTTCTTCCGCTCCTCTCCAACAGCAAAATACCCCTCGGGGAGGTCGTCGGTGACCGTCTAGAGTAAGCGCATCTCGAGATCACTCCAAATCGCCCCAAATCACCTGAAATGCGACAAAAACAACAAATCGTGAAAAGCATCGCAATATCGTCGATATATCGTGAAAAACATGATTTGGGCGATCTAAATGGCATGCAAACATGCGGAAAAAAGGTGTAAAATAAGGAGTGATCAAAATCCCCCAAGCTTGCCTCTTACTCGTCCTCGAGGAAGATAAGTAAAAGGCGAACCCGGTGGATTCGGAAAACGAGAACGGCGAAAAATGAAAAAATGAAAAACGAAGAAGAATGAAAACGAAATGAAAATAAAGAAGAAAGAAAGAAAGAAGCGAAGAGGTAGGATGCTAGATCATTTTCTCAGGACGTGGGTTTCACTTACTCTTATAGCATGCACCGAATGAGAAATACATGTCAAAGAATTTTATTTTGATATCATAGTATAATAGTGCAAATAGAAATAGAAAACCCACGAAAAACGATATAATCATGAAAAACGGAATAATCTTAAAATTAACGTTGTCTGAATCATTTAAAGCGGTATACAAATCACTGATCACACACTTTTCAATTGAACGCTTTCTATCTGGAGTATAAGAGTGTCACACTATAGAATAGAGAGAATAGAAAAGTATGGATTTCATGAAATGAACGCTAGGCTTAGATTTCTGGATTTCGTAAAACTAAAAATAATCTCACCGACTATAGAATATTACTTAGCCTAGGTTGTCGCGCAATGTCAAGTAGTCACTCTCTCACACATCAATGGATCCCCTCCCCCAAGCTTATCTATAAGCGTGGTGGCATAAAAAAATATTTACATCCCCATTTTTTTTATACATATAGCTCCAAAAGCAACGAAAAGAAAGAAGAAAGAAAGAAAGTGAGATGGGATCTTTTATTGAGGATTTTTCCCTTTTTTTTCCTTTTTTTTCTTTTGTTGTTTTTTTTCTCTTTGCAATAAGCAATATATACACAACGATCCCAACTCAGAGAGAGATAATGATGTACAAGAATGTTTTTCTCTCTTTTTTTTTAGGATAAGAGATTTGGAGCTAGGAATTAGTAGCGGGGGAAAATGCCATAAAATAGAATCACTAAGGGGAGATTCACTAATGATTTTAAAAGTAGAGAAATGATGTTCAAGATTTGTGGAGAAAGAAATAAATATAACTCTCGGTTCACTCTATAAGACATGCACGACAACTTCAGCAGGGTAATCTAATCTACTCAGTTTCGATCACAAAAAAGCTAACTAATCCAGATATATCATAGCTAACATCATTCAATCATCCTGAAGCGAAGTGTACAATTCATGCATATAGAAGTGATATAGGAAAAGAAAGTCAGTACTCCAGATATAAGCATTCAATGCGTGAATCTTGGTGTGTTTTCTGTGATAGCATACATATGAATATTCAGACTCAGCTAATAATAAAATTTCATCCATTTTCATGCGGAAAAAGGTGTGGGTTACTATTCTAAATGCAAAGCAAGTCATAGCATCTGATATCTGAAATAAAACCTAAGACATGACAAATATAGCATGCATATAGAATAAGCTAAATCCAACGTCATCATCATCACAGAAAAGTCATCTCTAGCATGAGATGAGAAAGAAATAAAGATAAAGGGAAAATAGAAACTATGCAATGCGGCACACAGGAAAATAAGAAAAACGTGATGCATGGCAAAATAAAAGAAAATTGATGAAAAATAAGTGCAAAAGCGAAAAAATGGTGTGAAAAACTAAAAATAAAGGTGGCGAATCAAAGAACGTGAGAACTCACTCCCCCAAGCTAAATGGCACAGTGTCCTCAATGTGCAAAGCGTGGCACACCGAGAGACAAGCGATGGGAGGGGCAAGTGAGGATGCATGCATGGAAAAATGAAAAGAAAAAGGTAAAATAAAGAAATGAAAATATGATGCGGACATGATGCATGCACAGATAGGAGCGATACATAGATATAAGTGTCACCAAAAACTCTCCCTCTCTCCCAAAATAGATATAAATAGATATGATCAAAAAAGGGAATACCATAATAAGTGAGGGGAGGGGGTGGACAAAAAGTGCAACAGGACCCAGCAGAAACGGGCAGCACAACGGCAGGAATAAATCAAGGCATCAAGGGTGCCTAAGAAGGTGGTGTTGCGCTGTCTCCGTCCTGAGGCGGAGGTGGTGGTGGTGGTGGGGTAGGCTGCTGAGCTGGGGTGGGAGTGGAAGTGGAAGCAGGTCTAGTGTGTGTGGAAGTGTGTGTGGGAACCTGCTGGGTGGGTGGGGATACGCGCGGGAGACGCTCCAAGACCTGTGTAAGGCAGTAGTGGATCTGGGGGATCAGCTCGAAGCGTCCAGCCATCGCAGAGACGGTGGAGGACAGGGTCCTAAGGTCACCTCTAAGACCACTCACCGCCAACTCAAGAGCACGTATGCTCTGCAGTACAGTGTCGGGCGGGGGTGGTGCAGAGGGACGCACCGGTCTAGGCTGTGCAGGGTGAGGCTGGCGTACGCGAGTAGAGTATGTAACGGGCTCAGCAGGGAAGGGGACAAAAGGTGTCGTGCCTGTAAATGTGGGCCTGGCCTCAGTGTGAGGCCGGGGCGCGCGGTGAGAAGTGGAGGCAGCGGCAGCGAAAGAAGAGTGCAAAAGTGGCTGCGAGGCGGCTAGAGAGGTCAGTGGCACAGAAGTGTGGACAGATGCCACGACGCTCTCAGAAAATACAGCAGGGGTGGAGATAGAGGTAACTACCGCTGGGGCGGAAGTGTGTGGACCAAAAGGCGCAACCCCAGCGGAGATCATGCTAGCCATGGTCTCCACGACCGCGGCAAATGAGGGCTCTCCACTCTCAACAAAGGTCGGCGGGCGCTCGGGGAGTGCGGAGCAAAGAGGCTCCACGGACAGAGGGCCAGAGGTGGCAGTGGGAGTGGTGGTGACAGCCTCGGAAGTGGTGACAGTGGTGGAAGTGGGCTCAGCAAAAGTACTCTCGACACCGACAGCGGTGTCAGGAGCAGCGGAAGCATCTGGTATGGGCTGAGAGGCCACTGGGTCAACGGGGTCGGCGGCAGGCTCGGCAGGGTGTGCAGCAGGGTCTGCGGGGGCAGCCTGGGCAGCGTGGGCAGCGTGGGCCTGCTCGGCCTCCTCGGCCTCGAGCACGTAGGCAGCGGGGATGAGAACATCCATCGCAGGGAGCCAGTCGACGTGGGCTGGTGCAATCTGAGTCCGAGTAGGGCTCGGGAGAATCATGTAGTCGGCACCGTAAGGGCCGTGCAACCAGACCCAGTGACGCTCACCATGCGGACGAAGCATCTTCATCCGGGCCATAACGTCTATCGACAGAGAAGTGGGGCCCGGGACGCGTCGCAAGTCGTCAGGTAGGTCCTCGCCAGTCATCATGGTAAGCAAGGTGATCAGACCGCCGCAGCATATCGGTGAGCGAGCGCCCACCAATACAATGATGCGGTCTAAAGACCAAGCCGCAATGTCGATCACGACGGCGGGGACAAGCTCGGCTCCATCCCTAGATAGAGCTCTGGGACGAGTCATCGCATAGAGCATGTAGAGCTCTGGCGTAGACATCGTGCCCGGCTCATATCTGGCCAAAAAGGTGGTCGCCATGAGGCGCTGGGCTATGCGGAGGCAGGGGTGGACAATGGCCGAGGCCTTGGCCCTACTAGGGTCAAAGGCAGCGTGGTGACCCGTAATCCGGGCCCAGAAGGCACCGGCGTCGAAGGAAGGTGGGGGATATGGGTGGGGCCGTAACCGCGATCGGCTCCGGGGACGGCGGGCCACGAGAAGAATGCTCTCATCATATCGAGAGTGACCTGGCACTCTCGATCCATGAACCGGAATGAGCATCCCTCGTCGGTCCGGGCGATCGAACTCAAAACCTCAAGTGTCGGGCGGGTAAAGGTATCCGCCGACACCTGCAGAAAATCTCGCCAGCCCACGTTGTCGTACAACGTGAGCATCCCCTCTAGTACCCCCAGGCGTCCTAGGTCAGCGAGGTGTGCAAACCTGGAGGGTATGATCGAGCGCTGGGAGATACGCTCGAAGACGGCGCGGTGTGCGTCGTCTCGGAACGTAATCCCGAGCGGCCCGACCAGTGGAGCCGGTGGTGGTGGCTGTGGGTCGGCGGGGAGAGGCTGTGCGGGCTGTGGGTGCACTGCAGGCTGTGCGGGGTGTGCGGGGGCCTGCAGGCTGTGCTGGGTGTGCGGGGTGTGTCGGGGACGGTGGAGGAGAGTCCTCCAACTCGTGGGAGGGGCCGGCATCATCCGACCGCTTCCGCTTAGCGGAAGCTCTCTTCGACCGCGGCCGTGTCCGGGGCGGCATATCGGCCCCGAGCGCGCCGAAAAGTGAAAAAAGTGCGGTGCGTGTAAAAGAGTGGAAAGAGTGTACCCCGACACGCCGCGAGTGCTAGGCAGTGGAAGCGTGCGAAGTCAGCACCTCCGCGAAGTCCGGATCAGCCCGTAGAAGCTCCCCTGGGCTCCCCTAAGCTCCAAAAAGCAACCTGCGCATGAAAAAGCGATATCAGCGAGTAATAATCAAAATGTATGGAGCAATATGGGTATAATGGATAGGTATAGAAATTGATTTGGGTTAGGGGGGCGTTTAGCACATGGATCCTCAAGAAATACACGAAAATAGGAGAAAACGGCGAAAACAGGGGTACCGGAGGTGATCGGACGGGCGGCCGTCGGCGGCGACTCGGGCGAGGCGTCGGCGGTCCTCGGCCGGCGGTGGCGGGCCGAGCGGCGGCGGGGCGGCGCTGGTCGGGCGAGTGAGGGGTCGGGCGAAGCGATCGGGCGAGGGAAGTCGAGGGGTCGGGCGGTTTGGGGTTTTGCGATTTCGAAAACTGTGCCCCCCCTCGCCCCTTATATATAAAAAAGTTACGACTCGGCCGAGTGACGTGGCACTCGGCCGAGCGTTACCAATGAAAATTTCCTCCCCGCCATCGCTTCGGCCGAGTGGCTTTGCCAGACTCGGCCGAGTGGAGTAAGTCCATTCGGCCGAGTGACTCAAGCTACTCGGCAAGACTCGCCCTAGGAGGGTATCCGTTTTACTCGGCCGAGTGGTAATATGTACTCGGCCGAGTAGCAGTTATATTGAAATCAGGAAAATAAACAGAGAGTTGGGTACAGCAGACTTCCCTCGTTCGTGAGCGGCTCGGCCGGACGAACTTGTGTACTCGGCCGAGTGACTAGTATACTCGGCCGAGTGAGCCTTGTGTTCTGCTGTTTGTCTTCGTTTTGGCTCTAAACTCCGTCTTTCTTCCTCCAGTCGATTTCATCTTCCTCCTAAGCGTCGAGCGCCTTCTCGGGGCGCTCCTCGTCGACTCGTTCATCCTCCTCATGATGGATCTACCTATCTCCTCTCCTGTCAAGAAAAATAGGACCCGTTATCACAAAATTTTTGGGCGAACGACTCAAAACACTAAAAATTTCTAAAACGAAAATAAAGGAAAAGTAAAAATAAAGCAAAAACCGTCGGGTTGCCTCCCTACAAGCGCTCGTTTAAGGTCGTGAGCTCGACCCCCTATAATTTTCAATCAATGCGGGATGTTGGGTGCATACGAGATGCACCCATCGAACTTTCTGGGGAGAACGCTTGGATTGGGAAGTTGCGGCGTAGTGTTCTCCCGCGGTGGTCTCTCGTCTCGAATAGTGTTAGGGGGAGGCTCCCCCAAGCTAGCATTTGCTCCGGTCAACGGCTTTGCCGGTGATGCCGGTTTCCGTGCCGGCGGAGCTTTCTTCGGAGACTTTAATTTCGAGAGCTTGCAGAGCTCTCGAATCCTTGCGAAATCAGCGTCGCCTTGATCATCTTCAGCGGAGAAGTCGGGGGAATCATCTTTATTCTCTTCATGGCCTAAATCCGGGCCTTCCTCGAAATCTTCGTCAAAAAGAGCGCCAATTGAGTGAGGGATCGCCTCCTCTATCACCTCATCAAGGAGGTCCATGTAGTCAAGTTCCTCGTGGTAAGGCATGTGCTTCATGGCCTTAGGAATGTGGAGCTCCACCTCGATTTTTCCGACGTTTAAAGTTAGGGTACCTTCGCGCACGTCGACGATGACTCCGGCGGTGGCTAGGAACGGGCGTCCAAGTATCAATGAAGTGTCTCCCTCCTCCTTGACGTCCATGATCACGAAGTCACATGGCAAGCATATTCCACCCGGGACTTGAAGTGGGATGTCTTCGGCAATCCCTACCGGCCTTGTTATCCGTCCATCGGCTAATTGAATGCGCTTGTCGGTGGGTTTCAACTTTCTCCCGGTGTTTATCCTCAAGAACATGGAGAGAGGCATGAGGCTCACACTAGCCCCAAGATCAACCAACGCCTTTTGAAGAGGGACGCCGCCCAAGGTGCAAGGAATCCGAAAACTCCCCGGATCTTTAAATTTTGCCGGCTCCTTCTCTCTCTTGGTGAACCAAGAGCCCTCCTCGGCTAGCATGATCTTCTCCTTCCTTTTCCTCCCCGAAATCAAGTCCTTCAAAAATTTAGCATACGTGGGGATCTCGACGATGGCGTTAAGGAAGGGAATGTTAAGGCTAACTCCTCTTAGGTACTCGAGAAATTTTGCTAGCCTTTTCTCCATTTTCGCTCTAGCGAGCCTTTGGGGGAATGGGACCGGTGGCATAAAGCGCCTTTCCTCAATCAATTGCTTCGCTCTAGATTTCTCTTTGTCTTGTGGCTCCTTCTCTTTTTCAACTTCAACTATCGGCTCAATCGGCTCCAAGCTTTCCTCCACGGGCTCCTCAATAGGAATCATGGCGGGGGTGGTGTCCTTCCCGCCTCTAGTAGTAACGGCAACTACGGCATTGATGTGGCCCGTGTTGCCCCGTGGGTTTTGCTCCGGTTGCGCCGGCAATCTTTGAGTGTTCCGATTGAGCAACGCCAATTGCTCTGATATTTGAGCCACAACGGTATTAAGGGAGTCTTGCCCCGCCTTCAAGCTAGCATTTACCTTATTTTGCTCGACCATGAACGCCTCCACTCTAGTTTTGAAGTCGGATCGTTGTGGAGCTTGTGGAGGGTTTTGATTTTGATTCCTCCACCCTTGGTTGTATCCGGGAGGCCTATATGGTGGAACTTGTTGCTTTGGTTGAAATTTTTGTTGTGGAGGCCCCCTCGGTGGATAGTATTGTTGTTGGGGTGGTGGTGGTCGAGCTTGTTGAGGTGGTTGTTGTGGCGGGTTCAAAGCTCCTTCATTGTTGGCGTAAGAGAATCCGGGATGATTTCTTGTGGCCGGATTGGCCCAATATCCTTGGTTCCCCGTAACATATTGTACTTGCTCCAAGGATCCTTCTACTTGCTCTCCTCCCGAGTACATGGCTTGAGATTGGTCTTGCTAATCACACATTT
Organism: Scilla litardierei; assembly: GCA_030789695.1. Classification (NCBI taxonomy): domain Eukaryota; kingdom Viridiplantae; phylum Streptophyta; class Magnoliopsida; order Asparagales; family Asparagaceae; genus Scilla; species Scilla litardierei. The sequence goes on along the minus strand of CM061131.1, from coordinate 81,164,756 downwards.
GGTTCGTCGGCGCGGAGGTGGAAGGGGTCCCTTGGGGCTCCGTGATGAACTTCTCCAATCTCTCCACCACCTTGTGGAGAGAATCAAATTTGCTCATGAGCTCCGCTACGGCCTTTGCCTCGTAGATGCTAGTTGGCTTTAAGGAGGAAGTAGAGTGTCCTCGCTCATCGCCCCATTGTTGGTTATTTGAGGCCATCTCCTCAATTAGGGCCGTAGCTTCCTCGGGAGTCTTTGACAAGATTGCACCATTCGCCGCGGCATCAATAATTTGTTTGGTCCCCGGTTGGAGACCGTTGTAGAAGCTATGCACTAGCTCCCAATCTTCTATACTGTGGTGCGGGCATTGGTGCTGCAAATCCTTAAAACGCTCCCAATCCTCATAGAGAGTCTCCTGCGGTCCTTGCTTGAAGGACATGAGAGCGCTCTGGATCTTCACCGTCTTGGATGGCGGGTAGAATTTGTCAATAAATGCACTTGCCAACTCGTCCCAAGTGGTGAAAACTCCGTCAGCATGCGTCCTTAACCAATAGAGTGCCTTGTCCTTTAGCGTGAAAGGGAAGAGACGCAGTCTGATGGCATCGATGGAGACCCCCGTCATCTGAAATGTGGCGCACTTCGACAAGAATAGTTGGATGTGGTAGTGAGGGTTCTCATATGCGTTTCCATGAAATGGGTCTTGTTGCATCAAAACCACCAATCCAGTCTTTAGCTCGAAGTTCTTGTCAGCCGCCAACTGCGGCACGGCAATAGACGAGGTAGTAGAAGAGGTCTTAGGCCGAAGCCTATCGCGAATAGAAATTATCCTCGCCATCCTTGCCGCCAATTCTTCAGGAATTTCCGGGTTGGTCATATACCTCCCTTCTGGATCTTGTCTTCTTTCCGCTCTAAGTCTCCGCGCGGTACGTTCGATCTCGGGATCAAATAATAAAGCTTCAGGGTCCGCCGTAGATCTCGTGTACATGCACAGGGGAAACAGAGTTTCAAAGAAATGATTAGCACCGTGGAAGGGTTAGGTAAGAAATAAGAAATAAAAATAATGATAATAATAATAATAATAAAATAGCTAGGGTGAGAAAGAATCAAACGCAGTCGCCTCCCCGGCAACGGCGCCAAAAACTTGGTCGGTCCTGAGTATACACCCAAAGAACGGTTGTAGTTTTACCGCAAGCGCACGGTGTAGCGGCGAGCGGGATATCGAACACAGGGAGGACGAATGACCGTGCTTGCTCCTAATCAACCTGGCTATTTAAGAATAGAGAAAATTGCCTTGGGCGATCCTGTCACAATCGTCAGACAAATGTGCGAAATATCAAATCAAATAAAGAACGTCTAGGGAATGGGGAATTCCCGCTACTCACCGTATTTCATAAATGTGGTTCGTCGGTATCAAAATTGCTAGAATAAGAATTCGGATGAACTAGTTGCAACTAAATGTGGAACCAAGCTCACGCTCTCGCGCTGTTGCCGGTCTATAGCTATCCTAGGTTTGGGTCCAATCTCTTGCAAACCCTAGCCTAGGAAAACTAGCATTAGGATCAACATCATCGTCCAATTGCGCACCGAGCCCAATCTCTTACAAACTCGGTCCACAATCTAAATTAGGATAGTTCCTACCCGTCCAATCTCTTGCAAACGGGTATTGGTATAGAATTGCAATCGGAAATCCTAGTATCGGTCCAATCTCTTGCAAACCGATACTTCGAAAAATCCGACTCCAACCCAATTCAGATTTCTAGGGCTTCCTATCAAATTGGGATCCAATCTCTTACAAATCCCAATTGATATGAATACCTAGCAATCCGTAGTAAATCGATCCCAATCTAATCTCTAATAGCAATTCTAGCTCAATTTCTACCAATTCATCACAAATATGAAAGTGGGCTTGTAGGGTTCATCCCCACGCCCCAAGATGTGGAGATTACTCACAAATCATAGCAAGATCACAAAAATAATCGTTGAGATAAGCAATAGAATTCATCACAACAATGATATAAACAATAAAAATAGAATTTTTAGGGAAAAGGGATGCAAACCAATGTAGTTCTTCAATTAATCCAACAAAAATCCAAGTTTTGCTCCTTCTCCAATCACAAGAATAAAGCTAAAAAACTAATCTAAAAAGCTGCAAAAAATCTAAGAGAGAGCTCCCAAAACTAGGGTAAAAACAGGGCTTAAATAGCCCCAAAAATCGTCCAAAAATCGTGACCAAAATACCCCTGCACAGCCTGTTTTCCGCAGTTTTCGCTACATGCAGCGCATCGCACTCGGCCGAGTGACAAAAGTCGCTCGGCCGAGTGAAAACCCTGCAATTTTTCAGTAAGTCGGGTCTTTCAGGGGTCTTCAGTTCGGGGGCGGCTCGGCCGAGTGAGTTGTCGTCACTCGGCCGATGACTTCATGATACTCGGGCGGACGGGATTTACCACTCGGCCGAGTGGGTCTTCTGAAGTTCAGGCAGCCGAAAAACAGTAACTTCGATGTTTTGGAAGGGCTTCGTCTGGGCGCCACTCGGGCGGACGTGGTATCGTCACTCGGCCGATGTGGTCTTCGGTGCTCGGCCGAGTGCACATAGAAATCGTGTCTGAACTGGTCGGCCGAGCAGTGTCTCGCTGGTCGGCTGAGTGGCTCCTCCACTCGGCCGAGTGGGACACAAAAAATGCCCAATCTGCTTTTTTTGGCCTCCTCGTCGCTCCTGCGACGTCCATTCTTCTTCCGCTCCTCTCCAACAGCAAAATACCCCTCGGGGAGGTCGTCGGTGACCGTCTAGAGTAAGCGCATCTCGAGATCACTCCAAATCGCCCCAAATCACCTGAAATGCGACAAAAACAACAAATCGTGAAAAGCATCGCAATATCGTCGATATATCGTGAAAAACATGATTTGGGCGATCTAAATGGCATGTAAACATGCGGAAAAAAGGTGTAAAATAAGGAGTGATCACCTGCTGGGGGAGTTGCCCCCAGCCTCACGGCCGATCGAGCGATCAGCCTGCTGGGAGAGACCCAGCCTCACAGCCGATCGGAATAATCAATCTGCCAAGGGAGTTGCCCTGAGCCTTATGAAGGCTCGGGCAATCGGCCTGTGGGGGGAGTTGCTCACCGCCTTACAGTCAATCGGAATGATCGTCCTGCTGGGGGAGTTGTCCCAGCCTTACCGAGGATCGGGCGATCGTCCTACTGGGGGAGTTGCCCACAGCCTTACGGTCGATCGGGTGATCGACCTGCTGGGGGAGCTACCACAGCCTTACGGTCGACCGGAATGATCGGCCTGCTGGAAGAGTTACCCCCAGCCTTACGATTGATCGGGCGATCGGCCTTCTGGGGTAGTTGCCCCCAGCCTTACGGTCGATCAGAATGATCGGCCTATTGGCGGAGTTGCTCCAGCCTTATGGCCACCGGATGATCAGCCTGCTATGAGAGTTGCCCCCAGCCTTACGGTCGATCAGAATGATCGGCCTACTGGGGGAGTTGCCCCTAGCCTTACGGCTGATCGGAATGATCGCCCTACTGGGGGAGTTGTCCATAGTCTTTCGGCCGATCAAAGTGATTGGTTTGCTGGGGGAGTTGCCCCCAGTCTTACGGCCAGTCTCGAGGTTTAGTGCGGTGGAACGGAAAAAACTTGGTTATTCTGTGCGAACTCGCATTTCATTTTCAGATGGAGACTAGAACTGGTAAAACATTCAAAAGAAAAAGCAGGGAAGATAATGGCGAGTTAGTCTCGCCTGGGGGAGGAGTCGCAGCTGATTGTCCTGCCTTCTTACTCGATGATGCGCAGGGCGGTCTGCACGATGTTCATCTTCTTTCTCTTGTCCATCTGTTTGGACGTCCCTTCTTCGGGGGCTACCTTTGGGGTGTCAACAAAGTTATTCAGGTGACCGCGACTGATCAGCTGGTCGATGCCTTTCTTTAGGTGCAAACATTCGTCATTGTTGTGACCATTGTCCTTGTGGTACCTGTAGTACTTTTCCTCATCCCTTCGACCACCCTTGCTCCTCGGGGGCGGCTTGCCGATGTGACCCTCTTTCTGAGCCTACATCAGGACGGCGTCCTGAGTCGCATTCAGCTTGGGGGGCAGCGCTTCATCCCTGTGATGTTTTCCCTTTGGCTTCGTCTCCCGCTTGTGGTCCTCCAGCTCGCGACGTTCGCTTTCGTATCGCTTGGAGCTCCGTTAGGTTCCCGCGGAGGGGACCTTCTTCCTCAGCTGCTAAGGCCTCCTCCGTCAGCATGTAACACTCTGCCCAGGCTATTACATCGGCGAGATCCTTCGCGGTTTGTTGTGTAGTGACGTGCGTTTATATTTCATATATTTGCGCACGTTTTCTTACATGTTTCTCCGTATTTTCCGCCGTCTTTTATTCGTTTTCTCGTGTTTTCTTGTATTTTCTCGTTTTCTTTCACTTTTCTTTGTTTCTCCATGTATGCAGGAGATTGCCAGCGTAGGGGACGTTTAACGACGATATCTCAAGTCCCCGGAGCAACGGGAGGAGTCACGCGTGATCCAGGGGGTCAAACGACGAAGAATACATCTTTCAGCCCCTCACCCGGTCGGTTGGTCATCTCCAACCGATCGGTTGATGCACGCGTACACCACCCGGTCTCAGCCGGAGCTCAAGTGAAAGTCACCCGACCTGTTCACAGGCCGGTTCAACGGGGGCCAACTCTCTGTCTTTTCGAGCCAAATGCCAACCGATCGGGTGACTCTCACCCGATCGGTTCATCTGTAGCTGATTCTGAGGAGCCAAGACACGGGCATCCAACCGACCTCGTCACCCGATGGCGCCATGATCCAACTGGTCACCCCAAGAACTCAACCGACCGGTTCATCTGACCGGGTGAAGCTCCGCCGTTTTCTGTTTATTATTTGTAACAGATCACCCGATCGGTTGACTTGTCAACCGATCGGGTGGCGTTTTTCCGGTGGTTTTGGACCCGATCCGTTAGGGCTCGGAATGGGGGCTATAAATACCCAATGCTGGCCGATTTTTAGGGTAGCTTCTTCTTGGTTCTTTCTCAGTTTTTTAGGGCTTTTGCCCCCCTTATCTTGTTAGTCTTAGGTTAGTTTAGATTAGGTCTTTTGTTCAATAAGTCTTGTATTGGATTGATGATTCAACTCAAGATAAGTATTTTCCTCTCTTTTTCTCCATTGTTTGTGTTGTGTTTATTTTGCTTGATGGTGAAAGTTTATATGTCTTTTGTGTTGTTTGTTTATATTTTATTCACCATTGAGTAGTTTTGATGAACCCTAATACGGGTTAGGGTAGGATTGATGCTTGGTTGTTTCATTTGACTTGGTTGCATGGCATGTGTTCGATGAAATGTGTCAATGGGGATTTCTAGCAATCTGGGTCCAATTCGTACGACGACACACTAGATGTGTTGGGGATTGGGGTCCGGTGCTTGTCCAGTCAAGATCCGCTTCGATGTATGGCTAGAAATCACATTTGACCTATTTGGCCATTAGGGTTACGCAGGGGCGTTTCATTGTCATTGGCAGGAGAAAGACCGCCTCTGACCGTCGGGCCAAGGGGGAATAAACTTGGCGGTTGACTCCCTAGCCACAGCTCACGCCCCGAGCGTTGACATCGAGTCCTCGTGTCACGCCCCGCTTCCCAAAATGGACGGAAGAGGAACGTGACGAGGCCCGCTTAGGCCAGAGCTTTAGAAGCTCGGACCCAATAAGCGTCTATAGAGGTACCATTTGAAAAATTGCTTCAGGTTCTTGCATTATTATAGTTCGAAACAACCGAAAGTACGGAAAGGAAGATGCATTCATTAAATTAGAGATATAATATCCGACAAGTACAAAGTCTAAAAAGAAGCCTAAGCGTGGCAACAAAAATTTTAAAAAACAAACCTAAAAACCTCTGAAAGTGGCGGCTAAAAGACCTCAAGGTCTGATCCTCGTCAGGCACGAACTCTGGATCAACGTCCTCGGCTCCTCGTGCTCCAGTGCGTCTGCCTCGTCCACGAACTCTGGCTGAGCACCTGACGTACAGCACCCAAGAAAAAGGAACTGTACGTCAGGTAAAGTCTACAAGAAGGGTTAGACTTCACTGCAAGTGCACCGAACTTTAAACAACGGTTTACTGGTTGATTAACATGCTGAGGTTCTTTTACACAACAGTTTACTGGTTGATTAGCATGCTGTGGTTATAACAGAGTAACACGACAGGAAGTAACGCAGCAGGAAAGTAAAACGGGACAAGTAGTAGTCGTAGCGTGTGCTACCGACTATGGGGACTAACCTACAGGTGTCAAGACAAGACGGGACGTGACGGGACAAGACAGGACAAACAGGACGGGACAAGACAAGACAAGTGTGACACGAAGGGTTCACGCCTTACAGTTCGAGGGGGATCAGACCCTTTTGCCGTGCGCACGCTCAACCCTACCCCAACCCAGGAACTCAGGACAAGAAGTACAGGGATCCCTTCCGCTAGGGAAGCATCCGAAACGCCCGCAGGCTTTTTGTGTAACAGGGATCACTTCCGCAAGGAAAGCATCCGAAACGCCCGAAGGCTTTTTGTATAACAGGGATCACTTCCGCAAGGAAAGCATCCGAAACGCCCGAAGGCTTTTTGTATAACAGGGATCACTTCCGCAAGGAAAGCATCCGAAACGCCCGCAGGCTTTTTGGTAACAGTCACGGGGATCACTCTCGCATGGAGAGCATCCGAAACGCCCGAAGGCTTTTTGTATCACGGGGATCACTTCCGCAAAGGGAAGCATCCGAAACGCCCGAAGGCTTTTTGTGTGACAGGACACGACATGACAAGTGTAGGGAAAGTTATTCTAGGGTGTCCACACGCACGCACACACAAGATAGTCCTATGTTGTCAGCAGTTCATTGTCGTCAGGCTCAGACTTCGTCGTCAAGTCTGAGCCGTCACGGGTCGTCCCGGACGCTATCATTTCACGTCCGGTTCTCATCACACACAATCTAACAGTTCTACAACTAGAACTAAGGCACAGTCAAATCGCAAGTGAGTACACTTGCCTGCGGTGGCGAGTGTGTCGTCTGTCTGGGGCGTCTCGTCCAAGCGTCTCGTCCAAGCGTCTCGTCCGCGGAAGTCCGTCTGAAACAGGTCATGGCGACGGTGTCAGGTCGCGTTTTCAGTAAATCCTATTTAGGTTCATTTCTAGGTTATCAGGACTATCCTATTTGTCAATCATCAGAATTTTGACGTTTTATCAACCTAAATCGACCACTACCCTATGTGCACAGAAAATTTGTCCGATGGTTGACTTCTACGGTGAGCAGCGTTTTACTGGTGCTGAAATTAAATTTAGTTTGAGTTGTCCAGTTTTAGTTTAGGGTTTGATTATACTATGGTGTGGGTTGCTACGAGTTCGGGGTACCAACCTGAATGATGATTAACCGTGAATCTGGCGTCGGGTCTGGAGACGGTGGCAGTGCTCGTGTCCCCGACTGCGGGTAGCGCAGTGGAGATCATCTCTAGATCGCCTCAGGATTGTAACGGCTGCGGGTACGGTATCGAGATCGTTTCGGATGCGAGTCCCGGCAACGAAAACGCCTACGGCAACAGGAACGAGTCGCGACGACAGGAGGCCGCGGAATCTGTGACATGCACGGGGCTGACGTGGGTGGAGCAAAGGAATGGGCGGCTGCGTAGGTCGCCGCGCGACGGCAGCGTAGGGTCTGCGCGACGGCGGGGCGACCGAGAGAGGCGACCGGAGAGGAGATGCGGATGGGGGCGCTGCGGCGATGAAGGGGCCACGGGGAGGCGGCGCGATCGGGATGCTACAGCGGTGTAGGCGGCGTCGCGACGGCCGGAGGACCATGGCGGGGTCACCGGAGCGGAAGGATCAGGCGGCTGGGACCGTTATCGGAGTAGCGTGGTGGCGGATCGGGAGGAGGGGCATCACGGCGGCGCGAATCGCGATGGGGCGAGTGGATCGCGACGGAGGAAGGCGCTGAGCAGGAGAGGCGGCGGATCGGCATTCGGGCTCGGGACGCCGGAGCAGCGTCGAGCGGGGACCTCGGTTGAAGGGCCTCACGGGGGAATCGAGCGATCAAGATGCGCCAGCGGTGAGGCTGAAAGAGGCGGCGCGAGCGGGCGATCGGGACTCCGTGGGGGCCGGTGTCGGGGTTGAGGGCCGAGGTCGTGGCGGCGGGTGGCTTCGATCGGAAAGGGGAGGCGGTGGAGCGTGAGGGAGGCCGGAGGTAGGGCGAGGAGGAGAGGGAGGAAGGAGATCGGGGGTTTGGTCGGTCGCGAGGGGGCGCCGGAGGGAGGCGCGGCGGTCGGCGCTCGCCGTGAGGGTGGGATATCGGGGAGAGAGAGGATATTGGTGATTGGGGTTTTTAGGAGGCCGACGGCTGCGTTTTGGGTTAGGGTTAGATTAGGGTTAGGGTTAGATTATTATATTATAATAATAAGGGTTGATAAATAACTATAGGATTTAGGTTAAAAGAGGGGATATTGGGTTAAGAGGGTGTACAATTTGGGGTAAGTCTTGGGACAAATAGGAAACAGTTTAGGAAGGATTTAAAACGATTTAAATAAGATAATTAGCCAGATCTGGCTAACAATTCGAATTTTGAATCTGACTGGGCAAATCAACGGTCGAGATTTCTCCGAGCGATATCTTTCAATCCGGTTGTCAGAAAAATAATCTGAAAATACCGGGGCGATCGTGGAGACGAGAGGCACAGATCTACGGAGCCTGATCTTGCGTAAAGCCTACCAAGAATTTACGTAAAATTGGAAACGGCGTTTCGAGTCAAATGACTAAAACGCCCCTATCGTTCAAAGTCGTTTTGCGAGAAAACGAGCCGTGAATCGGCGTTCCCGATAATTACAATAAAATTCAACGCCCCAAAACGATCGCAACGGCACATCTCATCGCAAAATTCGGAATCCAGAAATAATCAAATAAAACACGTGCACGATAGGGCACGTGCACACAGAAAATACGAACGGTCGGAAAGCGGCCGTTACATTCTACCCACCTTAGAAATGATTCCGTCCTCGGAATCACTCATAATATTAATAATAATAGTAATATCTATAAGTACTGAAGCCTATCACTCTCATCACTACCGTTCAAATTTCCAATTCCAAATTCTCACAAAAGAATAATAACCATTTTCTCATACCATACCACTCCACTAAACATCATCGCTCGATATCATCTTTAAATTTTTCAATCTCTACCAAAATTTATCAATTGCTAAAATAATTTCCTAGTCGGTCACCAATCCAAGACAAAAAAAACTCAGTCAATCTTTCAACACCTTTTCACGAATCAATAATCGCCGTGTCCTCAATACATTCCGTGTCATATCTTCCCGTAAATTTATCCGCCAAATAATTGAACTATCAAAAATCTCATCTCCTCCTACTCATTATAATTATTTTCAACCAATATTAAATCTTGACAACCTAACCATCCATTTGTCTCAACACGTCGTGTTACTCCCAATGTCTCCTCACATCAACTCAACAATCAAGTCTCGATGCTTAATAAAAGCTCCACTCAACCTCAAGATCACCCTAACTCCTACCATACTCCGTAGCCATCCCTATCTACCATTCGTCTAAGCCTCAAATCTGCTAAGTTCTCATCTTCACGCATATAATATCATTCAACCAGAATTCTCCATCGAGTCCGCCACACTTCGGTTTTATAAATAAGTCTTGGACAGCCCATTCCTTTCATCCGGAAGGAATCTATTCCAATATCCTATTGTTCCAAAATCATATATTCATTTCTATAACAAATCTCATCTCTCCCTGAGCCTACTCGCAAACCAAATCCTACAACAATAATAGCTAGTCCCAAAACTATAGCAACCATAACATAACATTTCTAAATGGAGAGGGAGAGAATAGAAAGGGAAACTTAAAACCAGTGACACATTTTTAAAACATTTGGAAAAACGTGTGGAGTCGTGGTAATGGATGAGGAAGGATAATTGATCTGTGATCTTGTGAGCTGGTTCCAAAAACTTTAAAGATTTGGTTTTAAAAGAAAAACAAAGTTTGATACAATCACATTCAGTCAAAATTAAACTATTCTATAATCGCGAAAAACTACGTCTAAGGAAGTTGCCTGCTATGACCCTATTCATATACGTATGAATACCGTCATTCAAACATTTTCAATCGTATCATGGTTAACTCTGATTACACATTCAAGACACAAAAAGGCAACTATCAGGATCCTAAAGATGACACCCTCATACAGGTCTACACACTCTATCTATACTCGTGCACTACGACGACATCACCTACCGAAGAGCCCACTACTCACTAGAGATGACATAGTTATCTACAGGCACAATTGTCTAAACAATAGAAGGGAAGACTAGACCAAAAGAGAAACGAACTAAGATCGGGGTGAACGAGTTCAAATAAGGCGGGGTAAGGAGATAGTTGGTTGGATGGAACGAAAAATGATCTAACAATGATTCAACGATGAAAGAAGGATTTTACGCAAAATATGGTAACATATACCTTTTAAAATATATATATTTATATACTTGAAAGTGAGCAGATGTAGCAAATTAAAATTTTGGAAAAAGGTAAGACGAAAGAAGGATGGGTAGGGTGAGAAACGGTTTGTTTTGCAAACGAGAATAAGTTTACACGAGGATTTTGAAATATGGTCACGAAGAACATAGAACTGATGTAATAATAATAAGAAAATAATTGGTGTTCCCTCTAGTTTAGAAAATATTTTAAAAAAATATGTACGGTAAATGATTTGCAATAAAATTTTGTAGTTTAGAAAAGTAGCTTATATATATATATTGGATTATAGAATTGATAACAAGGTCTAAAACCGAAACACAAAAAGATGCCGTTTTGAAAACAGGTACGAGATAGTAAAATAATTTTACGACCAAGGAGGTTTCAAGGTTAGTGAAAGAATTTTAATTCAATCGAAAAAACAAGAATATTGAAATATATATTATAGGGATTTTCAAAAAAAATTAGGCTGAGAGAAAGACTTAATAATAAATTTCGAAAATACTTTTAAAGGAAGCAGAATTGGTCAAGGAAGGGATTCGAAGGATCAACGATAATCGTCCGGAAACGATCACGAGAATCGGGAGAAAGGAAAATGATCGCATGATTGTTACACATAGAATAAGACGCAAGGAGGCTACGATGGGACCCTACGATCGATAACGCAGAAGTGTAATGATCAGAGAGACGCTAGAAGTCAGGGGTCCTAATCATCGGGTCGTCTAAGGATTAGGATAACTCAGCTCCTAAGACTTCCTAATGAGCGGGTCTATATTCGGGATCTAAAGATAAGGTTCCTAAGAGAATCAAGGCTATGTTCCGCTGGGCCCGAAGTCGATGGACCCGAGCGAACGACTAACAGAAGGGCTCTAGAAATCTAATTTGGTCAGAGCTAGAGAGGGAGAGGCTACTAGAATATCCTAAGACGGGTACGGCTAAATCTTAACTAAGGTGTCTGACTATCAAACCTGGGACGTCTACCTAAGTCTTCCCACTAACTAAGACTGGGAAACTAATTCAGACTTGTACGTGGATATTAAATGAATGCGGTACTTTTATTGTTCCGAACTTTTGCAAGACCTGCATGGGCCACCACTAAAACCTGTCACGCCCCGCTTCCCAAAATGGACGGAAGAGGAACGTGACGAGGCCCGCTTAGGCCAGAGCTTTAGAAGCTCGGACCCAATAAGCGTCTGTAGAGGTACCATTTGAAAAATTGCTTCAGGTTCTTGCATTATTATAGTTCGAAACAACCGAAAGTACGGAAAGGAAGATGCATTCATTAAATTAGAGATATAATATCCGACAAGTACAAAGTCTAAAAAGAAGCCTAAGCGTGGCAACAAAAATTTTAAAAAACAAACCTAAAAACCTCTGAAAGTGGCGGCTAAAAGACCTCAAGGTCTGATCCTCGTCAGGCACGAACTCTGGATCAACGTCCTCGGCTCCTCGTGCTCCAGTGCGTCTGCCTCGTCCACGAACTCTGGCTGAGCACCTGACGTACAGCACCCAAGAAAAAGGAACTGTACGTCAGGTAAAGTCTACAAGAAGGGTTAGACTTCACTGCAAGTGCACCGAACTTTAAACAACGGTTTACTGGTTGATTAACATGCTGAGGTTCTTTTACACAACAGTTTACTGGTTGATTAGCATGCTGTGGTTATAACAGAGTAACACGACAGGAAGTAACGCAGCAGGAAAGTAAAACGGGACAAGTAGTAGTCGTAGTGTGTGCTACCGACTATGGGGACTAACCTACAGGTGTCAAGACAAGACGGGACGTGACGGGACAAGACAGGACAAACAGGACGGGACAAGACAAGACAAGTGTGACACGAAGGGTTCACGCCTTACGGTTCGAGGGGGATCAGACCCTCTTGCTGTGCGCACGCTCAACCCTACCCCAACCCAGGAACTCAGGACAAGAAGTACAGGGATCACTTCCGCTAGGGAAGCATCCGAAACGCCCGTAGGCTTTTTGTGTAACAGGGATCACTTCCGCAAGGAAAGCATCCGAAACGCCCGAAGGCTTTTTGTATAACAGGGATCACTTCCGCAAGGAAAGCATCCGAAACGCCCGAAGGCTTTTTGTATAACAGGGATCACTTCCACAAGGAAAGCATCCGAAACGCCCGCAGGCTTTTTGGTAACAGTCACGGGGATCACTCTCGCATGGAGAGCATCCGAAACGCCCGAAGGCTTTTTGTATCACGGGGATCACTTCCGCAGAGGGAAGCATCCGAAACGCCCGAAGGCTTTTTGTGTGACAGGACACGACATGACAAGTGTAGGGAAAGTTATTCTAGGGTGTCCACACGCACGCACACACAAGATAGTCCTATGTTGTCAGCAGTTCATTGTCGTCAGGCTCAGACTTCGTCGTCAAGTCTGAGCCGTCACGGGTCGTCCCGGACGCTATCATTTCACGTCCGGTTCTCATCACACACAATCTAACAGTTCTACAACTAGAACTAAGGCACAGTCAAATCGCAAGTGAGTACACTTGCCTGTGGTGGCGAGTGTGTCGTCTGTCTGGGGCGTCTCGTCCAAGCGTCTCGTCCGCGGAAGTCCGTCTGAAACAGGTCATGGCAACGGTGTCAGGTCGCGTTTTCAGTAAATCCTATTTAGGTTCATTTCTAGGTTATCAGGACTATCATATTTGTCAATCATCAGAATTTTGACGTTTTATCAACCTAAATCGACCACTACCCTATGTGCACAGAAAATTTGTCCGATGGTCGACTTCTACGGTGAGCAGCGTTTTACTGGTGCTGAAATTAAATTTAGTTTGAGTTGTCCAGTTTTAGTTTAGGGTTTGATTATACTATGGTGTGGGTTGCTACGAGTTCGGGGTACCAACCTGAATGATGATTAACCGTGAATCTGGCGTCGGGTCTGGAGACGGTGGCAGTGCTCGTGTCCCCGACTGCGGGTAGCGCAGTGGAGATCATCTCTAGATCGCCTCAGGATCGTAACGGCTGCGGGTACGGTATCGAGATCGTTTCGGATGCGAGTCCCGGCAACGAAAACGCCTACGGCAACAGGAACGAGTCGCGACGACAGGAGGCCGCGGAATCTGTGACATGCACGGGGCTGACGTGGGTGGAGCAAAGGAATGGGCGGCTGCGTAGGTCGCCGCGCGACGGTGGCGCAGGGTCTGCGCGATGGCGGGGCGGCCGAGAGAGGCGGCCGGAGAGGAGATGCGGATGGGGGCGCTGCGGCGATGAAGGGGCCACGGGGAGGCGGCGCGATCGGGATGCTACAGCGGTGTAGGCGGCGTCGCGACGGCCGGAGGACCATGGTGGGGTCGCCAGAGCGGCGGGATCAGGCGGCTGGGACCGTTATCGGAGTAGCGTGGTGGCGGATCGGGAGGAGGGGCATCACGGCGGCGCGAATCGCGATGGGGCGAGTGGATCGCGACGGAGGAAGGCGCTGAGCAGGAGAGGCGGCGGATCGGCATTCGGGCTCGGGACGCCGGAGCAGCGTCGAGCGGGGACCTCGGTTGAAGGGCCTCACGGGGGAATCGAGCGATCGAGATGCGCCAGCGGCGAGGCTGAAAGAGGCGGCGCGAGCGGGCGATCGGGACTCCGTGGGGGCCGGTGTCGGGGTTGAGGGCCGAGGTCGCGGCAGCGGGTGGCTTCGATCGGAAAGGGGAGGCGGTGGAGCGTGAGGGAGGCCGGAGGTAGGGTGAGGAGGAGAGGGAGGAAGGAGATCGGGGGTTTGGTCGGTCGCGAGGGGGCGCCGGAGGGAGGCGCGGCGGTCGGCGCTCGCCGTGAGGGTGGGATATCGGGGAGAGAGAGGATATTGGTGATTGGGGTTTTTAGGAGGCCGACGGCTGCATTTTGGGTTAGGGTTAGATTAGGGTTAGGGTTAGATTATTATATAATAATAATAAGGGTTGATAAATAACTATATGATTTAGGTTAAAAGAGGGGATATTGGGTTAAGAGGGTGTACAATTTGGGGTAAGTCTAGGGACAAATAGGAAACAGTTTAGGAAGGATTTAAAACGATTTAAATAAGATAATTAGCCAGATCTGGCTAACAATTCGAATTTTGAATCTGACTGGGCAAATCAACGGTCGAGATTTCTCCGAGCGATATCTTTCAATCCGGTCGTCAGAAAAATAATCTGAAAATACCGGGGCGATCGTGGAGACGAGAGGCACAGATCTACGGAGCCTGATCTTGCGTAAAGCCTACCAAGAATTTACGTAAAATTGGAAACGGCGTTTCGAGTCAAATGACTAAAACGCCCCTATCGTTCAAAGTCGTTTTGCGAGAAAACAAGCCGTGAATCGGCGTTCCCGATAATTACAATAAAATTCAACGCCCCAAAACGATCGCAACGGCACATCTCATCGCAAAATTCGGAATCCAGAAATAATCAAATAAAACACGTGCACGATAGGGCACGTGCACACAGAAAATACGAACGGTCGGAAAGCAGCCGTTACACCTCGCGCGTGGGAACGGCTTGGACGAAGTGTTGGGAGATATCATTGTGGCCTTAATGCTCCCGGTTGCGGAAGGTGTTAATGGACATGGGAATGCCCATCGTCCGGAACCGGGTAGGCCTAGCGTGCTTGGCACCGACCGGAAAATCGGGCCATGGACGCTAGGTACCACCTTTTGGGGCAATGTCTCACCCTGGGTCAAGTCAAATGCCAAGTGTCATGAGTGCTCTAGCCCGTGTTAGCGGGGATTCATTTCGTGTCTTTTTCATTTCTTTCTTTTATTTCTACACTTCCACCCACATCATCCGTGTAGCTAGCACACGACCTAGGCGAGGCTAGTAGCCATTCAAGCCATCCACCTCCCTGAGTTCGATAAACCCGCACCCTACACTAACCGTGCACTTGCGGTAAAACGACACCGCGTCCATGCCGTAAACGGGGCGCCGGTCAAGTTTTTGGCGCCGTTGTCGGGGAGGCGTTCGGTTTGATATTAGCTTAGCTTGGGTTCGTTAGACTACGCATAAAAACACAAAATTTTATTTTTCTTTTTTTAAAAAAAAATATATTCAATAACCAAGAAATTTTTCCCCCTCTATTATATTATCTTTTTGTTATTTTCTTGTACTATTGACGCTCCTCTCTAGTTTTCTTATTTTTGTTGTCCAGGTATCTTTGGTGTAACCATGTGGAGATCAAATTTCGATGCTCAGATGGGAGGATACAATCCTTATTCGGTTGTGGATTGTGAGACTTGTGGGATGGCGGGGCATGTGTATTATGATTGCCCATTTACACTTGAGAGCCTCCCCCTACCCCAAGGCCAAACATTTTCCCACAACCTTAGCCCAAACACCTCCCATCCATTTCCTCAACCTTATACCCCTCCACACACACACACACAAGAAGAATCAAGCCTCGTGTCTCTCCTTGAAAGTGCCATGTTTAACCAAGGCCAAATATTACAAAACTTGATGGTACCAATCACCGAGCCGACACCGAGGAGAGGGGATGAAGGAGAGGATATACCCACCTTCATGGTTGAGACCACCATGCCATCAGCCACCATAGACACATCTCATGCCGATGCCCCAATTTTCCCACACTACCACTTGGATGACGAAGCATTTTTTGATGATGATAGTGAGGATGGGGAGATTTCTCTAGGATCTGTGGAAGAGACTTTTCATCTTTATCTGGATACCCCATATGAGTCCTATGAGAGCACCGAGGAGACCACAGAGCTTATGCATACCTGCGAGGAGGATGTGCATGAGGACGACGACACGACGACCACAAACGAGTGGTCCGCTCCATATCCACCTCCACAGCCATCTCTGTCACAGCTTCCTCCTTGGTCGGTGGTCAACCATGAGGATGTCATTCAGGACATCGGGCAGATGGTGGAGCATGAGCATATCGTCGAGGAGGATATGCATGAGGGTTTGGATACGATGGTCCAATCTATGGAGCCCGAGTCACATCTACCTTTACCGTCGCTCTCCACTTCTTCTGCAGCTGAGCATCTACTTGAGCATATTGCCCCTATTCAGGGAGATTTTCATACTCACTCTCACTCCACTTTTGAGTCTCGCTTTTCACTTCCTATTTCTTTAGACTCATATATATTTGACATACCATATCTCTCGCAGGACACGGGATCTACTTCCCCTGAGGTATGTTGCGGTGTGTCACCACCTGGAGAGCCACTTCTCATGGAGAGCGAGGATTTGGTCGTCGCTAGTACAGAGGATAGCGACCCATTCTCAGGGAGTATTCGTCACACTTTCACTATTTTTCCATCTTATTTTGACGATTATCTCTGGGATACTTTTATTTTGGGGAAAATTTTTTTGCCATGGACTAATGCACCTCGTCCTTTGCAGGTCACAGGTGGACACCTACGAGGGATGCTTGGAGGTGCATTGCTTGGGTCCATTGGCACACGAGGCACATCGCTTCTGGCGGAGCCACAGAAGGAGCAGTTAGAGCAGCTACCTGCCCCACTTCAGATCTTGGATCCGCCTATGCTCAGGTGTATCCTAATCCAGTAGTGTAAAAATTTACCGCTTTCTAGTTTAGATTTGAATAATCTCGTCTCCTCTCATTAGCGAGGGGAGCGTATTTAGGATTTGCTTTTGCATCTTAATAACCCTTCATGTCGTGCCCTTCTATCATTTCACCCTCTTCCTCTTCCGAGGAGAATGAGCACACTGTCTCTCCTGCATTTTGATTTCTTTCTTTTCCGATTTTTCCCCCTAGCATATCTCTACATCCCCATTGATCATATCATTTTGCTAGCATTGTCATGTTCAGCTTGGGGGAAATCGACTTTTGTGTGCATGTTTTTGCGTGTCGTTGTTGTGTGTCTGTGTCTATGTGTTCTTTTGTCGTGTTTTATATCTTTTATTTGAGTGTTTCTTTTTCTTTATTTTTTAGTTTCGCTCATGTGTTTTTCGTGTTTTTCATTTTTTGTGTCGGTGCGTAACTCCCCCCTATTTTCATTGCCCTCTCGTATTCACTACTATTGCATTGAGGACAATGCAAGTTTCAGCTTGGGGGAGTCACACTTCGTGCGTCATTTGTCTCCTTTTCTTCGTTATTTGAGTCGTTTTTCTCCGTGTTTTTCTTTTTCTTTTCTTCTTTTTTTTCTCTTTCTCCCAGAGATGAACCCTATGATGAATTGCCACGAAAATCACACACACACCTAGCATGGCATCGATAATCACATTCACTAA
Source organism: Scilla litardierei (assembly GCA_030789695.1). NCBI lineage: Eukaryota > Viridiplantae > Streptophyta > Magnoliopsida > Asparagales > Asparagaceae > Scilla > Scilla litardierei. Next base: position 81,147,075 of record CM061131.1, on the reverse strand, counting down.
CCCTAGGATATCGAGTCCTCTTGCATGTCATGCATCATGGGTCCACTTAGCTTTTTGTGAGTCGTGTGTCGTGACTAGCTTATTGTGTGCTTCTACTTTGTGATGTTGATTTATATACCTATCCTTGGTTGACCCCTAGATTATCATGCTTCGATTTGAATATGCGGTATTTGCTTCTACTATCTGCTTCTATATGCATGCTATATTTATATCGTATATTTCAATTCGCATGTGTCGGGATTCCACAAACAAGGACTAGGATAACCCATTTAGCCTATGCTCTGATTAGCGAGAAATATCTCCTTTGTCCAAGTGTTTAGAATCCGATTTCATTTTTATTTTACTTGGTGTAAATCCCCTCGTCGTGTACCGTTCTCCCACTTGGGAGAGTACACATGTAAATATCCCAATTCCCAAAAATCCAAAAAAAGGAGAAAAGAAAAGAAAAACCCAAAAAGATGAGAAACGAAAAGAAAAAAAATACAAATACCCAAAACCCAAAAAAAATTCCAGTGTGAATATTTTCCTACTTGTCGTGAATAAGGGGAAGGCGAGAATTTGCACCGAGTGTTCTTCTCCACATCATCTCAACCTCCATCGTTTTCGAAAACACTTGGCATAGGGACCTTCTAGCGATTACCTAGGCTATAGTGTGGTGATTTCCTAGTCCCTAGTTGTGGAGTCCCCGATGCATGATACGCTTCTATTCTTATACTCTTCTCATGCATGCTTGAGCTAATATTCACCGCAATTTCAAATTGAATCGATATTTGGGTCTTTCTTTGGGTATGTGTATATGGAGCTTTATTGCACATCGTAGATAGTGACACCATCTGCTAGCACACGACCACACTCACTCGCGCTTCACTGCATGGGCCCACGACACTTGTTTGGACTCACATTCCTTGGTTTAGTGTTGTGTTTTGTCGTATGCTTGCTTCGTGTGGCGTGTTTGATTTTGTTGGCCCTAACGGGCGATTTAGGATTTAGAGTTCTCTTTTTCTCTCTTTCTCTTTATTTTCTCTCTCCGAGCTCCTACTCTCACTCGTCTTCCTCGAGGACGAGGAAGAGTTCAGCTTGGGGGATTTTGACGTGCGTTTATATTTCATATATTTGCGCACGTTTTCTTCCGTGTTTCTCCGTATTTTCCGCCGTCTTTTATTCGTTTTCTCGTGTATTCTTGTATTTTCTCGTTTTCTTTCACTTTTCTTTGTTTCTCCATGTTTGCAGGAGATTGCCCGCGTAGGGGACGTTTAACGACGATATCTCAAGTCCCTGGAGCAACGGGAGGAGTCACGCGTGATCCAGGGGGTCAAACGACGAAGAATACATCTTTCAGCCCCTCACCCGGTCGGTTGGTCATCTCCAACCGATCGGGTGATGCACGCGTGCACCACCCGGTCTCAGCCGGAGCTCAAGTGAAAGTCACCCGACCGGTTCACAGGCCGGTTCAACGGGGGCCAACTCTCTGTCTTTTCGAGCCAAATGCCAACCGATCGGGTGACTCTCACCCGATCGGTTCATCTGTAGCTGATTCTGAGGAGCCAAGACACGGGCATCCAACCGACCTCGTCACCCGATGGCGCCATGATCCAACCGGTCACCCCAAGAACTCAACCGACCGGTTCATCTGACCGGGTGAAGCTCTGCCGTTTTCTGTTTATTATTTGTAACAGATCACCCGATCGGTTGACTTATCAACCGATCGGGTGGCGTTTTTCCTGTGGTTTTTGTCACGACCCGCTTCCCTAAAATGGAGGCGAGACGTGAAAAGGTCCGCACCAGAGTGGAGCTGTGAAGCCCCAAACCCGATAAGCGTCAATAAAACATAAGCAGGTCCCTGTAACCACAACGGAACAACAATAATAACACAAGGAGAGACTGAAATAAAATCTCACATCTCATAAATTGTCCAACATGAAAATAAGTTCAACATCCAGAAAAGCCACCAGGCTAAAAGAAAGAGTCTAAAGGCCCAGAACAAGGCCAACCAAAAGCAACAACATAACAAAGTATAGGTGCTACGCACCGATAACAAACAACTGTCAAAACAAAAGTAAAACACAACGAATACACTAGGACTGGTCCCCAGTGTCCACGTACTCCCCGTCAAACACAAGCTCGGGCTCGGCGTCAGCAAACACCTCGTCCTCAACGAGGTACTCAGGCTCGGGATCTAACATGTGTCACCCAAAAGAGTAAAGGGGCACATGTCAGCAAGTCTAAAAGACTTGGGCAAGGAAACTGAAAGTAAGGAAACTAGCAACCTAGCAGTTATAGTATGCATGACATGGCAGTTATAACATGAGTGCACAATTTAAGACATAGCAAGACAATTTTGTACAAGGGAACAATTATCGGGACAAGACAAGAGTAGCCAAGCTACTAACCATCTCAATCATTTCACGTTGTTTTGTAGATGTTTACGCCCTTCAGATGAATGGTACATCATTCACACCGATCGGCACTAAACACTACCCCGCCCTAGAGTTTATGCCTTACAACTGCAGTTGCTGATCAGGCAGACCCCCAGTTGACTGGCCGCTTAACCCTTACCCCATCCCACACGTAAACAAGCCAGGGTCCCTGAATATGAGCCCAGCAAGTGAGCCAGGGTTGCCCCGTACGGGAGCTTGTTTCTTAGTTCACAATTCAATATCGAGCGTTGGGGTTAGCAACTCATTATGCTCGCTTCTGGTCACGAGCCAGGAACACAAGTATTGTAGCGATGCTACGCAATCACGGGATCACTTAAAGAATGCAATGACAAGACAATTAATTTGTGTACCGTTAATGGAATTTAAACATGACATGGTAATTGTGCAACATGATGTATGTCGGAACTAGCTTCGTTGTCAAGCTAGTTCCCCAATTTGCGCCTAGGCGAGTATCATTTCGTTGCCTAGCCTCTTTTACGCCTACAACAAGCAAAATGGCCTAAAACATGGCCTAAACCCTAAGTGGCAAGTTTCACTTGCCTAGCACCGGGGATGACGATCACGAAGGTTCGTCTCGCGGATGCTAATCTATGGGGGAAATCGCTGTTTTGGGGAAACAATCATCAAACCACATGAAATTTCATTAGGGTTTCATAAAAATACAAATAGGTTATAAAAACGTCAAGAGATCGATTTCTTACCAAGAGGAGGCAAAAGAAACACTCCGGAGAACCCTAGGACCAGATCTGGAAACAAATGGAGAATTTTGGAGAGTTAGGGTTTTTGGGGGATTTAGGGGATTTGGTGAGATTTTGGGGAAGATGAGAGGTAGAATGAGTTGATGGAGGGTTTAGATGATGAATCTAGGGCTTGGGATGGAGAAATAGAGCTTGGAGGAAGATGGGGGCTCAATGGGGGAGAAACTAGGGTTTTGGGTCGAGTGGAGGAAGAAGAAAACGTTTGGGAGGGGTATAAATAGGTTGGGCTGGCGGCTGCCCAGAAATTAGGGTTTTTACACAGATTAGTCGGTCAAAGAGCAACCACTAACCGACTAGTTTGGCAACTAGTCGGTCGGTCGACCAACGCAGACCGACTAAGTGCAAACAGTAACTTCTGTCAAAATTAGCTAATGAGTTAGTCGGTTAAAGAAGCATTGCTGACCGACTAGTTTGCAACCTAGTCGGTCAACGAACCTTCTTAGACCGACTAACGACAAACAGTAACTCCTGAACAATTTAGAAAGCCAACTAGTCGGTTCAAGAAGGATTGCCGACCGACTGGATCGTCATCTAGTCGGTCGGTGCCCCTTCTCATACCGGCTAACGAGCACCAAAAGTTTCGATACGGAGCGCGGGGCCCCGGGATCGATTCCTAAGACTCCTAGGCTTGATCTAATAGTAAGATACGACCGTTATGAAGCCCGTCATGAATGACATACTTCGAAATCGACGATCCTAAAGAAGAAACGAGAAAACACGACGAAACGATCGAAAATGAAAGTTACGGAGACGAAAACCACACATGAGGAGAAAATCCACCAAAACATATATTATATTATAATAAATCCAGATACATGAAAAGCAGTCGTTACATCCTCCCCAACTTAAGAAAAATTCCGTCCTCGGAATTTCCAAACACTCACGTGTCCGGAAACAAAAGTGGGAAACGCTCTCGCATCTCATCCTCATTCTCCCAAGTAGACTCTCCAGGTGAGCCGTGTCGCCACATTACCCTCACAAGATTGACAATCTAGTTCCGAAGCGATTTCTGATGCCTGTCCAGAATCTGCACTGGATGCTGGTCATACGTCATATCGGGGCGAACGGTAATCTCCGAAAAATCCACAGCATGAGATGGATCGCCAATGTATCGACGAAGCTGCGACACATGGAAAACATTATGAACCCCTTCCAAAGATGGCGGCAAGGCCAAGCGATAAGCTACCTCGCCAACCCTCTCCAAAATGTCAAACGGTCCAATGTATCACGGGCTCAACTTCCCTCGCTTCCCAAAACGAATCACACCACGATTCGGGGAAATCTTCAGAAACACATGGTCGCCCGGTTGAAACTCCAAAGGACGACGTTTAGCATCCGCCCAATGCTTAAAACGGTCCTGAGCAATTCTCAACCTCTCCCGAATATTCCTGACGATATCCACGGCCTCCACGATCATCTCAGGTCCCAACAGTTCCCGATCACCAACGTCATCCCAACTTAATGGCGATCGACATTTTCTCCCATAAAGAGCGGCGAAAGGCGCCATGCCAATACTCGCCTGGAAGCTGTTGTTGTAAGAGAACTCCACCAAGTGTAGATGGTCCTCCCACGAACCCTTGAAATCCAACATGCACGCCCTCAGCATGTCTTCCAGAATCTGGATCGTCCTCTTGGACTGGCCATCCGTCTGCGGATGGTACGCCGTGCTGAAACTCAGACGCGTACCCAAGCTCTTCTGCAAACTCTGCCAGAACTGAGATGTGAACCTCGTGTCTCTGTCAGACACGATACTCACGGGGACTCCATGAAGTCACACAACCTCCTGCACGATTCACGTTACATCACTATCCAAACTAGGAAAAGGAAATAAAACGGAGAGTAAAAGAATTTTACCTCCATATATCTCCTCGCAAGCGCCTCAGTGGACTGTCCCACTTGGAATGGAATAAAGTGCGCGGATTTGGTCAATCGATCTACGATCACCCAAATCGCGTCATTCTGCTTCGGACTCCGAGGTAGTCCAGTCACGAAATCCATAATGATGTGTTGCCATTTCCACTCCGGAATCGGAAGCGGTTGTAGCAACCCGGCCGTACGCTGATGCTCCGCCTTCACTTGCTGGCAAACCAAGCACTTGGCTACACTCCGAGCCACACTCCTCTTCATACCATGCCACCAATAATTCAGACGAAGATCCTGGTACATCTTGGTGCCACCAGGATGCACAGAATACGGCGAACTGTGTGCCTCCACCATCAACTCCTCTCTGATATCCCCAGCAGGCACACACAGCCTGGCTCCAAACCTCAGTGAGCCATCCTCATGAATCAAAAAGTCAGTCTGCAGACCGGCTTCCACCTGCTCCCGAATCTTCACCAGCTTCGGATCCTCAGCCTGGCCAGCCTTAATCCGATCCACGATCGTCGACTGCACCTGCATATACATCAACGAAGAAGCCTCCCCAGGAAGGACAATCTCAACACCAGACTCGCAAAAATCTTGCTGCAATCTCCACTGCGAGGTCAAAATTATCACCGCTGGTAGCCTACTCAGCGCATCAGGGACCACATTCACCTTGCTAGGGTGAAACTGCAAATCAATCTCATAATCCGCCATAAGTTCCAACCATCGACGCTGTCGCATGTTGAGCTCCTTCTGAGTGAAAATGTACTTCAAGCTTTTGTGATCGGTGAAAATCTTCACTTTCTCACTCAGCAGGAAGTGCCTCCAAATCTTAAGAGCAAACACAACGGCAGCCAACTCCAAATCATGCGTCGGGTAATTCTTCTCGTGAACCTTAAGCTGACGAGACGCATACGCCACAACATGCCCATGCTGATGCAACACACAACCGAAACCCTTGCCAGAAGCATCGCAAAATATCTCAAATCCACCGCTGCGATCAGGCACAACAAGAATAGGGGCAGTCATCAACCTCTCCTTCAGAATACCAAAAGCACTCTCACAATCACCCGACCAAACAAAAGCAACATCCTTTCGTGTCAACCTGGTCATCGGCTCAGCAATACGAGAAAGGTCCTTAATGAAACGCCGATAGTAACCAGCAAGTCCAAGGAAGCTCCGAATCTCAGACGCGGACGACGGAACAGGCCACTCTCTGATGGCCCTAATCTTCCCGGGATCCACTGAAATACCATCTCCAGTCACCACATGCCCGAGAAAAGCAACTCTATCCAGCCAGAACTCGCACTTCGAAAACTTAGCATACAACCGATGCTTCCTCAAAATCTCCAATACCATCCTCAAGTGCGAGGCATGCTCTTCTTCCGACTTCGAGTAGATCAGAATGTCGTCAATAAAGATAACGACAAACTTATCTAAAAAGTCGTAGAAAATCAGGTTCATCAGATTCATGAAAACTGCGGGCGCGTTAGTTACGCCGAAAGGCATAACCACAAACTCATAGTGTCCATACTTCATCCTGAACGCTGTCTTCGGAACATCATCCTTCTTCACCTTCAACTGATGGTAACCACTCCTCAAATCCAATTTAGAAAATACCCTCGAACCTCCAAGCTGATCAAAAATATCATCGATGCGAGGCAACGAGTATTTATTCTTAATGGTCACCGCATTCAACTCCCGATAGTCCACGCACATGCGACGCGAACCATCCTTCTTCTTCACCAGCAACACCGGTGCTCCCCACGGAGACACGCTAGGATTAATATAACCCTTCTGCAAAAGCTCATCCAACTGCTTTTGCAACTCCTCCAATTCTGCAGGTGCCATACGATACGGCGCCTTCGAAATCGGCTGCGCACCTGGAACAAGATCGATAGAAAATTCTAGAGCTTGATCAAGTGGCAAACCAGACATCTCCTCGGGGAAGACGTCGCCAAAATCTCGCACCATAGCTGGCCACTCCAACTCCATCTGCATAGCCACAGCCTCCACCGGCCTGGCCCGAAATCTGACAGGACCAAGCGAACTGCTACCACGACTGAACTCAAATACTGGATGTCCGGGAATCTCGAACACCACCTTCTTTCTTCGACAGTCGATCGTAGCATAGAAGCTCGCAAGCCAGTCCATCCCAAGAACTGCATCATAATTGATGATGTCGTGGACAATGAAATCAGCGAAAAGCTCATGTCCACAGACCACCAACGAGCAAGAATTGCAACCACGATGCACCGAGACCACGCCATTCCCTGTAACGATATTCCAACTCTTGGAAAGAGGGGACGTCGACAAGGAATGCCTCTCCACGAAGCTCTGAGAAATAATGCACATCGATGCACCAGAGTCAAAGAGGACTCGTGTAGGAAATGTGCAAACCAAAGCCACACCAAACAAACAATTAACAATCAAACCCTAGTCTAGCAAACAACCATGTTCAAGCAAACAACATAATCTAACAATCAGAACCAGCTAGGAAAGTAACAGCTAGAGTGAGGATTACCTGCGATAACCTCATCCACAGCCTCGCTCTCCGCAGCGGTCATCAGAAAAGCCTGCCTCCTCGGCGGAACAGCCTGCTGAAAAGCCTGCCTCTGCGGAACAAGAGCCGCTCCACGGCCAGCAGGAACAGACGCTCACTGCTGCAACGGCTGAGCTGCAACAGGTGCCCTCCGCAGTAGACCCGCATGCCGACAATCCTTCGCGACATGGGAAGCGTCACCACAAACCAGACACTGGCCCAAAAACTTCCGACACTGATCCTTGATGTGGCCAGGCTTACCGCAGAAATGGCAAGTCTTCAGAATAGGCCCTCCTGGCCTCTTAAACTGAGCAGACTGATTAGGCCTGAATCCAGGTCTAACCACAGCTCTCGCCTGCTCCATAGGCCTCTTCCCAGAACCAACAACAGACCCCCTCCTCTGGTTCACGAGCAGCTCCTGCCTCTTGGCTGCTACTAGAACCTTCTGATAAGACTCCCGGTCAGAAGAGGTCACAAAACTTTGGAGCTCCGAAGCAAGTCCCTGCAGGAACCTCTGAGCTCTCTCCTCAGCATCCTGCACCATCTTTGGTGCAAACCGACTCAGCCTCATGAACTCTTGGTGATATAGGTCCACCGACGAGCTCCCTTGCTTCAAATCGATAAAACGCTGCAGCATCTCTTCCCTGGCAGCTTTCGGGAAGAACTCAATATCAAACCTGGCCTTGAAGGTAGCCCAAGCTATCGGCTCCACCAACATCTTCTCTTCTGCATCCCACCAGTTCCGAGCATTATCCTTGAGTTGCCTCTTTGCCAAATCAACCCATCCAGCCGGGGTGATCTTGGCCATCTTCAGATTGTCCTCGATGTTCCGAATCCACTCATCGGCAGCTAGAGGACCCTCAGACCCATCAAAATATGCGGGACCCAGCTCCCGAAATTGCTTCGCTCCCGTCTCAGAGCGAGGGGCATCCAGAAGAGCCCGGGCAGCTCGAGCAAGTGGAGCATTCTGGACTTGCAGGAGCACGCCCTGCTGCACTTGCATCATCTGGAGCATCATCCGCATCATCTCCCCGTTGGTGGGTTCCCGCTCAGGCTCCTCATCATGAGGGATCACGCCACTACCCCCACCACGGGTGAAACGTCTTCCTGCCATCTAGTGACACAGAAAACGAATCAGATTAGACTCATAGCTTATGACTCGGACGTCGAACTTAGTTTATTGGACATTCTAATATTATTATCGCTATTCCAAAAATCGCAGTTACAGAAGGACCTGCATGGGCCACCAACAAAACCTGTCACGACCCGCTTCCCTAAAATGGAGGCGAGACGTGAAAAGGTCCGCACGAGAGTGGAGCTGTGAAGCCCCAAACCCGATAAGCGTCAATAAAACATAAGCAGGTCCCTGTAACCACAACGGAACAACAATAATAACACAATGAGAGACTGAAATAAAATCTCACATCTCATAAATTGTCCAACATGAAAATAAGTTCAACATCCAGAAAAGCCACCAGGCTAAAAGAAAGAGTCTAAAGGCCCAGAACAAGGCCAACCAAAAGCAACAACATAACAAAGTATAGGTGCTACGCACCGATAACAAACAACTGTCAAAACAAAAGTAAAACACAACGAATACACTAGGACTGGTCCCCAGTGTCCACGTACTCCCCGTCAAACACAAGCTCGGGCTCGGCGTCAGCAAACACCTCGTCCTCAACGAGGTACTCATGCTCGGGATCTAACATGTGTCACCCAAAAGAGTAAAGGGGCACATGTCAGCAAGTGTAAAAGACTTGGGCAAGGAAACTGAAAGTAAGGAAACTAGCAACCTAGCAGTTATAGTATGCATGACATGGCAGTTATAACATGAGTGCACAATTTAAGACATGGCAAGACAATTTTGTACAAAGGAACAATTATCGGGACAAGACAAGAGTAGCCAAGCTACTAACCATCTCAATCATTTCACGTTGTTTTGTAGATGTTTACGCCCTTCAGCTGAATGGTACATCATTCACACCGATCGGCACTAAACACTACCCCGCCCCCAGAGTTTACGCCTTACAATTGCAGTTGCTGATCGTGCAGACCCCCAGTTGACTGGCCGCTTAACCCTTACCCCATCCCACACGTAAACAAGCTAGGGTCCCTGAACATGAGCCCAGCAAGTGAGCCAGGGTTGCCCAGCATGGGAGCTTGTTTCTTAGTTCACAATTCAATATCGAGCGTTGGGGTTAGCAACTCATTATGCTCGCTTCTGGTCACGAGCCAGGAACACAAGTATTGTAGCGATGCTACGCAATCACAGGATCACTTAAAGAATGCAATGACATGACAATTAATTTGCGTACCGTTAATGGAATTTAAACATGACATGGTAATTGTGCAACATGATGTATGTCGGAACTAGCTTCGTTGTCAAGCTAGTTCCCCAATTTGCGCCTAGGCGAGTATCATTTCGTCGCCTAGCCTCTTTTACGCCTACAACAAGCAAAATGGCCTAAAACATGGCCTAAACCCTAAGTGGCAAGTTTCACTTGCCTAGCACTGGGGATGACGATCACGAAGGTTCGTCTCGCGGATGCTAATCTACGGGGGAAATCGCTGTTTTGGGGAAACAATCATCAAACCACATGAAATTTCATTAGGGTTTCATAAAAATACAAATAGGTTATAAAAACGTCAAGAGATCGATTTCTTACCGAGAGGAGGCGGAAGAAACACTCCGGAGAACCCTAGGACCAGATCTGGAAACAAATGGAGAATTTTGGAGAGTTAGGGTTTTTGGGGGATTTAGGGGATTTGGTGAGATTTTGGGGAAGATGAGAGGTAGAATGAGTTGATGGAGGGTTTAGATGATGAATCTAGGGCTTGGGATGGAGAAATAGAGCTTGGAGGAAGATGGGGGCTCAATGGGGGAGAAACTAGGGTTTTGGGTCGAGTGGAGGAAGAAGAAAACGTTTGGGAGGGGTATAAATAGGTTGGGCTGGCGGCTGCCCAGAAATTAGGGTTTTTACACAGATTAGTCGGTCAAAGAGCAACCACTGACCGACTAGTTTGGCAACTAGTCGGTCGGTTGACCAACGCAGACCGACTAAGTGCAAACAGTAACTTCTGTCAAAAATAGCTAATGAGTTAGTCGGTTAAAGAAGCATTGCTGACCGACTAGTTTGCAACCTAGTCGGTCAACGAACCTTCTTAGACCGACTAACGACAAACAGTAACTCTTGAACAATTTAGAAAGCCAACTAGTCGGTTCAAGAAGGATTGCCGACCGACTGGATCGTCATCTAGTCGGTCGGTGCCCCTTCTCATACCGGCTAACGAGCACCAAAAGTTCCGATACGGAGCGCGGGGCCCCGGGATCGATTCCTAAGACTCCTAGGCTTGATCTAATAGTAAGATACGACCGTTATGAAGCCCGTCATGAATGACATACTTCGAAATCGACGATCCTAAAGAAGAAACGAGAAAACACGACGAAACGATCGAAAATGAAAGTTACAGAGACGAAAACCACACATGAGGAGAAAATCCACCAAAACATATATTATATTATATTAAATCCTGATACATGAAAAGCAGTCGTTACAGTTTTGGACCCGATCCGTTAGGGCTCGGAATGGGGGCTATAAATACCCAATGCTGGCCGATTTTTAGGGTAGCTTCTTCTTGGTTCTTTCTCAGTTTTTTAGGGCTTTTGCCCCCCTTCTCTTGTTAGTCTTAGGTTAGTTTAGATTAGGTCTTTTGTTCAATAAGTCTTGTATTGGATTGACGATTCAACTCAAGATAAGTATTTTCCTCTCTTTTTCTCCATTGTTTGTGTTGTGTTTATTTTGCTTGATGGTGAAAGTTTATATGTCTTTTGTGTTGTTTGTTTATATTTTATTCACCATTGAGTAGTTTTGATGAACCCTAATACGGGTTGGGTAGGATTGATGCTTGGTTGTTTCATTTGACTTGGTTGCATGGCATGTGTTCGATGAAATGTGTCAATGGGGATTTCTAGCAATCTGGGTCCAATTCGTACGACGACACACTAGATGTGTTGGGGATTGGGGTCTGGTGCTTGTCCAGTCAAGATCCGCTTCGATGTATTGCTAGAAATCACATTTGACCTATTTGGCCATTAGGGTTACGCGGGGGCGTTTCATTGTCATTGGCGGGAGAAAGACCGCCTCTGACCGTCGGGCCAATGGGGAATAAACTTGGCGGTTGACTCCCTAGCCACAGCTCATGCCCCGAGCATTGACATCGAGTCCTCGCGCATGGGAACGGCTTGGACGAAGTGTTGGGAGATATCATTGTGGCCTTAATGCTCCCGGTTGCGGAAGGTGTTAATGGACATGGGAATGCCCACCGTCCGGAACCGGGTAGGCCTAGCGTGCTTGGCACCGACCGGAATATCGGGCCATGGACGCTAGGTACCACCTTTTGGGGCAATGTCTCACCCTGGGTCAAGTCAAATGCCAAGTGTCATGAGTGCTCTAGCCCGTGTTAGCGGGGATTCATTTCGTGTCTTTTTCATTTCTTTCTTTTATTTCTACACTTCCACCCACATCATCCGTGTAGCTAGCACACGACCTAGGCGAGGCTAGTAGCCATTCAAGCCATCCACCTCCCTGAGTTCGATAAACCCGCACCCTACACTAACCGTGCACTTGCGGTAAAACGACACCGCGCCCATACCGTAAACGGGGCGCCGGTCAAGTAGCGAATTCTTTAGGCCCATGTGCCTTAGCCCTTTCTTCAGGGCTGTTTTCACGACCATCTCGAGGAAGCTCTCCACATTTAGCCTCTCGGTGTTGAAGCGTCGCATGTAGCTCCTTAGGGTTTCGGCCGGCCTCTGTTCACATTGAACAGAAGCTTTGAGTCTGGCCTTATTTGTCGGCCGGCCATGAAGTGCTTACAAAATTTATGGGTGATGTCCTGGAAGTTGCTGATGGACCAGTTGGGGAGGCTGTTGTACCAATTCCTGGCAGATTTTTGGAGGGTGGAATAGAAGGCACGACAAAGCAGGGTGTCATCGGCTCCCTGGAACGCCATGACTTCCTCGTAGTCCATCACGTGATCTTTTGGATCTCCTGCCATCATATTTCTCTAAGGTCGGTACCTTGAACCTGGAAGGTACCTGTGTGTCGGTGATGCTCCTCGCTAATGGGAAACGGTCGTCCCTGGGGCTTCCTTGGTTTCCCTGGCCTGTTGGCACCTCGACGTGAAGGCAGGGTTGCCCCGGCAGGTTGGCAAGGGTTTGGGGGGAGCCCCCTCGACAGCCATCCCTGCTGGGGATAGGCGTTGGTCGCCGGGTGATCCTCCTTCCGGGGCGGTCTTCTCGATCAGTACGCCTCCTCTAACGGGGTGCTTCTGCTTTGACCCCACCGATCCTCGGTTGTCGAATGGCTGGGTGACCGTCGATGTGTTGAGCGAGGTCGCCTAGATGAGGCCGCGGTTGACTCATCCATGGTCCATTCGGCCCAACCATCCGCCTCATCCTGGAGTGAGGTAGGGGTGAGGGACCACACCGGGATGAAGTTTGGCAGGATGAATCGTCGCTCCGGGTTACTGACCGGTGCCCCGCTTGCGTCGCGGCGGCACGGTGTCGTTTACCGCAAGTTTCACGGTTAGTGTAGGGTGCGGGAATATCGAACTCAGGGAGGCGAGGTTGTGCTTGGGTCAGGTAGGACCAGAATCACCCTGAGGGGCGAGCTAGCCCGAATCGGTAGATGGTTGTCACGAAAGAAAATAAAAGCGTATGAACAAAAAGAAAGTAAACCCGGGACTTTGGTTTCCAACCCGACGAGAGACTCTCGCCGATACGGCCTACGGGTATGGATAGCGATCGGGATTAGGGTCTAATGGTGAGACGTTGCCTCTGAAAGTGGTACCGGCGTCCCATGGGCCCGATATTCCGGTCGGTGCCCAGGATGATACACCGGACTTCCCGGATTCGATCAGTGGGCACTCCCGTGTCCATTAACACTGATCGATCCCGGGAGCACTAAGTCCACAACGATATCTCCCAACGCCTCATCCTGCCTTTCCCGCGTGCTAGGATTTGGCGTCTACGCTAAAGGCGTGAGCTATGGCTAGGGAGTCAACCGCCAAGTTTATTCCCCCTTGGTCCGACGGTCAAAGGCGGTCTTTTTCCCGCCGATGACAATGAAACGCCCCGCGTAACCGTTAGATTCCTACTCCCTATCGATTTCCTAACCCTATGGACGCATCGGGAAGAGCCCCCGAAGGGGTTTCCACCAAAATCCCAGATTTGGGAACTACTCACAAAAATTCATGAAAAAGCAATCTAAATGAAATTTAACCGTTGAAATCATAATCGGACAATTGCAATGCGGAAGTAAAGGAGTAATAAAGACAATACTAAAATTTTAGAAAGATCTGAAAACTTACAAAAGAGTAACAATTACAGCCGTCACAAGGAAATAAAACAGTAGAAAAACAGCAACTCCCGTTTCTGGAACCCTAGGGGTTCTATATATAGGCCGTCGCATCAACCGATCGGTTGACAAGTCAACCGATCGGTTGATCCGTTACAAATAAATATCAGAAAACGGCGAGTTTTCACCCGATCACATGAACCGATCGGGTGAGTTCTTGAGCGACCGGTTGGATCTTAGAGCGGTCGGGTGAATCGGCCGGTTCGACGTCCGTGTCTTCAGTTCATCTTTCTCAGCTACAGATGAACCGATCGGGTGAGAGTCACCCGATCGGTTGGCGCTTTGCTTCAAGAAAACAGAGAATAGCCCCCGGTGAACCGGTCTGTGAACCGGTCGGGTGACTTCGTTGTGAGCTGCGGCAGAGACCGGTTGGTGCACGCGTGCATCACCCGATCGGTTGGAGATGACCAACCGACCGGGTGAGGGGCTGAAAGATGAATATTTCGCCGTTTGACCCCCTGGATCACGCGTGACTTCTCCCGTTGCTCCGGGGACTTGGAATATCATCGTAAAAGGTCCCCTACGTGGTCGAACTCCTGCAATCATGGACAAACAAAGAAAAGTGAAAGAAAACGGGAAAATATACGAAAACGAATAAGAGACGGCGGAAAACACGGAGAAACACAAAAGAAAACGTGCGTGAATATATAAAATATAAGCGCACGTCAAAATCCCCCAAGCTGAACTCTTCCTCGTCCTCGAGGAAGACGAGTGAGAGTAGGAGCTCGGAAGAAAGAAATAGAGAGGAAGAAAGAAAAAGAAAACTCTAAGCCCTAGATCGCCCATCAGAGCCAACAAAATCAAAAACCACTCACCTAGCAAGCAAACGCCAAATCACACCACTAAACCTAGGAAAGCGAGTCCAAATAAGTGTCGTGGGTCCATGCAGTGAAGCGCGAGTGAGCGTGGTCGTGTGCTAGCAAATGGTGATGCTTTCTACGATGTGCTACGAGGCTCGATATACACAAATCCAAGATATGACCCAAATATCGAATCGAATTGAATTAAGCGGCGAATATAAGTTCAAGCATACATGAGAATAGAGAGAATAGAAGCGTATCATGCATCGGGGACTCCACAACTAGGGTTAAGGGAATCACGCCACTATAGCCTAGATACTAGCTAAAAAGTTCCCAAGCCAAGTGTTTTCGATAACGACGGGGGTTGAGATGATGTGGAGAAGAACACTCGGTGCAAATTCTCGCCTTCCCTTTATTCTTGGCAAGTATGAAAATATTCACACGGGAATTTTTTTTGGGTTTTGGGTATTTGCATATTTTTTGGCTTTTTGGCTATACAATCTTTTTCTTTTCTTTTCTTTTTGGGTTTTTCTTTTCTTTTCTCCTTTTTTTTGGATTTTTGGGATATTGGCTATACATGTGTGTACTCTCCCAAGTGGGAGAACGGTACACGACGAGGGGATTTGCACCAAGTAAAACAAAAAAGAAGTCGAAATCTAAACACTCGGGCAAAGGAGACTATTCTTGCTAAATAGAGCTTCGGCTAAATGGGTTATCCGAGTCCTTAGTTGTGGAATCCCGACGCATGTGAATTGAAGTATACGATATAAATAGCATGCATATAGAAGCAGACATTAGAAGCAAATACCGCATATTCAATATCGAAACATGATAATCTAGGGGTCATTCCTGAACAGGTATATAAAGTAAAACCACAAAGCAGAAGCACACCAAATGCTAGTCACGACACACGACTCACAAAAAGCTAAGTGGACCCACGATGCGTGAAATGCAAGAGGACTCGAAATCCTAGGGTTAGTGAGTGTGATTATCGATGCAATGCTAGGTGTGTGTGACTTTGTGGCGATTCATCATAGGATTCATTTCTAGGAGAAAGAGCTAAAGAAAGAAGGAAAAAGAAAAAAGAAAAACACGATGGAAAACGACTCAAATGACGTAGAAAAACAACACAAATGACGCACGAAGTGCGACTCCCCCAAGCTGAAACTTGCATTGCCCTCAATGCAATAAGAGTGAGTACGGGAGGGCAATGAAAATGGGGGGATACGCACAGACACGAAAAGAAATGAAAACGAGGAAAACACATAGATGAAACCGAAAAAAGAAAGAAAGATCAAAATCAAAACCAAACAATATGAAAATAAAAATAAAATAAAATCACACGACACGACACTCAAAAAGTGAAAAGCAAGCACACACAAAAATGAGAAAAACAAACAAAACACGACAGCACACCAAAATAGACGTCCCCCAAGCTAGACCAGAAAGAGCTAGCGAAACGATATGATTAATGACATCCAGATATGTGCAAGGGGGAGTCAAAAACAAAAGGGGTGAATCTAGAAAACAACACGCAAATAGTCCCCTCCCTCCGACAGAGACAAAGCGGGGCCCCGAAAAGACAGATGGGCTCAAAAATGGGGGGGGCAAAAGCGGGAGAGAAAGATCAAGCAGGGGCACCACCCTCTGGGGGTGGTGACGGGGGCCTGCGCTGGGGACCAGGGGTCGTGGGGGGTGGAATGTGGAGCTCGGAGACGTCGGGTGGGTCTTCGCGGATGTGGCGAACGAAGCTTTGAAGGAAGGGGATGTCACGGTCAACGAATTCCTGGGTTATCTGACCACCCTGACCAGCAAGGAGGACCATGGCCGTGAATCGGTCGGCATGGTCATCGGATTGGAATTGCATCCCATATTCGGGATCGTAACCGGGAGGTGGGGAAGTGGTGCGTGGTGTGGTGGATGGGTTAGAGGTGGTGGGCTGTGTGCGACGGGTACGACGGGTGGGCCTAGGGTTCGAAGAGCTAGCGTCGGTGGGTTTAATACGGCAGGGAGGCATTGTGTAGGTGTTGTTTATGCGCGTAGGTGTGTGAAAGTACAACGAATTCAACACAAACACAAAATACGACCAACAAGCAAACAGAATATTTGGGAAAAGATTAAAATTAAGCAAAGGAGCGAGGTTACCCAAAATGAGATGAAGATAGTTGCTCATGGATGCCCCGATGCTGCTCGATTGGAGCACGATGTGAAGCCGCAGCGATCTCTTCAACAAGTTCCGAAGCGGGGGGGAAATGGGGGAAATCTAGGGTTTGTGTGTAGGGAGATGACGGGGGAATGGAGAGAAATGATGGTGGATGGGTAGGGAAATGGTTGGAGAAGAAGATCGAGGCTGATCTTGGGGAAGAAAGCAGGAAGGCGCACGATGGGAGACGAAACGGCAGAGGTTCGGGCGATCGGGCGAGGGAGAAAACGAACGGGTGTCGGGGGTGGTTATATAGGATTTTAAGTCGAACCGATCGGGTGACTTGTCACCCGATCGGTTGACGGTTAGGTCGGAAATCTTGCCGAAGAAATGCTACAGGCGAACCGATCGGGTGACTTTTCAACCGATCGGTTGGCCGCTCCACTCAATTTCCTGAGAACTTAGGGCTGCTCACCCGGTCAGGTCAACCGATCGCGCTCGAACTCAACCGATCGGTTGATATTCCCCAAAATTTCCCGAGAGTTCTCCCCAGCTCACCCGGTCTGCCACCCGGTCTCTTCATTACTCAACCGATCGGGTCATATGGGGACAGATCTCGGCATGTATCTGATACATCCCAACCGATCGGGTGAGTTTTCACCCGATCGGTTGGGGCTTGTTTTCTGCAAAAACCAATAGATTTGCTTAAGTCCCCGAACGGATGTTCTCACGGCTGATTTTATTTATAAAAAGTAGATAAAATAAAGTAAAAATTAACGTTAAAAAGTGGGAAAAAGTTTAGAACATAGGTTGCCTCCCATGAAGCGCACTTGTTTAACGTCGTTGGCTCGACGCCCGCAGCGGTGATCAATTTGGATCCGGAGGGTTAGAGGAAGAGATGTCGCTCGTAGGGGGTCCGACCGGAGAGAATTCTGGTTCTCCTACTGCATAGTGTTTTAGACGTTGCCCGTTTACTTTAAACGGCTCATCCCTTCCCATTATCTCGATAGCCCCATGCGGGAAAACCTTGGTGACGCGGAACGGTCCCGACCATCTTGACTTGAGTTTCCCAGGAAAGAGCTTCAGCCGTGAGTTGAACAGGAGAACTAAGTCTCCTTCTTTGAATTCCCTCCTTAAGATTCGCTTATCGTGCCACCTCTTCAGTTTCTCCTTGTAGATCTTGGCGTTCTCATAGGCATTGAGCCGGATTTCGTCGAGTTCGTTGAGTTGTAGCTGCCGGTGCACTCCTACCTTCTTGGTGTCGAAATTCAGATTCTTAACCGCCCAATATGCCTTATGTTCCAATTCCACAGGAAGATGGCAAGCTTTCCCATAGACGAGCCGGTAGGGAGTTGTGCCGATAGGAGTTTTAAATGCCGTCCTGTAGGCCCAAAGCGCGTCAGGGAGCTTTGATGACCAGTCCTTCCTGGAATTGGCCACTGTCTTTTCTAGTATGCTTTTAATCTCCCGGTTAGAGACTTCCGCCTGACCGCTGGTCTGGGGGTGGTAGGCACGCCCCACCCGGTGTTGTACCCCGTATTTTTTTAAGAGGGCCTCAAATTTCTTTTCTATAAAGTGGCTTCCTCCGTCACTGATCAGGACACGAGGCACACCAAACCGCGGGAAGATGTTGCTTTTAAAGAACTTGGCCACCACTCTGGAGTCATTGGTTGGACTGGCCACCGCTTCAACCCATTTCGACACGTAGTCTACGGCCACCAAGATGTACTGGTTCCCCGAGGAAGAAGGGAACGGTCCCATGAAGTCCACTCCCCATACATCGAAGATTTCTATCTCTAGGATGTAGTGTTGAGGCATCTCATTTCTTTTGGAGATATTCCCAGCTCTTTGGCATCTATCGCAGGCTTGGACCTAAACATGTGTGTCCTTGAAGAGCGTAGGCCAGTAAAACCCGCTTTGGAGGATTTTTGCGGTGGTCTTGTAGGTGCTCGCGTGCCCTCCACATTGCTGCCCGTGGCAGTGGGAAATGATGGAAGTCGCCTCAGTTTCAGGGATGCATCTTCGTATCACCCCATCATTGCAAGTTTTGTATAGGTGGGGGTCATCCCAATAGAATTTGCGGACCTCATGGAAAAATTTCTTCTTCTGCTGAAAGCTCACATTGTGGGGAACGATGGCACAAGCCAGATAATTTGCGATGTCGGCGTACCAGGGGGTCCAGGAGGAAGATACAGAGAAG
The DNA here is from genome assembly GCA_030789695.1 of Scilla litardierei. Taxonomy (NCBI): domain Eukaryota; kingdom Viridiplantae; phylum Streptophyta; class Magnoliopsida; order Asparagales; family Asparagaceae; genus Scilla; species Scilla litardierei. The sequence continues at coordinate 81,127,915 of CM061131.1, read as the reverse complement.
AGATGCTCGTCAGGGAGTGAATCATTGATTGGTGTAGCATTCAAATCAAGAGCGGGCATCCTGGATAGGTGATCGGCAACAACATTCTCCGCCCCCTTTTTGTCTCTGATTTCCAGGTCAAACTCCTGGAGGAGGAGAATCCATCTGATGAGTCGTGGCTTGGCTTCCTTCTTTTTCAACAGATATTTAATAGCCGCGTGATCCGTGTGTACGATCACCTTGGTGCCAACGAGATATTGTCGGAACTTATCCATGGCGTAGATCACCGCGAGCAATTCCTTTTCCGTGGTAGTATAATTTCTTTGGGCGGCATCAAGGGTTTTGCTCGTATAGTATATGACATGAAGATTTTTATCTTTCCTCTGCCCTAGGACGGCACCAACCGCATAATCACTAGCGTCACACATCAGCTCAAAGGGGAGTTCCCAGTCCGGTGGTTGTATATGGGTGCGGAAATCAAGGCTTGCTTCAAAGTGCGGAAGGCCTCCATACACTCCTTGCCGAAGACGAAAGGTGCGTCCTTCACGAGGAGTTGGGTCAGAGGCCTGGAAATTTTCGAGAAGTCTTTTATAAAACGGCGATAAAATCCCGCATGTCCTAAGAAACCACGGACTCCTCGAAGGTTGTGCGGTGGTGGAAGCTTTTCAATCACTTCGATTTTAGCCTTATCAACCTCGATTCCCCTCGAAGAGATGATGTGTCCCAGAACAACTCCCTCTTGGACCATGAAGTGACACTTCTCCCAGTTTAGGACTAGTCCCTTTTCCTGACATCTCTCCAGGACCTTAGTGAGATTACTGAGGCACGAGTCAAATTCAGTTCCGTAGACTGAGAAGTCGTCCATGAAAACCTCCATGATGTCTTGGGAGTAGTCGAAGAAGATAGCGGACATGAGTCTCTGGAACGTAGCAGGGGCGTTACAAAGCCCGAACGGCATTCTTCTATAGGCGTACGTCCCGGACGGGCAAGTGAAAGTCGTCTTCTCCTGGTCATCATTATGAATAGGGATTTGAAGAAATCCTGAATACCCGTCCATAAAACAGAAATAATTATGCTTCGCCAGCCTCTCGAGCATCTGGTCAATAAAGGGGAGGGGGTAATGATCCTTCCTTGTAGCCTTGTTCAGCTTCCTATAGTCAATGCACATCCTGTACCCCGTAACGGTCCTCGTTGGTACAAGCTCGTTCTTTTCATTGCGAACCACCGTCATTCCTCCCTTCTTGGGTACAACGTGTACCGGGCTAACCCAGCGACTATCGGAGATAGTGTATATAATATCGGCATGTAGAAGCCTAACAATCTCTTTCTTCACAACTTCCATCATTATGGGATTCAACCTCCGCTGTGGCTCAATCGAGGAGGCTTGCTCATCTTCAAGTAGAATTCTATGTGAGCAGAGGCCTAAGCTAACCCCTTTTAAATCCTCAATTGCATATCCGAAAACTCCTTTAAACCTTTTTAGAACTCCAAGAAGTTTGGTCATTTGGTCCTCAGGTAGTGAAGAGTTAAATATAACCGGAAGGGTCGAGCCTGCTCCCAAATATTCATATTTAAGTCCCGACGGTAATTCTTTCATCTCAACTTCTTGGGGCCCTGACGCATACTTTTCAAGCTGAGCATCCTCAAGGGAACAGAGTTCTTCGTGGATTTTACTGAAGCCAGAATCCGGAATCTCACCCTCGACCGTGGCTCCTAGCGGTGAAATTTCGCAGGGTACAGCGGGGACGATCGAGAGATGCACCGGGTCTCTTTCGAGCTCACCATAATTATCCGGGAAGAAAGCTTGTAGGTGAAAACATGTTTCAGTCATCGATGATTCTCCACAACCGTTTCCAGCTTCTCCATCGTCCAAAGAACGGGGACACTCAATAGAAGTCTGCAAGGGGTAGATTGATTCCTGTTCAGCGTCGCCTCCAAACCTGGTCGGGTGGTTCTCCTGACACAACTCTGCGGCTGACTCTTCTTCACTACATTCGAGACCATGGTTGTCGATACACGCCATTTCTCCGTGGGGAAAGGGAGTTGCCATGGCAAGGTACTCCTGCGCATCTCGATATATCTGGCATTCCACAGCGGCAGACAGGAGGGATAGTATATTTGAAGTATTCAGTGATTCTGCTAAGCTCTGCGCCAAACAGCGGATATGGTGAGAGTGATCCCAGATATCTCCTGAAACTGCGTGCAACATCTTCTTCACTTCGCTTCTCGGCGGCCAAACGCCTAAGGGTGGCGTTAATCTCCGGATCGAGGGGAATCAAGTCGTCAAGACTCCTTGAACTCCTGCGCATGAAAAACAACAAACACCCGTGAAGCGACAAGTGGGAAAGAGACAGATAAAATAAGAAATAAAAATAAGAAAAATAAAAAGAAAAAGGACAATGCGAAAATTATCGCGAGGTAGGGATGTGAGCTAGACACGAGGGTTCATGAGATCCTAAAATAACAAGCACGTTGCCTCCCCGGCAACGGCGCCATAAACTTGACCGGCGCCCCGCTTGCGGCGCGGCGGCGCGGTGTCGTTTACCGTAAGTTTCACGGTTAGTGTAGGGTGCGGGAATATCGAACTCAGGGAGGCGAGGTTGTGCTTGGGTCAGGTAGGACCAGAATCACCCCGAGGGGCGAGCTAGCCCGAATCGGTAGATGGTTGTCACGAAAGAAAATAAAAGCGTATGAACAAAAAGAAAGTAAACCCGGGACTTTGGTTTCCAACCCGACGAGAGACTCTCGCCGATACGGCCTACGGGTATGGATAGCGATCGGGATTAGGGTCTAATGGTGAGACGTTGCCTCTGAAAGTGGTACCGGTGTCCCATGGGCCCGATATTCCGGTCGGTGCCCGGGATGATACACCGGACTTCCCGGATTCGATCAGTGGGCACTCCCATGTCCATTAACACTGATCGATCCCGGGAGCACTAAGTCCGCAACGATATCTCCCAACGCCTCATCCTGCCGCTCCCGCGTGCTAGGATTTGGCGTCTACGCTAAAGGCGTGAGCTATGGCTAGGGAGTCAACCGCCAAGTTTATTCCCCCTTGGCCCGACGGTCAAAGGCGGTCTTTTTCCCGTCGATGACAATGAAACGACTCGCGTAACCGTTAGATTCCTACTCCCTATCGATTTCCTAACCCTATGGACGCATCGGGAAGAGCCCCCGAAGGGGTTTCCACCAAAATCCCAGATTTGGGAACTACTCACAAAAATTCATGAAAAAGCAATCTAAATGAAATTTAACCGTTGAAATCATAATCGGACAATTGCAATGCGGAAGTAAAGGAGTAATAAAGACAATACTAAAATTTTAGAAAGATCTGAAAACTTACAAAAGAGTAACAATTACAGCCGTCACAAGGAAATAAAACAGTAGAAAAACAGCAACTCCTGTTTCTGGAACCCTAGGGGTTCTATATATAGGCCGTCGCATCAACCGATCGGTTGACAAGTCAACCGATCGGTTGATCCGTTACAAATAAATATCAGAAAACGGCGAGTTTTCACCCGATCACATGAACCGATCGGGTGAGTTCTTGAGCGACCGGTTGGATCTTGGAGCGGTCGGGTGAATCGGCCGGTTCGACGTCCGTGTCTTCAGCTCATCTTTCTCAGCTACAGATGAACCGATCGAGTGAGAGTCACCCGATCGGTTGGCGCTTTGCTTCGAGAAAACAGAGAATAGCCCCCGCTGAACCGGTCTGTGAACCGGTCGGGTGACTTCGTTGTGAGCTGCGGCAGAGACCGGTTGGTGCACGCGTGCATCACCCGATCGGTTGGAGATGACCAACCGACCGGGTGAGGGGTTGAAAGATGAACACTTCGCCGTTTGACCCCCTGGATCACGCGTGACTTCTCCCGTTGCTCCGGGGACTTGGGATATCATCGTAAAAGGTCCCCTACGTGGTCGAACTCCTGCAATCATGGACAAACAAAGAAAAGTGAAAGAAAACGGGAAAATATACGAAAACGAATAAGAGACGGCAGAAAACACGGAGAAACACAAAAGAAAACGTGCGTGAATATATAAAATATAAGCGCACGTCAATTACCGCGCTCCTTACCGTGGTTGGCGACCACGGTCGAGCGTAGCGGGGGACGGAGCTCCTAACGGTCAGGGATGGCCGTCGCGCCTCCCTTCAGGAGGCGTTGGTGGCCCGCGAGTTGTTGGATGGTTACTGCCAGTGGTTGGAGGTGGGCATTAGTCTCTTAGACGAAGAGACAGAGTTGTTCTTGGGTCACCGAGCGTGAGTCGCTGGTGCCTTCGGTGGTGTGGCTATGCCCGTTTTCGGGCGGGACGTAGTCGCCCTCCTCCTGGATGGGGGCATGCGTCCTGCTCTGTTGCAAGTTGGTTCCATGTTGGTGGTGTGGTTGTTTTGACGTGGGCGTTGTTGGGTTTCCACAGACGGCGCCAGATGTTTCGGTGTGTTTTCTCACCACAGATTGGTTGACTGGATGGCCGGAGGTCAAAGTGATCACGTGCGGCCTCCGGGAACGGAAAGTAGCTCGTTCGTCTTGGCGAAGAGAGTGCGGGTCCGAGTGTCGGCGTGCCGCAGAGAGTCCTCGGCCAAGCGACAAACTCTGTATGGGTGGAGATGAACGGGCTTGAGGGCGAGCGCGTTCGGCTCCGGGCTGATAGGGTGTCGAAGGGTAGCTTCGGCGCAACTAGATCTCCTTGATTTGAATAAACGAGAAAGCTCGTCAGGGCAGTCGGACATTGGTTCCGACCAAGTCTCCTCCGATGCCTAAGTTAGAGCGGATCTGAAGGACGCTCGGTGGGATCTGTATGGCTCACGGAGAGGCCGATACATGATTCCCCGGGCCGAGCTGTGGAGGAGAATTATAAGGTGGAAGACAAGTTCGTTCGAGAAGAATACCACGGAGTTTAATATCCAGAAAAAGGTCTCTTGCCACATTGTTCTTCGAGTTGCTTTATTGGAATCTTCCCCGACCACGTCCCCTCGACGTCCCGCTATTTCACCCCCAGTATCCGTCACTTTGATGGTGCCTTCATGGGTCATGAAGGTGTGCGTAATGGTGCTCTTTAATGATGATTAAGGGGTCGCGATTTAAGGAGAGTGGTTAACTCTCGCTGGCGTGGGTCAGCAACTACATTCGCTTCGGTCCGAGGCCGGCCTGACTCAGAGTCTTCGTGGGGACCTTGGGCCAAGGCCTCATTCTACCAAGGCCTGTAGATTCGCGACATGGGCTTGGTCCGTTATATCTTGGCCTGGTTGGAGAGGGTCGTATAAAGTGTGTATTGACAGTTAAATGTAAAATCAAAGTATTTGATAAAAGAAGAGTATTCAAAAGAAGTATGCCTTAATATGAAGGTTTTAACTAAATGAACCGCAACATCGCGGTGCAGTGATGATTTTTTTCCAATTATAGGAAAAACATCAATTATTCCTGCCTTTTCACCGTCCCTCACCATTTAGTATGATTCAATTTTGATAAAAATTCATCTCATGCACCGCATTCTTGCGGTGCAGTTAGTCAAAGCCAATATTAATGAAATGTTGTTTTAGTGGGAAGAATATGAGCAGGTGGGCCCCAGGGTTGGATGGGTCCGTTGGAGAGAGTGGAACGAAATGCACGAAGAAATCGGTGGAAGTTTGCGCGTCCGTTGATTTCGGTTAGCGCGTGGGTTGTGAGTATTTGACATTAATTGGATGCACAGCAACGGACAAAAAATCAAACTCTACCGTTTGTGTCCCTTTCGGCCTCACATTCCAAAAAAAAAAAACATTAATATAACGTACTAACGTGGAAAGGACTCTTTCGGTGCCCGTTGTTTTGATTGACCCGGGACATCAGATGGACGACAGCAAATTTAGGGGTGTGAACGGGTCGGATTCTGATAGGATTTATGAGAGATCTGTAGTCGGACCCGATAAGAAATTCAGGACTCATGTGCCGTTTGGAATTTTCTTCATTCGTATCGGTTCCAGATCTGACTTTTGTTTGAGCTAAACTTGTAGAATTAATATCAACTGAAGTTGTCCTTGAAGCCATGGTTCTGTTTTATTTTACTGTATGAAAATTTGTAAAATTTATGATTTGTGGCTTTCATCAAAATTATATGCCTTTGCTTGATAACTATATACGCTAGATTAAATGGAAATATACTGCAATGAGCTTCATTTTCTTGCGACGTTTTGTTATTTGGGTTAGCTACCGTGTTTAAGGGTTTGTTATCGGCTTTTTGGGGTTTAAATAGGTCAAACCCGAAGCCAACCGGTAATGATTTGGCTTTAAAATTCTTTATCGAACCCGAAAAGTACTGAAACCGTTGGATCAGGATTCCCGGGTACCGTTTCCAGTGCCAGGTATGAGCAATAGCTTTTTTTACTTTGCCATTTTACAATTAGGATTTTTTTTAAAGCTATAAACAATAATAAAACTTAACAAAATTGTATATAAATCCAGATACAGATATCTACATTGTGTGTGATATCAACGCCTGGTTTGATATCTTAGTTTTTGGAACTGTGGTTTTATTCTACGTTAAAATAAAATTAAGATTTGTATTTATATCATCACATGTATCTTTCAATTTGTAAACTTCAAATAACATGAGTTTTCATAAACCTCAATTCGCGAAACTTGAATTTTGACTTCCAACTTATATTTTAGTCTGATGTTGATGCCTAGAATCTTGCAGATCTTCGATCAGACTATTGGGGCGAATATTCAAGCAACAGGGAGCCCGGACAGGGCTTCGTCGGGTCGAGACAGGCTCCTTCACCGCCACCTGAAACAGATAGAAAACACGTCAGAGGAAACAGAAGGGGGATGGCCCTCCGGTTCGCCTCTGATGCTTAAGTCGGTATCAAGCGGGAGGAAGGAGGAAGGAGATTTGCGTAAGTGTGCAAAGATGTGGGTTGATCTAGCGATTAGACGAGAGATCAGAGATCGTGAGAACAGATCGGAGATACCTCAGGAAGGAGATGTTTCCTTGTCTTTGTAGGATTAGGGAGATAGTTATGCCACGTAGAAGATTCCTTACTTTCTTTTGTAATAAAATTGTCAATTGTCAGCTAGATTATAGGGATCTCAGCTGTCTCTCGTAACCGCGTCTCCTGATAAAGCTAATCATTCGGCACACCAGCCGTAACTAAGTCCCTCTAACCAAGCAAAACGTGTGCCCCTCTGATAAAGTGGGCCACACGTTCTTCTAATAAATATGGATGTTGCGACAAATCTGTCGGAAATGGCCTAGAGAGGATGCGACACATCCGCCTAAGATCATGCCGTCGTGGTCGTGTGGGATGATCCTGCCAAGTGGGTGGGTGCTCAGGCCATAGAGTCGAGTGTTAGCCTCGGGTGCCGAGATCATCCCTGCAAGATTTTGCTGAAAAGGAGCTGACATCAGGTGCCGAGGTTGTCCTCATAGAGTGCCACTATTGAGGTGACGATCTCATTGTGCTCATCCCAATCAAGCTCTACCGTTGAGGGAACTAACCTCGCGGAGGTCGTCCCTGTAACGTTGTTCTGCTGAGGGAGTCGACCTCGCGGAGGTCCTTGCTGAGCATGGCTACTCTGTAGTCCAACCTTATAAAGGTCGTCCCTGTCGACTGCTTCCTGTGTTAGGTCGGTTGACCCCTTGAGCTAAGTTCATGCGAAGACCGTTGATGATGACCAATGGGTCCCATCAGTCCAGCTCAGCTGGGCCCAACTGATGATGGGTCCAAGTCATAGCATCATCTACAATGGCCCTAATCTTTTCTTTTGACATTACCGACCTGAGATGCAACTATGAGTTCATGAGTGGAGAGGCGTGACGAAACCAAAGAGAAGCTGACATCAACCTCGGCTGGTCAGTCCAACTTAACTTGGAAATTGCAGAGTCTAATGTGAAGGGAAGTGCCTAGGCTAAGACACCCTCATAATGGCATGCTGATGTCGCCACTTCACCATGGAAACTAGAGAGATGGGGCTGATGCGACCGTATCTTTCCTCAGGAGCAATAGAGGCAAGCCTACGCCTCAAAGAGATGCCACTACTGATGTGGTGGCTATTGATTGGCAGGTAGTATAATGTGCAGAAGTCAACCAGTCGTCAGGGATTTGAACGGACGTCTCCCGCCTGGGGTGAGTTAAAAGTGGAGGAAGCCAATGATTATACACACTTGCACTCATCCCCTTCCCTTCTTCTTGCAACAAGACCATGTCTACCACCATCGACTCCCACGCCACCACCTCTGAGCATCATATGTCATTGACTTTGGAAGTTTCCATCGACAGAGAGGGTAACCATTGTATGATCGAAAAGTGCACCCTAGAGGAGAGGGGGTGGGTAAGGTAATCAACAAATTAAAAAATACGTGCAACACACAGGCAGATAAAAACACAAATAAGCACAGCCAATCATAGATAACACTAGATGTACACTGGTTTGGTCGAACCTCGACCTACTCCAGCAACTCCCAAAGTCCACTAATAGATCAATCAGTCTCAACACGCCTACAGACACTCAGAACTTGCAAATCTCATGAAAAACACACCCTAGAGGGGGGGTGTGTGTGAATAAGGTGTAGACACAAATTAAAAATCAATGCACAAGAACAACTAATCCAAATCGCAGAAATAAGCAAGCAACGATTTTTCAACGGAGTGGATCCCTGCCTAGGCTTCCCGCCTCTAATTCGACCCCAACCCCTTGAGGATTTCACCCTCTTTTATAACCAAAAAGAGAAAACAACCCGATCACACTTCTGGGAAGTGATCTCACCGTACAAAATATAGTTTTCAAAGTTAAAGCACAAAGATAGCTTTTGAGTAAAGCTATTCACAAATATGATCTACCACCAAAATAAAACTGAAAAGAAGTCAACGTGATGTAGATTGTCCCTCGATGAATTCGTAGGTGCAAACCGTGCTTGATTCTGACGTGTCTAGAGAAAGTTGTCGCCTTTTCAGATCCACGTCTACGTCTGCATTCTTCGCGCACTTGAAGCTTTGATGGATGGAAGATGAAAAATCACTAGAGTCTTTTTCTAGATGCCTCAAAAAATCTACTCTTCAAAAGACGACTCTCCCTTTTTATATGAGATTTTCTTTCAGATTTTCGGATTAGGGTTTCTGCATGTCGGCACAGCAGTAATGGCACTATTCACAGAATTTCCAGAAACCATTTTTTCGGCACGGCCGTGCTGGCACTATTCACAGAATTTTCAGAACCCATTTTTTCGGCACGGCCATGCTGGCACTATTCACAGAATTTCCAGAAACTGATTTTTCGACACGGCCATGCGCACGGCGGTGCTGGCACTGTTCACAGAGTTCCAGAAACTAAATTTTTGACACGACCGTGCACGAGGCCATGCTGACCCTGTACTGAAATTTCAAAAGCAATTTGATACGCACGGCCGTGCGGCTGACACACATGACAGTGCCAACCCTGTTTTAGCACGTATCATTGTCGTTTGACCTCCGATTGTCCTGAAACTCACTAGATGGATACATTAGACCTATATGACTTGTTTGGAATCATCAAAATTAAGTTTTGGTTTCAGTTAGAGGACTAACTTAGGCCAACAATCTCCCCCCTTTTGATGATGGCAAACAAGCATAGAAAAAGTGAGAGAATTAAAGATATAGAGCAAGTCAAATGGTGCACATGTTCATGGATTATCATGCAATGCTCCCCCTAGCAATGTGCTCTCATGAATAATGTAACAAACTCCCCCTCAAACTATGCATCTCAATGTCTATCAAGCTCCACTCTCCAAATTTTTCGTTCGTACTCTCCCACTTTTGCCATCCATCGAAAAGGTCATGAATATCATTGAAGTAGTAGAGAATAAGACATTAATTAGTGCTAGCATATCAAAGAAATACGAAATTGACAATGAGAAACATATGAATGCGTTCTCCACACAATCTCAAGTTATGAACAATGTCATGATCAATGAAAGCATACGTCCATTACATGAAAATATTAAGAAGAAATCATCATATAAAGTACAGAAATCATAGGTTGATGCTAGAATCTTATATTTCAAAAACATAGAAGTGTCATAAGCATATTATGAACATTTATCTCCTTTGGAATTGTTTTAAGCAAGGTATAGGAAGCCACACATCATAAGATACCATGGTGTTAAATTTCAGGTCCTTTAGAGTTGAGGTGCGCAAAGTGATTACTTTATCTACCATATGTCACACGTATTGCTCAACAAACCCCCGAAATTCAGTAACTAGCCGTCGGAATCAAAAGAATTACATATATTGTATATTATTTTTGCTTTCTTCTTTTTCTTTTTCTTTTTTTCTTCACGTATTTCATTCTTTCATGCTATGTTGGTGTCTTAGAATAGTGACGCATGAAGGCATCAACATATTCGGCTCCTATTACTCAATTTCTCCAAGGAGATTTATGTTTCCAATAAGTATAGAGACAATCAATATTTTGATTTCATAAGAGTTTAAACATCCTCCATGTATTTTCATAAATTATATAACTCAATCAACTAGATAAAATCATGTAACGACCTGTTTTATAATCCGTAACAAATGATTCCAAACGAGTTCGAATTGATTAAAATTTTTTTTTCATATTTTCCATAACTCAAAATCTAAAACGAATACTATTTTCATCATCCTCGTGACGATACGATCACGTGGTTTTGTTTTCGTAATTTTTGGACACTTTTAGTTCCAGTGGAAAAATCGTAATTTCATTATTTTTACTATTACGTTCTTACTAGTTTTACTCATTACGTTTTACAATTACTAATTAACCTAATTTACTAAATCACCTTTTAACCTCCATTTAAGCACCTCCATGGCAGATGAGATCCGAAAATATCGGATCTCAACCCCCAAATTAATCCCACGCTTCCCCTTATCTTTCGCCAGCAAACAAGACTCCCCTATACTCTTATTAAATGGCTCACACATCCTTCTTTCTATTTAAAGCCCATTTTCCCGAGGCAAACCAAAGGGAACTCTCAGCCTCTTTCCTTGTCATAATCATCATATGATTATCTTTATTTTCCACCGCAACCCATGTCTCCACCCTCTCCCTACACAAGCTGTGCTCGAATGAAACCCATCCCCAAGCTCGCACCACCTCAACCCATGCACAACCCCCTTCGACCCCCCTTATCCGTACTCTCTGTCGGCGAGCCCCAACTCCGTGAAACCCAATGAGAGTCTCTGCAAGCAGCTCCCGATGAGTCGTTGCCACTATCGTGCGCCCATCGCTGCCAACACCATGTCGGAGCTCCACCCCAGCGCCCCTGCAGCTCAACAGCCCCACATCGAGGACCCCCCTCGCACCACACCACCGCCGCAAGCTCCGCTCATCGTGCCGCTCCTCCCCTCTCTCTCCCCCACCCAGATCCACTCCACACCGTCGAAAAACCTCTCGCGCATCGCTGCTCTGCCTTGTGCACGTGTCGCCCTGTAGATCCACGCACACTGTCGCCTCTAATCCACCGCCCTCCGCTGAGCCCACGCCACCTGCGTGCCCCCTGCCAGATCCCCCCTACACCGCCTAGCTGCTGCCCCCCGCGCTGCCTACAGCCCCCCTCCAGATTCCCCCCTCGCGCGCCTGAACCGCCCGCCGTCGCCTGAGGACCCCAGCGCTGCCTGCTGATCGAACCCCCCGCCCTCACTGGCCGCGCCTCCTGCCCAGACCCGCGCCGCCCTGAAGCAGACCGCCATGCCACCTCTGATACACCCATGCTCGTCGCCTGAGGTCCGCGTGCACCGCCCAGATCTGGCCGCTGCCCTCATCATCTCCCCTCTGCACCAAAAAAGGAAGAAAGAAAGAAGAAGAGGAGACAAAGGGTGATAGGGAAAGGTAGGGGAGAAGTTATTTTATTATAGTTATAATATTTTATAAACATATATTAGTATGATAAGTTAGTTTAAGATATGTAATTTAATATATATGGTATTGACATATTATAATATAGTTGTTAGTAGTTTATAACTATATCAAGAGTTAGTTATTATAAATTATTTTCAAAAATAACATGTTATATGTTTTTATTATATACACACTATATTGTTAAACGACTTTGCATGTTAATAACATGGACAGACAATTATGTATGCGTTAACCAATTTCGTAAACTCGTATGAGCTTACACCTATGAACATATAACGGATCTTTAGGCAATCTGTGACAATGAACCTGTTACAATGATATGGGATTAGTTAACTAACATCAATAGTATAATGTTAATATGGGATTAGTTAATATAATATTAACTAGCATTAGGTAATGCTCACAGGGTTATGTACATATGTACATACAACAAGTGTTTATTCTTTAGGCTTTATAATAAACACAAACCTGTAAACATACACAAGTGTTATAGCACATGCATATATGGGTGTTAATTCACATACTATGAATTATATCACTACACAACATAACACTTGTTAACATGCTCTGATTTGATATGTAAGCTTGATTCCAACCAACCTACATTACACAGATTTAAAGCCATTATAAAATACACCCGTTAAGCAAAATTGATAGAAAATAGTGTAGTCTTTAACCAATTATTTCTGATGTTTGTAGGAACTGTTTCTCATGCATAAGCACATTATCTCCATCCTCGGCTTACTACGACGATTCTTAAACTGTAAGTCACTTTAATTCTAACTCTAGAAATTTTAGATAGTGTACTCGTATGAAGTTAGGACATCACATATAGCCTCAGAACGGCTATTGACTTGAACCAACGATTAGCGACCTAATTTACTAGATTAAATTAAACATACGACGTATCCAACTTTCCAATTGGGTGGTTGTGGCATGACCATCTACTTGGGTAAACTGTGTACTAATTGAAATACCACATGCTCGAAGCATGAAATCAACATCTTTGCTGGTCTTGTCTTTATCCTTAACTTTCTGGTTTTTCAATAAGAAAGTCAATCAGTGGTCCTGGTTTAACTATCCTAGTAAATATGGAACGTCATGTTGCTTGTCACTTAAAAACTATACATGGACTTTATATACACTTATTGCATGTTTGCTCACGTTTAAATAGTTGCATCATTTGCTGCATGACATCTATAACTCGGTGAAAGCTAATGAATTATTGGATAGAACATCTTGTGGTACAATCTGTGGAATATCTTGTGGTACATCTTGTGGATTATCTTGTGAAACATCTAGTGGATTATATTGTGGAATATCTTGTCGTACATCTCGTAATAAAACATATACTTGATAAACATCACCGACACTTGGGGTTTTGAGGTAACTTATAATAGCGGAAGTACGGGAGCGACCAGTTCTGACTTGGTTGTTATCACCGTTCGTCGGTGACAAATTCACAGACATGAATCACAGATTATTGAACAGTATCGTATTTGTTGCACAGTCTTGGTTTAACCCCGGTACGCGCACCCGTGGTAGGAGATGGACTCTTGTTTTCTCACTGTACTTCGCTTTATAAGTCACGAACTAGGCTAGGCATAATTACTCTCTCTTAACATGGTCATCTTATTTATACTTTATTATTGCTATGGTTGTTCTCGTACGTTACTTATTGTACATACTCAGTCACCGTGTACTTTACTTTTCACACTTGCATGCTTGCCTACATTTACTTTACTTGTCGCACTTGCATGCACATCTGCTCTTACCTTACTTGTTGCACTCGCATGATCGTCTTTAAATTGTATACTATAACATGTTCTGTACCTTTGAACTACTTTATATATATTGGTAGAATTGGTGTGACTTACCTACGGTTCCATCTTCGTGGTACCGTCAGACGATGTACAGGTAAATGAGGAGGTTCCTGAGTACGATGAGCCCGAGTTCGACCCAATGGCTGCAGTTTTAGAGTTCATGTCGTAGCACATTGATCACTCTATATTTTACACCTTTTTTCTGCATGTTTTCATGTCGTTTTGATCGCCTATATTGCGTTTTCATGATTATTCAATGATATCGCGTTGCTTTTTACTATTTCTTGTTTTTGTCGTATTTCAGGAAATATGAAGCGATTTGGACCGAAAATAAGATCAGAGGATTTTCACGCACTTCGGAGTGTTACCCACAGCTTATTGGAGGACTTATCAGCGATAGAGATGAGCGAAAGAAGAATGAATTTCATAGGATCGACAAGGAGGCGAAAAGGAGAAGAAATGAGCTCAGGAGCACCTCACTTGACCGAGCAAGACTGCTCATTCGGCAGAGTGAAGGATCTCACTCGCCCAAGCGAAACGGATATGCACTGAAGATTTTCCATGTTTCCTCGGCCGAGTAAGGAAGTCCACTCAGTCGAGTGCGAAAGCTCACTCGCCCGAGTGGTACAGAGAATTCGTCCAGAGAAGCTGCCAACTTACTGGAATTTCAGAGGAAGCCCACTCGGCCGAGCATGATTTCTCACTCGGCCGAATGAAGAAGATTACTCGGCCGAGTCACCTCAAGAGACAGACCCCTGAAAACCTCGAAGTTACTGTTATTTTACATGGTTTGTCAATCGGGCGAGTGACAAGGGTCACTTGGCCGAGTGACCCTCTCCGACTGCTGCTAGGAATGCAAATTCTGGGCTGCGTAGGGGCAGTTTTGTCACGATTTTTTGGACGATTTTGGCTTGTATTTAAGCCTAGTTTTTTACCCTAGTTTTAAGAGAGACTTGAATTATTTTTTAGAGACTTCTATTAGGTTTTTGACGGCTATTCTTTTGTGAAATCTCAGCTGGAGATCATTGGCGACATTACTGGTTTGTTCTTTCTTGTTAAAAACTCATTTTTATGAATTGTTTCTTCTTTGTAATGAATTGTGCTATGATTCCATCTATTATTTCTGAGATTTTCATGATGATTAGTGAGTAGTGCCTTCATTCTAGGGCATGGGGATGAACCCTATGGACCTGATCTTTGAATTGTGATGAATTTGTAGATTTGTTGCTAGAATTGATAATGGTTAGGTTGTGATTGATTTATTACGAGTAGCTAATAATTCACATCGATTGGGATTTGCAAGAGATTGGATCCCAATTGATAGGAAGGCCTAGATATTCAATTTAGATTAATAATTGAAGTTTTCTAGATTTGGTTTGCAAGAGATTAGACCAAAACCAGGATTTTTAATTATAAATCTATACTAATATTCGTTTGCAAGAGATTGGATGAATACGAACTATCATAACCTAGATCGTAGCTCGAGTTTACACGAGAGTGGGCTCGAGATGCGATTGAACGATGATGTCGATCTTCACGCTAGCGGCTTAGGGTAGGGTTTGCACGAGAGTGGGCTCTATTCTAGGTTTGCTATACACCTGCAATAGCGCGAGAGCGTGCGCTTGGTTCTACATTAAGTTGCGACTAGTTCACCTATATTCAAGCTTAGCAAAAATAAAATTTATGATTCACAAGGATGAGAGACGGTCCGTAGTGGAGATTTGCTATCCCTAGACGCCTTTTATTATATTGATATTTCTTGCTATTTGAACGATTGTGACTATTACATCAAAACTATTCTTATTCTCTTGATAGCTAGCTAATCAAAGTAAGATACTGTCATTTGTCCTCCCTGTGTTCGATACCCGCTCGCCACTACACCGTGCGCTTGCGATAAGACTACAAGTCGTTTTTCGGGTGTATATCCGGACACGATCTAGTTTTTGGCGCCGTTGCCGAGAAGGCGACTGTATTTTATTTTCTTACTTAGTTATTTTATTTTGTTTTATTATTTTTATCTTTTTATTCCTCTATCGTGCTAACAATTCCATCGAAGCTCTATTTTTCTGTGCATGTACACAAGATCGACGGAGCATCAAGAAGATCTATTATTTGACCCGGAGATCGAGCGTACCGAAAGGAGACTTAGAGCGGAGTGAAGACTTGCTATAGAGGACGATTGTATGAACCGACAGGAGACACCGGAGGAATTAGCGGCACGCATGGCTAGGCTAGTATCTATCAGAGATAGGCTTCGGCCTAAGACTACTTCTACTACCTTATCCATTGCGATGCCGAAGTTGGCAGTGGACAAGAATTTCGAGCTCAAAACAGGACTTGTGGTCTTAATGCAACAAGACCCATTCCATGGGAACTCCCGTGAGAATCCACACTACCATCTTCAATTATTCTTGTCCAAGTGTGCCACCTTTCAGATACCCGATGTATCGGTCGATGCTATCTGACTGCGCCTCTTCCCATTCAGTCTCAGAGACAAAGCTTTGTATTGGTTGAGGACGCAAGCGGAGGAGGTCTTTACTACATGGGATGAGTTGGCGAGTGCTTTTGTGAACAAATTCTACCCACCATCCAAGACCGTCAAGATTAGGAGCACGCTCATGTCCTTCAAGCAAGGACCTCAGGAGACTCTATTTGAGGCATGGGAGCTCTTTAAAGATCTCCAATACCAATGCCCCCATCATAGCATTGAAGCATGGGAGCTAGTACATAGCTTTTATAATGAACTCCAACCGGGCACCAAGCAAATCATAGATGCAACCGCTAATGGAGCCATTCTATCTAAGACACCGGATGAAGCTACAGCCCTACTCGAGGAGATGGCCTCAAACAACCAACAATGGGGCGACGAGAGAGGCAATTCTACATCCTCCTTGAAGCCGACAAGCATATATGAGGCCAAGGTCGTAGCGAAGCTTTCTACGAAGTTTGACTCTCTCCACAAGGTCGTGGAGAGATTAGAGAAGTTGATTACCAAGTCGCATGGAACTCCCACCACATCTACACCGGGAGACAATATGCGCGATTGGCAAGACCAAGCTCAATTTATGTTCATCGGAGGAGAGCAAGGAGAGTGTGCTATAGAGCAAGTCCAATATGTTGCGGGGAACACCGGTTATTGGGCCAACTCGGCCACGAGGAATCATCTGGGCTTCTCATATACTAATAATGATGGAGCTTTGAACCCCCCACCACTGCAACAACCTCAAGCTCGGCCTCCACCTCCACAACCTCAATATCAACCGAGAAGGCCACCACAACAAAGCTACCCGCCTAGGCAACAAGCGGGACCATATAGGCCGCCGAGCTACAATCAAGGGTGGAGAGCTCCAAACCCACCATAAGCGCCACCGAGGTCGGATCATGAAGCTAGGGTGGAAGAATTAATGGTGGAGCAAAAGAAGATAAACGCTAGATTGACGGATCAACAAGACTCTCTCAATACCGTCGTGGCTCAACTAGCGGAGCAACTTGCGTTTCTTAACAAAAACACTCAATAATTGCCGGCCCAACCAGGGCCAAACCCACGGGGAAATACCAGCCACATCAATGCGGTGGCGACGGTTACTACTAGGGGCGGGAAGGACACCACTCCCGCAATGGTTTAAACCAAGGAGCCCGTGGAAGAAATTTTTGATGAAAAGGAGCCGGCCATTGAGGAGGAGTGTCCAAAAGAGCCACAAGAAGTTGAAAATTTTGAAATTGTGAAGCCACGTGAGGAGCACACCTATATGCCACCGGTGCCCTTTCCACAAAGGTTGGCAAGAGCAAAGATTGAGAAGCGGCTAGCCAAATTCCTAGAGTACTTGCAGGGAGTAAGCCTCAATATACCTTTTTTGGACGCTATTGTAGAGATCCCGTCATACGCCAAGTTCTTGAAAGACTTGATTTCGGGAAAAAAGAGAAAGGCGAAGATAATGCTTGTCGAGCAAGGTAAATGGTTCACCCGGAAGGAGAAGGAGCGCACAAAATTCAAGGATCCCGAAAGCTTCCGCATTCCATGCACACTCGGAGGAGTCCCGCTACAAAAGGCTTTGGTAGATTTAGGAGCAAGTGTAAGCCTAATGCCCCTAAGTATGTTTAAGAAATTGAATACGGGGACCGACTTGAAGCCGACGGATATTAGAATACAACTAGCGGACGGTCGGATTACTATGCCGGTGGGAATTGCGGAGAACATACCGCTCCAAGTGCAGGGAGGGATTTGATTTCCGTGCGAATTCGTAATTATGGACATCAAGTAGGAGGGCGATACATCGCTTATTCTTGGACGCCCCTTTTTAGCCACCGCCGGCGTGATAGTTGACGTGAGAGAGGGAACCTTGTCTTTGAATGTTGGAAACATCAAGGTGGAGCTCCATATCCCTAAAGCAATGAAGCATATGCCCTACCAAGAGGAAGTGGATTACGTGGACCTCCTCGATGAGGTGATCGATGAAGCTATACCACATTCTATTGGCGCCCTACACGATGATGGCTTCGAAGAAGGCCAATTTTCTAGCAATGGAGAAAAGTTGGAGGACCCGTCGGACCATTCCACGGTTGATGACAAAGATGACGCTAATGTCGCAAGAATTAGGGAGCTATGCAAGCTCTCCACGGACAACAATTTGAAGAAAGCTCCGCCGGATAAGAGATCGGCATCACCGGTGAAGAAAAAGAATGGTACAAGCTCAAGCTTGGGGGACTTATCCCCCAACACTACCCATGATGGGGGGAAGCTGAGGAACGCCCACGAGCATCAACAATTAAATCCAAGTGTGCTTCCCGGCAAGTTTGACGGGCGCATCTCACATGCGCCGAATATTGCGCACTAAACGAATATCTTAAGGGGTCGAGCTCAAGACCTTAAACGAGCGCTTTTCGGGAGGCAACCCGACAGTTTTTATATTATTCTTAGTTGAATTCTATTTTTGTTTTAGATTTTTCTTAGTGTTTAGAGTCTAGAGTCAATAAAAATCGTGACAACTGGATCTATTTTTCATAACAGGAGATGGAGAACGAGAAATCATTTACATGGAGGATGACCATGGCAAAGGAGAGCACTCCAGGAACGTGCTCAGGCCTCAAGAGGAGGAAGAAACTGACGGGGATGAGAAAAACAGAAAGTGGCGCAAAAACAGAGAGTCGGCGTAGAAAACAGCAAGCCACTCGGCCGAATGAACATTTCATTCGGCCGAGTGAAGACTCTACTCGGCCGAGTAGAGTACTGATCAGGGAAGATCCTACAGACCCACTCTCTGTAATTTTCTGTAGTTTATAGTATTTATTTGCCATTCGGCCGAGTGACTATGTTACTCGACCGAGTGAATCTGATACCATACACGCTTCATAATCGCTGAGTGGCCTTGCCACTCAACCGAGTGAAACTTGTCCATTTGATCGAGTAGGAAAAGCTACTCGGCCGAGTCATAAGTATATGGAGATTTTCGAAAAAAAATTCACGCTGAGCCACTCGCCCGAGTGAACGCGTCACTCGGCCGAGTGACCCAACTTTATATAGCCCAGCGGGCGCTGCATGAATCCTGAGCACACAAAATTCCCAATTTTTCTCCGCTGCGCCCGAGCCTCTTCGACTCCCCTCGCCCGATCCCCGCCTCTCCTCGCCTGATCCCCCCACCGTGTTACCGACCACCCACGCCGGTCGCCGACGTCGCCCCGCCGCCTGGACCCGCCGGCGCAGCCTACCTGCTGTCGCACTTCCTCCATTGAGCCCCAAAACCCCAATTTCTTGCCCATTTCTCCACACCGTATGCCCTTTAAGCCCTAAATTCAAATTAATTCATATATATATCTTCTATACCCAATCTTCCCCCATATATATTGATATTCATCGTTGATTTGATTATTTGTGTTTCAGGCTAGCTTGGGGGAGCTTTGGAGAGATTCTGGACATCTTGGAGCTTTACAGAGGAGGCGATTCTTCGCACACTATACCATTTGCTCTCGCATCATGCTTAGGTATACTCGTTCCATTTTTTTAGCACTTCGCATTTCATTTGGGTGGGCACGACTCATGGGCCACATGCCCACACGTCTTAGGCCACACACTCAGGAGCCCGCTCGCAAGCGAAAGAGGTCAAGCGATCCTAGCTCCTCTTTCGCTTGGGCGGACTCCCCTCCACCTAGCCCATCACCACCCACACAGCCGCCTCCTACCGCACCCATTCCACCGGCACCGCCCGCCCCCGCTATCGATGCGATGGGGATTACGTTCGGAGATGACGCTCAGTGCGCCAGATTTGAGCGTATCTCCCATCGCTCGATCGTACCCACTAGGTTCGTGCACCTCGCTGACTTTGAGCGCCTGGGGGTACTAGAGGGGCTACTCCAGTTGTATGACAACATGGGGTGGCGTAATTTCTTGTCGGTGTCGGCGGACACTTATATCCGTCTGACATTAGAGGTCCTCAATTCTATTTCTTGGACCCCTGGGGGATGCTCATTTTCTCTGATGGATCGAGAGTGCGAGGTCACTCTCGACATGCTCCGAGCATTCTTCCAGTGGACTGCCGTCCCGGACCCTGACCGAGCATACAATCCCACGCACATCCCACCCCTGCCATTCAACACACACGCTTTTTGGATACGTATCATGGGATCTCCCCTCGCCTTTGACCCTAGTCGGGCCATGCCATCCTCCACCCATGCCTCCGCATTGCACAACACCTTATTGCGACCACTTTTCTTGCGAGGTATGAGTCGGGGACGTTGTCGACGCCAGAGCTCTACATGCTCTACGCGATGACACAATCGCGGGCCTTCAACCAAGGAGGAGACATTTTGGTCCCCCTCGTCGAGATAGATATTGCCAGTTGGTACATTGACCGCTTCATTATTTCTGTCGGCGCCAGGACGCCCATCTGTTGCGGCGGTCTGGTTACCCTCTTGGCCCTTTTGTGCGGAGTTGACCTTCCAGCTGGCTTGCTGAGACCCACGGGCCCCACTTCTCTTTTCATAGATGTAATGGCCCGGATGAGGATGCTTCGTCCTCATGGTCAGCACCATTGGGTGTGGCTGCACGGTCCCCACAGTGCCGATTAAATGATTCTGCCGAGCCCTGCCCAGACGCATATTGGACCCGCTGGCGGAGAGTGGATTCCACCGATGGATCTCCTTATCCCCGCCGCGTACGTGCTTGAGCCTGAGGGTGCTCAGCAGGAGCCCCTCCTTCCACCCCTTGACCCCGTGATACCTCAGCCTGTCCCAGATTTGTCTGCACCTCCTGACACCTCTGTCCACACGTCTGTCTGTGCGGAAGCACTTTAGCTGAGTCCACCCACACCACCACCACCATTGTGCCCATGTCCATAAATCCCATTTCTGCGGCGAGCACCGAGCGTCCCCCCACCATAGTTGAGAGCGACGAGCCTTCTTTTGCCTCCGCAGTGGAGACCCTTTCCTATTTATTATTCTTGACCCCTAGGGAGTCATTTCCTTCGCACTTCACAACCTCCCCAGTCGTCGACCTATCTGTCTCCTCTGTCGCTGTCTTCTCTGAGAGTGTCGTGACGTCTATCCCCACGTCTGTGTCACTGACCTCTCTGCTCGCCTCGTCATCTGCCACCACTTTTACTTTTGCTGCTGCTCCATCCTCTTCGACCTTACCTGCGTCTCAGCCTCCCACAGAGGCTGAGCGTCACTTAGTGAGCACAGCACCACCGCACCACCCCACTGTCGCACCTATCCTTTACAGTAGCCGTGCGAGACAGCCCCGTTCTTCACCTGCTCGACCTGTACGACCCTATGCTCCACTCCCCCCGACACCCTAGTTCAGCACCTCCGTGTTCTAGAGGGGGCGGTGAGTGGACTTAGAGGAGATTTGCAGGCTCTCTCCGCAACTGTTAGTGCTGTCCAGACCCGTGTCGCGTTACTTCCTGGTATTCGGGCTTGCCTAAGCCAGATCGTAGCGTGACTGCCTCCGCTACCCACGCCCACCCATCAGCCACCTCGACCACCACCTTCGCCACAGGATGGTGCTGGTGCCCCACCACCCACCTAGGCACACTCTATATGCCTTTCATATTTTTTCCACTGCTACGCTGGATGTTCTATGCCTGCTGATTTTGCACCCCCTCCTCCACACACGTTTTGGTTACTTTTTGGTCGTATCTGTCTATATCTTTTTGGGAGAGAGGGAGTATTTTTGGGGACACTCATGGTACTATTTTGATCTCTGCATGCATCATTTGCATACCCATCTCATTTTCATTCCATTTTCATCATGCATGCATCCTCACCCACCCATCCCATTTTTGTCTCTCAGTGTGCCACACTTTGCACATTGAGGACACTGTGCACTTTAGCTTGGGGGAGTGAGTTCTCACGCACTTTTTATTTTTGTCGCCTTTTATTTTCATTTTCTCACCTTCCTTTGCTTTTACACATATTTTCACCCACTTTTTTTTCATTTTTTCATGCATCATGTTTTTCTTATTTCTTTGAGTGTGCTGCATTGTACATTAGTTTTTTATTTTCCTTTTATCCTTATTTCTTTTTATCCTTTTTCCTAGAGATGAATTTTCTGTGATGATGATGACGTGGTATTAGCTTATCTCTATATGCATATTATCTTGTCATGCCATAGTTTTTATTTCAGATATCATATGCTATGTCTTGCTATGCATTTGAGATAGTAACCCACCTCTTCATATATGAATATGGATGAAACTCTTTTATTAGATGAGTTTGATGATTTTTACTGTATACTCTTCATAGAAAACACACCAAGTTTCACACATTGATTGCTTATATCTGGAGTACTGCTTTCTTGTCTTATGTCACTTCTTATTGCATGAAAATTCTACGCTTCACTTTCAGGTTGATTGAATGTATGCTATGTTGATATAACTGGATTAGTTTACTTTCTGTGATTAAACTGAGTATATTACATTACTTTGCTGAAAGTTGTCGTGCACATTCTATAGAGTGGACCGAGTGTTACATATATTTCTTTCTCCACATGTCTTGAGCATTATTTCTATACTTAAAATCATTGGTGAATCTCCTTTTAGCGATTCTTATATTGGCATATTCTCCTACTATAAAGATCCATGCTCCTATACCCCAAAATCAAAAAAAAATTCTTATATCTTTCTATCTTTTGATTTGGGATCACAGTTGTATATATATATGAAAAAAACAAAAAAAACAAAAAAAAGGAAAGAAGGAAAGAAAAAAAGAAAAGAAAAGAGAAAAGAAGTTTATACATGATCCCACTTCATACCCTTTCTCTCTTTCTTCCCTCTTTTATTTTTTATTTTTTTTCCTTGGAGATTCAAAAATGGGGAATGTTCTTATTGCTAGATTTGATGCCACCATGCTTGTAGATAAGCTTGGGGGAGAGGATCCAATGATGTGAGAGAGTGTGACTACTTGACTGTGCATGACAACTTAAGCTAGGTGATTTTCTATACTCGGTGAGATTACTAAAACTTTTACGAAATCCAGGAATTGAAACTTAGTGTGCATCTCATGAAAACCACTCCTTTCTATTCTTATTGCTTCATATTGTGTGATATCTCTTATACTCTAAATAGAAAGCATTCAATTGAAAAGTGTGTGGCCTAAGATTATGTATACCGCTTTAGATGCTTTAGACGATGTTAATTCTAGAATGATTCCATATTTCATATTGTTTTGCTATTCTCGGGTTTCTATTATGAATGCATCCCTATGTGATCATGATATCGAGATAAAAATCTTTGGCATGAGTTTTATATTCGCCGTGTGCTATATGAGTAAGCAAAATCCACGTCCTGAGGAAATGATCTAGCACCTCCATCTTTGTTTTCTTATCTATTTTCTATTTCTTTTTTCCTTTTCCTTATTCGTTTTTCCCATCGGGTTCGCCTTTTACTTGTCTTTCACGAGGACGAGTAAGAGGTAAGCTTTGGGGATTTTGATCACTCCATATTTTACACCTTTTTTCTGCATGTTTTTATGTCGTTTTGATCGCCAATATTGCGGTTTCCACGATTATTCGACGATATCGCGTTGCTTTTCACTATTTCTTGTTTTTGTCGTATTTCAGGAAATATGGAGCGATTTGGAGCGAAAATGAGATCAGAGGATTTTCACGCACTTCGGAGTGTCACCCACGGCTTATTGGAGGACTTATCAGCGATAGAGGATGAGCGGAAGAAGAAGGAATTTCATAGGATCGACGAGGAGGCGAAAAGGAGAAGAAAGGAGCTCAGGAGCACCTCACTCGGCCGAGCAAGACTGCTCATTCGGCCGAGTGAAGGATCTCACTCGCCCGAGTGAAACGGATATGCACTGAAGATTTTTCATGTTTCCTTGGCCGAGTAAGGAAGTCCACTCGGCCGAGTGAGAAAGCTCACTCGCCCGAGTGGTACAGAGAATTCGTCCAGAGAAGCTGCCAACTTACTGGAATTTCAGAGGAAGTCCACTCGGCTGAGCATGATTGCTCACTGGCCGAATGAAGAAGACTACTCTGTCGAGTCACCCCGAGAGACAGACCCTTGAAAACCCCGAAGTTACTGTTATTTTACAGGGTTTGGCACTCGGACGAGTGACAAGGGTCACTCGACCGAGTGACCCTCTCCGACTGCTGCTAGGAATGCGAATTCTGGGCTGCGCAGGGGCAGTTTTGTCACGATTTTTTGGACGATTTTGGCTTGTATTTAAGCCTAGTTTTTACCCTAGTTTTAAGAGAGACTTGAATTATTTTTTAGAGACTTCTATTATGTTTTTGACGGCTATTCTTTTGTGAAATCTCAGCTGGAGATCATTGGCGACATTATTGGTTTGTTCTTTCTTGTTAAAAAACTCATTTTTATGAATTGTTTCTTCTTTGCAATGAATTGTGCTATGATTTCATCTATTATTTCTGAGATTTTCATGATGATTAGTGAGTAGTGCCTTCGTTCTAGGGCATGGGGATGAACCCTATGGACCCGATCTTTGAATTGTGATGAATTTGTAGATTTGTTGCTAGAATTGATAATGGCTAGGTTGTGATTGATTTATTACGAGTAGCTAGGAATTCATATCGATTGGGATTTGCAAGAGATTGGGTCTCAATTGATAAGAAGGCCTAGATATTCGATTTAGATTAATAATTGAAATTCTCTAGATTTGGTTTGCAAGAGATTGGACCAAAGAAAGGATTTTTAAATATAAATCTATTCTAATATTCGTTTACAAGAGATTGGACGAATACGAACTATCATAACCTAGATTGTAGCTCGAGTTTGCACGAGAGTGGGCTATATTCTAGGTTTGTTATACACCGGCAATAGCGCGAGAGCGTGAGCTTGGTTCTATATTAAGTTGCGACTAGTTCACCTATATTCAAGCTTAGCAACAATGAAATTTATGATTCACAAAGATGAGAGGCGGTCCGTAGTGGGGATTTCCTATCCCTAGACGCCTTTTATTTTATTGATATTTCTTGCTATTTGAACGATTGTGACTATTATATCAAAACTATTCTTATTCTCTTGATAGCTAGGTAATCAAAGTAAGATACTGTCATTTGTCCTCCCTGTGTTCGATACCCGCTTGCCACTACACCGTGCACTTGCGGTAAGACTACAAGTCGTTTTTCGGGTGTATATCCAGACGCGATCACACATTCCCAGTTGTACTTCTTTTCTTTCATGTATCTTTATTGGAGCGTATTGTACAGTATGGATTGTAATTTATGGATGCTATTTGGATATTTTTGTACATCCCTACATTAGAAGCTATTTTGTTTTCACTGGTTAACTGCAGACCTGCGAATGTAATCAAATAAGTAATGGCCCCCGAAGGTGGGTCGTTACAAATCAAGCAATATGTCATGCTAACAAATTTCACCAAGTTATTCATAATTCAAGCATGGGGAATGTGCATACATATTGTAATAGCCTAAGTGCCATATATAGTAGGGCATATATTTTTATGTGACATGCAGTATGTAAGTGGTTGTATACATGAGTAGTATGTATAGTATGTATGTAGTGTGTATAGTACGTGGTTGCCTACAGGTAGGCCTATATGGATGAATAGTAGATTGATTATTTCTTTGGCTATAATTGACGGTATTAAGTGCTAATTAATGTGTTGTGGTGGGTGTGTGTATGTTTAGTAAATGGGGAGTGTGCAAGGTAATGGTCTCCTTAAAATTAGAGAAGTGGTGAGTGTATTAGAAATGGGGTAGTGTAAGGAGGGTTCCTAGTGTGAAAGGGTTTTGGTTAGTGGCAATGTTATAATTAGTCGAAAAGTGAGTTAAGTAAGGGCACTCTTGTAATTAAGTGCAGGGGGTATGTATAGTAAGATGGTATATATTAAGGAATGACAAACTTGTAAATGAGGGAAGGTTGAGAAAATATCTCTCTTTAATTAAATCTTTTTACTTCTACATTCTACATCCTTTTACTACTTTCTTTTTATTTCTTTTTCTTTTCCTTTTTCCATTTCCTTTGACTTATTCTTTTCTCTTTTGGGGGTGGACCGAATTCAGCCTACACAAAAAAAAACACAAAAGGAAAAAACACCAAATGAAGAGAGAAAGAAAGAAAGAAAGAAAAGAAAGAAAGAAAGAAAGGGAGAGACGAAGAAAAGAGAAGAAGAAGAATAAAGGAAGAGGACTAGAAGAAGGAGAAGCCTTAGAGGATTGGGCTAACCACTCTCTTCTCATCACTATTAAGGTAGGAATCCAACTCCTACTCTTATGCCATGTTTATGCATGTAATGCTTTCATCTTTGTTGCTTCTTAAATTCCTGCAGTCTGATAGCAACTTCTGTCCTTCATAGCTGCTGCTGTGGGTTGTATTTCATTCTACAAAAATTATATTTGTGTAGCTTCTTAAATTCGACCCCCATGTTCATATATAATATGCCCTACGTTCAGTTCAGTAATTAGGAATAAAAATTCCATCTTTACAACATGTCTGAATTTTATTCAGTCTGGGCACAGTTTGAAAAAATTGATCTCAGTTCATGCACACTCCATAGAAATTAGTGTTCTTGGTCTCGTTGTAAAGTTAACAACCTGTTCTACAACTTTTCTCTAGTGCTTGTTTTCGAGATTCTAACTGCAACATGACTTAAAATAGCAATTGTTACATCCTTCAGAATCTGTCTTAAAAACAGATTCGATAGGTCTCACCAAACAATTCACCATAAATCATATAGTTTATATTTCTGCATGAAATTTCATTTGTGAGTCCAGGACTATCATGTCTACAACTCTTAAGAGAAGAAAGATTGATGTTTAGTACAAAAATTTGGAGCATTATGCCTCTGTTTGGGACTGTCCTGTTATTTCCAGAAACTGGGTTGCATGAATGCATTGTTTTGTCTTCGATTATGGATTTCCATATTTTGTGGCTTCAATATATGATCGTCACAAGATTCATCAGATGTTTATTTGGCCCCCTCATGTTTCATAAAGTTGTTAATTTCCACTTATGTACAATGTCTAAGTGATTTTATTGTTGATAACAATGTTGGCCTTCAAATGGTATTGATGTTTGAAAAAAGAAAGCAAGTTGGATATGATCATACTAGGGACACGGGGGGAGTGCATCGGCTTGGACGGTTGTGTCGCAGTAGGAGGCGGGGAAAGCGCCGTTGGTCACTTCTCGATCCATGGGTGGCTCCCTATGATATCGGATTAGTCATAATACACTTGCACGCCGGCAAATTCATGGGATCCCATTGCATTGCATTGCATCTTATAGCAATTGCATTTTGTTTCATATGCATCATGGCATCATTGAGCATTATGTGTGACTTGTGGTTATAGATATGATTGTTAACTTATATGTATGATTGTTGCTATGAGTGCATGAGTTGCTTGAAATGGTTGTATGTTGGAAAAATGAGGTGGTTTGCTTTCATTTGTGGAGCTTAAGTAAGTGGAAATGTGATTGATGGTTCTGCTATTATTGCCTTAATTATGATGGCACCATGGAAATGAGGTTGAAAATGCTATTTGATGTTGTGAGAAATGAATGGGTGGGATGAGTTCCATGTTACTAGTTTCCATTGTTTTACTATTATCACTTAGTTGCTCATTATAAATGTTTCACTTGTTACTTGTTGCCTCTTGTACATTATTCTAGTATGTACACCCTGCCTGTTACACGTGCACGCTTCCACATGACCATAACTATAGTTATCACTTCCTTCATTATAGTATATTATATGTTTATGTCATGTCATACACTCTGCCTGCTCACGTGCACCCTTTACACACTTTCAGTCTTCCTGCCATACCATACGTATGTGTATATGTGAAGTAGTTGCATTTAGGGAATGACATACTAGTTGGAGTTGGCATTTCCTACTGGGTCACGAATTTGACGTGCCCCACCGTTGATTTTTCAGGTGTCCAAGTATTGGTGTTGGTGAAGAGCTGGGCTTGTGGAGTTGTAGGACGGGGTGGTGAGGGGTGAGGAGAGTTGCTTTGTACTGTTGGGTTTGTTGGGTAGCGGGTTATGATGTTGTATGAGGTTGATGTATACAGATGTTGTAAAATGTTGGACATGATAAGTTGTGTATAAGGCAGAATTTCCTTGTTGTCTCTGAGTTGTTTGGGTAGTTTCTGTGTTTGGTTTTGTGGATGATGTTCGTTTGTTGCGTGTATATTTAAACATTACAGGTAATATCCCAGCTGTGCGCAGTGTCCTGCCTATTTCTTTGTAAAAATTTTCTGTATTTCACTTTGTAACACTCACTGCTCTGGGAATACCTGGGACGGATTTGTACTTCTCGGGTATCCTGGGGAGCAGGGCCACCGCACTGTGGCTGCATAAGGATAGTGTGTGTAAGGTTCTGAGGGTAGTTAAGCCCTAAGGTGGGTAGGTGTCCAGCCTTAGGATAGAGCCCTAGCATTAGAAAACCGAGGTATAGAATGTCCTGAAGGCGGATATAGCTAGTTGTTTATTTGTATATATGGCTATGTATCTGTGTAGATGTACATGTATGGTATGCATATTAGTGTGCATTCATGTAGACATCTATTTATAACTCTATTTGTATGTCAATTGCTGTTATAAGTACTTTTATTACTACTTGTATGTGTCATTATAACATTCTTTATTTGTGTGTATCACATGATATGGATATAGATAAGGAGTATGTATATCTTGTATGTGATGTGAAGGACATGTGTATGCATCTATTGTATTCATATGCGACATCGATATTTGTATGTGTCAATAATTGTATATGTATTGATGTGTCTTATGGATATGGCCTAGTGTGTGTAGTAAGCTAGTACGTATGTCTGTTTGCGATGTCTGTGTGATAGGTATATTTGGATGGATATAGTATTTAGGGTGTAGGTAATTAAAGGTTATTTATCGATATTGTGTATACATATGCTTGTTACTTTAGGTGTGTGCATTGTATGTATGTTTATGTATGTATGTGGGGATTTATGGATGGATATGTGTATTGGTGTGAATACATGGGTGTATGTATGGATGAACATATGGTTGCCCATATATGAATGATATACCTATATATGTGCATAGTCTGAGCATATGCTGTGTATATTTGTATGTATTGTAGGTGTTATTTGTATTTCTACATGGTTGGAATGTGTAGATATATACGTACTGGCTATGTGATTATATTTGGATGTATATACTGAGATGTGTGTGTGTGTGTGTGTGTGTGTGTGTGTGTGTGTGTGTGTGTGTGTGTACACATATATATGAATGTATGTGTGCATCTAGTTGTATGGCTAGATTGGTGTAAGAATAAAATTTGAGTGTGTCTTTGTAATGTACGTGTGTGCATCCCATATGTGTATGTCTATTTGGATGAATGTGAATGTTTATGGGCATAAAGATGATAAGAGGTATATAATTGGATAAAGATATGTTGATATATGTGTGTGTGTCATATATATGGCGGTAGCTAGCGTATGGGTATGCATATTTGTGTGCTCAGATATAGAGGGACTAGAAATTGCCCGTGCACTTGGTGCACGGTGCAAAAATAACCACCAATCATGGCCGCAATGCACGCGCGGAACCGGGAAGGAGCGAAAAGCGTGTGTGTGCATGTCGGCAACATCAGATGGTAAAAGGGGAGCGAATGCACGGATACCCCAAAAACCAACCCACACAGTAAGGACGCGGGACCCACACGGGTGTTTCGATGAGTGCAAAAACGGGTGAAAATGAGAATAGTGGGTTTAAGTGTGTGTAGTGTCTTGGGGTTTTTTGGTTTTTTTGCTTGGGGGTGTGATTTTGGGTGTTTGAATTTGAGTGTGTTGTTGGAGGGTTGGGTAGAGTTTTGTGTTTTTTGGGTTTTGGGTTTAAAAAGGGTGTCCCATGTGGCGATGTGACATTGCCACATGGGACAAAGATTCAAAAACATCCCTCATTTATAATATAGATACATATGGGATATGTGCCTAAGTGTTGCATCTAAGTATTTCTGTTTGTACGCCTACGAGATGTGTGTGTATATATAGTGATATGCTTGTGTGTATACACTACGTGTATAGGTCTACTATAGGTGCATTTGTATATTTGGATCATGTATATATATTTTTGAACTAATAGTAATGCAGACTTGGATAATTGGTGTACTTGGATATAGAGTAGATGATTGTGTGCTTGTGTGTCTACGTGCATAACCTTGTATGTCTATATGTATGACTGGACATATACCATATTGGTGTGGACACTTATGTACAGATATACGTTGCAGCTATGCACTATACATGTGAGTATTGTGGTGTATCTCGACTGGATGAGTAGGATTGTAGATGTGTTGTGTTGTGTGTACTACAAGTATGTAGTTATGTGCGAATTCCAATCTGCATATGCTTATGTAAGTATGCGTATAGACAATATATTTGTATACGTGGTGATGTATGTGGATTTGTATGCCACTTGTATGCATGTTGTATGTAGATCTATGTATGCATTGAGCTATATGTGTGCATGGATATAGATATATATAGGTTTATGTACTAAATGTGTATCTTATATATGGCTGTGTGTGTATGGGTATGAACCGATGTATATCTATATGCATGTGGGTTACCTATATATGTTTGTTGTAAGTTGTGTTCGTATGTATGAGGTAGGATGACCTTTAGTGTCTAAGCGTATTTATCCCTACCTAACCTAGAAGTCCGAGGACGGACTTGATTTTAAGGTGGGTAGAGTGTAATGGTCCAAGTGCCATATACAGTAGGACATATATTTTTGTGTGACATGCAGTATGTATGTGGTTGTATACATGAGTAGTATGTATAGTACGTATGTAGTGTGTAAAGTACGTGGTTGCCTACGGATAGGCCTATATGAATGAATAGTAGATTGATTATTTCTTTGGCTATAATTGATGGTGTTAAGTGCTAATTAATGTGTTGTGGTGGGTGTGTGTATGTTTAGTAAAGGGGGAGTGTGCAAGGTAATGGTCTCCATGTAATTAAAGAAGTGGTGGGTGTATTAGAAATGGGGTAGTGTAAGGAGGGTTCCCAGTGTGAAAGGGGTTTGGGTTAGTGGCAATGTTGTAATTAGTGGAAAAGTGACTTAAGTTAGGGCACTCGTGTAATTAAGTGTAGGGGGTGTGTATAGTAAGATGGTATGTATTAAGGAATGGCAAACTTGTAAATGAGGGAAAGTTGAGAAAATATCTCTCTTTAATTAAATCTTTTTACTCCTACATTCTACATCCTTCTACAACTTTCTTGTTATTTCTTTTTCTTTTTCTTTTTCCTTTTCCTTTGACTTTTTCTTCTCTTTTGGTGGTGGACCGAATTCAGCCAACACAAAAAAACACACAAAAGGTAAAAAAACCAAATGAAGAGAGAGAGAAAGAAAGAAAGAAAGAAAAGAAAGAAAGGGAGAGAAGAATAAAAGAGAAGAAGAAGAAGAAAGGAAGAGGCCTAGAAGAAGGAGAAGCCTTAGAGAATTGGGCTAACCCCTCTCTTCTCATCACTATTAAGGTAGGAATCCAACTCCTACTCTTATGCCTTGTTCATGCATGTAAAGCTTTCATCTTTGTTGCTTCTTAAATTCATGCAGTCTAATAGCAACTTCTATCCTTCATAGCTGCTGCCGTGGGTTGTATTTCATTCTAAAAAAATTATATTTGTGTAGTACTTTAAATTCTACCCCATGTTCATATATAATATGCCCTACGTTCAGTTCAGTAATTAGGATTAAATATTCCATCTATACAACATGTCTGAATTTTATTCAGTCTGGGCACAGTTTGGAAAAATTGATCTCAGTCCCTACACACTCAATAGAAATTAGTGTTCTTGGTCTCGTTGTAAAGTTAACAACCTGTTCTACAACTTTTCTCTAGTGCTTGTTTTCGAGATTCAAACTGCAACATGACTTAAAATAGCAATTGTTACAGCCTTCAGAATCTGTCTGAAAAACGGATTCGACAGGTCTCACCAAACAATTCACCATAAATCACATAGTTTATATTTCTGCATGAAATTTCATATGTGAGTCTAGGACTATCATGTCTACAACTCTTAAGAGAAGAAAGATTGATGTTTAGTACAAAAATTTGGAGCATTATGCCTCTGTTTGGGACTGTCCTGTTATTTCCAGAAACTGGGTTGCATGAATGTGTTGTTTGTCTTCGATTATGGATTTCCATGTTTTGTGGCTTCAATATATGATTGTGACAGGATTCATCAGATGTTTATTTGGCCCCTCATGCTTCCTAAAGTTGTTATTTCCACTTATGTCCAATGTCTAAGTGATTTTATTGTTGATAACAATGTTGGCCTTCAAGTGGTATTGATGTTTGAAAAAAAAAGCAAGTTGGATATGATCATACTAGGGACACAGGGGGAGTGCATCGGCTTGGACGGTTGTGTCGCAGTAGGAGGCGGGGAAAGCGCCGTTGGTCACTTCTCGATCCATGGGTGGCTCCCTATGATATCGGATTAGTCATAATACACTTGCACGCCGGCAAATTCATGGGATCCCATTGCATTGCATTGCATCTTATAGCAATTGCATTTTGTTTCATATGCATCATGGCATCATTGAGCATTATGTGTGACTTGTGGTTATAGATATGATTGTTAACTTATATGTATGATTGTTGCTATGAGTGCATGAGTTGCTTGAAATGGTTGTATGTTGGAAAAATGAGGTGGTTTGCTTTCATTTGTGGAGCTTAAGTAAGTGGAAATGTGATTGATGGTTCTGCTATTATTGCCTTAATTATGATGGCACCATGGAAATGAGGTTGAAAATGCTATTTGATGTTGTGAGAAATGAATGGGTGGGATGAGTTCCATGTTACTAGTTTCCATTGTTTTACTATTATCACTTAGTTGCTCATTATAAATGTTTCACTTGTTACTTGTTGCCTCTTGTACATTATTCTAGTATGTACACCCTGCCTGTTACACGTGCACGCTTCCACATGACCATAACTATAGTTTTCACTTCCTTCACTATAGTATATTATATGTTTATGTCATGTCATACACTCTGCCTGCTCACGTGCACCCTTTACACACTTTCAGTCTTCCTGCCATACCATACGTATGTGTATATGTGAAGTAGTTGCATTTAGGGAATGACATACTAGTTGGAGTTGGCATTTCCTACTGGGTCACGAATTTGACGTGCCCCACCGTTGATTTTTCAGGTGTCCAAGTATTGGTGTTGGTGAAGAGCTGGGCTTGTGGAGTTGTAGGACGGGGTGGTGAGGGGTGAGGAGAGTTGCTTTGTACTGTTGGGTTTGTTGGGTAGCGGGTTATGATGTTGTATGAGGTTGATGTATACAGATGTTGTAAAATGTTGGACATGATAAGTTGTGTATAAGGCAGAATTTCCTTGTTGTCTCTGAGTTGTTTGGGTAGTTTCTGTGTTTGGTTTTGTGGATGATGTTCGTTTGTTGCGTGTATGTTGGAACATTACAGGTACTATCCCAGCAGTGCGCAGTGGCCTGCCTGTTTCTTTGTAAATTTTTTTGTATTTCACTTCGTAACACTAACTGCTCTGGGAATACCTGGGACGGATTCGTACTTCCCGGGTATCCTGGGGAGCGAGGCGTTACCCATATGAGACACCATTATCAAGATCATTTTTAATATTTCTAGGATATTTAACAATGTTCATATCAAATGCTCAACAGTATTCAAGAATATTAAAGATGGTGATGTATGCATATACAATATGTGAACTAGCCTATAATAACATGAGATATAATCATTGTGTAAAGGCTAGATACAATGTTTAAGTATGTGTACGTGGAAGGATAAGTGTTCTAGTGCTCCATTAGTGACAGAATCCCCAACTCCCTTCGAATGAAGCAAAATTGATTTTGATTTAAGGGTTTGGTGAAAATGTCCACTAACTACTTTGCGGTATCAACATATTCAATAGAGATATCTTTCTTATCAACATGATCACAAAGAAAGTAGTGACGAATATCAATATGCTTAGTCCTAGAGTGTAGGACGGGGTTTTTTAGATAGGTCTATGGTGCTCTTGTTATCACACCAAATAGTTGTTGATTGGAAAGTAAGACCGTAGTCTTTAAGGATTTGTCTCATACTTAGAATTTAAGCACAACAACAACCCGCCGAAACATATTCGGCTTCGGTTGTACTCAATGCTATAGAGTTTTGCTTCTTGAAAAACCAAGAAACTAGAGACATACCTAGTAGTTGACAAGTGCCCAAAGTACTCTTACGATCGGTTTTACTTCCCGCAAAATCCGCATCACAATATCCAACAAGCTCAAAAGATGAGGAACAAGGGTACCATAGTCCAAAATCTAAAGTTCCTTTAACATACCGAATAATTCGTTTTACTAAAGAAAGATGTGATTCTCTAGGACATGGTTGAAACTGAGCACATAAACACACACTAAACATTATATTGGCCTACTAGATGTCAAATATAATAGGCTACATATCATACCTCGATACATGTGCTCGTTCACCTTCTTTTCCTTTTCGTCCTTGTCTACATTTGACGTTGTTGACATGTGAGTAGAGCATTCCTTTGCATTGCTAAGGCCGAATTTCTTGACCAATTCTCTTGCATATTTCTCTTGATTAACGAAAATCACATCCTCACATTGTTTGATTTGCAATCCAAGCATAAATGTGAGTTCACTCATCATGCTCATCTCAAATTCCCTCGACATACACTTGGCAAATTCCTTGCAAAGAGAGTTGTTAGTATCACAAAAAACAATATCATCAACATAAGTTTGCACTATTAGTATATCTTTATTTTGATGTTTAACAAATAAGGTTGTATCCACCTTTCCCATGGAAAAATTGTTCTTAAGCAAAAATTTACTTAGTCGCTCATACCAAGCTTTAGGAGCTTGTTTGAGCCCATATAAAGGATGTTTAAGCTTGAAAACATAATCTAGGAGGTTGGAATCTTCAAACCCTGGAGGTTATTTGACATAGACTTCCTCAGATAAAATCACATTCAAGAAAGAACTCTTGACATCCATGTGGTAGCGTTTGAATTTCATGAAACTAGCGAATGCTAAAAGCATTCTTCCAATATTGCGACAGGAGCAAAGGTTTCTTCAAAGTCAATCCCTTCGTTTTGGTTGTATCATTGGGCAACCAATCTAGCTTTATTTTGAATAACATTACCCAATTCGTCAAGTTTATTTCTAAATAACCATTTAGTACCTGTGATTGTTTGGTTTTTGGGTTCGGGAACAAGTTCCCAAGCTTGATTCATCTCAAATTATGACAATTCCTCCTGCAATGCCATAATCCAATAAGAATCTTTCAAAGCACTATCCACATTCTTAGGTTCTAAAATATATATATATATATAAGCAAAGTTAACCATCAAATTAAAGGTACTTCTAGTGCGTATACCTTCCGTAGTGTCTCCAAAAATTTGGTCCTTAGGATGATCCTTCTTAAAGTGCCAATCCTTAGGGAGATCTTGTGATGAAGTGGTAGCCTCATCTTCCTCTCTTTGTACAGTATCATTGTTGTTCCTTTGCTCATCTGAATTGCTACTGTAAATTTGGAGAAAAAATTTTGTGATTGTGAATTGCTTATCTGAATTAAAATACTCTGGTTCTTTTCAGTTTGATCGAAAACTTGTATGGGGGCAAACTTTGGCTCATCTGAATTATAATATCCTAAACTAATATCTTGCATTATGATCTTTCCTTCAAGTCTGACAGTCTTGATTCTAGCCTTCAATTGCTCGATGATAGCCAAAAATTGGACTTTGAGGGCAAAATCTAGTTGGTTAGCGGTTTGATAGATTTTAAGCTTAGGTTTGACCTTTGGGATTATGAGAATCATTCTTTGTGATAATCATTCTTTTTGATAGTTCATGCATGAGTATCACCAAGAATTAAATCAATCATACAAATGACACCAATTGTTACAACACTGAATATAAATATTACAAGCAATAAATAAAAAGTGTGGGAACTTTGACCTAGGTGATACATAATCCGTGACATGTGACAAAGAAGACAGTGATTCACTCATGAACTGTCACATGCACATTCTAGATGAAAGGTTAGACGGGATGGAGATTGCTCCTAACTTAAAACTATCCGACATTCAAGTTAGCCTTTATAAATATGCCATCACACGCAACGAAAACTAAGGGGTTTTTAAGGCTATGGATTGAGTAAAACGCACGTTATTTGCCTCTAATAAGATTATTACTTATAAGGTAAATTCCGCTAATATCTCATGTAATATGGCCAATGTATCACTAAACACCCATGAATTATTATATTAGCAAAAGCTATCCCTAAAAGTAACAAGTACTACTATTGTCCTAGTAGCACAATTGTATTGACACGCCTGTTCAAGGATAATTTTTGCTAATATCATATTTTTTGGGTGTTTAATGACATAGTGATCATACTTAATGTTGTGTTATTGGAACTTATCCTTATTTATAAGAGCATCTCTGACTATTTTGGTATTTGCATTCATATCCAACCCAAGCATCCATTGAGGTTTTTAGTGGGCCAACTACAAACTTTCATGGGTTAGATGAATTATGATACAACACAAATTAAACGTTTTAATCAAATTTTTTCCTCCAAATTTATTTGGAGATGCTTTATTCCTTACTGAAAATGCAATACAAATTCAGATGAGCAATTCAATGAGATTAAATGAGATCAATTTAATTACAGTTTGGCATGGTTCATAAAATATAGTAGCAATTTGTGATTAAACTAGTTTGTCAACAGGATCAATTGCTACTGCAAATCAATTTGTGATTAAATGAGATCCTCTCCAAAATCTAATAGAAATTCCAAATCCCATTTCATATCCTATTGTGATTGAAAGAGATCTTTCATATGATTATTTCAAATCTTATACTAGTTAGGATTCCATCCTATCTCCTAGTTTTATGGGATTCTATTTGAGCCTAATTGATCTCCTCCCATCCATATATAAACCCCCATCTCCAAGAGCTATCCAATGCGGTTACAACAAAGAAAAAGGGTGCGGCCATCACAAAATCCCTAAGCTTCAAAGATCATTGCTGCAACATCAACCAAACTTCAACTATCATTGCCACAAGTATGGATCTCCAATCATTCATTGCCGCAAGCAAAGGAGTTCATCTTCATCATTGCCGCAACTTTCAAAGCTTCATCCTCCTCCCAAGTCCGCAACACCATAAAGAGGCTTCATCATTGCCAAGTTCCGCAACACCTATAAGGGATTCAACTTCCTTCATTGCGCAAGGCCAAAGAAGCTCCTCTTCTCCTCCATTGCTCAAGCCACCAAGTTCTTATCTCCTTGCCGCAAGTCATCAACTCCAAGAGCCTCTCCTCCTCCTTGCCACACGACGTCAAGTGCCAAGAGCTGCAAGTTGCAAAGAAGAGCCTCTCCGATCTCCATTGCACGAGTTGCATCTCCAAAACTCCAAGGCCGCAACACCCAAGAATGCACCTCCAAAACTCCAAGGCTACAACTTCAAGAGGTCCTTCCCTTCCCATTGCCGCAAGTTATAGAGGTTCTTCAACATCCAAGGCCGCACGTTCCAAGTGCTCCTTCCACCATTGCCGCAAGCTTCTAGGGCTTCTCCCTCCATAGCCACAAGCTTCAAATCCAAATAAGGAGGCCACAACATCTTAGGGGTGCCACGACTTGAGATAGACGACTACATCTTGTCAGATCAGATCTGACCAGCGCTGAACGATAAAGACGACGACATCTACTCGAACTGAGCTTTTCTGAACTCTATATTTAGTTTACATTTGTGTATTAGTGTGTTGATCTTTGTAGGTTACTTATTCATTTGTTTTGGGGTTCTTTACTAGTCAGTGCTAGACAAGAGGGTCTTGACTAGTCGGTGCTAGTCATGAGAAAGCATATACTAGATTTATAGTGTTTAACACTTTGGTGAGTGCCGTACGGAACCAGGTGAGCGTAGAGTAGGTGCTCGTAACTCTTTACGGCTATACCCTTGTAACATATTAATGCTAATAATTGCTTTGGCGCTGGAGTAGGTCGTTGGGGCGATTGAACCGGGGTAAATCTCTCGTGCACTCTGTGATTATTTTTATTTACTCTGGGTCTGGCTATCTGTGCTGAATAATTGCTTGTGATATCTCGAGAATTTTTATTAGCCTATTCACACACCCTCTTGGCTTAGATCCAGATACAACATCTCATTCTCTCTTGCTCTCCAACCTAGAATCAAAGTTGATATCCTCTAGGCATTTGGTGTTTGACAAGAGAAAAGGCTTCACTCTCTTCTTGGAAGAGATCAACACTCACTTCACTTTGCTTCTTCAAGTTCTACTTCAAGACATAGGTGAATTGTAAGTGTATTTCATTATTTCGTAACTTTCGTTATTTGAATTTACTCTCGGTTTGTGAGAGCAGTTTGCTTGATCCCAAGTTGTGGGATTCAAGGACATCGATTGTTGTTCGATTACGCTTGTAGGGTTGCTACAAGTGAGTTTAAAGGAAACCTCAAGTTAGGGTTCTAACTTGAGTATCTGAAGGTATCGGGGTGGAAGGGACGTAGGCTTACTAGGAACAATTCGGGTTTGACTTGGGTAATCCGAACCCTTGAAACATCTTATTGTTTACATTGTTCTTTGTTGTTAATTTTTATTTCTGCATCTTTATTGGATTAGGATTTTAATTAGGCGTAGTTTCTTAGTTAAATTTTATAAACAATATTCAACCACCCTTATAGTGTTTTTCTCATAGCCAGGATCCTTACATTCATAACATTATTAAATTTAGCATTAGCCACACCTCGCAACCGGGGCTAAAATTTTCCATTTGGGTAAGGCATTGCTTTGCGCACTCACTGTTTTACCCACGTGTAAAATCACTTATTTACAAGTTTGCCAAGCATATAATATACCACGTATTCCTCTTTTACCCTCGTTTGTCCCCCGCCCCCCATCGCCACCCCCACCGACGACGACAAGGACTCCGACGTCGATTTACCATGGTTTGTAATGGGCAGTGAGGAAGATGGAGAGGGGGGCTGAGAAGGTCAATGGAGGGGCGGTGACGCCGTTGACCGCGATTCAGCCATATTACTCACCACGCACCCTAGGTGCACTTTCGGCAACAAATAAGTGGTTGTGCGCGATGAATAATTTCGGTGACAAACTTGCACACAAGTGACGTGTGATGGAGTAATGACAAACTTGTAAATAAGTGGTATGTGTGCAGAGTAAAATGGTGAGTGCACGAAGGAATTCTCTTTGGCGAGTCAGAGCAAGGTTTCGAGACCTTTTTTCATTTTATAATTAAATGACGTGTAGGGCAGAAGATGTAGCAATCCAATGCTTGGATAGCGGGCGACGCCATGTGACGTTTTCAATCTTTGTCGCCATTCTCCTCTCCCTCCTTCTGTCTTCATTCCCATTAATATATTCCTTTTTTTCCTTAACTTTTGTTAGCAAATGTTTAAAGTTTAAATATTCACCAAATCCTATCTTGGCTTATGTTGGATGTCCATCATTATTATTTGACGACAACCTCATAAGGAGAAGTATTCTGGGTGCCTTTTAATCTAACCCCCTCAAATCAAAATAATTGTTTGGAGTGGACATTTTTCAATATATTTACAAGTTGTTAGCCAACATTTAGATTTTAACAAATATGGTATTTTAAAAACCATATTCGTGAATCGTGAGTCACTGAGCCATTGCTCGATTGGCACTCTCTCCTCCTTGTTAATGCATAGGTGTAACGGTCGATTTCCGATCGTACTTTCTTTGTGCACGTGCTCTTGATCGTGCACGTGTTTATTTTAGACTCTTTTTGATTTTGAATATTATTGTGTAATATGTCGTTGTAATCATCTCTGAGGGTATTAGATTGGGGAACAACTTTGGAACGACATATCTCGAGTCGTTCTCCCGCGGTTCCATCTTATTTGATGTGACGTCGCGATTTTCTGTTTTGATGCGAGACGTTTCTATTTTTAGTTTTGTCTCTCGACGTCAAAATTTAGATCAGTCTTCTTGGTTTTCTTTCTTTCGTCGTCCCGATCATCCCATAATTATTTTACAATTTTTAGACTTAATTTAACCTATTTTTCATTTTTGAGTAAATTTTAAATAATTTTAAAACCTACTTTTATAAGTGTTTTAATTATAATAAAATTCCTATATTATAATAACGCTTTAAAGAATTTTTTGACCAAATTTCAGAATTTTTGGCCGCACACAACTTGCGTGAGAGAGAGGAGAGTAAAATTGTTTTAAATTAATTATTTTAAATATTTTAATTAATTTTCTTAAAACCCTAGACCTAACCCTAGCTCTATTCTATTTAAATAAACCATATGCTAGCTTATTTTCGCAGCCACCAAACCCTAGCCGTCAAAAACTCCACCCTAAAGCTTCGTCGCAACGTTGCGACAGCCGCCCCGTGCAGGACCGACAGCCGCCACCGCATCAGGCTGTGTCTGACCGAGGCCCAGCCCCGCACCCGCGCTCCGCTCCGCTTCGTTGCAAGTTGCAACGTTGCAACCCGCAGCGCCCCCGCTCCGACCGAGGAGATCGCCCGCTCCGACCGAGAGAACAGCCTGCACCCCGGTTCGTCCGCACGCTGCAGCGCTTCGTTGCAGCCGCTCCGCATCCACCCTGCACCCGCTAGCGCCCGACTGACGAGATCTTCCGCACCGACCGAGAGATCCGCTCCGCATCGCTCCGCATCGCTCCGCAGCGCTGCACGCCCGCACCCGCAGCGTCCGACCGAGAGATCCGCTCGGTCTGACCGATGGAATCCCTCGCACCGAACATGCCCCCACCTCCGCTGCGTTGCATCACGCCCGACCGAGAGTTTCTCTGGGTCTAACCGAGAGAAACCCCCGCACCGACGGTGTCTGACCGACGACTGTACGTCGCAACTTGGCTTCTCCCACACCAACTCCTGTGGTGGGCCCCCCAAGTCCTCCAGAGGTGTTGTGGGTCCCCCATTGACCCCTAGCACTGCTGTGGGCCCCACTTGGGTGTGCTACTTCGCGGATTTGTCGTCTACGACGTTACGACACGTTGTAGGCCTTCGTCGCAAGTTTCAACTTTTGGCGAATCGTGCGAGGACCAGATCTGAAGCTGAGGAGTCCTCCGTTCAGACACGACTTCCATTCTACGAAAAACTCTGGTTCAGGTTGGTTCCCCGAATCTCGTAGAAACCCCCACAATAGCTGACTGAACTCTAAACTAAAAATCTTCAACTTGAACTAAAATTTATTTTCCAGCACCAGTAAAACGTTGTACACATATAGA
The DNA here is from genome assembly GCA_030789695.1 of Scilla litardierei. Taxonomy (NCBI): domain Eukaryota; kingdom Viridiplantae; phylum Streptophyta; class Magnoliopsida; order Asparagales; family Asparagaceae; genus Scilla; species Scilla litardierei. The sequence goes on along the minus strand of CM061131.1, from coordinate 81,086,541 downwards.
AAATCGACAAATGGACTTTGTTGACTGTGCACATAGGATTAGATCGTCGATTAGGCTGAAACATCGAAAAAGTGACTTTTGACGAATAGGATAGTCCCGATAACCTAGAAACGAACCCTAATAGGATTTGATGAAATTGAGACCTGACACCGTCGCCACGGCACTGTTTCAGACAGACTTCCGCGGACGAGACGCTTGGACGAGACGCTTCGAGAGGACGACACACACTCGCCATCGCAGGCAAGTGTATCCACTTGCACTTTTGGCCGTGCTTAGGCCTTAATTGGTTAGAATTGATAACTGTGAACAAATAGAACCGAACGTGAAATGATAGCGTCCGGGACGACTCCTGACGGCTCAGACTTGACGACGAAGTCTGAGCCCGACAACAACAACTTTTGATATCGTAGGGCTATCATTTGTGTGCGTGTGTGTGGACACCCTAGAATAACCATTCTCGTCTTGTCACGTCACGTCCCTTCTTGCACAGCCTGCGGGCAATAGGGCGCTCTTCGAGTGATCCCTTGTACAGATTCACAGCCTGCGGGCAATAGGGCACTCTCCAAGCTAGAAAGAGTGATCCCTTGTACGGATACACAACCTGTGGGTAATAGGGCCTCGCCAAGCTAGAGCGAGTGATCCCTTGTACTGTTGTATTTTCTTGTCTTGTCTTCCTCGGTGTTTGGGGTTGGGTTGAGCGTGCGCAAGGCAAGAGGGTCTGATCCCCCTCGAACCGTAAGGCGTGAACCCTTTCGGGTCTCACTTGTCTTGTCCCGTCTTGTTCCGTCACGTCCCACCTTGTCATGACACCTGTAGGCTAGTCCCGTAGTTGGTAGCACACGCTACGACTACTACTTGCTGCTCTTTACTTTCTTGCTGCGTCACTTCTTTTTGTTACTCAGTTATAACCACAGCATGTTAATCAACCATTAAATCGTTGTCTAAAAGTTGATACACTTGTAGTTTGGTCTAACCCTTTTTGTAGACCTTACCTGACGTACAGTTCCTCCTTTTGGTGCTGTACGTCAGATGTTGAGCCAGAGTACGTCGACGAGGCGGACTAGCCAGCAGACGGAGAGCCGGAGGACGTTGATCTGGAGTACGACCCAGAGGAGGACCAAAGTTAGAGGCCTCTAGTTGTTGATCCAGAGTTTTCTTTCTCAGTTTAGTTTGGGTGTGTAGCACCTTTTGTTTTCTTGATTAGGTTGGGTGCTTGCACCGGTAGTTTCTTTTTCCGCAGTTGTAGCCCTTCGGGCGTTTTAAACTCTCAGTACTTTGGATGGTTATGTTTGAAATAAAATGAATTGATTTCTCTTTTCAATACTTTGTTGTTCCATACTAACTTGCAGGGACCTGTTTTCCTTCGTTTTGGAATACCACAGACCCTTATTGGGTCTGGGCTCTCAGCCCCGGCCTAAGCGGGCCTTAGTCACGCTTCGCCTCTGTCCTTTTTGGGAAGCGGGGCGTGACAGGTTTTAGTGGTGGCCCATGCAGGTCCCATCTTTCTACGAATACGGAACAATCGAAGTATTGAAATTCATTTTATTATCATCAAGTAATCGTACGAGTCTAATCTCTATGTTTCTGTCGATAGGATGGCAGGACGACGCGTTACCCGATCGGGGAACTCAGGCGATGGAGTTCCGATGGACCAGAGCGGAGACTTCCGTCAGTTTTTGGGTGTGATGAGGGAGATGCTGGATGTTCAGCATCAGTTGGTTCAGTAGTCCCAGTGTGCTACCCAGGCTGTTCCAGTTGCACCACCACCACCTCCGCCTGCCCCACGAGCTGCTCCAGGAGTGAAGCAGTTCAATGAGCTCTAGCCGAGGACATTCTCGGGGAAGGAGGGACCCCTAGCTGTTGACGAGTGGATCCAGAGCACGGAGGAGAAGTTAGTTGCTGCGAAGATTCCTGACGATACCCGAGTGGAGATAGCGAAGATGCAGCTGACGGAGAATGCGAGGAACTGGTGGCGCATCGAGAAGAGGCGTCTTGAGAAGCCAGTGGGGTGGAAGACCTTCAGGTCGATGTTCAAGGACAAGTATTTCACCAAGTCTGCTAGGAGGGAGCTGCTGAGCAAGTTTATAGACCTGAAGCAGGGGGATATGACTGTCGAGGAGTATGAAGCTGAGTTCGAGATGCTGAGCTGTTTTGCCCCGCATATGGTGAGGAAGGAGGAAAAGCGAGCTGATCGCTTTCGTCAGGGACTGCGTCCGAATATTCAGGCTTCTATGTCTTCGACGACTTTCACGACTATGAGGGAGGTGCTGGATGCTGCGAAGAATCATGAGCTTATTTCACTCCTACCTGACCCTCCAGCTGATAAGGGGAAGCATCCCATGGAGCAGTACCGGCCACCTGCTAGGCCGGCGATGAGGCCAGTTCAGGCAGTACCATTCAAGAGGCCTGGAGCACCAGTTCAGATTCAGGGCAAGGGCCCGTGCCACTTCTGCGGAATGCCTGGACATGTTCAGGCCACCTGCAGGAAGATGATGGGGCTATGCTTAGTTTGTGGAGATGCCTCGCATGCTGCGAGGGATTGTCTGAGAGCTCGTCATGCTGTAGTTGGAGCGCCAGCCCCGCTGCAGATGAGAGCGCCTGCTCTAGTTCAGAGAGGACCTGCTGTTCGTGGACCACCTTTGGCGCCACAGAGGCAGATGTTTCAGAGAGCAGCACAGCCCCAGAGGCCGGCGTATACCATGACAGCTGTTGAGACTGAGGAGCTGGATGGAGTTATAGCAGGTAACTCTTGATTCTAGTCTTTCATTTCATAGATTAGATCTTATTATTTGTGTTGCTTGTTTGACTTGCTTGTAAGAGTAGCTTGGTTTGACCATAGTTGTTTATATCTTAGGCACCATTCTAGTGTCCTCTCACCCAGCCTTGGCTTTGTTCGACTCCGGTGCATCTATGTGCATCATATCCCGGAGGTTTGTAACAAAGCACTCCATTCCCACCCATACACTCCCTAAGTGTTGGGACATCACCACAGGGAACGGAGTAGTGACGGTGAACCTGGGATGTCGATCGATTTCTTTAGTGGTCAGTGGACACGAGCTCTTCGCAGATTTCATTGTCCACGATCTGCCACACTTCGATGTCGTTCTTGGCATTGATTGGTTGGGAGATTTCCACGCCTCGATCGACTGTCACAGCAAGAGGGTGGTGTTCCGGATTCCAGGCCATCCGGAGTTCGAGTTCCGCAGCAGAGATGAGTCGCTTGGGCCCATCAGATTTCGGGCCAAGCCGGAGGTGCTGATTGTAGCAGCTATGCAGATGGAGATGGAGATCGAACGACCAGCAGTCGTCAGAGACTTCGACGACGTCTTTCCAGAGGATATCTCGGGTCTGCCACCCGACAGAGCACTAGAATTTGGTATTGATCTTATGTCGGGAGCACAGCCGATATCGAAGGCGCCGTACCGTATGGCTCCCGCTGAGCTCGAGGAGCTGCGGAAGCAGTTAGATGTGTTGCTGCAGAAGGGTTTCATCCACCCTAGTGTGTCACCATGGGGTGCACCAGTTTTGCTCGTGAAGAAGAAGGATGGGTCCCGTAGGATGTGCGTGGACTATCGAGGGCTGAATGCTGTCACAGTGAAGAATAAGTATCCGCTGCCGCGCATCGACGATATCTTTGATCAGCTGGGAGGTTCGAGAGTCTTCTCGAAGTTGGACTTGAGGAGCGGGTACCATCAGTTGAAGGTGAAGAAGGATGATGTTCCAAAGACGGCATTCCGGATGAAGTACGGACATTATGAGTTCGTGGTCATGCCATTTGGCGAGACCAATGCTCCAGCTGTGTTCATGAATTTGATGAACTTGATTTTCTATGACTTCCTGGATAAGTTTGTCGTTATCTTCATTGATGACATTCTTATTTATTCGAAGTCAGAGGAGGAGCACAGTTGTCATCTGAGGACAGTGTTGGAGACGCTGAGGCGACACAAGCTTTATGCCAAGTATAGCAAGTGCAAGTTCTGGCTGGACAGAGTCGCATTCCTGGGACACGTGGTGTCCGGTGATGGCATATCTGTGGATCCGGAGAAGGTCAGAGCAGTCAGAGATTGGCCGACTCCGCAGTCAGCGTCAGACATCAGGAGCTTCCTTGGTTTAGCAGGCTATTATCGGCGATTCATCAAAGATTTCTCGAAGATTACAGAGCCGATGACGAAGCTGACGAGGAAGGACATGGAGTTTCTTTGGTCAGATGCTTGTGAGGAGGCCTTCAGTATCTTGAAGGCGAGATTGACCACGTCACCGGTGTTGGCAGTACCGGATCGAAGCGGAGGCTTCGAAGTTTATTGTGATGCATCAGGGAAGGGCCTGGGATGCGTCTTGCATCAGCATGGCCACGTGGTCACGTATACTTCTCGTAAGTTGAGGACTCATGAGAAGAATTACCCGACGCACGATCTGGAGTTGGCAGCAGTGATTTTTACACGGAAGATTTGGAGGCACTTCTTGCTAGGTGAGAGTATGAAGATTTTCACCGATCACAAGAGCTTGAAGTACATCTTTACGCAGAAGGAGCTCAACATGCATCAGAGGCGATGGTTAGAGCTCATGGCTTACTACGAGATTGATATGCAGTATCATCCAGGGAAGGTGAACGTAGTGCCAGATGCTTTGAGTAGACTTCCTACTGCGATGATGCATATTGCCGACTGGAGGATTCAGCAGGAGCTGAGAGAGATGGATTTGGAGGTTGTCCTACCTGGTGTAGTTCATTCATTCATGAATTTGTAGATTCAGTCCACGATCGTGGATCGGATCAAGGCAGCACAGGCAGGAGATCCAAAACTGCAGAGGATCAGGAGGCAGGTTGAAGCTGGACTACGGACGGAGTTCATGATTCATGAGGATGGTTCGCTGCGGTAAGGCAGTAGGCTCTGTGTACCTGTAGGTGATGTTCGTGAGGAGCTGTTGAGCGAGGCTCATAGCTCGCCATATTCTATACATCCTGGAGGCACCAAGATGTATAAGGACCTCCGTCTGAACTATTGGTGGATTGGCATCCAGAGAAGCGTGGCACGGAGCGTTGCCAAGTGTTTGATATGCCAACAGGTGAAGGCTGAGCACCATCGTACTGCTGGGTTGCTGCAACCGCTTCCTATTCCGGAGTGGAAGTGGCAATATATTATGATGGACTTCGTGACTGGTTTACCTCGGACCCGGAGGCAGAACGACGTAGTTTGGGTGATCGTGGATCGGTTGACCAAGTCTGCGCACTTTATCCCATTCTGAGTGGGCCAGTCTACAGAATCTTTGGCGAGGAAATATCTGGTGGTAAAATTTCTTTTTACTTCTCTTTTGTTTTCCTCTTTGAGATAGTCGTGACGTAGACCGTCTACATGCAGGAGATTGTACGCTTACATGGAGTCCCCGTAAGCATTGTGTCTGACCGAGACACGAGGTTCACATCTCAGTTCTGGAGAAGTCTGCAGGAGAATTTGGGTACGAATCTGAGTTTCAGCACGGCGTACCACCCGCAGACTGATGGCCAGTCCGAGAGGACTATTCAGATTCTGGAAGATATGCTGCGAGCTTGTACACTCGATTAGAAGGGATCATGGGAGGACCATCTTCACTTGGTGGAGTTTTCATATAACAACAGCTACCAGCGAGCAATGGCATGGCGCCGTTTGCTGCCTTATATGGAAGGAAATGTCGATCGCCACTGAGCTGTGATGACATCGGAGATCGGGAGCTGGTGGGTCCAGAGATGATAGTGGAAGCTGTGGATGTCGTAAGGGACATCAGGGAGAAGCTTAGAGTTGCACAGGATCGCTTCAAGCATTGGGCAGATGCCAAGATGAGACCCTTGGAGTTTCAGCCTGGAAATCACGTCTTCCAGAAGATTTCTCCGAACCGCGGAGTTATTCGTTTTGGGAAGAAGGGAAAGCTGAGTCCGAGGTATTTTGGGCCATTTGATGTGCTAGAGCGTGTGGGAGCAGTGGCCTACCGCCTTGCTCTGCCACCGTCTTTGGAGGGTGTTCACGACGTATTCCACGTATCTCAGCTACATCGGTACGTCAGTGATCCGTCGCACACGGTTGATTTCTCAGAGATTACGGTTCACCCGGACCTGACATATGACCAGCAGCCTGTGCAGATCTTGGACCGTCGACAGAAGCAGTTGAGGAATAAGATAGTCGACCTGGTGAGAGTGATGTGGCGTCACGGATCACCTGGAGAGTCCACCTGGGAGCGTGAGGATGATATGAGAGGGCGCTTCCCACATCTTTTCCCCAGCGATGCTTGATGTTGATTCCGAGGAAGGAATCATTTCTAAGTTGGGGAGGATGTAACGGTCGGGTTCCGATCGTACTTTCTTTGTGCACGTGCTCTTGATCGTGCACTTGTTTATTTTAGACTCTTTTTGATTTTGAATATTATTGTGTGATATGTCTTTGTGATCGTCTCTGAGGGTATTAGATTGGGGAACAACATTAGAACGACATATCTCGAGTCGTTCTCCCGCGGTTCCATCTTATTTGATGTGACGTCGCGATTTTCTGTTTTGACGTGAGACGTTTCTATTTTTAGATTCGTCTCTCGACGTCGAAATTTAGATCCGTCTTCTTGGTTCTCTTTCTTTCGTCGTCCCGATCACCCCATAATTATTTTACAATTTTTAGACTTAATTTAACCTATTTTTCATTTTGAGTAAATTTTAAATAATTTTAAAACCTACTTTTATAAGTGTTTTAATTATAATAAAATTCCTATATTATAATAACGCTTTAAAGAATTTTTTGACCAAATTTCAGAATTTTTGGCCGCACACAACTTGCGTGAGGGAGAGGAGAGTAAATTTGTTTTAAATTAATTATTTTAAATATTTTAATTAATTTTCTTAAAACCCTAGACCTAACCCTAGCTCTATTCTATTTAAATAAACCATAGGCTAGCTTATTTTCGTAGCCACCAAACCCTAGCCGTCAAAAACTCCACCCTAAAGCTTCGTCGCAACGTTGCGACAGCTGCCCCGTGCACGACCGACAGCCGCCACCGCATCGGGCTGTGTCTAACCGAGGCCAAGCCCCGCACCTGCGCTCCACTCCGCTTCGTTGCAAGTTGCAACGTTGCAACCCGCAGCGCCCCGCTCCGACCGAGGAGATCGCCCGCTCCGACCGAGAGAACAGCCCGCACCCCGGTTCGTCCGCACGCTGCAGCGCTTCGTTGCAGCCGCTCCGCATCTGCCCCGCACCCGCTAGCGACCGACCGACGAGATCTTCCGCACCGACCGAGAGATCCGCTCCGCATCGCTCCGTAGCGCTGCACGCCCGCACCCGCAGCGTCCGACCGAGAGATCCGCTCGGTCTGACCGAGGGAATCCCTCGCACCGCACAAGCCCCCGCCTCTGCTGGGTTGCATCACGCCCAACCGAGAGTTTCTCTCGGTCTGACCGAGAGAAACCCCCGCACCGATGGTGTCCGACCGACGACTGTACGTCGTAACTTGGTTTCTCCCACACCAACTCCTGTGGTGGGCCCCACAAGTCCTCCTGAGGTGTTGTTGGTCCCCCATTGACCCCTAGCACTGCTGTGGGCCCCACTTGGGTGTGCTACTTTGCGGATTTGCTGTAACGACTGCTTTTCATGTATCTGGATTTAATATAATATAATATATGTTTTGGTGGATTTTCTCATCTTGTGTGGTTTTCGTCTCCGTAGCTTTCATTTTCGATTGATTCGTCGTATTTTCTCGTTTCTTCCTTAGGATTGTCGATTTCGAAGTATGTCACTCGTGACGGACTTCATAACGGTCGTATCTAACTGTTAGATCAAGCCTAGGAGTCTTAGAAATCGATCCCGGGGCCCCGCGCTCCGTATCGGATCTTTTGGTGCTTATTAGCCGGTGTAAGAAGGGCCACCGACCGACTAGATGACGATCCAGTCGGTCGGCAATCCTTCTTGGACCGACTAGTTAGCTTTCTAAATTTCCCAGGAGTTACTGTTTATCGTTAGTCGGTCTAAGAACGTTGGTTGACCGACTAGGTTGCAAACTAGTCGGTCGGCAATGCTTCTTTAACCGACTAACTCATCATCTTATTTTTGTATCAGCTACTGTTTACTCTTAGTCGGTCTAAGAACGTTCATCGACCGACTAGATGATAAACTAGTCGGTCAGTATTTGTTCATGGACCGACTAACTCTAGAATCCTATTTTCGTTCAGGAGTTACTGTTTGCACTTAGTCGGTCTGCGTTGGTCGACCGACCGACTAGTTGCCAAACTAGTCGGTCAGTGGTTGCTCTTTGACCGACTAACCAGTGTTGAAACCCTAATTTCTGGGCAGCCGCCAGCTCAACCTATTTAAACCCAACCCAAACGATTTCTTCTTCCCCAACACGACCCAAAACCCTAAAATCTTCCCCCTTGAGCCCCCCATCTTCCTCCAAGCTTCATTTCTTCATTCCAAGCCCTAGAATCATCATCCAAACCATCCATCCACTCTATCTACCTCTCATCTTCCCCAAAATCTCATCAAATCCATCAAAATCCCCAAATCCCCCAAAACCCTAGTTTCCCCAAACTTCTCCAATCTTTTCCAGATCTGATCCTAGGGTTCCCCGGAGTGTTCCTTCCGTCTCCTCTTGGTAAGAAATCGATTCCTCTATGTTTTCATAGTCTATTGGTATTTTTTTGAAACCCTAATAAATTTCATGTTGTTTGATGGTTGTCCCCCCATAACAGTGATTTCCCCATAGATTGGCATCCGTGTGACGAAGTAGTCGCCATCCCCGGTGCTAGGCAAGTGAAACTTGCATCTCTCGATTTGGGCCATGTCTTAGGCCATTTACCTTGCTTTAGCGTAAAAGAGACTAGACGGTGAAAGGATAGCCGTTTAGACGCCATTGACCTAGCTTGACAACGAAGCTTGGTCCGTCACCCTCATCATGCTTGTATGTCACGTTTAATTTCCCTTAACGGTACGCGTATTAAATGTTCATGTCATCCATGCATCCTTAACTGCTATTGCATTTGCCTGTCACGTTTAAATACAATTAACGGTACGCGAATTAACTGCTCATGTCATTGCATGCTTGAATACTCATCGTGATTGCGTAGCTTTGCTACATACTTGTACTATTGTTCCAGCTAGGCACCCACTTTGCGTGGGCACAATCCTATGCCATTTGCACTTTCTGGCGCGTGTTCCAGAAGACGAGCTCAACACAGCCTGCGGGCAATAGGGCACTCGTTGAGTGACCCCTTGTACTTGATACTTGAAAATAGCCTGCGGGCAATAGGGCACTCGTCAAGTGATCCCTTGTACTTTACCTGTTACTTGACATTACATGTCACCCCTACCACTTGATACTTGCCACTAGTACTCTCCTTTACCTTACTTGTTACCACCGTACTTTACTTGCCATGCACCATGTTTTAATTGCTAGGTTGCTAGTTTACCATTATTTCCGTTTCCTTGCACAAGTCTTTCGACTTGCTGACATGTGCCCCTTTTCTCTCTTGGGTGACACATGTTAGAGCCCGAGCCTGAGTTACTTGCTGAGGACGAGGTGTTTGCTGACGCCGAGCCCGTGCTTGTGTTTGACGGGGAGTACGTGGACACTGGGGACCAGTCCTAGTGTCTTCGTTGTGTTTTACTTTTGTTAGAAAGTTGTTTTGTTATCGGTGCGTAGCACCTATACCTTGTTGTTGCTATTGCTTTTGTTGGCCTTGTTCTGGGCCTTTAGACTCTTCTCTTTTAGCCTGGTGGCTTTTCTGGATGTTGAACTTATTTTCTTGTTGGACAATGTATGAGATGTGAGATTTTATTTCAGTCTCTCCTTGTGTTATTATTGTTATTCTGTTGTGGTTACATGGACCTGCTTATGTATTATTCATGCTTATCGGGTCTGGGGCTTCATAGCTCCTCTCCCGTGCGGACCTTTTCACGTCTCGCCTCCATTTTAGGGAAGCGGGTCGTGACAGGTTTTGTTGGTGGCCCATGCAGGTCCCTCTGTAACTGTGATTTTTGGAATAGCGATAATAATATTAGAATGTCCAATAAATTAAGTTCGACGCCCGAGTCATAAGCTATGAGTCTAATCTGATTCGTTTTCTGTGTCACTAGATGGCAGGAAGACGTTTCACCCGTGGTGGGGGAAGTGACGCGATCCCTCATGATGAGGAGCCTGAGCGGGAACCCACCAGCGGTGAGATGATGCGGATGATGCTCCAGATGATGCAAGTTCAGCAGGGCGTGCTTCTGCAAGTCCAGAATGCTCCACTTGCTCGAGCTGCCCGGGCTCTTCCGGATGCCCCTCGCTCTGAGCCGGGAGCGAAGCAATTTTGGGAGCTGGGTCCCGCATATTTTGATGGTTTTGAGGGTCCTCTGGCTGCCGACGAGTGGATAAGGAACATTGAGGATAACTTGGCAATGGCGAAGATTAACCCGGCTGGATGGGTTGATCTGGCTAAGAGGCAACTCAAGGATAATGCTCGGAATTGGTGGGATGCTGAAGAGAAGATGTTGGTGGAGCCGATCGTTTGGGCTACCTTCAAGTCCAGATTCGATGGGGAGTTCTTCCCGAAGGCTGCTCGGCAGGTGATGCTGCAGCGCTTTATAGATCTGAAGCAGGGGAGCTTGTCGGTGGATCAGTACCACCAGGAGTTCACGAGGCTCAGTCGGTTTGCACCTAAGATGGTGCAGGATGCCGATGAGAAAGCTCAGCGATTTCTCCAGGGACTTGCCTTGGAGCTTCAGAGCTTTGTGACCTCTTCTGACTTGGAGACATATCAAAAGGTTCTGATTGCTGTGAGGCGGCAAGAGTTAAATTTGAATCAGAGGAAGGGACATGTTTCCGGAGCTGGGAAGAGGCCTATGGAGCAGGCCAGGGCGGTGGTTAGGCCTGGTTTCAAGCCTAGTCATCCGGTGCAGTTCAAGAGGCCAGGAGGGCCTATTCTGAAGACTTGCCATTTCTGTGGCAAGACTGGACACCTCAGGGATCAGTGTAGGAGGTTTCTGGGGCAGTGCATTGTCTGCGGAGATCCTGCCCACACCATCCGGGAGTGTCCGAAGTCGAGACAGCCTTGGCGGGCTCCTGTTACAGCACAGCCGTTGCAGCAGCGAGCTCCTGTGCCCGTTGGACGTGGAGCGCCCCTTGTTCCACAGAGACAGGCCTTTCGGCAGGCTGTTCCGTCGAGAGGGCAGGCCTTTCTGATGACTGAGGAGGAGAGCATGGCCGTGGATGAAGTTATTGCAGGTAACGCTCATTCTAGCTATTTATCTTCCTTAGTCAGTTTGATTTTTGATTATATTGGTTGCTTGCTCATGGTTGTTGCTAGACTAGGATTTGATTATTAATTGCTTGTTAGGTGTTGTTTTGGTTTGCACGTTTCCTGCACGAGTCCTCTTTGACTCTGGTGCATCGATGTGCATTTTGGCCCGGAGCTTCGTGGAGAAGCATTCGTTGTCGACGTCCTCTCTTCCTAAGAGTTGGAATATCGTCACAGGGAACGGTGTAGTCTCGGTGCATCGTGGGTGCAATTCTTGCCCGTTGGTGGTTTGTGGACGTGAGCTTTGTGCTGATTTCATTGTCCACGACATCATCAACTATGATGCAGTTCTTGGGATGGACTGGCTTGCGAGCTTCTATGCTACGATCGACTGTCGGAGAAAGAAGGTGGTGTTCGAGATTCCCGGACATCCAGTGTTTGAGTTCAGTCGTGGTAGCAGTTCGCTTGGTCCTGTCAGATTTCGGGCCAGGCCGGTGGAGGCTGTGGCTATGCAGATTGAGCTGGAGCGGCCAGCTGTGGTGCGTGATTTTGGCGACGTCTTCCCCGAGGAGATGTCTGGTTTGCCGCCCGATCGGGCTTTGGAATTTTCTATCGATCTTGTTCCAGGTGCGCAGCCGATTTCAAAGGCGCCGTATCGTATGGCACCTGCAGAGTTGGAAGAGTTACGGAAGCAGTTGGATGAGCTTTTTGCAGAAGGGTTATATTAATCCTAGCGTGTCTCCGTGGGAAGCACCGGTGTTGCTAGTGAAGAAGAAGGATGGTTCGCGTCGCATGTGCGTGGACTATTGGGAGTTGAATGCGGTGACCATTAAGAATAAATACCCGTTGCCTCGCATCGATGATATTTTTGATCAGCTTGGAGGTTCGAGGGTGTTTTCAAAATTGGATCTGAGGAGTGGTTACCATCAGTTGAAGGTGAAGAAGGGAGATGTTCCGAAGACAGCATTCAGGACAAAGTATGGACACTATGAGTTCGTGGTTATGCCTTTCGGGGTAACTAACGCGCCCGCAGTTTTCATGAATCTGATGAACCTGATTTTCTACGACTTTTTGGATAAGTTTGTCGTTATCTTTATTGACGACATTCTGATCTATTTGAAGTCGGAGGAAGAGCATGCCTCGCACTTAAGGACGGTGTTGGAGATTTTGAGGAAGAATCGTTTGTATGCTAAGTTTTCGAAGTGCGAGTTTTGGCTGGATAGAGTTGCTTTTCTCGGGCATGTGGTGACTGGAGATGGTATTTCAGTGGATCCCGAGAAGATTAGGGCCATCAGGGAGTGGCCTGTTCCGTCGTCGGCGTCTGAGATTCGGAGTTTCCTTGGACTTGCTGGTTATTATCGGCGTTTCATTAAGGACTTTTCTCGTATTGCTGAGCCGATGACCAGGTTGACGCGGAAGGATGTTGCTTTTGTTTGGTCGGGTGATTGTGAGGGTGCTTTTGGTGTTCTGAAGGAGAGGTTGACGACTGCCCCTATTCTTGTCGTGCCTGATCGCAGCGGTGGATTTGAGATCTTTTGCGATGCTTCTGGCAAGGGTCTCGGTTGTGTGTTGCATCAGCACGGGCATGTTGTGGCGTATGCGTCTCGTCAGCTTAAGGTTCATGAGAAGAATTACCCGACGCATGATTTGGAGTTGGCTGCCGTTGTGTTTGCTCTTAAGATTTGGAGGCACTTCCTGCTGAGTGAGAAAGTGAAGATTTTCACCGATCACAAAAGCTTGAAGTACATTTTCACTCAGAAGGAGCTCAACATGCGACAGCGTCGATGGTTGGAGCTTATGGCGGATTATGATATTGACTTGCAGTTTCACCCTGGCAAGGTGAATGTGGTTCCAGATGCTTTGAGTAGGCTTCCCGCGGTGATGATTTTGACCTCGCAGTGGAGATTGCAGCAGGATTTTTGCGAGTCTGGTGTGGAGATTGTTCTTCCTGGGGAGGCTTCGTCGTTGATGTACATGCAGGTATAGTCGACGATCGTGGATCGGATTAAGGCTGGCCAGGCTGAGGATTCGAAGCTGGTGAGGGTTCGGGAGCAGGTGGAAGCCGGTCTGCGGACTGACTTTTTTATTCATGAGGATGGCTCGCTGAGGTTCGGGGCCAGGTTGTGTGTGCCAGCTGGGGATATCAGAGAGGAGCTGATGGTGGAGGCACACAGTTCGCCGTATTCTGTGCATCCTGGTGGCACCAAGATGTACCAGGATCTTCGTCTGAATTATTGGTGGCATGGTATGAAGAGGAGTGTGGCTCGGAGTGTAGCCAAGTGCTTGGTTTGCCAGCAAGTGAAGGCGGAGCATCAGCGTATGGCCGGGTTGCTACAACCGATTCCGATTCCGGAGTGGAAGTGGCAGCACATCACTATGGATTTCGTGACTGGACTACCTCGGAGTCCGAAGCAGAATGACGCGATTTGGGTGATCGTAGATCGATTGACCAAATCTGCGCACTTTATTCCGTTCCGAGTAGGACAGTCCACTGAGGCGCTAGCAAGGAGATATATGGAGGTAAAGTTCTTTTACTCTCCGTTTTATTTCCTTTTCCTAGTTTGGATAGTGATGTAACGTGAATCGTGCAGGAAGTTGTGCGACTTCATGGAGTCCCCGTGAGTATCGTGTCTGACAGAGACACGAGGTTCACATCTCAGTTTTGGCAGAGTTTGCAGAAGAGCTTGGGTACGCGTCTGAGTTTCAGCACGGCGTACCATCCGCAGACGGATGGCCAGTCCGAGAGGACGATTCAGATTTTGGAAGACATGTTGAGGGCGTGCATGTTGGATTTCAAGGGTTCGTGGGAGGACCATCTACATTTGGTGGAGTTTTCTTACAACAACAGCTTCCAGGCGAGTATTGGCATGGCGCCTTTAGCCGCTCTTTATGGGAGGAAATGTCGATCGCCACTGAGTTGGGATGACGTTGGTGATCGGGAGTTGTTGGGACCTGAGATGATCGTGGAGGCCGTGGATATCGTCAGGAATATTCGGGAGAGGATGAGGATTGCTCAGGACCGTTTTAAGCATTGGGCGGATGCCAAACGTCGTCCTTTGGAGTTTCAGCCGGGCGACCATGTGTTCTTGAAGATTTCCCCGAATCGTGGTGTGATTCGTTTCGGGAAGCATGGAAAGTTGAGCCCGCGATACATTGGACCGTTTGACATTTTGGAGAGGGTTGGCGAGGTAGCTTATCGCTTGGCCTTGCCGCCATCTTTGGAAGGAGTTCATAATGTTTTCCATGTGTCGCAGCTTCGTCGATACATTAGCGATCCGTCTCATGCGGTAGATTTTTCGGAGATTACCGTTCGCCCCGATATGACGTATGACCAGCATCCAGTGCAGATTCTGGACAGGCGTCAGAAATCGCTTCGGAACAAGATTGTCAATCTTGTGAGGGTAATGTGGCGACACGGCTCACCTGGAGAGTCTACTTGGGAGAATGCGGATGAGATGCGAGAGCGTTTCCCACTTTTGTTTCCGGACTCGTGAGTATTTGGAAATTCCGAGGACGGAATTTTTCTTAAGTTGGGGAGGATGTAACGACTGCTTTTCATGTATCTGGATTTAGTATAATATAATATATGTTTTGGTGGATTTTCTCATCTTGTGTGGTTTTCGTCTTCGTAGCTTTCATTTTCGATTGATTCGTCGTATTTTCTCGTTTCTTCCTTAGGATTGTCAATTTCGAAGTATGTCACTCGTGACGGACTTCATAACGGTCGTATCTAATTGTTAGATCAAGCCTAGTAGTCTTAGGAATCGATCCCGGGGCCCCGCGCTCCGTATCGGATCTTTTGGTGCTTATTAGCCGGTGTAAGAAGGGCCACCGACCGACTAGATGACGATCCAGTCGGTCGGCAATCCTTCTTGGACCGACTAGTTAGCTTTCTAAATTTCCCAGTAGTTACTGTTTATCGTTAGTCGGTCTAAGAACGTTGGTTGACCGACTAGGTTGCAAACTAGTCGGTCGGCAATGCTTCTTTAACCGACTAACTCATCATCTTATTTTTGTATCAGCTACTGTTTACTCTTAGTCGGTCTAAGAACGTTCATCGACCGACTAGATGATAAACTAGTCGGTCAGTATTTGTTCATGGACCGACTAACTCTAGAATCCTATTTTTGTTCAGGAGTTACTGTTTGCACTTAGTCGGTCTGCGTTGGTCGACCGACCGACTAGTTGCCAAACTAGTCGGTCAGTGGTTGCTCTTTGACCGACTAACCAGTGTTGAAACCCTAATTTCTGGGCAGCCGCCAGCTCAACCTATTTAAACCCAACCCAAACGATTTCTTCTTCCCCAACACGACCCAAAACCCTAAAATCTTCCCCCTTGAGCCCCCATCTTCCTCCAAGCTTCATTTCTTCATTCCAAGCCCTAGAATCATCATCCAAACCATCCATCCACTCTATCTACCTCTTATCTTCCCCAAAATCTCATCAAATCCATCAAAATCCCCAAATCCCCCAAACCCCTAGTTTCCCCAAACTTCTCCAATCTTTTCCAGATCTGATCCTAGGGTTCCCCGGAGTGTTCCTTCCGTCTCCTCTTGGTAAGAAATCGATTCCTCTATGTTTTCATAGTCTATTGGTATTTTTTTTGAAACCCTAATAAATTTCATGTTGTTTGATGGTTGTCCCCCCATAACAGTGATTTCCCCATAGATTGGCATCCGTGTGACGAAGTAGTCGCCATCCCCGGTGCTAGGCAAGTGAAACTTGCATCTCTCGATTTGGGCCATGTCTTAGGCCATTTACCTTGCTTTAGCGTAAAAGAGACTAGACGGTGAAAGGATAGCCGTTTAGACGCCATTGACCTAGCTTGACAACGAAGCTTGGTCCGTTACCCTCATCATGCTTGTATGTCACGTTTAATTTCCCTTAACGGTACGCGTATTAAATGGTCATGTCATCCATGCATCCTTAACTGCTATTGCATTTGCATGTCACGTTTAAATACAATTAACGGTACGCGAATTAACTGCTCATGTCATTGCATGCTTGAATACTCATCGTGATTGCGTAGCTTTGCTACATACTTGTACTATTGTTCCAGCTAGGCACCCACTTTGCGTGGGCACAATCCTATGCCATTTGCACTTTCTGGCTCGTGTTCCAGAAGACGAGCTCAACACAGCCTGCGGGCAATAGGGCACTCGTTGAGTGACCCCTTGTACTTGATACTTGAACACAGCCTGCGGGCAATAGGGCACTCGTCAAGTGATCCCTTGTACTTTACCTGTTACGTGACATTACATGTCACCCCTACCACTTGATACTTGCCACTAGTACTCTCCTTTACCTTACTTGTTACCACCTTACTTTACTAGCCATGCACCATGTTTTAATTGCTAGGTTGCTAGTTTACCATTATTTCCGTTTCCTTGCACAAGTCTTTCGACTTGCTGACATGTGCCCCTTTTCTCTTTTGCGTGACACATGTTAGAGTCCGAGCCTGAGTTACTTGCTGAGGACGAGGTGTTTGCTGACACCGAGCCCGTGCTTGTGTTTGACGGGGAGTACGTGGACACTGGGAACCAGTCCTAGTGTCTTCGTTGTGTTTTACTTTTGTTAGACAGTTGTTTTGTTATCGGTGCGTAGCACCTATACCTTGTTGTTGCTATTGCTTTTGTTGGCCTTGTTCTGGGCCTTTAGACTCTTCTCTTTTAGCCTGGTGGCTTTTCTGGATGTTGAACTTATTTTCTTGTTGGACAATGTATGAGATGTGAGATTTTATTTCAGTCTCTCCTTGTGTTATTATTGTTATTCTGTTGTGGTTACATGGACCTGCTTATGTATTATTGACGCTTATCGGGTCTAGGGCTTCATAGCTCCTCTCCCGTGCGGACCTTTTCACGTCTCGCCTCCATTTTAGGGAAGCGGGTCGTGACATTTGCCATCTACGATGTTACGACACATCGTAGGCCTTCGTCGCAAGTTTCAACTTTTGGGGAATCGTGCGAGGACTAGATCTGAAGCTGATGAGTCCTCCGTTCAGACACGACTTCCATTCTACGACAAACTCCGGTTCAGATTGGTTCCTCGAAACTCGTAGAAACCCCCACAATAGCATACTGAACCCTAAACTAAAAATCGTCAACTTGAACTAAAATTTATTTTCCAGCACCAGTAAAACGTTGTACACATATAGAAAATCGACGAATGGACTTTGTTGACTGTGCACATAGGATTAGATCGTCGATTAGGCTGAAACATCGAAAAAGTGACTTTTGACGAATAGGATAGTCCCGATAACCTAGAAACGAACTCTAATAGGATTTGATGAAATTGAGACCTGACACCGTCGCCACGGCACTTTTCAGATGGACTTCCGTGGACGAGACGCTTGGACGAGACGCTTCGAGAGGACGACACACACTCGCCATCGCAGGCAAGTGTATCCACTTGCACTTTTGGCCATGCTTAGGCCTTAGTTGGTTAGATTCGATAACTGTGAACAAATAGAACCGGACGTGAAATGATAGCGTCCGGGACGACTCCTGACGGCTCAGACTTGACGACGAAGTCTGAGCCCGACAACAACAACTTTTGATATCATAGGACTATCATGTGTGTGCGTGTGTATGGACACCCTAGAATAACCATTCCTATCTTATCACGTCACGTCCCTTCTTGCACAGTCTGCGGGCAATAGGGCACTCTTCGAGTGATCCCTTGTACAGATTCACAGCCTGCGGGCAATAGGGCACTCTCCAAGCTAGAGAGAGTGATCCCTTGTACGGATACACAGCCTGCGGGCAATAGGGCACTCGCCAAGCTAGAGCGAGTGATCCCTTGTACTGTTGTCTTGTCTTGTCTTGTCTTCCTCGGGGTTTGGGGTTGGGTTGAGCGTGCACACGGTAAGAGGGTCTGATCCCCCTCGAACCGTAAGGCGTGAACCCTTTCGTGTCTCACTTGTCTTGTCCCGTCTTGTTCTGTCACGTCCCGACTTGTCATGACACCTGTAGGCTAGTCCCGTAGTTGGTAGAACACGCTATGACTACTACTTGCTACGTTTTACTTTCCTGCTGAGTCACTTCTTTTTGTTACTCAGTTATAACCACATCATGTTAATCAACCAGTAAATCGTTGTCTAAAAGTTGATACACTTGTAGTTTGGTCTAACCCTTTTTGTAGACCTTACCTGACATACAGTTCCTCCTTTTGATGATGTATGTCAGGTGTTGAGCCAGAGTACATCGACGAGACGGACTTGCCAGCAGACGGAGAGCCGGAGGACGTTGATCCGGAGTACGACCCAGAGGAGAACCAGAGTTAGAGGCCTCTCGTTGCTGATCCAGAGTTTTCTTTCTCAGTTTAATTTTGGTGTGTAGCACCTTTTGTTTTCTTGATTAGGTTGGGTGCTTGCACCGGTAGTTTCTTTTTCCGCAGTTGTAGCCCTTCGGGCGTTTTAGACTCTCAGTACTTTGGATGGTTATGTTTGGAATAAAATGAATTGATTTCTCTTTTCAGTACTTTGTTGTTCCGTACTAACTTGCAGGGACCTGTTTTCCTTCGTTTTGGAATACCACAGACGCTTATTGGGTCTGGGCTCTCAGCCCCGGCCTAAGCGGGCCTTAGTCATGCTTCGCCTCCGTCCTTTTTGGGAAGCAGGGCGTGACAATGGGTACGGTCCACAAAGCAGAGATAAAAGAATAAAGCCTATTTGTCACGCCCCGCTTCCCTAAATGGAGGCGAGACGTGAAAAGGTCCGCACGAGAGTGGAGCTGTGAAGCCCCAAACCTGATAAGCGTCAATAAAACATAAGCAGGTCCCTGTAACCACAAACGGAACAACAATAATAACACAAGGAGAGACAGAAATAAAATCTCAAATCTCAGAATTTGTCCAACATTAAAATTAAGTTCAACATCCAGAAAAGCCACCAGGCTGAAAGAAAGAGTCTAAAGGCCCAGAACAAGGCCAACAAGGACAACCATAACAAAGTGTTGGTGCCACGCACCGACAACAAAACAGTCTAAACAACAACACAAACAGTCTCTATGACTGATAGCCCGTGTCCACGAAGTCCTCTTCAAACACAGGCTCGGGCTCGGCGTCCGCAAACACCTCGTCCTCAACAATGAACTCAGGCTTAGGATCTAACATGTGTCACCCAAAAGAGTAAAGGGGCACATGTCAGCAAGTCTAAAAGACTTGGGCAAGGAAACTGAAAGTAAGATAAACTAACAACCTAACACTTATAGTATGATGCATGACATGGCAAGTATAGTATGGAAGCGACAAGTAAAGGGAAGTACAAGTAGTAAGTAGCAAGTATGTCATGGATAACAAGTTTTACAAGTAAAACACGGACAAGTACAAGTCAAGTGGTTCACGTCAAGTGATCACGTCAAGTAAACAAGTTGTGCACAGAGATTTCGTCTGCTGGCTAGAGTGGCTGATCGGGCCAACTCGTAAGCTCAGGTGACCGCTTATCCCTACCCCTCAACGTGTATCGAGCCAGGGCATTACTCCCGAACACGGAATGCTCGCTTCTAGATCACAAGCCAGGAAGTGTATTTAACACGTATGGAGTAGGGTTATGCCTGCAACGCAGGTGCCTAGCCGGAAACAAGTAGATCGGGCATTGGCTATCAACCAACTCACGTGGCCCGCTTCTGGAACACGAGCCAGGAAACACAAGTATTGTAGCGTGTGCTACGAATGCGACATTCAACATGGATAGCTTGGATGACAATTAATTCGCGTACCGTTAATTAAAATTAAACATGACATGGTAGTTATGCAACACGATAAATGACGGATCTAGCTTCGTTGTCAAGCTAGTTCCTGAAATTGCGCCTAGACGAGTATCATTTTGTCACCTAGTCTCTTTTACGCCTACAACAAGCTAATGTCCTAAGACATGGCCCAAAACCCTAAGTGGACAGTTTCACCTGCCTAGCACCGAGGATGACGATCAACGAGGCACGTCTCACAATCGCTAATCTACGGGGAAAGTCGCTGTTACGGAGAAACAATCATCAAAACAACATTCATTTATATTAGGATTTCAAAATACCAAATGGGTTAGGAGAATATTAAAGGGGCGAGTTATTACCGAGTCGTTAGCAGAAGAACGATGCCAAGCAAGCACAGCGACGGAAGAAACGATCCGGGGAACCTACGGTTCAGATCTGGAAATGGGGAGAAATTCTGGAGAAATGGGGTTTTGGGGATTTTTGGGGATTTTTGGGGTTTTTTCGGCGACCTAGAGGTGGTGGCCGGCCAAAATGGCGAGAGGGAAGGGCTCTTGATGAAGTAGGAAGGCTAGGGGAAGATGGATGATGGTTTGGGGAAGAAGGAGGCTCAGGAGAAAATGAATGAAGAAAGAAAAACGTTTGGGGGTTTAAATAGGCATAAGTCGGCGGCTGGGCAAACCCTAGGTTTACGACAGTGATTAGTCGGTCAAAGAAGGTTGGCTGACCGACCAGTTTAAGAACTAGTCGGTCGGTCGTTCTAGTGTGACCGACTAAGAGCAAGCAGCGAAAGTAGGGAAAAATCTGGGTAATGAATTAGTCGGTCTGTGAAGGCCCGTCGACCGACTAGTTTGCAACCTAGTCGGTCGGTGAGTGTTCATTGACCGACTAACGATAAACAGTAGCTTAGGCGAAATTTACTGACTGAAACTAGTCGGTCTGAGAGCAAGTTCTGATCGACTAGTTTCACATCTAGTCGGTCGATGGTTGTTCTTAGACCTACTAAAAGTAAACAGTAACTCCAGAATTTTGATTTAATGAACTAGTCGGTTTGAGAAGAGTTCCTGACCGACTAAATCTCACTCTAGTCGGTTGGTCCCCCTTCTTGAACCAACTAACATGCACGAAAAGTGCCGAATTGAAGCGCGAAGCTTCGAGAAGATTTTTACGACTTCCACGATCACTCTAACCCTAAAATATGAGCGATTTGAAGTCCGTCATGAGTGACTTACTCCAAGATCAACGATTCTAAGGAAGAAGCTAGAAAATCACGACGAAACGATCGAAAACGAAAACTACGGAGACGAAAACCACACATAGGGAGAAAATCCACCAAAACACATAATATAATATAGATAATCCAATTACATGAAAACCAGTCGTTACATCCTCCCAAACTTAAGAAAAAATCCGTCCTCGGAATTTCCCAATACTCACATGTCCGGGAACAAAAGTGGGAAACGCTCTCGCATCTCATCCTCATTCTCCCAAGTAGACTCTCCTGGCAAGCCGTGTCGCCACATCATCCTCACAAGATTGACAACCTTGTTCCGAAGTGACTTCTGACGCCTGTCCAGAATCTGTACTGGCTGCTGGTCATACGTCATATCAGGACGAACGGTAATCTCCGCGAAATCCACAACATGAGATGGATCGCTAATGTATCGACGACACTGCGACATATGAAAAACATTGTGAACTCCTTCCAAAGATGACGGCAAGGCTAAGCGGTAGGCTACCTCGCCAATTTTCTCCAGAATGTCAAACGGTCCAATGTATCGCGGGCTCAACTTCCCTCGCTTCCCAAAACGAATCACACCACGATTCGGGGAAATCTTCAGAAACACATGGTCGCCCGGCTGAAACTCCAAAGGACGACGTTTAGCATCCGCCCAATGCTTAAAACGGTCCTGAGCAATCCTCAACCTCTCCCGAATGTTCCTGACAACATCCACGGCCTCCATAATCATCTCAGGTCCCAACAGCTCCCGATCACCAACGTGGTCCCAACGCAATGGCGATCGGCATTTCCTCCCATAAAGCGCGACGAAAGGTGCCATGCCAATACTCACCTGGAAGCTATTGTTGTAGGAAAACTCTACCAGATGTAGATGGTCCTCCCATGAACCCTTGAAATCCAACATGCACACCCTCAGCATGTCCTCCAAGATCTGAATCGTCCTCTCGGACTGGCCATCAGTCTGCGGATGGTACGCCGTGCTGAAACTCAGACGCGTACCCAAACTCTTCTGTAAATCTGCCAGAACTGAGATGTGAACCTCGTGTCTCTGTCTGACACGATACTCACAGGGACTCCGTGAAGTCGTACGATCTCCTGCACGATTCACGTTACATCACTATCTAAACTAGGAAAAGGAAATAGAAACGGAGAGTAAAATAATTTACCTCCATATATCTCCTCGCTAGCGTCTCAGTAGACTATCCTACTCGGAACGGAATAAAGTGCACAGATTTGGTCAATCGATCTACGATCACCCAAATCGCGTCATTCTGCTTCGGACTCCGAGGTAGTCCAGTCATGAAATCCATAGTGATGTGTTGCCACTTCCACTCCGGAATCGGAAGCGGTTGTAGCAACCCGGTCGTACGCTGATGCTCCGCCTTTACCTGCTGGCAAACCAAGCACGTGGCTTCACTCCGAGCCACGCTCCTCTTCATACCATGCCACCAATAGTTCAGACGAAGATCCTTGTACATCTTGGTCCCACCAGGATGCACAAAATACGGTGAACTGTGTGCCTCCACCAATAACTCCTCTCTGATATCCCCAGCTGGCACACACAACCTAGCTCCAAACCTCAGCGAGCCATCCTCATGAATCAAAAAGTCAGTCCGCAGACCGGCTTCCACCTGCTCCCGAATCTTTTCCAGCTTCGGATCTCCAGCCTGGCCAGCCTTGATCCGATCCACGATCGTCAACTGTATCTGCATACACATCAACGAAGAAGCCTCCCCAGGAAGAACAATCTCCACACCAGACTCGCAAAAATCCTGCCGCAATCTCCACTGCGAGGTCAAAATCATCACCGCTGGAAGCCTACTCAGCGAATCAGGAACCACATTCACCTTGCCCGGGTGATACTGCAAATCGATCTCATAATCCGCCATGAGCTCCAACCATCGACGCTGTCGCATGTTGAGCTCCTTCTGAGTAAAAATATACTTCAAGCTTTTGTGATCGGTGAAGATCTTCACTTTCTCACTCAGCAGGAAGTGCCTCCAAATCTTGAGCGCAAACACGACGGCAGCCAACTCCAAGTCGTGTGTCGGGTAATTCTTCTCACGAGTCTTGAGCTGACGTGAAGCATATGCCACAACATGCCCGTGCTGATGCAACACACAACCGAGACCCTTGCCAAAAGCATTGCAAAAGATCTCGAATCCACCGCTGCGATCAGGCACAACAAGAATAGGGGCAGTCGTCAATCTCTCCCTCAAAACATCAAAGGCATTCTCACAATCACCCGACCAAACAAAAGGTACATCCTTCCGCGTCAATCTGGTCATCGGCTCGGCAATACGGGAAAATTCCTTAATGAAGCGCCGATAGTAACCAGCAAGCCCAAGGAAACTCCGGATCTCAGATGCTGACTGCGGAACATGCCACTCTCTGATGGCCCTGATCTTCTCGGGATCCACTGAAATACCATCTCCAGTCACCACATGCCCGAGAAAAGCAACTCGGTCCAGCCAAAACTCGCACTTCAAAAACTTAGCATACAAACGATGCTTCCTCAAAACCTCCAACACCGTCCTCAAGTGCGATGCATGCTCCTCCTCCGACTTAGAATAGATCAGAATGTCGTCAATAAAGATAACAACAAACTTATCTAAAAAGTCATAGAAGATTAGATTCATCAGATTCATGAAAACTACGGGTGCATTGGTTACACCGAAAGGCATAACCACAAACTCGTAGTGTCCATACTTCGTCCTGAACGCTGTCTTCGAAACATCTTCCTTCTTCACCTTTAGCTGATGATAACCACTCCTCAGATCCAACTTCGAAAACACCCTCGAACCTCCAAGCTGATCAAAAATATCATCGATACGAGGCAACATGTATTTATTCTTGATGGTCACCGCATTCAGCTCCCAATAGTCCACGCACATGCGACGCGAACCATCCTTCTTCTTCACCAGCAGCACCGGTGCTCCCCACGGAGACACACTAGGATTGATATAACCCTTCTGCAAAAGCTCATCCAGCTGCTTCCGCAATTCTTCCAACTCAGCGGGGGCCATACGATATGGCGCCTTCGAAATCAGCTGCGCTCCCGGAATAAGATCAACAGAAAATTCCAGAGCTCGATCGGGTGGCAACCCAGACATCTCCTCGAGGAAGACGTCATCAAAGTCCCGCACAACCGCTGGCCTCTCCAGCTCCATCCGCATAGCCACAAACTTCACCGGTCTGGCCCGAAATCTGACCGGACCGAGCGAACTACTACCTCAGCCGAACTCAAATACTGGATGTTTGGGAATATCGAACACCACTTTCTTCCTCCGACAGTCGATCGTAGCATAGAAGCTCGCCAGCCAATCCATCCCAAGGACCGCATCATAGTTGATGATGTTGTGGACAATGAAATCAGCGTAAAGCTCATGTCCACAAACCACCAACGGGCAAGAATTGCAACCAAGATGCACCGAGACCACGCCATTCCCTGTAACGATATTTCAACTCTTCAAAAGAGGGGACGTCGACAAGGAATGCTTCTCCACGAAGCTCCGAGAAAGGATGCACATCGATGCACCTGAGTCAAAGAGGACTTGTGCAGGAAACGTGCACACCAAAATCACACCTACAAACAGTCTAACAATCAAGCCCTAGTCTAGCAAACAATCATATGCAAGCAAACAACATAATCTAACAAACAAAGCCAAATAAGAAAGGAACAGCTAGATTGAGGATTACCTGCGATAACCTCATCCACAGCCCCGTTCTCCACAGCTGTCATCAGAAAAGCCTGTC
This sequence comes from Scilla litardierei, assembly GCA_030789695.1. Classification (NCBI taxonomy): domain Eukaryota; kingdom Viridiplantae; phylum Streptophyta; class Magnoliopsida; order Asparagales; family Asparagaceae; genus Scilla; species Scilla litardierei. Next base: position 81,061,613 of record CM061131.1, on the reverse strand, counting down.
CCTCGGCGGAAAAGCCTGCTGGAAAGCCTGCCTCTGTGGAATAAGAGCTGCTCCACGTCCAGCAGGAACAGGCGCCCTCTGCTGCAACGGCTGTGCTGCAACAGGTGCTCTCCAAGGCTGCTTCGACCTCGGATAATCCTTCATGGTGTGGGTAGGATCTCCACAGACAACACACTACCCCAGGAATCTCCTACACTGATCCTTGACATGCCCGGTCCTGCCGCAGAAATGGCAAGTCTTCTGAATAGGCCCTCCTGGCCTCTTGAACTACACCGGATGATTAGGCTTGAAACCAGGCCTAACCATCGCTCTGGCCTGCTCCATAGGCCTCTTCCCAGCTCCAGCAACATGTCCTCTCCTCTGGCTCAGGTTCAGCTCCTGCCTCCTCGCAGCGACCAAAACCTTCTGATAAGAGTCCAGATCAGAGAAAGACACAAACTCTGAAGCTCCAAAGCAAGTCCCTGCAGGAACCTCTGAGCCCTCTCATCAGCATCCTGCACCATCTTCGGCGCGAACCGACTCAGACTAATGAACTCTTGGTGGTACAGGTCCACCGTCAAGCTCCCTTGCTTCAGATCAATAAAACGCTGCAGCATCTCCTTCCTAGCAGCCTTCGGAAAGAACTCCTCATCAAACCTGGACTTAAAGGTAGCCCAAGCTATCGGCTCCACCAACATCTTCTCTTCCGCATCCCACCAGTTCCGAGCGTTATCCTTGAGTTGCCTCTTCGCCAGATCAACCCATCCAGCCGGGCTGATCTTCGCCATCTTCAAATTATCCTCAATGTTCCGAATCCACTCATCGGCAGCCAGAGGACCCTCAGACCCATCAATATAAGCGGGACCCAGCTCTCGAAATTGGTTCGCTCCCGGCTCGGAGCGAGGGGCATCCTGGATTGCCCGAGCACCCCGAATAACTGGAGCATTCTGGACTTGCAGGAGCACGCCCTGCTGCACCTGCATCATCTGAAGCATCATCCGCATCATCTCCCCATTGGTGGATTCCCGCTCAGGCTCCTTGTCATGAGGGGGTGCACCACTACCACCACCACGGGTAAATCGCCTTCCTGCCATCTAATGACACAGAAAACGAAACCGAGTAGACTCATAGCTTATGACTCGGATGTTGAACTTAGTTTATTGGACATTCTAATATTATTATCGCTATTCCGACAATTCGCAGTTACAGATGGACCTGCATGGGCCACCAACAAAACCTGTCACGCCCCGCTTCCCTAAATGGAGGCGAGACGTGAAAAGTTCTCCACAAGAGTGGAGCTGTGAAGCCACAAACCCGATAAGCGTCAATAAAACATAAGCAGGTCCCTGTAACCACAAACGGAACAACAATAATAACACAATGAGAGACAGAAATAAAATCTCAAATCTCAAAATTTGTCCAACATTAAAATTAAGTTCAACATCCATAAAAGCCACCAGGCTAAAAGAAAGAGTCTAAAGGCCCAGAACAAGGCCAACAAGGACAACCATAACAAAGTGTTGGTGTCACGCACCGATAATAAAACAGTCTAAACAACAACACAAACAGTCTCTACGACTGATCACCCGTGTCCACGAAGTCCTCGTCAAACATAGGCTCGGGCTCGGCGTCCGTAAACACCTCGTCCTCAACAATGAACTCAGGCTCAGGATCTAACATGTGTCACCCAAAAGAGTAAAGGGGCACATGTCAGCAAGTCTAAAAGACTTGGGCAAGGAAACTGAAAGTAAGGTAAACTAACAACCTAGCAGTTATAGTATGATGCATGACATGGCAAGTATAGTATGGAAGCGACAAGTAAAGGGAAGTAAACGTAGTAAGTAGCAAGTATGTCATGGATAACAAGTTTTACAAGTAAAACACGGACAAGTACAAGTCAAGTGGTTCACGTCAAGTAAACAAGTTGTGCACAGAGATTTCGTCTGCTGGCTAGAGTGGCTGATCGGGCCAACTCGAAAGCTCAGGTGACCGCTTATCCCTACCCCTCCACGTGTATCGAGCTAGGGCATTACCCCCGAACACGGAATGCTCTTTTCTGGATCACGAGCCAGGAAGTGTATTTAACACGTATGGCGTAGGGTTATGCCTGCAACGCAGGTGCCTAGCCGGAAACAAGTAGATCGGGCATTGGCTATCAACCAACTCACGTGGCTCGCTTCTGGAACACGAGCCAGGAAACACAAGTATTGTAGCGTGTGCTACGAATGCGACATTCAACATGGATAGCCTGGATGACAATTAATTCGCGTACCGTTAATTAAAATTAAACATGACATGATAGTTATGCAATACGATAAATGACAGATCTAGCTTCGTTGTCAAGCTAGTTCCTGAAATTACGCCTATGCGAGTATCATTTCATCGCCTAGTCTCTTTTATGCCTACAACAAGCTAATGGCCTAAGACATGGCCCAAAACCCTAAGTGGCCAGTTTCACTTGCCTAGCACCGAGGATGACGAGCAACGAGGCACGTCTCACAATCGCTAATCTACGGGGAAATTCGATGTTACGGAGAAACAATCATCAAAACAACATTCATTTATATTAGGGTTTCAAAATACCAAATGGGTTAGGAGAATATTAAAGGGGCGAGTTATTACCGAGTCGTTAGCGGAAGAACGATGCCGAGCAAGCACGGCGACGGAAGAAACGATCCGGGGAACCTACGGTTCAGATCTGGAAATGGGGAGAAATTCTGGAGAAATGGGGTTTTGGGGATTTTTGGGGGTTTTCCGGTGACCTAGAGGTGGTGGCCGGCCAAAATGGCGAGAGGGAAGGGCTCTTGATGAAGGAGGAAGGCTAGGGGAAGATGGATGATGGTTTGGGGAAGAAGGAGGCTCAGGAGAAAATGAATGAAGAAAGAAAAATGTTTGAGGGTTTAAATAGGCATAAGCCGACGGCTGGGCAAACCCTAGGTTTACGACAGTGATTAGTTGGTCAAAGAAGGTTGGCTGATCGACTAGTTTAAGAACTAGTCGGTCGGTCGTTCTACTGTGACCGACTAAGAGCAAGCAGCGAAAGTAGGGAAAAATCTGGGTAATGAATTAGTCAGTCTGTGAAGGCCCGTCGACTGACTAGTTTGCAACCTAGTCGGTCGGTGAGTGTTCATTGACCGACTAACGATAAACAGTAGCTTAGGCGAAATTTACTGACTGAAACTAGTCGGTCTGAGAGCAAGTTCTGACCGATTAGTTTCACATCTAGTCGGTCGGTGGTTGTTCTTAGACCGACTAAAAATAAACAGTAACTCCAGAATTTTGATTTAATGAACTAGTCGGTTTGAGAAGAGTTCCTGACCGACTAAATCTCAATCTAGTCGGTTGGTCCCCCTTCTTGAACCAACTAACGTGCACGAAAAGTGCCGAATTGAAGCGCGAAGCTTCGGGAAGATTTCTACGACTTCCACGATCACTCTAACCCTAAAATATGAGCGATTTGAAGTCCGTCATGAGTGACTTACTCCAAGATCAACGATTCTAAGGAAGAAGCTAGAAAATCACGACGAAACGATCGAAAACGAAAACTACGGAGACGAAAACCACACATAGGGAGAAAATCCACCAAAACACATAATATAATATAGATAATCCAATTACATGAAAACCAGTCGTTACACTATTAGAAGACATAAGCCTCGTTCCGATAACCCAAAAGCCCACTAGTGGGGTTGAGCCATTACTCAGTCAATAGGACAGCTCATTCGCCCGTTAAGGCCCCGCTGATTACATGGGATTGGTTAATCAAGACCGAGTAATTTGGAAGTCATTATCAACAATCCCGGAGAAGATCCCAACCCCCATCAATGAGAGGACGTTATGCATTAGCGAATGAAATCACCAACTACAAATAAACGAAATGACAACATAAAAGGGGTTCAGATTCCAAAGGTATGAAACTTTAGGTACTCTGACAAACTCATCTCTCTTCCACTTACATAATTCTTTCTCCAAATGCTTGAGGTGACTGCCTCGAGATGCATCCCTTTGAATCAATCTTGACAGCCCCAAGCCTTCATCTTAAGTCCATTCTATCTCAAGCATCGGAGGGAATTTGGGTCGGAACGCAGATCCGACCCCCTGACGTTCATTTATGGTGCAGGGAGATCGAGACTCGGCTGAGCTAGTCGCTTGAACGATCGTCCTAATTGATCGTTGTTCGAGGTTCAACCCAAGTGAAGGGTCGAATGGTCGTCATAATCAACCCTAAGATCGATCGAGTTTCCTCACGTGCTCTAAGCCCAGCCCTCATCGACCCCGGTTCTTCCAACAAGGATCCCACTTCAACAGCTGACGAGGTTCCCTCATGACAAAAGGATTTCACGTCAGCCAAAGCATTGTTGATCCAAATTTGGAATTAACATTTGGTGCCGCCTGTGGGAAATACTTACTCGACATCCCTGTCATCCATCTGCTTTGGCAATGTCGACTCACCCAACAACGTTTGATGAGAACAATTTGGCATCTCCTAGTGTCGTTGTCCTTGACATGATATTGGGGGTCCACCATCTTCCGAGTTGTCAACCTCCCTTCAAAGTTCTTATGCTGGAAGGCTGATGACCATATCGGTATGGAAGTAGCGCCCGAGAGATTCCATACCCCCATATCTTTCTCTGATGAAGATTTAGAGGGTGTGGAGTTGTCGCATGATGATGCCATCGTCATCAATGCCATCATCGACACGGTGGAGGTAAAGAGATTACTCATCGACACAGGGAGTTCGTGCGATATGCTTTTCTTTTACCACATTAGAAAGGATGGGACTGGCCTCATCCGAATTAAGGGAATGTCCGGGCCCCCTTATGGGTTTCACTGGAAATTATGCTCCGTCTGTGGGCATCATCACGCTGCCGGTGACACTCGAAACATCTCCACGACAGGTCACCCCGCTTGGTCGACTTCATTGTGGTGAAGATCAATTCCGCTTACAACGGAATCATCGGCAGACTGCTCCTCAACTTAGTAGAGGTGGTGGTCTAACGTTCCACCAGATGATCAAATTCCAAACTCCTAAGGGAGTTGGGAAGGCAAAAGGGAACCAGACGCAAGCTTGATCATGCTACCTTTTGTCCACCTCCTTGAGGAGGGTGCTGCAAGAAGATCCAGATGGTCTCAGCGACAATAAGGGTAGCCATGAAGATCAACGACTCATGGCAGTCGAGGAGACGGAGAGCATCCAGATCTCTGAAGGAGAAGGAAAAATTGTTTCCATTGGGTCAATGCTCCCTTTCGACCTAAAGGAACAGTTAATTGTTGTCCTGATGGAAAATACCGACATGTTTGCCTGGTCCCCAGATGACATGCCTGGTATCGACCCTCAGGAAAATACCGACGGTAGTGACCCCGACAACACTCATATTAATGAGTTACCCACATAAGTATGATTCTGAAATAGGGACCACAACTGCTGCTCGTGGTCATTGTCGTCTAGTGCTTCGAGCCCCACCTGTAGTAGGGTCAAGCTGTAGAGTCTCAGACAGAGTGCGACCTTCGTCTAGTAATAGGTAGAAACATTAGGGAGAATATGCATTTGATGCCAGGGATAAAACACTGCAAAGAGTTTGCAGTTATCTTCTGCATTTGGGATAAATTATCCTGAGTGCAAGTGGGAGATGTTAGGAGATGTATGCCCTCAGATCATTTGTATTTGATGCAAATGATATTTTAAGCTTAGATATGAGACAATTTTGCATATGATGCAAAAGGAGTTGAATATGTCTTAAATTGTTTAAGAAAATATTTAAATATAATAAACACATTGAAAAGGTTACCTGTGTGGCAGGATCGTCCCGGTCTAAACACAAGTTCAAACCGCACTCAAATCGGAGTCAAATTGAACAAGTTACGCCCAAAATTGTCAAGTAAGCACAATAGGCCTTACTCATGCCTAAACTAGACATGGGTCAGTCCAGAATGCACTGGGCCTAGAGCTGCCTGGGCACCTGGCCCGCCTGGGCACTAGGCCCAGGCGGCCTGGGCCTGGGTGCCCTGGGCACTAGGCCCAGGCGGCCTGGGCTGGGCGCCGCCAGGGCCTGGGCGCCCGGGGCGCCAGGCACCTGGGCACCCAGGCTCAAGTGTGGGCAACGCCCAGCCTAGTTTTTTCTGGTGCAATAGGGCCCACACGGTGGGCCCCAGTTTTGGGTGCAAAAACCCTAGGGCAGCGTGCAGTTTTTTACGGCTGTTTTGGACGAAAAATAGCTTTCGGCTGATCTTTGGACGATCAATTGAAGGGTCAAACGGACTCAGATTAACGTGCCGTTTGTTTCCTACACATTCACCATTCAGCACTCTTCGATTTGATAGCTTGATTCAAATGTGAAGCTCAACGGTGAGGGAGTTAAAATTCATGGAAGTTTAGCCTTTATGAAAGGCAAACTAACTTGAATTATTAACTCCAAATAATTAGTCCCACATCGGAAGTGTTGTAAAGGGGAGGATTCAGCCGCCTACATAAATAGGGGCCTACCCCTTCCTTTAAACTCGTCCCAAGCTCTAGATCTGAGCGGCTCCCAAAAGTTTGGAGCACGCTCGGATCTAAGCTTAAAATAAATATTTTTTTTCCTCTCCCTAAATTTCTGCCTTGCTCCTGAAGAGCTCTAGCAAAGCCTCGAAGGGGTTCGGATCCGATCCGGAGTCTTGGCGAAGGATCACACTTAGGTGAAACTTTCTTCGGCGTGTGGTTGGCTCGGCGACAAGGGAATTGCTAGCCTCGAGACGCGGAGCGGTTCGAGGATCGATTCGAGTGCGCAAGGTGGTTCAGCTTCGGGGAGCGGAAGGCGGTGCGGTACACCTTGCCTGCACTAAGGCAAGGTTCCAAGTATGTAATTTAGAAGCTTTCTTTTAATTATGTCGTAGTAGCTTAAATTCTTCTTGGGGTGGTCAGATCCACCTCAAGTTGGCATAGATTCTGGCTCAAGGGTCAAGTTTCCTTAGGGCTTTGCTAAATTGTTTAGTGAATTCTTATTTCCGCTACTTTTCTTCTGCTTCTGTGGTCTGTCCAACTTAGGACGGGCACATTATAGAGCCTTTAGAGTCCTACCAAACCCTTCAGCAACCAAACGATTCGATCTTTGTTATGTTTGATGGGAAATTGAATCACACCCCTAAGTGGTTTTGATAATGAGCACACCAAATGATGTTAGTGTACTAACTACACTACAACTTAAATGTGCAGGTTATGCGACGAACGGTGACTTTACGCATACTCTGAAGAAGCTCAACCACACATGAGACGATGACGAATTTGCTAGTTCTACATCAAGCACAAGATGACGCTCGTGCTCAAGCTTAAATGAAGAATGAACTCAAATTTAGGAGAAGCAAGCATCTACCGGATCAGCTTCCCGAAGGTCTTGTCTTAGTGTAGTGTGTGAGTTCTTAGGATTATGTTAAAGCCAAAGTAGATATCGCACACACACAAATGATTTCGAAAGAAAAATGTTTTAAATATTTTAAATATCTTTTTAACTCTTGAGAGCAATAAGCTGGTCGATCTATTTTTAGTAGTCAACCTCAAACACACCCAGGAGTTGATTACATCGTTACTAGATGAGTTTCAGAGAAAATTGCTCTATGAGTCGACTACCAGATGAGGGAGTCGACTACCTGTCAGAAGCAGAATTTCTACTGAAATTCTCTGGGAGTCGACTACCACCTTGAAGGAGTCGACTACCAGCTGTCGTTTTCCAACGACTTTGCTACCTGATTTCACTCAATTTCCATATTTGCTTGAGCTCAAAGTCAAATGTTTTTTAAATTCAAATTCTTCTCTTGAAACCTATAAATAGATCCATTGAGATCATTTCTAATATCAATATCAAAACAATCAAATTCTCTATTGTGCCGAAATTCTAAAGATCTCTCGTTCTATTTGCTCTCATCGTTATAGCCAATTCTGTTTTAATCTCTGATCTCCAATCTCATTCTAAAGTTATTATTTTCTGAGATCTGATTTTTGGTTGGCTATTTTTTAAAGTTTTTTTTAAAATCCTTGTTCTTAAATTTCTATTCTTAAAGGATTTTTGAAAAACAAACAATCTATGATCACAAAGAATCATCTTATATTTTTGTGTGATCTTAAGATCGATTTGAATTTTTTTAGCCACGTAACACATTTGTTATATTTACTTTGGCTATAGAATTCTGGGTGTAATCCAAATTGTACTAATTTTTGTGGTGAGTTGGAAACTTTTTTTTATTTATGGATTCCCTTTGTTGTAAGGGACGAAAAAATCTTAGACAAGTCTAGGTGGTCGGAAATCTTGGTCAATGCTAGGGGTTTGGAAAATCCTAACGAGTGAAGTTCGGTACTTGTATTGCTAAGGCAATAGTGGAAAATCTCGTACCGGATTGGTCGGAGACTCATCGTACCAAAATTATGAGAAACCAGGATAAAAATCCTTGTCTTTGCATTTGCATTTTCTGAGTTTGTTTATATACCCTGCAACAGTACTTTACTTTACTTATTAATACTTTGTATCTTTGTAATTCATTCTTTTAATACTATTACAAAGTTCATTTATTTACTTCCGCTGTGTAGAGATATATTGCTTGTAATCTTATCTTTATATTATCTCATCGTTCAGCAGAGCTTTGCACTCAAACTCTCTGGGAGTCGACTACCACCTTGAGGGAGTCGACTATCTGCTGTGAGATCACTCTGTAAACATTCTTTATAAGATTACTTTGTTGATTAAGAATCAAGCGTAGATCACTCTACTTGGTTTCTTAGGCAACATTAGAAGGTTCTTAATTATGCTAATCAACAAACGAAAAAGTTTAATATTTGCACAACACTATTCAACCTCCCTTCTAGTGTTGTTTACCATCCACAGGATCCAACAATGTTGTGCTTGATGATTCAACGATTCGACTTAGTTATTTGAATATGCTAAGCATGAAGTCGTTGAGAGGGCATGCACATGGAAGACAACAGAGACACTCAACTTTCAATTTTTCAAACGAAGTTTGTTCAGATCAAATCTAGTAATTTTATTAGAAACTACAAATTTACAGTTTTATGAGGAGCCCCCGTCCTTTGGAGCGAGGAAATCCTTCATAGCCTGGGAAGAGTTTAGCCCTTAAGGACTCGTTCAAGGCTACCGAATGTTCCAAATCTGCAATACGCATGTGTAGCTCGGACCTTTCCTTCTCCCATTGAGCCTCGACGGTGTCATATTGAGCCTCATCGGCTTTCTTTGTATCAGATAGCGAGGAGATACTATCATTACACTTGGATAGTTCCTCCCAAACCCTTGCTTGGACTTTCCGTGCTTTATCTACATCTTCCTTCAGCTTCTTGTTCCGAGCTTCAAGCTCTGTGGCTCTTTTCCCAGCTACCTCTGTTCATTGACATTCAGCGTTGAATCGAGCCTTAGCCTCGGATATCTCCACAGCTCAATGCTGAAGCCCCTCCCCAAATGCAGATAGCCGAAAAAACTTGTGTCAAACAACTAAATGATGCAAAGAGAGAAATGAAATATCTGATGACTAACCTGATAGCCGCAACCCACAACGAAGTTGGCTAATCTTTCATAATCCATCTCCCGAGGACCTCACGGTCATGAGGGAGGATGGAATTTTCCACCAGGCGAGCGGTCACCCCAAAATCCAAAAAGGCATATTCCTTCTTCAGACGATAAATTCTGGCTTGTGGCGCTCTCCTCTAATCACTTTATTTGAAGTGGAGGAATGTTGATTAAGCAACAAAATTCCCTCTATTCAGAGGGTATAGGACCCTTTAAGGGGTCAAATGTTCGACACTACCCAAGGGCCACTTATCCTTGGGATGACTCGGAGGAGGCACGCTCAGCTACTGAGAGCCATCATGAGCAGTTTCATGTGACTGAGCAGCAGAGTATAAAGGTAGAATACCCTCGTTTGAAGCGAACGAGGGGGTGGATATGATCTCCACCCTATTCCTTTTCTTAGCGTTCCCCTCGTTGACCAAAAGGAGATTCCTCTTATTGAGTGAGGATTCTGTGGGCTTCGGATCCATGACTGGCAGAGGAACATCCGTAACCGAAACATCCAAAGCTTGGGTCAAAGGCGAGGAATGACCTATGTGAACAATGTCTGGGCCGACAGTCGAGGGTAAGGGAATACGAGCCGAAGATCCCGAGGTCGCCCAATTTGTTTTCCTTCATCAGATGAGCCTTGGCTAGTAACGAAGGAAGGCTTAACAGAGGAGCTATCTTATTGCTCCTTCCTTCTTTGTTCCTCGCGAAGCCTACACAACTCTCGGGGTAATTTCATGGGTTTCCTTCTAGCCATCTCTGCAAACAAAAAATACAATTACTGTAAGTGCTCGTAACGAGAGCACAGAAGCAGTATGTATTACCCGTACTCCAAAAAATGGTCTGCATCCGATGGTTTTCCAACAGAAGTGATGTTGATCTCTCTCTCTCTCTCTCTCTCTCTCTCTCTCTCTCTCTCTCTCTCTCTCTCTCTCGTGACGGTTGACTCAATAAGTTTGGTCGCTTCGACCTCACCAGTGGATAACCCCAATTCTTTTATAAATATCAGAGCTAGGGTATTCCAATTGGTGAGGAACGATTTCGCGTTTGGAAGGAAAATGAATACAATTTCCAATTATGGTTGGGAATAGGGAGATCACAAATAAGCTTTCTTTCTTTGCGAGCCACAATGTGGTACCATATCTTGTGGGAGTCAACATCTACTTGGAAGAAATGTCTAAACAATTGAATAGAGGGTCTAACTTCACAAAGCTCATAAAGCATGGTGAAACAAACCATAGGAGAAATAGCCTGAGGCGCAAGCCGACAGAGGGGAAGTTCCAAAAAATTCAAAATCTTTAATACAAAGGGATGAAGAGGAAAACGAAGAACAAAGAGGAAAGATTTCAAATATACTCCAATTTCATTTTTCCGAGGGAAGCAAATTTTTTCGGTAAATTCTGGAATCCTAACCCTGTAAGGAGGAGAAAGATAATCTGACCAGATCTTGGCGATCAGATCGAAAGATAGCTCTGCCACATTGTTCGGAATCTCTCGAGGAACCTTCGATTTTTCATCAAGCCGGAGAATAGGAAATCTGGGTTCCATGAGCAGTCCTTTCCCTTTTACAGGAACCATAATGTACTGGGAAGGTCGAAGGCGCCGCAAAATCTCAGAAGGAGATGGTTCTCGGATCTTCAAAGGCGGCCACATAGCCATAAGAACAAAATAGAGCCCAAAAGGAGAAAGGGAACTACATTATCAAGATCAGATGAACGCCAAAGAGAGCAGAAGCAAGGGAATGCTTTCAAAAATTTGGGGACGAAGCATGTAAGCTTCTTTGTTTTCCTTTTCCCCATTTATATTGAAAAGGCAAAGCTAAATCAAAGGCAGTCGTTCGATGAATGGCACGTGTCCAAAGTTGATGTAACAGAAGATTCAACTCTCGAGATACGGCGAGGATCAAAATTGAAGGTGAAGGGTTTTGGCGGCAAAAATCAAACGTGCCTGCTTCGACTGAGGTGCCCATTTAATGTGATTTCACATCATTTAGTCTCAATCAACATTTTTCTTGAGTACGAATGATGTGGGCCATTGTTAATGCATGAGTACGGCCCGTGAAGCAGGGATAAAACAATGAAGTCCATTAGAAGACATAAGCCTCGACCCGATAACCCAAAAGCCCACCAGTAGGGAGGAGCTAGTACTCAGTCAATGAGACAGATCATTCGCCCGTTAAGGCCCTGCTGATTACATGAAATTGGTTAATCAAGACCAAGGAATTGGACAGCCGTTATCAACAATCCCGAAGAAGATCCCAACCCCCATCAATGAGAGGCCGTTATGCATTAGCGAATGAAATCACCAACTACAAATAGACGAAAGGACAACATAAGAGGGGTACATATTCCAAAGGTATGAAACACTAGGTACTCTGACAAACTCATCTCTCTTCCACTTACATAATTCTTCCTCCAAACGCTTGAGGTGTCTGCCTCGAGATGCATCCCCTTGGATCAATCTCGACAGCCCCAAGCCTTCATCTTAAGTCCATTCTAACTTAAGCATCGAAGGGAATTTGGGTCAGAACCCAGATCAGACCCCCCTGACGTTTGTTTGTGGTGCGGAGAGATCGAGACTCGACCCAGCTAATCGCTCGAACGATCCTTCCAATCGATCGTTGTTCGAGGTTCGACCCGAGTGAAGGGTCGAACGGTCATCATACTCAACCCTAAGATCGATCGAGTTTCCTCCCGCGCTCTCAGCCCAGCCCTCATCAACCCCGGTTCTTCCAACCGAGTGTCCTACTTCAACAGCTGACGAGGTTCCCTCCTGACAAAAGGAGTCCACGTCAGCCTAAATCACCGTTGATCCAGATTTGGATTTAACACCCCTCCTACTTGGGAGGCGAGGGATCGAGTCCCAACACACACCTTAAAATGCTTTCTGACGTATCAAAAAAACCATATTCTTTTTCGTGGAAATATACAAAACCACGGTTACATACAATCACCAATAAATTAGATAATTGTGATCCAAACTATAAGTTATTGCTAATAAAATATTAATTTAAAACTATTTAAAAAGATTGATAATCTTTTGCTTCGTTAGAAAAGTACACACAATCTTGATTTGAAGACTGGATCCAAAAATTGTTTGCAGGGTGAAGCATTTTTTGCTGCATATTGCAAGGGCAATTTTATTTATTCATTTATTCATTTAAACTAATGATGTAAATGGTTTGGATACTTGTTGTATATATGTTTTACAATATGTGTATTCAAAATCATTTATCAAATACAGATGCCCGATTCTAATAATATGGAAAAGAAAATTTATTACCTGTATCCATAAAAAAATAGATACAGATATATGTCGAAAATGGATATGATAAGGATAAATAATTATTTTGCCATTAATAATACATTTTGGATCTAGATGTAGGGATAAAATGTACACAAGATATGGTAATTTTATTACTTTATTGAGGTTGTTTTAATTATGCGTCAAATATAAATGAACTAAAAATAACCCGAGCACACAAGTGCACGGAGACAAAAAAACGTAGGCACAGGATGCAGGGCACGTGCGAAGAGATAAAGAAAAGGGAAGAGCATGTGTATCTTCTAAGTGTAAAAGAAGGAAAATCTGAGGGCCATCGCAAAAAAGGAGGGTTAAGGTGAAGCCGTTGGGCTACAGGAGGAGGGCAAGGGGCACCCCTTTAAATTCCAGCAATGGGTCTTTTGGGGGAGGGGATTTCCCCACGACTTCTTAGTGGAACAAAGCCGTGGGGATCCCCCTCTTTTGTTTTGTATAAAAGGTGAATGATTCATGGGAGGTTATCAAGTAAAATGAGTCACAAATATAACAAATTATGAGCTGTAACGACCACTTTTCGTTGTGCGTCGTTCGTGCACGTGCTTTTGGCCGTGCACGTGTTTGTTTTAGACTTTGTTTGTTTGTGAACACTTTCGTGTGATATGCCGTTGTGAACGTCTCTGAGAATGTTAAATAGTGGCACTATTTTGGAACGACGTTTCTCGAGTCGTTTTCCCACAATTTAAACTTATTCGATGAGACGTGGCGATTTTCACTTTTGACGGGAGACGTTTCTATTTTTAGTTTCGACGTCCGACGTCAAAATTGAGATCCGTCTTCTTAGTTAGCTCACTCTCGTCATCACGATCACCCCGATATTTATTTTATAATTTTTGGAGTATATTTGACCACTTTTATATTTTTAACAAGTTTTATATTATTTTTAATAATTAATTTTTAAATTATTTTCGGCCAAATAAAATTTATTTGAGTTTTAAACGTATTAAAGAATTTTGAGCCAATTTCCAGCTCATTTGGACCAAGTCAAATCCTTGGGTGAGTTGGAGAAGTTGAATTTCAAATTTTAAATTATTTTAAACTTCTAATCCTATTAGATTTAGCCCTAGACCAAGTCAACCCGTCTACACTATATAAACAACCCCTAGGAAGACCTATTTTCGCAAGAAATTAACCCTAGCCTCTTCCAAAACTCAAATTGGACGTTGCAACGAATCGTCGCAACGTTGCGACGAAGATCTCCCGCTCTGACCGACGGAATCAGCCCCGTTCCCCCGCTCTGACCGGTCGCCCGCTCCGCACCAAGCGTCGCTCCGCACCCACTGCAGCCGCCCACTCCGTTCGACCGCACTGACCGAGAGAAGCTCTCGGTCAGACCGAGAGCTTCACCCGCTTTCCGTTCCGCACAGCCGCTCGCACCCAACCCCGCTTCGTCCCCCGCTCAGTGTCGTGCCCGACCGAAGGGAATCCCCGCATCGCCCGCCCTCCGCAACGTTGCAACGTTGCAGCGCTCCGTACCCCCGCATCCTAGGTGCCCGACCGACCGCTCCCTCTGCACCGACCGAGAGCACCAAGGCCCGCACCGCACCCGCAGCTGCACAAGCCCGTTCCCCCGCACCGACCGAGCCGTTCCCCCGCATTTGGCTGTGTACGATCGATGGCCATACGTCGCAACCCCGCACCCATCGCACCACTTGCCACCGTGGGCCCGCCAAGTTCTCCAGAGGTATTGTGGGTCCCCCAAAGGTCCCTAGGACTACTGTGGGCCCCACCTAGGTGCTTTCTCTCCGACGATTCACCGTGCACGACGTTGCGACACGTCAAAGCCGTCGTCGCACGTGCTAGCTTTGGAATCTGGAACCGTTGCTCCGGTTGACGCTCTGAACTTTCCAGCGAGGAAACTATATTGGAATCGGGACTTGGAGCGCATTCTTCTATTCCAACCCCTCGGCGTCGCTACCCGACGCCGGTGTAGCTTTCGCGTCGTGTTGAGGTAACGCTTCGCACCCTTAGGACCCCCAACCCATTGCATGCTAATCAAGACTAAAATTGATGTTTTTAAAATGTTTTAAATGTTTTAAATTCACTAATCAAGATTAATAATATGGACTTTAGGCCGGTGGACTTGTGCACGTAGGATAATTGTGATTTTTGGACTCATTGGATGGTGTGCTCAGACGTCGTACTTGCAGGCAAGTGAAACTTGCCAACTCTTGTGTAGGGCCATGTTTTTAGGCCACTTCCTTGTTCCTAGCGTAAAAGAGACTAGTCAGTGAAATGATAGCTGGATAGACGCCTACTTGATCTAGTTTGACAACGAAACTAGATCCGTCACCTAATTGATCTAGCTTGACAACGAAGCTAGATCCAACCCTTTAAACTTGTTGTTCATGCATACTAAACTGTCACGTTTACTTTCATTATCTGTACGCACTTTTAACTGCCATGCATTGCATTCTACATGTCATCCAAGTGATTGTTGCATTCGTAGCACACGCTACAATACTTGTACTCCTTGAATACTACTTCCAGGGAAACGGGCCTCATGTGTTGGTCAAAAGCTAATGCCCGGGTTCCTGGACCGGCTAGGTGCACCCCTATGCCATACTTGTTAAAAACACTTCCTGGCTCGTGATCCAGAAGCGAGCATTCCCGTTCGGGGGTAAGGCCCTGGCTCGATACACGTGGAGGGGTAGGGATAAACGGTTACTTGAGCTTAGGAGTGGTCTGATCAGCCCTCTAGCCAAAAGATGGAATCTCTGTGCACGAGGTGCTTACTTTTCTTGTCTTGTACTTGTCTTGTGAATGATTCATGCAATACTTGTCATCCATGCCATGTTTAAATACCATGCTCGTACTTTACTTTACTTTACCTGTTGCACTCATACTTTAATTGCCATGTCATCGCATTCATGCTAGAACTGCTAGGTTGCTTTACTTTTACCTACTTTCAGTTTCCTTGCACAAGTCTCTTGTAGACTTGCTGACATGTGCCCCTTGCTCTTTTGGGTGTCACATGTTAGACCCTGAGCTAGAGACCGTTGCTGAGTACGTGGCGTTTTGCTGACGTTGAGCCTGAGTCCATGTTTGCCTAGGAGGAGTTTTATGGACACCGGTGACCTTTCTTGGTGATTTTGCTGAGTTTCTTTTGTTTTAGGCCTTTTGTTAGTTGTTGGTGCTGGCACCTTTGTTTTGTACGTTGCACTTTTGTTGGCCATGTTTGGGCCTGTAGACTCTCTTTTATTTCAGCCTGGTAGCTTTTCTGCGATGTTGGAATTTATATTTATGGATATTCTGAGATTATTCTTTTGTCTCATTTCAATATTATTATCTTTGTTTCATTCGCGTTGCAAGGACCTGCAGTTTTAAATTTGATTGACGCTTATCGGACTTGCAGCTTTGTAGCTTCAAGTCTGAGCGGACCTTCTCACGCTTCGCCTCCACGTTTTTGGGAAGCGGGGCGTGACAGGTTTTGTTGGTGGCCCATGCAGGTCCGTCTTGCAATTGCGAATTAACGAAACAACGATAATAACGGAATGTCCATTAAATAAATTGCAACATCCGAGTCATAAGCCCTAAGTCTAGTCGTTTTCTTGCGACACTAGGTGGTAAGAGGCTTAGTTAGACGTCTGTGCTTGCTAGTTAGAGGCCCTGATTGTAGTTAGACTCCCTTTTAGCAATTGATTTAATCGTCGTAGGAGTTACCTTTGTGGTTATTTCCTAACCCTGACCATATTAGACTTCTAGAATTTTCTTTAGCCGTTCGCTTGGGTTCATCGATTTCGGGCCAAGCTGAACGCATTTCTTTACCGTCTAGCCCCTTAGAAGGTCTTAGCGCCTAGTTTCTAATCTTTAGTTGGTCGACCGTAGGAGTTCCCCGTAGATTCTCCTGATTCATACCCTAGGCGTATGTATGTTTTGATCATCCGACAAATTTCCTTGCCTCGATTCACGAGATCGCCTCATGACGATCGTCGTCAATTTTTCAAACATCTCCATTGCAAAACTTGAACCTTCTGAAAGAATTTTTCAATCTTCTCTTCCACTAAGTTTAACTTTGTTCAAAAATTTAATATACTTATACTTCATACTCCTTCATTGATTTAAATTTTTAAAACGTTTGTTGGAATTTTTGAATACTAGCTTATAGTATTTTCCCAGCCTATGTTTTTCGTACTTATGCAAATGCGTCGTCCCTTCATATATTAATTTTATTCTGAATCGTACTTTTATTCAACTTGTAATTTTCCCTCCTGATTTATGACATTCATATACTTTTCAAGACACATGGAATTTCAGCTTTCAGCAAGTTGGTTTTGCTCGTCGTTCTCGCTATTTCAGATTTTTGCAAAATTACTATTTTCATAACCACTTCCTGATTTAGACCCTCCATGATTTGATTTTAAAGACTTGCTATTCGATTTCGATGATTCTACTACTAAGTTAATATTATTTTCCGTGCACCATACATACTTTCAACTATTTTTATATCCGTGCCAGACTTGTTGTGCTCGTATATTAAGAACCTTATGCAAATCAGTTTCTCATTTCTGGCAAACCCTGTTTCTCTAAAAAGTAGTTTCAATGTTGGTTATTTTAAAATTTTCCATAGCCTAAAAGTTTTGAAAGCATTTAATATGAGTTTAAATTCTTCCGTTACTTGATTTCATTCTTGACTTTCCAAAACTTTTTGACATCATTATATTAAATTACTGACGTATAAATTTTCTAAACCACGTCCTTAATATTCGTGTAAATGATTTTACTTCCCTTTATGATGATTTTTAAAACCAATAAACCATTTTCTCTTATTATGAATGTTCGACTCAAATTTATTTTGAACAACTCGTTTTATCGATCTCCAAATATTTCTTTTCAGACTGGGATTTCAACTTTGGAAGAACGACAGTTTTCAAAATCCACGTATTTTAGCTTATGCTATTCAGCCTATTTTCCTTTCTGTGTTCTATTTAAGCATCACTATATCTCCTTTTCCTTCAACCTAAACGTCACCATTGAGCCAATGTTTTCCCTAACCAAGCCGTCTCCTTGTATTCGTCCTATCTGAACTCGTGCTTATCGATCCTTCCCTCGTCACGCTCTCGACCTCTCTTTATTGCTTAGACCTTAGGGTCCGTCAATGTATGTGTCAACCCTTAATTGTTAGTAGGCCCTTGGACCTTGTGAGGTAGTCGTGGTGCACGTACCTAAGTTGTGTACGTGGGCTTGAATGAGTGTGCCCCCATAGTATATTGATGCTTGCCTATTGTGTGGTATATATATATATATATATATACTCGGAGTTATTCGTGATAGTATGAAGTTGTTGTGTGTTAGTAGTTATAGATTTTTGTGTGGATAGCTATACTATACTAGGGATGCCTGTGTATATAAGAGTTAGCGTTGAAATGTCTAATGGAGTGTATGAAGTTAGAGATACTTGTGATGGTTGAAATAAATGATTGGTAAAGCTATGTGTATGATAGGTGTGATAATAATAAGCGTGCGTATAGTTACGTAAGTAGGCCTATTGAGTGACCCATATATTAGTACGTATGAGTATGTGCTCGTAGGTAGATATATATAGTGTTTAGACGTAAGTAGTTATGTTTTGTTGCCTGAGTATATAGGTGATATGCATATGATAGTAGAATTATAATTTTGATTGGTATTACTTGCTTTTACGGGATGTTGCATGCGTGCATACCGTGAGGTATACACGACTATTGCACATCTTAATTATGTACGTGTGGATGTGTTAGTATACTAATTATAGGTAGTAGGCTATGGTATGAATATATGTGTTACATGTGTGTGACTATACGATGAATACGTATGCATGTATTAGGGAGTGTATTATAATTATACGTGTGCTGATGTCTGTATTATTATTATTATGGTATATAGAGTGATTGAACTATGTAAGTATTACCTGACTAAATACTAAGTGTGATTGACCTATGGTATGCATATGGTTGTATTGGTATATATATATATACATATATATATATATATATATATATATATATATATATATATATAATGGAGTGGTATTGGTATATGTATGAATGCTGTGTTGCGTATATAGAATATTCTGATATGTGTACTGAGTCTCACTCAAGCTTGAGTGGGTATACTCTAAGTATATTGAATGTATGTTTGTAGTTTGAATATAGCGATGTTTGATGTATGTATAGTGATAGGAGTGTTTGTGCCTGGTTGTGTTACGCACATGATTGTGGGTTGCTACACCAGTATATAGTTATAGGTGTTGGTCTTGTGGTATAGCTAATTACTAAGGACTTGCTCATGTGAACGTATGTGTACTAGCTAAAACTAGGTGTATGTGTGCTAGTTATATAATGGTATGATTGGTGTATGTAAATGAAATGTTAGCGTGTATGGGTGTGCACCATGCACGGGTAAGTATGTGCTTAGTTATATGTATTGATGACTATGATATATGTGGCGTGTCGTAAATACAGTTATAGGACCGTACGTGATGTGAATATATGGTGAACTATTTGCATGTATTTGAATGACTATGTATTGTGAAACTATAGTAGTGGTGAATATATATATATATATATATATAGTGAAACTTGTTTTAATGGTATGGTGTGACTACATGAGTTGATGTGTTTGGTATTGGATGTGAACTACGAAATATTAGAGGGTCGTATACCCTTGATGTTTGGGCATAGGTAGCTATCTATATGTAGAGCAATTATTTCAGAGTGTTTTCTCACTACAAAAGCGTTGACCGTGGACAACCCGGTCAACGTGGTCAAGGGGCCCGCTTGGGTCCCTCGGGTGAGTCGAGTTGGTGCAGACGAGGCTCGAGTCGGATCTGCAGACGACGTGGAGCACGTCGGCTGGGTCGAGTCGGGGTCCTCGGTCGTTGGTAGAGCGAGGGGAAGCCTCGGCCTGGGTTGAGACACTCGGCATCGGTCGGTTGTGCTCGGCCTCGGCGGTCGGACGACGAGGGGAAGCCTCGATCGTCCAGCTGGTTGCGTGGTCCGCGAGGGGCGGAGGGGAAGCCTCGGCCCGTGGATTGGATATCTTCCTGCGTAGACGAGAACACTCGTCAGGGGGGCCGGACCTTGGTTCCGGCCAAAACCCCTCCGATGCCTAAGTCAGACAGTGATCTGAAAGAGGAGGCCCGGCGGAGACGGTACGACTCGAGAGGAGATCGGTACGGCGTCTCACGGCGAGAGCGGGGGAGGAAGGAGGAGTAATGGGGGAACTAGGTCGTTGATGGAGTACCTTAGGCTTTGGATACCTGAGATGCTGTCCTTTGTCCTGTCGTCCTCCTAGCCCCTTTATAGACCTCCGCCGTGACTGCCCCCAACCCACGTCGCTTGTCCGCCCTCAATCGTGCCCCCTCAATCCGCCCCCCCCCCCCCCCCCCCCCCCCCCGTCGCCGCTCCCTGCGCCATGTCAGCATCTCCCCATAACTGCTATTAAGTGGTAACGGGATCAAGGGAGCGGTTATCGCAGGAGTGGGCGAGTGACCAGCGTGTTACCGGGGCCGGGTCGGATTGACATTGGGGGGGTCCCCTATAGGGCCTTACCGAGTGGGCCTGAGTGCGCAGATGGGCTCTTGACCGGCGGTCGGGTTTCTGGGCTCGTGTCTTCCGGGCCTCGGCCAAATAGGCGTAACAATTACCCACATCGGTCGGGTCGATCGGCTTCGGCCGGTCCGGCTCGGCCGATGTGACTTCCGCCGACTTTGACAGGCTCGCCAGTCGATGCTGACTCATTTATTAGTCGTCACCATGAGTTGGCCCGTTCGATACTTTTAAGGCGCGGGCTCCGAAGCGCCGTCGGTCCTCCGATGCTGCCACGTGTAGCTGCAAGCTTATCCCCACCGCTCGCGGGGTCGTCTTAAGTTGAGAAGCCGAGGGGTTCGTGAGCCACCATCCCGTCGTTTTCTTCTTTGCGCTGATCCCTATTCTGCCTGAGCTCTGCCTCATGTCGTCTTCCTCTGCCACGGGTTCGGGTCGGTCGGAGCGCGACGCAGCTCCGGGCCTGGCGGGTAGCCCTCCTTCGGCGATTCGTCGGCACGGGGATGATCTTTCAGGGGTGCCCCAGAGGTCTTGTCGTGGCATTCGTCGATCTGTGCCACCGCCATCGGGAGCATGCGCTCCGCCTACCTGCTTCCGCCTTACTCGGCTCGTGCCCCTGGGGCTGACGAGCGGATCTGCTTTCCTGGCTCCAACGAGGTTGGAATATACGAGAAGTGTTTCCGCTTCGGTCTTCGTTTCCCGCTCCATCCTTTTATCGTTGAATTCCTTCAGGCCCACAACGTGTGCCGGTGTCAATTCTGCCCCAACGCCGTCGGGCTCCTCGTCGGGTTCATTGTTGTCTGCATGTTGAGGGGAGTGGCACCCTCTCTTCGTCTCTTTGCCCAGTTCTACCGCCTGAGCCACCACCAATCAGGGGCGTGGATTTACATCAGCGCCCGCCCGAAGATGACCCTGGTGTTGGGGTTGCCGAGCTCCCTGAAACGCTGGAAGGGGGAATACGTGTTTGTCACGTTCCCGTTGAGTGTACCCTTCCCGGTTCGGTGGGAGGCGGCCGATGCAGTCATCCTCGATCTGGGTGAGCCGACGGTCGCCGAACAGCAGACGACGAAGGACATGCTGGCGATTCCGGCGAGGGAGCGCTCGATCGACGTCCTCTTTAGTGACCATAACTTGCGTAAGACGGTGTGGCCCCTAGGTAAGCTTCTCCGAGTGTTCGCCATTCGAGGTCGCCCGGGCTCTGCTTGGTCTCTCATTTCTCCTTTGCGTGCAGGTGGATTCCCTCTCGGTCATTCTCCCGCCAGCACTCACGTGCAGGTCCCAGATCCGGATCCGCGCAGAAGGGATCATGTGCTGGAGGTCCGGAAGAAGCAACGGGTCGTGACCACGACCGGAGGCTCAAAAAGGAAGAAGGTGCCATCCCCCTCTCTCCCCTTGCTGGGGTCTTCCAAGAGGGTCCGTGAGGGGGTCGAGGGGGTTGATGTCCTGCCGACTGCTGATCAACCTCAACCCACCCCCGTTGAGGTTGCCTGGCCGTGGGTCGGCCCTTCACCTCTCCCGGACGGTTCTCTCCCCGATGTCTACGATCGGTATCTTGGCGCGTTCCGCTCCACCCCTGGCGAGTTCCCCTCGTCAGGGGAGGGTCTTCTTCGTCCACGCTTCCCGGTGGGGGAGAAGGAGTCGGTGTTTTCGAGCCGCGGAGCCGCTGCACGAGTGGCCGAGAACTGTTGTCTCCCTCCCGATCAGGTAGTGTTGGACGGAGTCAGAGGTGACTGTTTGGCCACCTTCGTGATTCAGGCTGGTCAACAGGTAGTGTGTCTCTGCTTGTCCTCCCTTCCTCCAGCTGCTTTCGCTGCCTTACCTTCGTTGCCTTGGTGCAGTTGTCCTCGGTGGGCCTCTCAATGAGGCGCCAATTCGCGGCTCTTCCCAAAGCCAAATCCGATGCCGGGCGAGGCCCTGAGGCCCCTGGCAAGGAGGGGGAGGCAGGTCAGTTGGAGGAAGCGCGGGTCCAGTCCTTGGAGTCCCACGTAACTGAGCTGTCCTCTGCCCTGGAGAAGGCGGACCGGGAGAGAGCCTTGGCTCTGACTGCAAGGTCGAAGGCCGAGGCGCGGGTCGCCGAGCTTTTGAGAGGCGCCGACACATCTGGGGGAGCCGGACAGATCCCCATCCCTGCTGCTGCCTCTGAGACCTTGGAGCTCTCCGATCGTCTAGAAGCGACGGAGGAGCAGGCGAGGATCCTCCTTGCTCAACTTGGCGAGAGATCTCGGGAGATCGAGAAGGAGAGGGCGGAGCACCAACGCCAGATCGAGACCTTAGAGGCCCGGATGCGTGGGCTTGAGGAGGTGGATCTGGCCCGGATCGCTCAGGATGTCGTGGCTGAGTATGCCACTTCCTTCGTTGAGACCGCCTTATCGGAGGCGTTCGAGAAAGGCTTCGCCCGGTGTCAGTCCGAGATCCAAAAGAAGTTCCCACTCTCGGGGGGTCAACTTCGAGGATCTTCGGATGTACCCTGACGTCGAACGGAGTATGGGGGAAGGCCCTAGTGGACTGCCAGCATGTGGCTCCACCGGTGCCCCGGAGAAGAATGAGGGAGGGGAACGCCCCTCGGCCTCTTCGTGCGTCTCTCTGTATATCTTTTTGCTTTATCTGGAAAGGAATGAATTCAAAATAAATTTATTTCGTAAGAAACGATACATCTATTGAAAGTATTTGCGTAAATGTTCCGCATTCCAAGCGTGAGTGAGAATCCTCCCCTCCATATTGGCTAGTCGGTAAGTCGCAGGTCCGAGGACCTCGATGACTTTGTAGGGCCCCTCCCATTTAGCCGCGAGCTTCCCCTTGCGAGCGGTATCTGGGTTGAAGCCGGCTTTCCGGAGGACCAGGTCTCCCAGGTGGTAGCTTCGACCCCTGACCCGAGCATTGTAGTATCGGGCCACCTTCTGCTTCTGGCGGATGATGGTGGCCAGGGCTTGTTCCCGTCGTTCGCCGAGGAGCTCCAGGCTGAGCTCCAGACCCTGCGAGTTCCTGTCTTCGTCAAAGTACTTGAGGCGGAGAGATTCCTCGCCTAGCTCGACCGGTACCACCGCTTCGGCCCCATAGGCAAGCATGAACGGGGTCTCGCCGGTGGCTTCCTTGTGGGTCGTCCGGTATGACCAGAGTATCCCGGGGAGCTCTTCCGGCCAGCTTCCTTCGGCGTCCTTCACCTTCTTCCGGAGGGGCTCTATGATACACTTGTTGGCCGCTTCTGCCATCCCGTTGGTCTGGGGGTGTGCGACAGAGGCGAAGAGAAGCTTGATTCCCCATTCCGCGCAGAAGTCTTTGAACCCCGCAGAGTCGAATTGTTTCCCGTTGTCTGTGATGATGGACTGGGGGACTCCGAATCTGGAGATGATGGAAGTCCACACGAAGCTTTTCGCCTTCTTCCATGTGATGGTGGCCAACGGTTCCGCCTCGATCCATTTGGTGAAGTAGTCCACCGCCACTATCAGAAACTTCCTCTGCCCTCGGCCCGGTTTAAACGGTCCGAGGATGTGGAGCCCCCATTTTGCGAAGGGGACGGGGCTCACGATAGGGATGAGCTCCGATGGGGGAATTGAAGAGTGGTGGGCGTACCTCTGACATTCCTGGCACTTTTGGACATAGCTTGTTGCGTCTTGTACCAGGGTCGGCCAATAGTATCCCGCCCTTAAGATTTTCTGTGCAACCACCTTGCCCCCGTGGTGATTTCCGCAGATCCCTTCGTGAACCTCCTGCAGGATGTAGTCGGCTTCCTGCGGTCCGATGCATTTCAGGTACGGGAGGACATCAGCCTTCGTCCAGCGCCTCCGGTAGAGCGTCCCCTCATGGATCATGTATCGGAGCGCCTTCCTCTCCAGGGTCCGACGCTCGTCCCAATCCGTCAGCACTTCCCCATGAGTGAGGTACCGAATGATCGGATCCATCCAGGTGGGACTTTGGTCGATCGCCATCACCTCTTGCTCCTCCGTGCTGGGGGACTGCGGGTTCTCCACATAGATGGTGCGGCCCAGCTCCTTAGGCGAGGATGAGGCTAGCTTCGACAACGCGTCCGCCCGTTCGTTCTCCGACCGTGGAAGATGCAAGACTTCCGTGTTTTCGAACCAGGAGAGCGCCGCTTTGGCGACGGCGTGATACCTCTGCATTGTCTCCTCCCGCGCCTCGTAACTTCCCAGAAGTTGGTTGACAATGAGCTTCGAGTCGCTGAGGAGGCGCACAGATTCGGCCCCAAGCTCCTGGGCTAGTTTCAGGCCGTTGATCACCGCTTCGTATTCTGCCACGTTGTTGGTGGCCAGGAACTCGAACCGCAACGCGTACTCCACGACGTTCCCTTCCGGAGATTGGATCGCAATCCTCGCCCCGCCTCCTGACTGTGTGGCCAATCCGTCCACATGGACTATCCACGCTCCTGGAATTCCTGGCTGGAGGTGGTCAGCCGAAAGAAAGGACAAGGGTTGGGAAATTACCGTTGTCGGGCCCTCTTCTACCGGGGGGCCATTTCCTTCCGTCGTGCACTCAGCGATGAAGTCGGCCAGAGCCTGCCCTTTGATGGCCGTGCGCGGTTTGAATCGGAGGTCGAACTCGCTCAATTCCACCCCCCAGTTCAACATCCTCCCCATTCGATCGAATCTCTTGAGGTTCTGCTCCAGTTGTGAGTCGGTCAGGATGAGTATGGTGTGGGCTTGGAAATAGGGTCGGAGCCTTCGTGCTGAGAGGACGAGGGCGTACGCCAGTTTCTCCATGGGCGAGTACCACACCTCCGCCCCCTTTAAGATCCGGCTTGTGTAGTACACCGGCCACTGCACCCCGCCGTCTTCCCGGATCAGCACCGAACTCACAGCTTCCTCTGCACACGCCAGGTAAAGGCTCAGCGACTCCCCTTCTCGTGGCTTGGACAGGAGAGGCGGGCTGCGGAGATATTCTTTGAGATCCGCGAACGCCCTGAAGCAGTCTTCGTCCCATAGTATCGCCTTCCTATTGTCTGAAGGTTCCGCGATCGCTTTCCTCAGGACCTTGAAGAAGGGGAGCGATCTTTCCGCCGATTTGGAAAGGAATCGCCCCAGGGCTGTGATGCGCCCATTCAGCCTCTGCAGTTCTTTGATCGTCGTCGGCTCACGCATGTTGATCAGTGCCTCGATCTTGTCAGGATTAGCTTCAATGCCACGGTTAGTTATCATAAACCCCAAGAATTTGCCAGATCTTACCCCGAACGTACACTTCGCGGGGTTGAGTCGAATGTGGTGTCGGCGCAACCGCTCGAAGGTCTCTCGAAGGTCAGCGATGTGGTCCTGCGGTCGTCTTGATTTGACAAGCATGTCGTCGACGTAGACTTCCAGGTTCCTCCCGATCTGGGAGCTAAAAACCTTGTTGACCATTCTCTGGTAGGTGGCCCCTGCGTTCTTCAGGCCAAAGGGCATCTTCTTGTAGCAGTATGTTCCCCGGTCCATCGTGAAGGCTGTCATCTCTTCGTCCCGGGGATCCATCTGGACTTGATTGTACCCCGAGTAGGCGTCCATGAAGATGAGCATCTCGTACCCCAAGGCGTTGTCCACCAGGTGGTCAATGCGCGGCAGGGGGTAGCTGTCCTTGGGACAGGCCTTGTTGAGGTCACTAAAGTCCACGCACATTCGCCACTTCCCGTTGGGTTTCTTGACCATCACCACGTTCGACAGCCACTCCGGGTACCAGACCTCCCGTATGAAGCCGGCGTCGAGGAGACGCTCCACTTCCTCGGAGGCCGCCTTCATCTTCTCGCCACCCAGGTTCTGTTTCTTCTGCCTGACCGGCCTGAAGTTGGGGTCGGCGTTGATCTGGTGGACGATCACCTGGGGATCTACGCCGGGCATGTCCTCCGGTGACCAAGAAAAGATGTCCAGGTTCGTCTCCAGGCATTCGACCAGTTGGTCTCTCAGGTCGTGGCTTAGCCCTTTCCCGATTGAGACGAACCGGCCCTCGACGTCCGTGACCGGGATCTGCTCTTGCTCCTCCGCAGGGGTGGGCCTCGGCCCGCCCCTTAAGTCGAGCGCGGCCATTCGGTCGGCCAGACGATCTTCGGGACTTTCCTCCGCCAGTTGATAGCAAGTACTCGGTCTCCCCACGTCACCTTCGACTTGCCCCATCCCCCCGGGCGTTCGGAACTTGACAGTCTGATGGAGGGTCGAGACCACCGCGCCGATGGCGTTGAGTATGGTTCGGCCGATGATCCCATTATATTCCGACCCGATCCCCAACACGATGAATTCCACTGCCAAGGTCACCGAGTCTGGTGGGCCTCCGAGTGTTACCGGGAGGTGGATCGTGCCGATGATGGGGGTGGAATGACCCGTGAATCCCACCACGGGACCCGAACGAGGTCGTAAGTCTTCCTTCCGCCGCCCCATCTTTTCCAGGGTTGACATGAAGAGGACGTCACAGGAGCTGCCGGTGTCGACGAGCAGTCGCCGTACCATGGTTGTGTCGATGATCACCGACACCACCAAAGCTGTGTCCGAGCTGCGCGTCGTTACTGACGTGCTTGGTCTCCCGACCGGTGGGGATGGTGAGGGTCTCCCGGTCCTCTCCTCGTGATCTTCCTCACGTCGGGCCCGGGCCCACTCTCGCCAACGATGGCGGGCCCGGTCGCTTCGCGTCAAAGCCTTGCTCTCCGTTCGTCGAGATGGGTGAAGATGCGTCATTGCAGGTGTGGTTTGTTTCTTCGTGGGACAGTTCGTTCCCACAGACGGCGCCAGATGTTTCAGAGTGTTTTCTCACTACAAAAGCGTTGACCGTGGACAACCCGGTCAACGTGGTCAAGGGGCCCGCTTGGGTCCCTCGGGTGAGTCGAGTTGGTGCAGACGAGGCTCGAGTCGGATCTGCAGACGACGTGGAGCGCGTCGGCTGGGTCGAGTCGGGGTCCTCGGTCGTTGGTAGGGCGAGGGGAAGCCTCGGCCTGGGTTGAGACGCTCGGCCTCGGTCGGTTGTGCTCGGCCTCGGCGGTCGGACGACGAGGGGAAGCCTCGATCGTCCAGCTGGTTGCGTGGTCGGCGAGGGGCGGAGGGGAAGCCTCGGCCCGTGGATTGGATATCTTCCTGCGTAGACGAGAACACTCGTCAGGGGGGCCGGACCTTGGTTCCGGCCAAAACCCCTCCGATGCCTAAGTCAGACAGTGATCTGAAAGAGGAGGCCCGGCGGAGACAGTACGACTCGAGAGGAGATCGGTACGGTGTCTCACGGCGCGAGCGGGGGAGGAAGGAGGAGTAATGGGGGAACTAGGTCGTTGATGGAGTACCTTAGGCTTTGGATACCTGAGATGCGGTCCTTTGTCCTGTCGTCCTCCTAGCCCCTTTATAGACCTCCGCCGTGACTGCCCCCAACCCACGTCGCTCGTCCGCCCTCAATCGTGCCCCCTCAATCCGCCCCCCGTCGCCGCTCCTTGCTCCATGTCAGCATCTCCCCATAACTGCTATTAAGTGGTAACGGGATCGAGGGAGCGGTTATCGCAGGAGTGGGCGAGTGACCAGCGTGTTACCGGGGCCGGGTCGGATTGACATTGGGGGGGGTCCCCCATAGGTCCTTACCGAGTGGGCCTGAGTGCGCAGATGGGCTCTTGACCGGCGGTCGGGTTTCTGGGCTCGTGTCTTCCGGGCCTCGGCCAAATAGGCGTAACAGCAATGATTGTATTTGCTAAGTGTGAGACTATCTTTATATGAGTATCTGAAATATTGTTTTGTGTTTAGGTAAGTAGTAGATATATAAGGGATGTATGCCTATATATATGATTGAAATACATGTATGAAATTGACTGAATATAATAAGTATAAGTGTATAACGTATGTGAATGGTTGGTAGTGATAATGTTTGACTACCTAGTGCGTATATAAGCACTTGAAATAGCTATACCTGGTTTGAAATATAATGTGACTTGATTGGGGTAGTTAATAGAGCAACTAGATATATTAGAAAGTCCGAGGACGGACTTTATTCTAAGGTGGGGAGGATGTAACGACCACTTTTCGTTGTGCGTCGTTCGTGCACGTGCTTTTGGCCGTGCACGTGTTTGTTTTAGACTTTGTTTGTTTGTGAACACTTTCGTGTGATATGCCGTTGTGAACGTCTCTGAGAATGTTAAATAGTGGCACTATTTTGGAACGACGTTTCTCGAGTCGTTTTCCCACAATTTAAACTTATTCGATGAGACGTGGCGATTTTCACTTTTGACGGGAGACGTTTCTATTTTTAGTTTCGACGTCCGACGTCAAAATTGAGATCCGTCTTCTTAGTTAGCTCACTCTCGTCATCACGATCACCCCGATATTTATTTTATAATTTTTGGAGTTTATTTGACCACTTTTATATTTTTAACAAGTTTTATATTATTTTTAATAATTAATTTTTAAATTATTTTCGGCCAAATAAAATTTATTTGAGTTTTAAACGCATTAAAGAATTTTGAGTCAATTTCCAGCTCATTTGGACCAAGTCAAATCCTTGGGTGAGTTGGAGAAGTTGAATTTCAAATTTTAAATTATTTTAAACTTCTAATCCTATTAGATTTAGCCCTAGACCAAGTCAACCCATCTACACTATATAAACAACCCCTAGGAAGACCTATTTTCGCAAGAAATTAACCCTAGCCTCTTCCAAAACTCAAATTGGACGTTGCGACGAATCGTCGCAACGTTGCGACGAAGATCTCCCTCTCTGACCGACGGAATCAGCCCCGTTCCCCCGCTCTGACCGGTCGCCCGCTCCGCACCAAGCGTCGCTCCGCACCCGCTGCTGTCGCCCACTCCGTTCGACCGCACCGACCGAGAGAAGCTCTCGGTCAGACCGAGAGCTTCGCCCGCTTTCCGTTCCGCACAGCCGCGCGCACCCAACCCTGCTTCGTCCCCCGCTTAGCGCCGTGCCCGACCGAAGGGAATCCCCGCATCGCCCGCCCTCCGCAACGTTGCAACGTTGCAACGTTGCAGCGCTCCGTACCCCCGCATCCAAGGCGCCCAACCGACCGCTCCCTCTGCACCGACCGAGAGCACCAAGGCCCGCACCGCACCCGCAGCTACACAAGCCCGTTCCCCCGCACCGACCGAGCCGTTCCCCCGCATTTGGCTGTGTACGACCGATGGCCATACGTCGCAACCCCGCACCCTTCGCACCACTTGCCACCGTGGGCCCCCCCAAGTTCTCCAGAGGTATTGTGGGTCCCCCAAAGGTCCCTAGGACTACTGTGGGCCCCACCTAGGTGCTTTCTCTCCGACGATTCGCCGTGCACGACGTTGCGACACGTCAAAGCCGTCGTCGCACGTGCTAGCTTTGGAATCTGGAACCGTTGCTCCGGTTGACGCTCTGAACTTTCCAGCGAGGAAACTATATTGGAATCAGGACTTGGAGCGCGTTCTTCTATTCCAACCCCCGGCGTCGCTACCCGACGCCGGTGTAGCTTTCGCGTCGTGTTGAGGTAACGCTTCGCACCCTTAGGACCCCCAACCCATTGCATGCTAATCAAGACTAAAATTGATGTTTTTAAAATGTTTTAAATGTTTTAAATTCACTAATCAAGATTAATAATATGGACTTTAGGCCGGTGGACTTGTGCACGTAGGATAATTGTGATTTTTGGACTCATTGGACGGTGTGCTCAGACGTCGTACTTGCAGGCAAGTGAAACTTGCCAACTCTTGTGTAGGGCCATGTTTTTAGGCCACTTCCTTGTTCCTAGCGTAAAAGAGACTAGTCAGTGAAATGATAGCTGGATAGACGCCTACTTGATCTAGTTTGACAACGAAACTAGATCCGTCACCTAATTGATCTAGCTTGACAACGAAGCTAGATCCAACCCTTTAAACTTGTTGTTCATGCATACTAAACTGTCACGTTTACTTTCATTATCTGTACGCACTTTTAACTGCCATGCATTGCATTCTACATGTCATCCAAGTGATTGTTGCATTCGTAGCACACGCTACAATACTTGTACTCCTTGAATACTACTTCCAGGGAAACGGGCCTCATGTGTTGGTCAAAAGCCAATGCCCGGGTTCCTGGACCGGCTAGGTGCACCCCGATGCCATACTTGTTAAAAACACTTCCTGGCTCGTGATCCAGAAGCGAGCATTCCCGTTCGGGGGTAAGGCCCTGGCTCGATACACGTGGAGGGGTAGGGATAAACAGTTACTTGAGCTTAGGAGTGGCCTGATCAGCCCTCTAGCCAAAAGACGGAATCTCTGTGCACGAGGTGCTTACTTTTCTTGTCTTGTACTTGTCTTGTGAATGATTCATGCAATACTTGTCATCCATGCCATGTTTAAATGCCATGCTCGTACTTTACTTTACTTTACCTGTTGCACTCATACTTTAACTGCCATGTCATCGCATTCATGCTAGAACTGCTAGGTTGCTTTACTTTTACCTACTTTCAGTTTCCTTGCACAAGTCTCTTGTAGACTTACTGACATGTGCCCCTTGCTCTTTTGGGTGTCACATGTTAGACCCTGAGCCAGAGACCGTTGCTGAGTACGTGGCGTTTTGCTGACGCTGAGCCTGAGTCCATGTTTGCCTAGGAGGAGTTTTATGGACACCGGTGACCTTTCTTGGTGATTTTGCTGAGTTTCTTTTGTTTTAGGCCTTTTGTTAGTTGTTGGTGCTGGCACATTTGTTTTGTACGTTGTACTTTTGTTGGCCATGTTTGGGCATGTAGACTCTCTTTTATTTCAGCCTGGTGGCTTTTCTGCGATGTTGGAATTTATATTTATGGATATTCTGAGATTATTCTTTTGTCTCATTTCAATATTATTATCTTTGTTTCGTTCGCGTTGCAAGGACCTGCAGTTTTAAATTTGATTGACGCTTATCGGACTTGCAGCTTTGTAGCTTCAAGTCTGAGCGGACCTTCTCACGCTTCGCCTCCACGTTTTTGGGAAGCGGGGCGTGACATGAGCACATCAGATATCTGTATTCGTATCTAAAAAATTTGATTTTACTATCAGTATCCGATTGAATAGAAAATTTTGTTATTAGTAGCCGCATGCGCATCCGAAGAGAACACGTTTTCTTTTACACCCCGAATTTTCTTTGAAACATAGGAAACCATGTTAAAGCTAAGCTGAGTCTCGTTGGCTTTACACCCCTAATTTAAAACATTGAGAAACCGTCCAAACTAATTAAATATACCTCCCAAAAGGCGCTCATGAAAAAAGAAGTTCATGTTATTTTTTACAAAATTGCGGATGAAAACAAAAGTTTTTTGACGCAGACAGTTGCCCACCAATAAAAAGGCAATCCCGAGTCCCCTTCTCCACTACATTCCTTCACCCTTTACAAAGTTCTCCAAACCCCAACAACATATTTAAACTCCAAACAACTGGAAACAAAAATCTTCAGCCAAAAATGACAGACATGGCATCTTCGATTTGTTGCCCCCTCTTCCTCTTCACTTCTCTGTTTCTCTTCTCCTCTGCCTCACTAACTTCTTCCCTTCAGAGCCCATCAACTTTGCTTTTTGAAGAAGGATTTACGCAGGTCTTTGGAGATGGCAATCTCATCGTCCACCGAGATGGAAAGACTGTTCATCTCTCTCTTGACCAGAGAACAGGCTCGTCTTTATACACCTTCCTCTGTTGTTTGTTTTTCCTCAAATCGTCTTCCATACTTTCCTCTGTTGTTATTTGATTGTGTTTACAAATACCCAGGATCTGGATTCGCCTCTCAAGACCTCTACCACCATGGATTCTTCAGTGCTTCCATCAAACTCCCCTCAGATTACTCCGCTGGCGTTGTTGTTGCCTTCTACGTTAGTCTTTAAATTTTTTTCTCCTCATTTTGATGTAAGGGATATTGGGTTTTCTTAGATTTCTGCACGTCTAGAGTTCTTCATGATTCATTTTGATTCATCCAATATAACCTGTTGGGTTTCAATTTCATTAAATGAGGCTTTAACTGGGGAGTTTTAATTTTCTCGGGGGTGGTTTTACGATGTGCAGATGACCAATGGGGATGTATTTGAGAAGACGCATGATGAGCTGGACTTCGAGTTCTTGGGGAACGTGAGGGGAAGAGAATGGAGGGTTCAGACCAATGTGTATGGAAATGGGAGCACTTCGGTCGGAAGAGAGGAGAGATACGGTCTCTGGTTTGATCCAACGGACGATTTTCATCGGTATTCCATCCTTTGGGCCCACAACCAAATCATGTAAGTTTTTTATTTTCAGATGATGATAATCATAACCTATTATTATGCCGCAATTATCGATTGGTTTCCCCTGCTTTCTTGTTTTGAGAAAATGTCCTTTCTTCAACTATTCAAGTTGTTTCTCACGTGGCTTGCCAGGAATCCATCATGCGACGGTTAAATAAGATTGCCAATCTTGAGTTTTTTTTTCCGTAATTTGGGCAAACTTTTAGGGTGGCTCTTCGGCTCTCACAAAGAGGTTTACAGAAAAACAAGTGAAGGAAACGGTTTTTTTTAAATAAAAGTCTTACTTGTTTACTTATGAAAAGAAAACATGGTGGTTGTATCCGTGTTCCACGACCTATGCTTTTTGCTTTTTGATGAATCAAAAAAGAAGAAAAGAAATATGTTAATGTTATGGAAATGATTATGATTTATTATTAATTACATGAAAATATAGTGGGAGGTTGACGTGACTTTGTCCTATGTGGCAATGTCCTCCAAACTTTTTCCCCTTGGTCCCCATCTAAAGGGTTTCCATTGGCATTTTTCCCTTTTGACCCCCTTGTTTACATGTTTGTCATTGAGATTTTTATCTATTTACCCCGACAATCCACCACGCACACACTTTTTACTTTTTTTCAGTGGCACCCGTGCAACTCATTTTTTCCGCATGGTTTTCTTTTTTCACCGTGCACGGTGCACGGTTTATTTCTAGTTTTTCTCTTTAATATTCTTGTAAGGGCCTGTTTCTTTTCGCGGATCTGCGATAGAAAGGGGAAAATTTTAACTGTTTCTTGTCACTTCGTTAACTATTCACCAATTTTCCTCTCTCCGATTTCTTCCGTCTGTTTCTTTGCGCGACTTCTCCCTGCGATTTCCTTCTTCGAGCTGGCAAGAGCAAATCTCAATTTTGCAATCCGCGTAAATTACGGGGATTACAGACCAAAGTTTGGAGAAAGCGATGTGTAGGCCCCACGTTCCGCACTCTCCTCCAATCCCAGCAGACAATCACCATTTTAGTTTGTTTTTTTTATTCCCGTGGAAGCAGCTCCGTCACTTTTTTTAAAGTTTGTTTTTTGTAATTAAATACTTTAGTTTAATAATCCTGCATCCACTTTCAACTTTCTTCAACCAGCAGTCCTATTCCCACTTTAACCAAAATAAACAAAAGTTATTAGTGTGGGACTTACAAACAAATCTCAAACCCACTTTTCAACCTCATTTTCAACAAGAAAAACACAAAACTCTTATTCTCTCTCCCCAAGATTCCAACCAAGATTTACTATTCATACCAGTAAACCCCAACCCACTTCCACCCAAAGAAACATGCCCTAAAACGAGAGCATTTTTTTCCGTACCAACCAAATACTGAAATCGGGAAAAAGTATTTGCAAATTTTATATAAAAATTATCTTTACCCACACATAAACCCATTTTCGAATTTGTTTCAGCCAATCCAACGCTCCGCTTAGTAGAACACTATTTTTGAAGGTAAATTTGTATTTGAAAATTGAAAGCAAGATTTTCAAAACTTCGAAATGACAAATTGGACCTTACATTCTTTTTTATGCTCAAAATCGAAGTGTCCATGCCTATCACCTGTTGGCAACATAATTAATTTGATAATTCCTTCGTGTGATCTCTACCCCAGGGTCTCAAACCCACAAATTTTCACAAGAGAAGCGTGTTTCTTGTTGATTGATCTAGTTGGCGTGATGCCTTGCTTCCATCTTGGTTCATATATTATAAAGATTTAAACTAAATTAATGCCATATTTTGATCTTATTCTGCTTCTCTGTCATGCAGATTCTATATAGACAACGTTCCGGTCAGGGAGATTCATAAAGAGACCATGGGCGAAGCCTTCCCCTCAAAGCCAATGTCCCTTTATGCCACCATATGGGATGGCTCCAACTGGGCAACCGCAGGGGGCCGCTACAAGGTCAATTACAAATATGCCCCTTTCATCGCAGAATTTACTGATCTCATCCTTCAGGGTTGTGCAATGGACCCGATCGAGAACAAGGCGACCAGTTGCGGTGATGTTGAGACCAATGCATCTCGCCACGGTGCACCGGTGGTGGTGTCATCAAGGGATCAGAAGGCGATGGAGATATTCCGGAGGGATCATATGACCTACTTCTATTGCTTTGATCGCACGCGGTATCCGGTCGCTCCACCGGAATGCAGCGCTTACCGGAGTGAAGTTGGCCAGCGCTACAAAGCTGATGGTAGCGTCAGATTCGGCGATGGCCGCCGCCAGGGTCACGGGAGGAACCGACACATGAGGAGTCCAGCAAACCACGGGGATTTGGCCCTTTAACGCGTTCAACATGTTGTAGGCTTACTGCTATTCTAGGCAGGGGATATAAAGGTAATTTAGTTGTAAACGGAGAGAGCCATAATTTTGAGTATGTTTTATTGGTGACTAGTCATGACCCGTGCGCTCCCGCATGGCTCATTTAAGATATTAATCTTTGTTATTCCCAAAAATTATTTCCTCTCTAAAATTTAAACGAACAAAAATCTAGCTTTGGCGCGGACACGGTTCATTTAAGATATCTCTTCAAAATCTTTGTTCTCCCAAAAAATTATTTCCTCCTCCAAAACTTAAACGAACAAAAATTTAGTTTCGGCACGCGGGCCTTCGGGTGTGGGAAAAAAATTTAATCCGGACCAAAATAGAAACACACGAAAATGAAAGCGGAAAATGCACAAGTGTGTGTGTGTGTGTGTTTGTGTTTGTGTTTGTGTTTGTTGGGGGGGAGGGGTGTGGGGGTTCTGGGCCAAAAGAGAAACGCACGAAAATGAAGTGGGAAAGTGCATAAGTGTGGGTGTATACATGGGTAATGTGTGTGGGTAAAAGTGTGTGAGGGTAAAAGTGTGTGAGGGTTTTTTAACAAAAAGAAAAAATGGGCGGTATTCTGCGCAAATGTAGTGACTATGGGGTAGGGTGGGTGGGTGGGTGGGGTCTGAAAACCAAAGAAAAAAGTTGACACTTGGAAGCTGTGCGTTTTGTGTTGGGTGCTGTGAGTTTTTGATTCCCATCAGAAGTTCAAGTTCACTTAGAATTAAATATTAACCCTTTGATGCAAAGGACGTGGAAGTATCCTGATCGTTATTGATGACTAAGACTTGTCCATGTCAGCCCGAGGATTCAAAAACAGTTGTGTTTTATATAATACTAATCATAAGCCGTGCTCGCGGACACGATTCATTTAAGATTTTCCCCCGCAAAATCTGTTCCCAAAAAAATTATTTCCACAGCCAAAATTTAAAAGAGCAACAAATTAGCGTAAACATATTTAGCGGCACGGGCGCTTTCGGCGCGGAACAACAAATTCGCGAAAAAAATTTAGAGGGTGCCTTTGGCGCGGAACAACAAATTCGACAAGAGCGCCTTCGGCGCGGAACAACAAATTAGCAGTGCAAAACAACACGCGGAACAACAAATTCAGCGCAGAACAACGCGCGGACGCCTTCACCGCGGAACAACAAATTCGACGCTGGACAACAATCTCAGGGTATTTTTCGATGATGGTATTAACTTAAATTATTTTACTCTAATTTGTTCTTCCGCTAATTTTTTTTACACTAATTTTTTTCGATATTTTATCCGCTTTGCTTTTATTTACATGTATTATTTGCTTATGCTAAAAGTTCTCCGGTTATTGTGATATTTCTTTCCGTCCTGCGTAGTATACACCCCAAAATACCATGCATGCATCCACGTCTAATTTTTTAGCATCATCCAACAAAAGACTTTCTAAATATGGCCGGTTGCCAAATAAACGGCACACATGACGATAACTAATTCCCCTACGGATACAAATCCAAACTCCTTTTTTTATATAATTCCTAACATATAATTTTTTTTGTTATTATCATGTAAAAGATGTCAGAACCCACCTCCTTTTGAAAAGCCCACGAAATCTTTGTTCACAAAAATTTATTTCAATAGCCAAAATTTAAAAGAACAACACATTAGTAAAAATATATAGTGGCACGGGCGCCTTTGGTGTCGGTGCCTTCGGCGCGAAACAACAAATACGGCGTGAGCGTCTTCGACGAGGAAAAACAAATTCGGTGCCGGCGCCTTAGGCGCAAAAAACAAATTCGGCAGAGAACAACAAATTCGGCGCGGGCACATTATGCGCGGAAAAACAAATTCGGCGTAGAACAACAAATTCGGCGCGGAAAAACAAATTCGACGCGGAACAACAAATTCGACGGCGCAGAGCAACGCGTGGGCGCTTTAGGCGCAGAACAACGAATTAGTCATAGAACAACAAATTCGGTGCAGGCGCCTTCGGCGCAGAACAACAAATTATCGTAAAAAATTTAGCGCTTCGACGCGTGCGCCTGTAGAATAAAATAAATATATATAAGATATTTAAAGACGATGGGACTTCTGCTTCTTTTACGGGCACACCCGTTGCGGTGGGATTTTAGATTTAATTATATTTTGTTTAATTTAATGGATCATGCTTCTCAACAATATTTCCCAAGACACTTTTAATTTCAAAGTTTTGGTTCCCAATACACTTTTCCTCCAAAAATTTTAGTTTTTCCGCTAAAACTTTCACAAAATCAAATCTCAACCTTTCATTCTCCAAGATCAAATCACGTACACTCTTTATCTTGTCCTAGTCAGCTCTAAAATTCAAAAACAGTTGTCAAATGTAATATAGATATGTTTCTGATACAGTTGGGTTACCGTGAGAAGCGAGAAATTGATTGATGTTTTTTTCTCGCATCAATGGTTGCACATGCATTACAGAGATCTGTGGAAACTGAACCGTTGGAGGCTAGCCCTCCCCAGTGGTCAATTCCCTTCGTGTGGTACTGTCTGCAAGATTGGCTCCTTAGATTGTAGTCTTAGGGAAGCTTAGCTCGGTGCTCAAGCAATCAAGCTTGGGTTAATGGGCCTCTCATATTGGCCATAGATTGTAGCATTACTCTCCCCTTAGATCAATTGATTTGTTTTAGCCGGTTTGACAATATTATGGTTTGAGTTTTGTATATGTAAAAGATGATTTGGCTCTTTTGTTTGATTTGGGTGACCACCTGTTTGTTGAGGCGTTTGCGTGTTCATTAATGTCAGTGGGAGTCATCTGGTACATGTAACAAGAGTTGTGGTTGGTTGAAACCTATTGACATTGACAGTTTAGATATGGTCAAGTGTGACATGACGATTTAAGGTCGAGTAATTTCACCTCTCTGACATGAAGTTTTGATTTCCCATTATTATAACCACTCTATCAGTGCTAAAGAGTTGGTATATATATCGTTCCATTGCTCATTGTTTATTACTCTCAACTAGTTTCCATTATATTCTTAAAGTCCCAATTAGTCTCAAAGCGGCCTTGATTCTTCAGTTCGGCTCGTTGTTTCCAGTAATTCCTTCTGGATACGTTCTCCCTTTCTCCAACTATGATTTCTTTGGTGATTTGGTGCGGGGGTTCATGCTCATCTCGTCTTCGCCTTTTGTTGTTGTTTTTATTAACCTTTGGAATGACTTCATGTCACATCTAGTTCAAATTCTTCAATTGTTGAGGTGGCTCTACCCGCACCGCATGACGAGGCACACTTATAGATCTAGAGGCTTCATCAGTTCCCAAGGTGAGTCTTCACAACCAAAGAAACTCCTTTAGGTATGTTGAGTATTGGACTTCTCCCTACTTGGTGTTAATGATGAGCAAACATAAATACTTGTGACTAACCCCCTATTTTGCAGTTAATCCATTGCCTAAGCTTATTATGAAGATCTACTAGCAATGGATGGCTCACTTACGTCATTGAAGGCAAATGACATGAATTGGATGATCGTAGATTAATGATTGAAGCTCCATAAAGACTTCAAGCTCATACAATGGAAAGAAGAGATTATTCGTCAATGTATTTTTTCTTTTATCTCTTCTAGTATGTAGCTTAGAAGTAGAACTTGTAGGGATCGTCTAACCCTTGCAATACTAACAACACACACTAGAGGGGGGGGGGGGTGTGTGTGTGTGAATAGTGTAATGGCAATAAAATTGTCCAAATAAAATTTAACTTGCAAATGCGGAATAATAAATGCAAGAGGAATTAAAAGGCACAATCAATCCAAACGCAAACACAAAGTTTTACCCTGGTTCCCCAAACTTGGGTACATCCAGCCACACCAAAATTCACTATAATCCCACACAGAGAAGTTAATACAAATCCCACAAAGAGATACCTCACAAAGAGGATTTATGCCATACACAAGGACCCAACCAATCCTACACAAGAATCAAGATTCCCACACAGAGAATCACTAACTCCCACTTAGAGAATTAGGGTTAGCCCTACACTAGGACACTAAACTCCCACAAAGAGAGTTACTCCCACAAAGAGAGTATCCTAAGTCCCACAAAGAGACAACCTCCCACAAAGAGAGAAACTCCCACAAAGAGAGAAAGTCCTAATCCCACAAAGAGAAATAGGAAAACAATTTACACCTTGTAAAGTAAATACTCTTATCTATGCCTTGAGATGCTTACTCATGAATGAATGCAAGGCATGGAAGAGGATCTCCAAGTGTTGGAATATGCTTGAGAGCACTTGGATGATTTTCCTTGAGCTGGACTTCAATGCATGAAGAAAGATGAATGCTCAATAGAGGGAAATGAGGGAGCTTGAGAGTGGCTTATTGATCTCCTGAGATTTTCTATAGAATCAAGAGTTTATCAAATGTTGTCAAGAGTTCTCAAGAAAGGCAGCACACTCATATATATATGAATCCTATATCAAGCCCAAAAACCCAAAGAAACAGCCAAATAATCAAATCTGCAACGGTTAGAAACTGGGTGAAAACGACAGGAACAGTCGACTGATGATCATAAGACAGTCGACTGATCAACGGCTAGAAAATATCCAACGGCTATAATCTGATCCAGGACAGTCGACTGACGAAGTCAATACAGTCGACTGATAAACAGGACAGGCGCCTGTAAATCCTTCAGCAGACGACTGATGCAGGGGATGGATCGAAACAGAGAGCTGCACTCTTTCTCCAATTTTTCGCACAGGCGACTGGTGTTAATACTACAGTCGACTGTCGAATAGTCAGGCGACTGTATATTTTTCATCAGTCGACTACTGTAAAGTATGGAGAGAAGACAGAGAGATGCAGAGATTGCACTTACGCTAGACAGGCGACTGTTGGCCAAATCTCAGGCGACTGGGAACTGATTGACAGGCGACTGTGCGTAAAGCTCAATTTTGAGTCAATAGAAATGTAGACTTAAGCAGTGCATATCAGGCGACTGTAGAAGGATCTACATGCGACTGGAAATCACACAGTCAACTGTGTTTCCCTCAACAGGCGACTGACAGAAAGAGTGAACCTATTGGGTTGGATTTTATGATAATCCTAAGGTTCACTAAGATGGTTAAATGTATGTGCATGAATGAGTAAACCATCTAGCAAGACATTACATCAACCCTAGACTCAAAAGAGAGAGAAAGCAATAAAGTAAATTACATGGACTACAATGCTTTCAAAAGAGTCTAAGTCTTCAATCTTGATTACTTGATTGCTCTCCATCATCTCCAAGCTTTGGCACTCCTTGAGTCCAAACTTTGGCCCTTCTTCACATGATGTCCATCCTTACACCAAGTGATTAGTCTCCAAGAAAGATATCCTTGAAATAAACTGAGAGACTAAGACAAGAGATTCATTAGCAATAACATAATGTTGTGA
This sequence comes from Scilla litardierei, assembly GCA_030789695.1. NCBI lineage: Eukaryota > Viridiplantae > Streptophyta > Magnoliopsida > Asparagales > Asparagaceae > Scilla > Scilla litardierei. Next base: position 81,021,413 of record CM061131.1, on the reverse strand, counting down.
TCATCATCAAAATAAGATTGGTATGAAACACCAATACTCAACAATCTCCCCCTTTTTGATGATGACACACATTATGTAAATCATAATGAATTAAAGAACAAAGTTAATGACCTCCCCCTACTTATATGCACTAATTAAATAATGAGCTACACAAAGGTAGATACTCATAAACCAATAACAACATGGTGACATATAATAGGCATGTGTTACATAAACCAATTGCAAAGAATAAAATCATGCAAACATGAATGGTTTATCTAAACCCATATATCTCTCCCTATAGAGATATCTCTCCCCATATGCATATGTATATATCTCTCCCCCTATAGATATGATCACATAATGCATATATATCTCCCCCTTGACATCGTCAAAAAGGTGGACATCAAAAACATCCCCATTTATCATCTTAACCACGATGTGACAATATGCAAGAAAAGAAAGATATGTATGATACCAAATATAAAATTTAGTGGGTATCAATTCACTATCCCATGCTCCCCCTAGATCATAGAAATGGTCAACTTTTGACATCTAGGATCTAATACCAATTAATTATTGGAGCCATGGGCCATAAGTGTATCAAAGCAATAGATATGAAAAATCAAGCTTCAAAGATACACACAGATATTGCCAAAAAAAGATATGAAACAAGTTGGCAATAAACAAGAGGTTTGGTTTGAGACCCAAAATAACCAAATATAAATAATGGTCTCAAATAACCTCCAAAATGAGAGTTAAAATATGTCTTAAAATAATTTAAACATATAATATATTAACTCCCCCATTTACATACACATGGATCATGCATGTATGTCAATAAACCCTAAGGTCCCAATTTTCATGAAAAGAAATAAATTTGAAAAATATTTTCAAAATCATGAAACACACATAATCAATGGGTATGCAAAAAATAAACATAGAAGCATAATACCCATGCAATATGCAAATGTGTGAAGAACCTAAACATTAGGTAACCAAACCCAAGAGGAGTTTGATTTCCTAACATAATCACACGAGGTGATCACATCCCTAACTAGAGAGTTGATGTAACTATCTCTCTCTTGCACACTAGCCTTAGTGGGAATCCATAATCTCAAGGATTTCCTAGGCAAAGGTTTTGCCTTAGCAAGAGGGAAGGATGTGTCATGCTTAGGTGTAGAAACAAGTTTCTTAGCATGCAAAGAATGAGGATTTTGCTTCTTAGCAAAAAATAAATATTCTTCATTCTTCCTCATCACCTTGTGATCTACATGCTTCTTGTGAGTGTTATTGTTGTACAAGAGAGCATGGTGATTCTTCTTAGGTGCTTTAGCAATATTTCTTGAATTTGCACCAAAGGAAGAATTAGAGGTGGGTTTGAGAACCACATTTTGAACATAACCCAAACCTCCTCTATGATTTGCCGGATGTTGTTTTTCCAACAAATCGTGGAGTGAATCCCTAGAATACACAAAGCTTATGAGCTTCTGGGATTCCTCTTCACATTTCAACGTAAGTTGTTGAATGTGAGCATCTAAGCTAAGGTTTTGAGCAATGAGATTTTCATTAGAAATGCTCAATTCCTTAACTTGAGAGAGAAGTGCGTCTCTCTCACAAGTGTCATAAACATGCCTTTCATCATGAACTACACTTGTAATAACTAGTTTATGTGTCACGCCCCGCTTCCCATTATACTTGGGAGCGAGGACATGAGCGGGCCCGCTTGGGCTGGAGCGGTGAGGCCCCAACCCAATAAGCGTCTGTGTATGACTACTTTGGCAGGTTCTTGCTTGCGAATATTCGGAACAACAAAATAATGTCATCATTATACTTTCACTTTTCCAGATTACATGTACACAAAAATTAAAAGGCCTAGCATGGCCATTACAACAGTTACAAAGAAATTACAACAACAATTATTAAAGCTTCAGCAGGCTGCGCAGTGTCCGTCGTCTTCAGTAGTGGATCTCGTGCTCTTGGTTCTCTTGGTCACCTTCTTCAATCTCCAAGTGAACTTCACTGTGAACTCTGCTCAAAACCTAACGTATATTTCACAGACAAGGAAATATACGTCAGCGAGGGTCGCTCGGCAAGATTTAAAAACATTAGTAATAAAAATGACCCTCGGCAAGGTGATAATATAGTTTTCAAAACTTGAGGGGATGAGAAGCACAATATCATTTCAACAAGTTGAAACATAGCATCAGAAGGGCACATGTGAGCGTAAGCAATGTGTAATGTGCAAAGTAGTGAGCAGGCAAAGTGCAGTGTGCGAGTAGCAAACACAGCAAGGTGTAGTGCGTAAAGTAAGTAGCATGGCAAGTGTAGTGTGCACAGCAAAAGTAGTGACAAGCGTAGTGTGTACAGCAAAAGTAGTGACAAGCGTAGTGTGCACAGCAAAAGTAGTGACAAGCGTAGTGTGCACAACAATAGTAGTGACAAGCGTAGTGTGCACAGCAATAGTCGTGACGGTGTAGTGTGTACAGCAATAATTAATCATGGCAATAATTTTAGCAGGTTACTCTATAGCATCAACAGAGGTAAAAAGGGGTGCATCAATCAGTCAATCAATCTCCTATCTAGTGACAAAGCCCAGTGTCTGAGGGGGAGGTGACTAGCATCACACCCAAGTCAACGGGGGCTACCCGTGACTCTATACTCACCGACCCGGCCAGGTGTCGGTCAAGTTCACCAATAGAGTGCAATCCAGCTTTCCAGCCTCTACTACACTAGACTACCCCACCCAAGTGTCCATAAGTCAAACCGTAGTTCAATGTTAGCCAAGTGGCAAACATTCCGTAAATGCCCCGCTGGCCCAATATCCGTAATTGCCCGAAGGCCCAATAATCCGTAATTGCCCGAAGGCCCAATAGTCCGTAGTTGCCTAAAGGCACACAAGTCCATAACATGCCCGAAGGCCAACCATCACAATTTATAAAGGTGGTTCAAAAATAAGTTATCACAAGAATAATACAACAGCAACGAGAGTGCCCGTTTATAGAAAAACATTTGTTATCATTTAAAGTTGTAGATAATAGTACTTGCAGATGATAAAAACTTGTGCTTTTGAAAATTGGTAGAAAATAATATACTAGCGGATGGTAAATACTTGCAGTAGTATATACTTGCCTGTAAACGGAGTCGGGTGACCAGATGATCGCAAAGATATACACGGTTCATCTGCATCAACGAATTCATAATATTAAGCTAATAGTCCCCAACCAATACTATTAAACTTGCCCTATGGAACCCATTGTTATATAATCTGACTTTTATAGACTGATAACCAACATCATAAAAGAGACAAATCGTACTATCTTATATAAGATGGACTATATACACTGTTACTGCATTATCAGCCACTACCACTAATAAATACGCTACATATATCCATCTCATTCACATATACCATTAAACTAGGATGCCAAATAATGTACTGCATCCATGTGTGATACTAAATATCAAGTAATAAGAATAAATCTTACTGTTCAATCATGTAGGCGCTCGTTGTTCTTGTGCGTGGTTCTCCATGACGTTGGCCTGCAGGCGGGTAGCGTGGTGTTCGCTTAGGCGAGTTGCGAAGAGGGCAGGGGTCTCAGGCGGTGTCGGGTCCGACGGCGCTGGCCAAAAGGAGGCACGGCAAAGGTGGGGTCGAAGGTTGGCGTGCGTGTCGAGTTCACCGGAGCTTGAGCGGCCAGTGGGAAGAGAGAACAGGGCAAGAGGCAAGGTGGCCGCTGGAAAGCGGACGTGCGGCTGCCGTGGGCGGTGGGAGGAGCTGAAGTCGGAGGCGAGTCCATGGCACGGTGTGGTTGGAAGCGCCGGTGATGAAGGGAGGCCGCGAGATCTTGGTCTGTAGGCGGAGGGGGGTAAGGCGGGTGCAGGCGGCAGCTTGGGGAGACCGGAGACAGGGGAGTGGGACGTCGGGATGTGGCGTCTCAGGGCGATGGTCGGAGGTGTTGACGAGGGCGGTCGGGCGTCTCCGGAGGCGGGTTCGTCGGAGTCGTCGGTGGCCGTGCGATGGAGGTCGGTCGTCGTGCTGCGTTGCACGGAGAAGAAGAACTGGGCGGGTTGCTTGAGCGGTGAAGGAGAAGATGGCCTCGCGGAGGAAGAGAAGCTCGCGACGGCGATCGGGGCGGCCTAAAGTTCCGGGCGGCGGCGGCGAGTTCTCGCAGGTGGAGGGGAGACGTCGGATTGTCCGTCGGAGAGGGGGATCTGGGCACGGGGTTGGACGAAGAGGGGCCGGAGGCGGGGTTGCGGGCTTCGAACGGTGGGAGGGAAAGAGGTCACCGGCGGGTGCGAAGTGATGAGGGGTAACAGAGAGAGGACAGGGGAAAGAGAAACAGAGGTGGGTTTGCACAGAGGGCTAGAGGCTTAGGCTGTTGTGTTGTGGGAGAAACAAAATAATCCTACGGTTCTTATATATGCTAGCTGTTGATAGTCTTTAGGGTTTCTCTAGGGGTTAGTTTAATAAGGAAACAAATGGCAGGCTAGGCTCACGTGAATAGGTCCCCTTAGGTTAGGTTTAGTTTCTTATTGTTTTTGTGTGTTAATCCCTTTTTCTTTTGTGCGTGAGTGTTGAAACTGGGTGCGGCTAGGCTCAATCAAGAGAGGGCTAGAGTTATATAAGGAAGTAGATTATATTAGGAACTGTTTTGAAATTTTATTAATGGGAGTTAATTAGGAAGAAATTAGAGTCAATCAATCAGGTCGGCTAAAAAGGAAAGAGTTTGAAATAAAGAATTTACCTTGTTATAAAGGGGGGTAATTAGGGTCAATCAATATAGGTTTTAAAAGAGTTTATAAAGGAAGGCAAAATTTGAAATTTGAATTTGAATTTGAAAACTTATAAATATGAAAAAAGTTTTAAAGGAGTTTGCTAAAGGTTAATAATAAAACAAATCATGTTAAAATAATAAAAGTTAATATTTATAATGCTAGCAACTGGTACGGGTACGGGTCAAATACGTCCAACAACGAATACGGGAAAAATTCACGAGAGAAATACGGATACAACGTAACGACAAAAACTGGTCGTCACATTATGCATTCTACTCTTAGCACTCTTATATTTTGCTTTTAATTTATTGTAAGAGTTGATGCACTTACTAGCCTTTTCGGAGGCCAAGTCAAATTTGAACTTGAGCTCCTCATATGAGATCTTTTCTTCCTCAATCTCAACAACATCATCATCAGCATCCTTGCAAGAGCTTGATGACGACTTATCCTCCTTAGCCGCGAGGTGCGAATCCTCATAGGAGTTGTATGCGTCAAGCCAAGCATCCAACTCTTCTTCGTTTAATCCGGAGGGAATTGGAGTAGGAACATCCATGGCTACAAAGCATGTGTGAGCATCCTCCTTTGTATCCTCTTCTTCGGTACAAGAAGTTTCCTCACTCGAATCATCAAAGGTCCCGACAAGTCTCTTTTTGTGATTTTTGGACTTGGACCTTCCTTTCCAATGCTTCTTCCCTTTACCCTTGTAAGTTTCTTTAATGGGTTTGGAAGGGCATTCGGTGGACAAGTGACCTTTTCCACTGCAAGTGTAACAAGTAGGAACCTTGTTAGAATTGGAGGCAAACTTTGACAAAGACTTACCTTGCTTGCATTTGAGGAAAGCTTTGAATTGCTCGGCAAGTTCCTCAATTTCTTCTCCACTTGCATCTTCTTGCTCATCTTCTTCGCTAGGAGCTTCTCGATGGAATTTCTTTCTCCACTTGATTGGCTCCTCCTTGGCATGGAATGCAACTCCCTTTTGCTTTTCTAGCTTCTCGGGCTTTGTTGGATGAATCTCCTTCTTGTGTTGAAGCTTTACTTCATATGCCATGAGATTCCCAATGCATTCCTCAACGGTATATTTGGATGTGTCATAAGACTCCAAAATTCCGTTGGCCTTTGACTCCCAACGAGGTGTGAGAGAGTCTAGGATCTTCTCTACACGATCCTCTTGGGAAATTGTCTTCCCGAGACCCTCCAAAGCGTTCACGATATCGGTGAACCTTGTAAACATCTCTGAAATGCTTTCGCCTTCCTGCATCTTAAACATTTCATATTTAGATCTAAACATAGTTTATTTAGATTTCTTTACCTTCGTTGTCCCTTCATGACAAATCTCCAAGGTGTGCCAAATATCATTCGCCGTTTTGCACATGGAGATGCGGTTGAACTCACTAGCAGAGAGAGCACAATGTAATGCATTCATGGCTCTCGCATTGAACTTGATTGAGTCCTTCCCCGCCTTTGTCCTTGAAGCCGCAGGAGTAGTGGGATTCTCAAATGGCACCTCCGTGATGTCCCATAGGTCTTGACCCTCCATATAGATCATCATTCTGATCTTCCAACACGGATAGTTGATTCCATTGAAGAGCGGGGGTCGAACGGTTGAGTGACCTTCTTCATGAGACGCGGATGAGGCGTTGAATGCCATCGTTGCAGTATGCTTTAACCTCGCTCTGATACCAATTGTAGGGATCGTCTAACCCTTGCAATACTAACAACACACACTAGAAGGGGGGTGAATAGTGTAATGGCAATAAAATTGTCCAAATAAAATTTAACTTGCAAATACGGAATAATAAATGCAAGAGGAATTAAAAGGCACAATCAATCCAAACGCAAACACAAAGTTTTACACTGGTTCCCCAAACTTGGATACATCCAGCCACACCAAAATTCACTATAATCCCACACAGAGAAGTGAATACAAATCCCACAAAGAGATACCTCACAAAGAGGATTTATGCCCTACACAAGGACCCAACCAATCCTACACAAGGATCAAGATTCCCACACAGAGAATCACTAACTCCCACTCAGAGAATTAGGGTTAGCCCTACACTAGGACACTAAACTCCCACAAAGAGAGTTACTCCCACAAAGAGAGTATCCTAAGTCCCACAAAGAGACAACCTCCCACAAAGAGAGAAACTCCCACAAAGAGAGAAAGTCCTAATCCCACAAAGAGAAATAGGAACACAATTTACACCATGTAAAGTAAATACTCTTACCTATGCCTTGAGATGCTTACTCATGAATGAATGCAAGGCATGGAAGATGATCTCCAAGTGTTGGAATATGCTTGAGAGCACTTGGATGATTTTCCTTGAGCTGGACTTCAATGCATGAAGAAAGATGAATGCTCAATAGAGGGAAATGGGGGAGCTTGAGAGTGGCTTATTAATCTCTTGAGATTTTCTATAGAATCAAGAGTTTATCAAATGTTGTCAAGAGTTCTCAAGAAAGGCAGCATACTCATATATATATAGGAATCATATATCAAGCCCAAAAACCCAAAGAAACAGCCAAATAATCAAATCTGCAACGGCTAGAAACTGGGTGAAAACGACAGGAACAGTCGACTGATGATCATAAGACAGTCGACTGATCAACGGCTAGAAAATATCCAACGGCTATAATCTGATCCAGGACAGTCGACTGACGAAGTCAATACAATCGACTGATAAACATGACAGGCGCCTGTAAATCCTTCAGCAGACGACTGCTGCAGGGGATGGATCGAAACAGAGAGCTGCACTCTTTCTCCAATTCTTCGCACAGGCGACTGGTGTTAATACTACAGTCGACTGTCGAATAGTCAGGCGACTGAATATTTTTCATCAGTCGACTACTGTAAAGTATGGAGAGAAGACAGAGAGATGCAGAGATTACACTTACGCTAGACAGGCGACTGTTGGCCAAATCTCAGGCGACTGTAAATATACAGGTGACTGGGAACTGATTGACAGGCGACTGTGCGTAAAGCTCAAGTTTGAGTCAATAGATATGTTGACTTAAGTAGTGCATATCAGGCGACTGTAGAAGGATCTACAGGAGACTGGAAATCACCCAGTCGACTGTGTTTCCCTCAACAGGCGACTGACGGAAAGAGTGGACCTATTGGGTTGGATTCTATGATAATCCTAAGGTTCACTAAGATGGTTAAATGCATGTGTATGAATGAGTAAACCATCTAGCAAGGCATTACATCAAGCCTAGACTCAAAAGAGAGAGAAAGCAATAAAGTAAATTACATGGATTACAATGCTTTCAAAAGAGTCTAAGTCTTCAATCTTGATGCCTTGATTGCTCTCCATCATCTCCAAGCTTTGGCACCCCTTGAGTCCAAACTTTGGCCCTTCTTCACATGATGTCCATCCTTACACCAAGTGATTAGTCTCCAAGAAAGATATCCTTGAAATAAACTGAGAGACTAAGACAAGAGATTCATTAGCAATAACATAATGTTGTGATCATCATCAAAATAAGATTGGTATGAAACACCAATACTCAACAGAACTTTGATGGAGCACTCATACACATCTACATTCTGTCATAAGACATCATTAGACCTTTGTCCTTTGATCCCAATTTAATTCTCTTTTGTTTGTGCTAGGATTATTTATAACAGCCTACTGCTTAACAGTTTACAGTCGCCTGTCTCAAAAACAGTCGACTGTGTTTTGTTCTACAGTCGCCTGTTATGCACAGACTATTACAATATAGTTTTGGGCCTTCTTTGATTATTTCGCACAGGCTACTGTTGAATGATTCACAGGCGCATGTCCTAGTGACAGTCGACTGTGTATTGTAAATCAGTCGCCTGTCTCTCCTTGCCCAAACTCTGTTTGATCTGAATTCTACGGCCAGGCGACTTATGCTGTTTATACAGTCGACTGTCTATTAGATCAGTCGACTGTCTATGCTGCAACAGTCGCATGTCTGTACGTCATTTCTTTGACTCAACTCTCTGGAAATTTCTCTTGCTTTTGACAGTCGTCTGTTTAAGGTTTTACAGTAGCCTGTTCTGATTAACAGTCGACTGTATTACTTGAATCAGTCGTCTGTCCTATATCTTGTGAGATTTCCAGTATTTATCTAAACTTACTCTTCTCTCGGCCAGTCGCCTGTCGAAGAAATTACAGTCGCATGTTGGTTTAACAGACGACTGTCTTTGCTCCATCAGTCGACTGTCCACGTGGTAAGTTACCATTATGAATTCTCACCTACCCTTGCTGACTGTGCCACAGTCGACTGTGGATTGTTCAACAGTCGACTGTCGCGAGTTTAGATTATATCCGTTGAGATTTTTCTTACGGATTTCGATTGGATTTTTGCCTAAACTGTTTTGTGGATTTGAGAAAGCTATAAATAGAGCTTATGCTGTTCCATTGGAAGGTTACTCATTTCATTGCAAAATCCTTCAAGCTTTCATTTCCAAAGATCAAAGCTCTCAAATCCAAAGCCCTAAGTATTTCCAAATCTAGTTCTCTTGCTCTCCAACCTAGAACCAAAGATTGATCTTCTAGGCAATTGGTGTAGTCAAGAGAAAGGGCTTTCTCCTCTCTTCCAAAAGAGTTCTTCAACACACATCACACTTCTCCTTCAAGTTCTACTTCAAGGCATAGGTGATTGTAAGTGTTGCTTTCATATTTCATAACTTTCGTTATTTGAATTGTGCTCTCGGTTGTGAGAGTGGTTTTGCTTGCTCCCTGGTTGTGGGAGTCAAGGACATCGATTGTATTCGATTGCACTTGTAGGGTTGCTACAAGTGGGCTTTAAGGAAACCTCAAGTTAGGGTTCTAACTTGAGTATCCGGTGGTATCCGGGTGGTAGGGACGTAGGATTACCGGGAACAAGTCGGGAGTTGACTTGGATAATCCGAACCCTTGAAACATCTCTGCGTTTGCGTGTGTTTCTATTTGGGTCGTTTTCTATTCCGCACTATTTGTTGGATTGCATTTTATTTGGCATAAATTCCTTTTAAATTTGCATAAACACTATTCAACCCCCCTTCTAGTGTTTTCCCCATAGATAGGGTCCTGACACTCTGGATCCTCTTCAGCTGGACATAAGGTCTCTCGTGACATTTTTATCATCTCGAAGAAATCCTCAACCCCTTTGGCTTTTTCTTCTGATCCAACTGATTTTAAATTGGCACCAAATATATGACAATGTTATATGCCCATACGAGCTTCCTCTTTAGAGAGCACCTTTTTCTCTTAGCCATCTTGATTTGACCACTTGAGCTCATTTACTTTCTCTTTAAGTACATCTTTGTCTAGTTCTTCTACAAGTGCCCCTCCTTTGAGTCATCCCTTTGTACTTTGGATCCGTCACTAATGCATATCCCAAAATTTTTAAGTCAAAAGGGCATCCATGTCCCTTATGGCTTGGGGCCCATTCTTTCTAATAAGAGGGTAGCCATTTCCAATGATCATTCCCTCGAAGAGGATTCACTCTTCCTCAGACCTAGGTTTGCCCAGGATATTGGGTTAATTGTTCACCTCTCACGCTGGATATAGAATATTGTCTTCAAGATCTTGGCCTTAGACATCCCTTTAACCATGTAAGGAAATATTTCTAAAAATCCGAACGATTTAGAAAAAAGCCGAAGACTTGAAACATCAAATTTTCTATCTAACAATATGACAAGCTAGGAATCAAACTACAAAACTAGAAATTAATGCTGAGATAAAAGTTATATCTTTACACGGATATACTTAAGTGATACACATCGATCTAAAAAAATTCCAGTGAAGTCCCAACATTCTATCACCAACTAATGTGTTAGATGATTCACATTAATGACGTAGCCTTTCATGATATACGAGCTCTCTAAGAACTAAAACCAGCTTCGAAACATTTCTAGGGCAGGCGAGGAGGAGAAGAAAAAACTTAATTTTTAATGAGCAAGATATTCTCCCTCAAGAAGTATGAATTTTTCTACACAAGAGATCTTAAATGCTAGATCTTTTGATCTCTCTATATGAGACCTCTTGGTGTTATTCTTGTCTATCTTGGTTTTGTTGTGTATTGGGAGGAGATGAGAGGATTCCTTTATATAGTGCTAGGGGTCATCCAAATCTGAACAATATTAGGATTCAAGTTGGTACTTAGCTCTATCTATAAACATGGATAAGAAGATGGTGATTTCATTAGATTTCCTAATCCCATTAGGATTCGATATTTGAATCCAAATCTTATCCTAAAACAAGGTGAGTTTGTAAAAGACAAACTCTAAGAATTTGGTTTGGATTAGATTTAACTTTTGAATCAAATTTAGTACAAAAGCCTAAAACCTATTTCTTTATTTGCGACTATTAGTCAACTAGCATATTTGTGCTAGTCGACTAATATGAAATAGAGAGCATACATATTTTCTTACAATCTCAATTAGAAGACTAATGATTCAGGTTTGTTTTAGGAGTTTTCTTTCTTCTTTAGCTGAAATGTTCATAATCATTTACGACCATTTTTATGCATTTGTTACTCTTTGCGATGTGTTATGTCTACTACAATGATCATAGCTCTTATGATTGTTTCCTTGTATATCACATATACATAAAGTTTCTTGCTTTGATTTTTATGAGGAGTCATCATCTATGCGAGACTCTAATTACATGATTCATACTCCACTAGTGACACGATCATACAGTGTCGCAAGTACAGTAGTAGTGCTAGCTACGCTTGCTCACCCCTATTTTGGAATCATCATTATCTGGTTGATATGAGGCTAAAATCTTCTCTGACCAAATTGGGGCTTGACAATGACAACTTATCATGTAGTCTGGTCCCTTCATCAAGACTATGTTGCTAAGGTGTCTATGGTATCGAAACTATCAAAACCCGCTACATCTTAAAGTCTTGAGCCGTATGCGATCTCATAGTTAGCGGCTGGATGAAACTTGTTACCCTTAGGAAATTTATCCATGCCACCCTGACCCAGGATTTACTATGGATCTATTGACTCCCACGACACTAACCTCCTATATCAGAGAACAAATCACATCTAGATGGCCACTCCCTTCATATGCTTGGAACTATACCCAACAAGTACCTACATACCAGGCACGATGCGGATGTTCGGTAAAAGACAAAGTATAGCCTTTGTCACGCCCCGCTTCCCAAAAATGGAGGCGAGACGTGAGAAGGTCCGCACAGACGTGGAGCTGTGTAGCTGCATGCCTGATAAGCGTCACTAAAACATATGCAAGTCCCTGTAACCATGAACAGAACAAAGATAAAAACACAAGAGAGACGGAAATAAAATCCCAAATCTCAGAATTGTCCTAACATTAAAATTAAGTTCAACATCTAGAAAAGCCACCAGGCTAAAAGAAAGAGTCTAGGCCCAAAACATGGCCAACAAAAGCCAACACGACACAAAGTATTGGTGCTACGCACCGACAACTAAAGCAGTCTAAACAATAACACAAACAGTCTCTACGACTGATCGCCCGTGTCCTCAAACTCCTCGATGAACGCGTGCTCTGACTCAGCGTCAGCGAACACCACATCCTCAGCAGCAACCTCAGGCTCAGGATCTAACATGTGTCACCCAAAAGAGTAAATGTGCACATGTCAACAAGTCTAAAAGACTTGGACAAGGAAACTGAAAGGAAGGTAAACTAACAACCTAGCAGTTATAGTATGATGCATAGCATGACAAATTTAGTATGTGAGTAACAAATAAGGTAAGGTGCAAGTAACAAGTAACCAGTAGCAAGTATGGCATGGATGACAAGTTTTACAAGTATAAACATGGACAAGTACAAGTCAAGTAAACACGTCGTGCACAGAGATTACGTCTTCTGGCTAGAGTGGCGGATCAGGCCAACTCGTAAACTCAGGTGATCGCTTAACCCTACCCCTCCACGTGTATCGAGCCAGGGCATTACCCCCGAACACGTACGCTCGCTTCTAGATCACGAGCCAGGAAGTGTTTTTGACACGTATGGCATAGGGTTATGCCCGCATAACGGGTGCCTAGCCGGATCAAGTAGTACAAGTAATGTAGCGTGTGCTACGAATGCAACATTCAACATGAATAGCATGGCATGTACAGATAATTCGCGTACCGTTAATTGAATTTAAACATGGCAGATAAGATGTATGGATGACAAGTGCCAATAATTTAAAAGTAGTCGGATCAAGCTGCGTTGTCAAGCTAGATCCTGAAATTTGCGCCTAGGCGAGTATCATTTTGTCGCCTAGTCTCTTTTACGCCTACAACAAGCAAATGGCCTAAAACATGGCCTAAAACCCTAAGTGGCAAGTTTCACTTGCCTGGCACCAAGGATGACGATCAACGAGGCACGTCACAAAAATGTTAACTACGGAGATGAGATCGCTGCCATGGCAGAACAACATCAGCACAATATCCAATCCATATTATTAGGGTTTAACAAAAATCACCATGTGGGTTATGAGAATATTAAAGGGTTGATTTACTACCGTATTGTAGTGGAAGAACGATGCCGAGCAAGCACTGCAACGAAAGAACGATCCGAAGAACTACGGCTCAGATCTGGAAATGGCGAGAAAATCTGAGAAATGGGGTTTTGTGGGGTTTTGGGGGTTGGCCGGCGGCCTAGAGGAGGTGGCCGGCGCAAATGAGGTGAGAGGGGGCTCCGTGGATGAAGGAATGGCTTGGGGAGTGTTGGGGAAGATCAGAGCTCTAAGGGGAAAGGAAATAGCCAAGAGAAGTGAAAGAAAGAAAGAGAAACGATCGGTTGTTTAAATAGAAAATCGTGCGGTGGCTGGGCAAACCCTAGGTTTATGGGGTCAATTAGTCTGTCAAAGAAGAGTGGTTGACCGACTAGTTCGAGAACTAGTCGGTCGGTCGACCAATTGTGACCGACTAACACCAAAAAGTAACTCAGGTCGTCAAAATGGTCAATGAATTAGTCGGTTAAAGAACAATGGCTGACCGACTAGTTTGCAACCTAGTCGGTCGAAAAACATTCTTAGACCGACTAACGATAAACAGTAACTTAGGTAAAATTAATCAAAGGAACTAGTCGGTCTGAGAGCAAGTTCTGACCGACTAGTTTCACATCTAGTCGGTCGGTGGTTGATCTTAGACCGACTAAGAGTAAACAGTAACTTCTGAATTTTTTGATTTAATGAACTAGTCGGTTTGAGAAGAGTTCCTGACCGACTAGATTGGAATCTAGTCGGTTGGTTCCCCTTCTTGAACCAACTAAAGTGCACAAAAGTCTCGAATCGAAGCGCGAAGTTTCCGGGAAGATTCCTACGGCTTCTAAGATCAACCTATCTCTAAGATATGAGAGATATGAAGCTCGTCACGAATGACTTACTCCAAACTCAACGATCTAAGGAAGAAGCTAGAAAATCACAACGAAACGAACGAAAACGAAAGCTACGGCGATGGAAAACACGCATAAGGAGAAAATCCACCAAAACACATATATAATATAGATAATCCAATTACATGAAAACCAGTCGTTACATCCTCCCCAACTTAAGAAAAATTTCGTCCTCGGAATTTCCCAACACTCACGTGTCCGGGAACAAAAGTGGGTAGCGCTCTCTCATTTCCTCATCTCTCTCCCAAGTAGACTCTCCTGGCGAGCCGTGTCGCCACATCACCCTCACAAGATTGACAACCTTGTTCCGGAGTGACTTCTGACGCCTGTCCAAAATCTGCACGGGCTGCTGGTCATACGTCATATCAGGGCGAACGGTAATCTCCGGGAAATCCACAGCATGAGAGGGGTCGCTGATGTATCGACGAAGCTGCGACACATGGAAAACATTGTGAACTCCTTCCAAAGATGGCGGCAAGGCTAAGCGGTAGGCTACCTCGCCAACTCTCTCCAGAATGTCAAACGGTCCAATGTATCGCGGGCTCAACTTCCCTCGCTTCCCAAAGCGAATCACTCCACGATTTGGGGAAATCTTCAAGAACACATGGTCGCCAGGCTGAAACTCCAAAGGACGGCGTTTAGCATCCGTCCAATGCTTAAAACGGTCCTGAGCAATCCTCAACCTCTCCCGAATGTTCCTGACAACATCCACAGCCTCCACAATCATCTCAGGTCTCAACAGCTCCCGATCACCAATGTCATCCCAACTCAATGGCGATCGACATTCCTCCCATACAGCGCGGCGAAAGGCGCCATGCCGATACTCGCCTAGAAGCTGTTGTTGTAAGAGAACTCCACCAGATGTTGATGGTCCTCCCACGAACCCTTGAAATCCAACATGCACGCCCTCAGTATGTCCTCCAAGATCTGAATCGTCCTCTCGGACTGGCCATCTGTCTGCGGATGGTACGCCGTGCTGAAACTCAGACGCGTACCCAAACTCTTCTGCAAACTCTGCCAGAACTGAGATGTGAACCTCGTGTCTTTGTCCGACACGATACTCACAGGGACTCTGTGAAGTCGTATGATCTCCTGCACGATTCACGTTACATCACTATTTAACTAGGAAAAGGAAGTAGAAACTGAGAGTAAAAGAATTTACCTCCATGTATCTCCTCGCTAGCGTCTCAGTGGAATGTCCTACTCGGAATGGAATAAAGTGCATGGATTTGGTCAATCGATCTACGATCACCCAAATCGCATCATTCTGCTTCGGACTCCGAGGCAGTCCAATCACAAAGTCCATAGTGATGTGTTGCCACTTCCACTCCGGAATCGGAAGCGGTTATAGCAACCCTGCCGTACGCTGATGCTCCGCCTTTACTTGCTGGCAAACCAAGCACTTGGCTACACTCCGAGCCATACTCCTCTTCATACCATGCCACCAAAAGTTCAGGCAAAGATCCTTGTACATCTTGGTACCACCAGGATGCACAGAATACGACGAACTATGTGCCTCCACCAACAACTCCTCTCTGATATCTCCAGCGGGCATACACAACCTGGCTCCAAACCTCAGCGAGCCATCCTCACGAATCAAGAAGTCAGCCCACAGACCGGCTTCCACCTGCTCCCGAATCTTCACCAACTTTGGGTCTCCAGCCTGACCAGCCTTGATCCGATCCATGATCGTCGACTGTATCTGCATACACATCAACGGAGAAGCCTCCCTAGGAAGAACAATCTCAACTCCCGACTCGCAAAAATCCTGCTGCAATCTCCACTGCAAAGTCAACAACATCACCACTGGAAGCCTGCTCAGCGCATCAGGAACCACGTTCACCTTGCCAGAGTGACACTGCAAATCAATCTTATAATCCGCCATGAGCTCCAACCATCGACACTGTCGCATGTTGAGCTCCTTCCGAGTAAAAATATACTTCAAACTTTTGTGATTGGTGAAGATCTTCACTTTCTCACTCAGCATGAAGTGCCTCCAAATCTTGAGCGCAAACACGACAGCAGCCAACTCCAAGTCGTGTGTCGGGTAATTCTTCTCATGAGTCTTGAGCTGACGCGAGGCATACGCCATAACATGCCCGTGCTGATGCAACACACAACCGAGACCTTTGCCAGAAGCATCGCAAAAGATCTCAAATCCTCCACTGCGATCAGGCACAACAAGAATAGGGGCAGTCGTCAATCTCTCCCTCAGAACACCAAAGGCATTCTCACAATCACCCGACCAAACAAAGGGTACATCCTTCCGTGTCAATCTGGTCATCGGCTCAGCAGTACGGGAAAAGTCCTTAATGAAGCGTCGATAGTAACCAGCAAGCCCAAGGAAACTCCGGATCTCAGATGCTGACTGCGGAACATGCCACTCTCTGATGGCCTTAATCTTCTCGGGATCCACTGAAATTCCATCGCCTGACACCACATGCCCCAGAAAAGCAACTCTGTTCAGCCAAAACTCGCACTTCGAAAACTTGGCATACAAACGATGCTTCCTCAAAATCTCCAATACTGTCCTCAAGTGCGAGGCATGCTCCTCCTCCGACTTTGAATAGATCAGAATGTCGTCAATAAAGATAACGACAAACTTATCTAAAAAGTCATAGAAGATCAGATTCATCAGATTCATGAAAACTGCGGGTGCATTGGTTACACCGAAGGGCATAACCACAATCTCGTAGTGTCCATACTTTGTCCTGAATGCTGTCTTTGGAACATCTTCCTTCTTCACCTTCAGCTGATGATAACCACTCCTCAGATCCAACTTCGAAAACACCCTCGAACCTCCAAGCTGATAAAAAATATCATCGATGCGAGGCAACGGGTATTTATTCTTGATGGTCACCGCATTCAGCTCCATGTAGTCCACGCACATGCGACGCGAACCATCCTTCTTCTTCACCAGCAGCACCGGTGCTCCCCACAGAGACACACTAGGATTGATATAACCCTTCTGAAGAAGCTCATCCAGCTGCTTCCGTAATTCCTCCAACTCAGCGGGTGCCATACGATAGGGCGCTTTCGAAATCGGCTGGGCTCCCGGAATAAGATCAATCGAAAATTCGAGAGCTTGATCGAGTGGCAATCCAGACATCTCCTCGGGGAAGACGTCATCGAAGTCCTGCACTACCGCTGGTCTCTCCAGCTCCATCTGCATAGCCACAATCACCACCGGTTTGGCCCGAAATCTGACAGGGCCAAGCAAACTGCTACGTCGGCTGAACTCGAATACTGGATGTCCGGGGATCTCGAACACCACCTTCTTCCTCCGACATTCGATCATAGCATAGAAGCTCGCAAGCCAATCCATCCCAAGGACCGCATCATAGTTGATGATGTCGTGGACAATGAAATCAGTGTAAAGCTCATGTCCACAGACCACCAACGAGAAAGAATTGCAACCACGATGCACCGAGATCACGCCATTTCCTGTGACGATATTCCAACTATTGGGAAGAGGGGACGTCGACAAGGAATGCTCCTCCACGAAGCTCCGAGAAATAATACACATCGATGCACCAGAGTCAAAGAGATCTCGCGCAGGAAATGTGCAAACCAGAATCACACCTACAAACAGTCTAACAATCAAGCCCTAGTCTAGCAAACAATCATGTGCAAGCAACCAAACATAATCTAACAATCAAAACTAGCTAGGAAAGTAACAGCTAGATTTAGGATTACCTGCGATAACCTCATCCACAGCCATGCTCTCCACCTAAGTCATCAGAAAAGCCTGCCTCCTCGACGGAAAAGCCTGCCTCTGTGGGACAAGAGCTGCTCCACGTCCAGCAGGAACAGGCGCTCTCTGCTGCAACGGCTATGCTGTAACAGGTGCCCTCCAAGGCTGCTTTGACTTCGGACAGTCCTTCATGGTATGGGTAGGATCTCCACAGACAATACACTGTCCCAAGAATCTCCTACACTGCTCCTTGATATGCCCGGTCTTACCGCAGAAATGACAAGTCTTCTGAATAGGCCCTGCTGGCCTCTTGAACTGCACCAGCTGATTAGGCTTGAAACCGGGCCTAACCACCGCTCTGGCCTGCTCCATAGGCCTCTTCCCAGCTCCAGCAACATGTCCTCTCCTCTGGTTCAGGTTCAGCTCCTGCCTCCTCGCAGCTACCAGAACCTTCTGATAAGATTCCAGATCATAGGAAGACATGAAACTTTGAAGCTCCAAAGCAAGTCCCTGCAGGAACCTCTGAGCCCTCTCATCAGCTTCCTGCACCATCTTCGGTGTGAACCGACTCAGCCTAGTGAGCTCTTGGTGGTACTGGTCCACCGTCAAGCTCCCTTGCTTCAGATCAATAAGACGCTGCAGCATCTCCTTCCTGGCAGCCTTCGGAAAGAACTCTTCATCAAACCTGGACTTAAAGGTAGCCCAAGCTATCGGCTCCACCAGCATCTTCTCTTCCGCATCCCACCAGTTTCGAGAATTATCCTTGAGCTGCCTCTTCGCCAGATCAACCCATCCAACCGGGCTGATCTTCGCCATCTTCAAATTATCCTCTATGTTCCGAATCCACTCATCGGCAGCTAGAGGACCCTCAGACCCATCAAAATAAGCGGGACCCAGCTCTCGAAACTACTTCTCTCCTAGCTCGGAGCGAGGGGCCTCCGGAATTGCCCGAGCAGCTCGAACAACTGGAGCATTCTGGACTTGCAGGAGCACGCCCTACTGCACCTGCATCATCTGAAGCATCATCCGCATCATCTCCCCATTGGTGGGTTCCCTCTCAGGCTCCTCGTCATGAGGGGGTGCACCACCACCACCACGGGTATTTCGCCTTCCTGCCATCTAATGACACAGAAAACGAAACAGATTAGACTCATAGCTTATGACTCGGATGTCGAACTTAGTTTATTGGACATTCTAATATTATTATCGTTATTCCGATAATCGCAGTTACAGAAGAGGACCTGTATGTGCCACCAACAAAACCTGTCACGTCCCGCTTCCCAAAAATGGAGGCGAGACGTGAGAAGGTCCGCACAGACGTGGAGCTGTGTAGCTGCACGCCTGATAAGCGTCACTAAAACATATGCAAGTCCCTGTAACCATGAACAGAACAAAGATAATAACACAAGAGAGACGGAAATAAAATCCAAAATCTCAGAATTTTCCAAACATTAAAATTAAGTTCAACATCCAGAAAAGCCACCAGGCTAAAAGAAAGAGTCTAGGCCCAAAACATGGCCAACAAAAGCCAACACGGCACAAAGTATTGGTGCTACGCACCGACAACTAAAGTAGTCTAAACAACAACACAAACAGTCTCTACGACTGATCGCCCGTGTCCTCAAACTCCTCGATGAACGCGGGCTCTGACTCAGCGTCAGCGAACACCACGTCCTCAACAGCAACCTCAGGCTCAGGATCTAACATGTGTCACCCAAAAGAGTAAAGGGGCACATGTCAGCAAGTCTAAAATATTTGGGCAAGGAAATTGAAAGGAAGGTAAACTAACAACCTAGCAGTTATAGTATGATACATAGCATGACAAATTTAGTATGTGAGTAACAAATAAGGTAAGGTGCAAGTAACAAGTAACAAGTAGCAAGTATGGCATGGATGACAAGTTTTACAAGTATAAACACAGACAAATACAAGTCAAGTAAATCACATCGAGTAAAATTTCTCCAGCTTTGGAACGTTGTGCACGTCGGGTAAAAACTTTGCTAAGAGTAAAATTTACTCGTCGCACACAACGTGCTACATTCTAGTGCGTTGTGCACAGTAATAAAAAAGGTTAGAGTGGAGTATTATTACTCAGAGTGCACAACACGTTGTACGCGTGGGGTAAAAGAGATTAGTTTGAAGTAATATTAATCTGCATGCACAATGGGTAAAATTATATCCCATTGTGCGCGTCGGGTAAAAACGTTACAGTGGATTAAATTACTCCACGCATACAACGGCATGTAAAATTTCTCCAGCTTTGGAACGTTGTGCGCATCGGGTAAAAACTTTGCTAAGAGTAAAATTTACTCGTCGTGCACAACGTGCAACATTATAGCGCATTGTGCGCGGTAATAAAAAAGGTTATAGTGGAGTATTATTACTCAGAGCACACAACATGTTCTGCTCGTGGGGTAAAAGACATTAGTTTGAAGTAATATTAATCCGCTCGCACAATGGGTAAAATTATACTCCGTTGTGCACGTCGGGTAAAAACGGTTACAGTGGATTAAATTATTCCATGCGCACAATGGCATGTAAAATTTCTCCAGCTTTGAAACGTTGTGCACGTCAGGTAAAAACTTTGTTAAGAGTAAAATTTACTTGTTGCACACAACGTGTTACATTATAGCGCGTTGTGCGTGGTAATAAAAAAGTTAGAGGAGAGTATTATTACTCAGAGCGCACAATGCGTTGTGCGCGTGGGTTAAAGGCATTAGTTTAAAGTAATATTAATCCATGCACACAATGGGTAAAATTATACCCCATTGTACGCGTCGGGTAAAAATGGTTACAACAGATTAAATTACTCCACGCGCACAACATCGTGTAAAATTTCTCCAGCTTTGGAATATTGTGCGCGTCGGGTAAAAACTTTGCGAAGAGTAAAATTTACTCGTCGCGCACAACGTGCTATATTATAGCGCGTTCTGTGTGGTAATAAAAAGGGTTAGAGGAGAGTATTATTACTCAGAGTGCACAAGGTGTTGTGCGCATGGGATAAAAGACATTAGTTTGAAGAAATATTAATCCGCGTGCACAACGGGTAAAATTATACCCCTTTGTGTGCGTCGGGTAAAAATGGTTACATTGGATTAAATTACTCCACGTGCACAACGGCAAGTAAAATTTCTCCAGCTTTGGAATGTTTTGTGCCTCGGGTAAAAACTTTGCTAAGAGTAAAATTTACTCGTCGGGCACAACGTCCTACATTATAGCGCATTGTGCGGGGTAATAAAAAGGTTAGATGTGAGTATTATTACTCAGAGCGCACAACCCGTTGTGCAGGGGGGTTAAAAGACATTAGTTTGAAGTAATATTAATCCGCATGCACAACAGGTAAAATTATACCCCGTTGTGTGCATCGGGTAAAACTGTGTACAGTGGATTAAATTGCTCCATGCACACAACATCATGTAAAATTTCTCCAGCTTTGGAACGGTATGCGCGTCGGGTGACTCGTCTCAAAATGTGTGAGCGCTACTCCCAAGTGTAGGAGATCGAACAAGTAATAATCATTGTGAGTCCAAGTATCGTATCCACTGAACAACTGACATGTAAAACCACAAATTTTAGTTTATAAAGAGTACTACTACGACGAGATACAACTACCTTTTCAAGGAGAAATAATCGTGTAAGGGTTTTTAATACGAAAAAAGAAATCCTACGATTACTACGGGAAAGGTGATACTGAGGTATCAATATGGAGAGTATGTGTTGGTCGTGATTTCGTTAGGGTCTATGCCATCAATGATTGTCAATACCTTTTCTATAACTCAACGTTTCATCCCGTAAGGGTATAAGAACGTCGGAAAATATAACGATAAAAGAACATCGAAAAGTGCCTTAAGTATCGAATAAAGTACTAGTTTCATAAGGAAAATAAGCTTACGTGCCTGCAAGGGACACGGCAATGTCCGCAAGGATCATGCCACGAATAAGTCCGCAAAGATCATATTCGATCCAAGTACCCCAACAACGATAATACTTGAATAACGTGTAGAAACTAGCAAAATACGTGATATATCGTGCAAATTAGGGCAAAAAGATATTAAAATCAAAGATTACAAATATCTAACTATATCACAACCAGCACATGAGGATATTAGCCATGCATGGAGAGAGGAGAGTTAATATTCATAGACAAATGCTTCATCAATACTCAAAATACGTGCTAAATTTGCAAAATCCAAGAGTAAAGTTTAGAATTTTATCACCAAAGCTCTACAATTAAACCCCCAAACTCCTTCAATAATTGCTCCTAGCCTCTATCTCCAGGGCCTCCAAATTTCATGGCCAAATACAGCTCCTAGAGCCCCAAATACGCCAGAAACCCCAACAAAACCCTAAAATACGCTTATATAAGGAGTTGCAGGTTTTAGAGGTGTTAGCGGATTCGAAACCCGCTCCAATAGTGATTAAACCCGCCCCCAAAGTCGGTGCAAAACCTGGCCGTCAGATCGATGCGGGATCTGTCGTGGAAGCGACACGTGTCCAGCGGGTTCGGATCTTCGCCCGCACGCGCCCGCATTCGCTTCGTCGATCCGAACTAGATTCAGAGTTAATCAGCATCGTTGATTTGTGATCATGCTGATGTAAATCAGCCGCGTCGCCTCTACGCTGGAGCATCAGATAAGGCGGGCATGGCTTGGATGAATGCCACGTGTCCCATTTGATCGAATCCGATTCACCTTCTAGCTTTGTCGTGGACCGTTGGATCATCGATCAACGGCAGGGAAACGGCCACGTCGCCTTTACCGCAGTACCGTCGGATGCAAGCTGGATTTGGTCTGATGCTGCCACGTGGCAGCATCTGGGCGGTTGCGGCTGTATTTCGTCGTATTTCCTTCGTAGTTCCTCATTTTAAGGTATTCTGCATTCAAATATTCATAGAATAACACATATCTCAGAAAAATACAAATAAATAGTCGTTGGAATCGTGAGACTGAGATCTTCATACGAAAAATACTAAATGGGCAAAAAATACTTAATATATTGCTGTTTTGTGCCTAAATCAAGTGATTCTTCTAATGATTAATAATAATCTAAATACGATCACATTAGAGGACTAAGCAACATATAAACATAAAATGGTCCTAGATGAGGGGTTAAATATGTAATATTCACCCCGAATCACACCCCCAACTAGCAATTTTCTAGTCCCTTGTAAAAAGAGCGATGAAGTCAAATGATTAATAAAACAATTAATTCTATCAATCGCTTATGGCATGGCTCAATAATACGCTTTCCAACTTGATTTTGACCATCAATATACATAATCCATGAATAAAATCAATCACATGATATTTTCTCTAATTTAATTTGAATAAACAACATGCAAGCATCGTTTTACACAGGCGAAAGGAAGACAAGACTATCATAGTTTTCTCATTTCCAAGGGTTTGGCATCTCATAAAGATAGTTTAAATCATGGGCATTGAAGTCGCTTAGTTTATTCAACATTTCTTTTTTTCTTTTTTTCTTTTTTTGACGACTTAGAATGATCCATGTAACGAGCTTTTAGTTAATGATTCCTAGGTCAGACGGCCTTCAGACATTAGGCTTAGAAGAGCCCCTCGAACTTAATAACTCGAATCATCTAAGTTTTATTTTCTCCTTTTTTGGATGCACTCCCTATTCATCCATCTTTCGACGCGAATCTCCAATTCTTCCTGAGGTACGAAGACCCAGCTAATTAATGAACTCAAGGAAACGATGCATTTTTCCTTTTTTTCTATTTTATATTTTTTCCGTAAGCAACTCAACACCCATTCATCAAACATAAGCATTATTAACAAAGGCCAAATTCCTCTTCAACTTGAAGACTATTCTAATAAATCGTATATACGTAAGCTTTTGCATCACAATAGCATGCATGAAATAAATTCAAACTATTTCGAGATATTAATCATGGCAATTGAAAGTTTTCATAAATGGCATATTAATGAGTAATTTCATGAAGAGAAAAATAATTAATTCAAGCCATAAACAATTTCAAGAATTTGATGAATGCATGATCATCCGATAATGTGACATGTGAAGGAGTTTTGAATGATGAGAGTGGTGGTTTATTCTTTTCTTTCGTGTTATTTTAAAGAAAATCCTTAAGCCTCATACACTCCCCCCCAACTAAAGATGAAAATAGTCCTCAATGTCGAAAAGGGTACGAGTTTATTCAAAAGCAAACATCCTAAAAAGCATATAAAAAATCTATACTAATGGAAAGAACACATTATGGTCAAATGGCAGATCAAGGATCTTTAATGGTGGATGAATTAGTTCTATATGTTCCTTGCGCTCCTCGACGAGCAATCTTCCTCCACTAGCTAAGTTGGACCCCAGCGACATAACTCCCAGCACCTCTATAAATTGTTCACCAATGTCCTGCAAGAGATGAGTTATGTCAGTTCAAATTAGTCTAAATTTTTTCGCAATAAACATATTCCAAACATAGTTGTCAAAGTACGTAAAATAAAGTAAGGCATGTTGATGACTACTCCCTGAAAAATGTGCACCGCTTTCGGTATGATGCTAAGTCATTGGGGGAGAGGGATGAATGATTTTGGGAAAAAACTGGGAGAAAGAGTGGTTCAGGCTTCATAGTGATAAGCTCTAAACCCAAGTCCCTTGTTATCTCCTCCTTCTGTTCATCCAAAATTTCTAGCTCGTTCTCTCCTTTGTACACATTTCTAGCCATGTCAATATTATGATTTGTGCTTTCATCGTGACATGGCTCGCTCAATATACCTGCAATAGAAGATGAACTCATATTAGATTCTTGAAGTAGAATTTCAAAAGAATTACTTTCTTCTAAGCAAGTGGCAATCAGAGTGAGATTTTCAATGGATCGCTGAATTTGCCAGCTCCAAGCAAGAAAGTTTTCTTGGAATTGATGGGATGTAGCCTCCTGTGTCTGAATGAGTAAATAAACTTCCTTTTCAAGGGTTGCAATGGTACGTCTACACTTTGCTCTCCTTGATCAAGGCATGAAGGCTCTGCTGAATCACGTTCTGAAGTCTCTTTCATGATTTGTTCATTCTCTTGTAAAGACTCCTTGTACTTCCACAACTCTGTCGGCATCATGACTCCCAAAAATTTCTGCAGCTGTGGTCGTAGTCCAAATAAGAAGGACTCCATACTAGGTCTGTGAACCTCCTCCTGGCCAGAAAGAAAGTTTCACAATCTCTCTGATTAAAATTAACGATTTTGAGCTTCTCCATTCTATGCTTGTGTGCAACATCGTACTCTGCATCAGACCAATAATCTGTGCCATAGAAATTCATGCATTCCATTTTCTTGAAATTTTAAAAAAAAACAATAAGAAAACAAAAAAGTAATAAAAATCCTATACTATAAGATGGAAGGATCTCACCGAATGTTCCCCCATACAAACTGAAATCGTTGACCACAACTACTGTTATCCTCGGCAACGACGTCAAAAACTTGACTCGTCTCAAAATGTGTGAGCGCTACTCTCAAGTATAGGATATCGGACAAGTAATAATCCTGGTGAGTCTAGGTATATCCACGGGACAACTGACCTGCAAAACCACAAATTTCAGTTAATAAAGAGTACTACTACGACGAGAAACAACCACCTTTTGAAGGAGAAATAATCGTGTTAGGGTTTTTAATACGAAAAAGAAATCATACGATAACTACGGAGAAGGCAATATTAAGGTATCAATATGGAGAGTATGTGTTGGTCGTGATTTTGTTAGGGTCTATGCCATCAATGATTGTCAATATCTTTTCTATAACTCAACGTTTCATCCCGCAAGGGTATGAGAACGTCGGAAAATATAACATTTAAAGAACATCGAAAAGTGCCTTAAGTATCGAATAAAGTACTAATTTCATGAGGAAAATAAGCTTATGTACCCGCAAGGGCCACGACAATGTCCGCAATGATCACGCCACGAATAAGTCCGCAAAGATCATATTCGATCCAAGTGCACCAACAATGACAATACTTGAATAATACATGTAGAAACTAGCAAAATACACAATATAACGTGTAAATTAGGGCAAAAAGATATTAAAATTAAAGATTACAAAGATCTAACTATATCACAACCAGCGCATAAGGGTATTAGCCACGCATGGAGAGAGTAGAGTCAGTATTCATAGACAAATACATCATCAATACTCAAAATACGTGCTAAATACGCAAAATACAAGAGTAAAGTTTAGAATTTTATCACCAAATCTCTACAATTGAACCCCAAACTCCTTCAACAATTGCTTCTAGCCTCTGTCTCCAGGGCCTCCAAATTTCACGACCAAATACGGCTCCTAGAGCCCCAAATATGCCAGAAACCCCAACAAAACCCTAAAAATACGCTTATATAAGGAGATTGCGGGTTTTAGAGGTGTTAGCAGGTTCGAAACACGATCCCGTAGTGATTAAACCTGCACCCAAATTCTCCGCAAACCCTGGTCGTCAGATCGATGCAGGATCTATCGTGGGAGAGACACGTGTCCAATGGGTTTGGATCTTCGCCCGCATCCGCTTCGTCGATCCAAACTCGATTCGGAGTTAATCAGCACCGTTGATCTGTGATCCTGCGGATGGAAATCAGCCGCGTCGCCGCTACGCTAGATCATCAGATAAGACATGCAAGCTTGGATGAATGCCACGTGTCCCATTTGATCGAATCTGATCCGCCTTCTGGCTTTGTCGTGGACCATTGGATCATCGATCAACGGCGGGGAAACGACCGCGTCGCCTTTGCCGTAGCACCGTCGGATGCAAGCGGGATTTGGTCTGATGCTGCCATGTGGCATCATCTGGGCGGTTGCGGCTGTATTTCTTCATATATTCTCGTATTTACTTTATATTTCCTCATTTTTAAGGTATTCTGCATTCAAATATTCATAGAAATTAGCACAGATATCAGAAAAATACAAATAAATAGTCGTTGAATTGTGAGACTGAGATCTTCATATGAAAAATACTAAACGGTCAGAAATAATCAATATATTGATGTTTTGGGCTTAAATCAAGTGATTCTTCTAATGATTATTAATAATCTAAATACGATCACATTAGAGGACAATTAAGCAACATATAAGCACAAAATGGTGCTAGATGAGGGGCTAAATATGTAATATTCACCCCGAATCACACCCCCGACTAGCGATTTGCTAGTCCCTAGCAAAAAGAGCGATGAAGTCGAATGATTAATAAAACAATAAATTCTATCAATCGCTTATGGCATGGCTCAATAATACGCTTTCCAACATGATTTTGTCCATCAATATATACAATCCGTGACTAAAATCATTCACATGATATTTTCTCTAATTTAATATGAATTAACAATATGCAAGCATCGTTTTGCACAGGCAAAAGTAAGACAGACTATCATAGTTTTCTCATTTCCAAGGGTTTGGCATCTCATAAAGATAGTTTAAATCATGGGCATTGAAGTTGCTTAGTTTATTCAAAATTTCTTTTTTTATTTTTTCTTTTTTTGACGACTAAGAATGATCCATGTAACGAGCTTTCAGTTAATGATTCCTAGGCCAGACAGCCTTCGGGCATTAGGCTTAGAAGAGTCCCTCGAACTCGAATCATCTAAGTTTTATTTTCTCCTTGTTTGGTTACACTCCCCATTCATCCATCTTTCGATGCGAATCTCCAATGCTTCCTGAGGCACGAAGACCCGGCTAATTAATGAACTCAAGGGAACGATGCATTTTTTCTTTTTCTCTTTTTTATATTTTTTCGTAAGCAACTCAACACCCATTCATCGAACATAAGCATTATTAACAAAGGCCAAATTCCTCTTTAACTTGAAGACTATTCTAATAAATCGTATATACTTAAGCTTTTGCATTACAATAGCATGCATGAAATAAATTCAAACTATTTCGAGCTATTAATCATGGCAATTGAAAGTTTTCATAAATGGCATATTAATGAGAAATTTTATGAA
The DNA here is from genome assembly GCA_030789695.1 of Scilla litardierei. NCBI lineage: Eukaryota > Viridiplantae > Streptophyta > Magnoliopsida > Asparagales > Asparagaceae > Scilla > Scilla litardierei. The sequence goes on along the minus strand of CM061131.1, from coordinate 80,993,691 downwards.
GATAAAAATAATTAATTCAATCCATAAACAATTTCAAGAATTCGATCAATGCATGACCATCCGATAATGTGACATGTAAAGGACTTTTGAATGATGAGAGTGGTGGTTTATTTCTTTTCTTTCGCCTTATTTCAAAGAAAATCCTAAGGCCTCGTACACTCCCCCAACTAAAGATGGACATTATCCTTAATGTCGAAAAGGGTACGAGTTTATTCAAAAGCAAACATCCTAAAAAGTATATAAAAAAATCTATACCAATGGAAAGAACACACCGTGGTGAAATTGCTTCACACTATGAAATCTGAAATGGTATCTATGCACTACTAAAAAAGTATGAACTTTAGAGGGTATTCTTGAAGAGTTAAAACCCCTTTGGGAGCTCAAGTGGATCTTTAAGAAGAAGATTGATGCAAATGAAAAGGTAGAGGCCTACATTGCAAGGTTGGTGGTAAAAGGATATCGTTAAAGACTTGGTATTAACTATAACGAAACTTTTTAACTGGTAACATGCACAAATCCATTCGAATACAGCTTGTTATAGTAGCTTTCTGTGACTACAAAATCTGGTAAACTGATGTAAAGGTGACTTTTCTAAATGGAGACTTAGTAGAGTGTGTTTACATGACTCTGCCAGGGGGTTTTGAAGTCAGTGGGAGCAGCGGAAAATCTTGCAGACTGCTTAAATTTATCTATGGATTAAAGCAAGATTTTAGAAGCTGGAACATCTAATTTGATGATATAGTCAAAAGGTTTGGCTTCTTCAAATATGAGGATGACCCATGCATTTATAAGGTCAGTGGGAGCGCTATAGCATTTCTCATATTGTACGTGGATGATTTACTTTTAATTGGTCATGATATAGGGATGTTGTAATCAATCAAAGTATGGTTGTCACAAAACTTCTTCGTGAAGGATTTGGGTGATGCATCCAGCATTCATTTTATAAAGATCTAAAGAGATAGATCGAATAAGATGCTGGGTCGTCTAGATACATAGAAAATGTGTTAAAGATGTTTAACATGGAAAACTCAAGCGAGGTAATGTACCCGTTTTTCATGGAATAACTCTATCCAATGACATGTCTCCCAAGACCAAGAATGAGAAAGTTTGCATGAGTAAGATTTCTTATGCTTCAGTGGTAAGATCTATCATGTATTCTATTCTATATACTAGACCTGACATTGCATATGCCTTTGATATTGTCAATTGATCAATTAAATCTACGAAAAAGTCATTGAAAAATCATTGGATTATCGTAAATAGTATATTTAAGTACTTGACAAGGCTAAAGATATGTTCTTGGTTTACGGTGCAAGTAGTAAACTTTCAGTAGAAGGATTTCATGACTTCAATTTCCAAAGTGACATATATGATAGTAAGTCGATATCAGGATATGTTTTCATCCTTATTGGAGGGGCAGTGAGTTAGACAAGTTCAAAGTTAGACATTGTAGCAGACTCTACGATGAAAGATGAGTACATGTAACAAATGAAGAGCAAAACATGAGGAACTGGATGCAAAATTTCGTTACCAAACTTAGGATGGTCCATTTGATTATTGAACTAATACATTTGTATTATAACAATACTGTGATAGTCATCCTTGCCAAGAAACCTAGGTCTTACAAGAAATCCAAACATATTTGGAGAAAATTTTATTGAAAATGTTAAATCTAATATGCCATTACATAGAACTTTAAAGAATTAGTACAGAAGATAATGTAAATAATCCACTCATGAAGGCATTTTCACAAAACTGACTAAAATGATTAATAGATAAGACCAATATAGGATATTGTAATTGGCCATAAGTGCAAGTGAGAGACGTTGGGATATGTACGACCTTACGTCAATTACTGTAATTGATACATCCTGTTTGAAATAATAGTAAGCTATTTGGTACACCTTTTATCTACGTGATTCTTTGATACAAATGAGTATATAGGGATATTGTTATGTGATTGCATGGATAAAGTCATTGAAATTGTGTGAGGACGATAGGATCATGATGAGATCATGATAATGAAGCACAATGGATCTGCTTAAGCACAAGTACAAAAGGTTCCTGGCCATATGAATATTGAGAGATGTGTGTGCCCTTGAGGCAATTTGTCTCAATGTATATGTACAAACATCTTGTTTGAAATAACAGTAAGCTGTTTGGTAAGAATTTACCTAATTAAATAATAATGTAGTCTTCATTAGAACTTAGGTAAAGACTTAAGACTTAATGCGAGTCAAACAAGTATCGAGATGAAGATCTCGATCATGGAGAAGTGCTTGAGCATTTGTAGCATAAGTCTAAAATCGTTAGTGGTCGTAGATGTTTCGAGAAATGGATATCGACACATCAGGTAGACCATTGTGTCATGGTCTGGTGACGATGATCTCATGGTCGTTCGATTTGACAAAGTCAGAGACGAGATATATGTGCTCATTGGAGAATGAGTTCACTGAACGACCCAACGTGAGTTATCACATGGTTAACATAAACAGAACTGTCAATGATAACTCCCAGTGATGATATGCAAGTTGCTCTTTAGACTTGCTGTCATTATATGAACCTATACATGAAAGGTGTCACTTAAATATCAGACCTAGCTTCGAGGCAAGGCTTGTCGAAAGGTCTTTAGTTGGGTGACACTTGAAGTGTGCGAGGGGAGTAATGACCAAGAGAGGATTCGTCTCTCTTGTTTATGGGGAGTTAGTGTCGCATGTGTTAGTTCGGTCTTTAGTAAAAACTTTGGCCAAAGTATGTTGGAAGAAGTCCAACATTATTAGACTAAAGACCGATGGAGACTAACCGATTTCGAGCTATTAGGGTTGACAATTAGCAATACCTTATGCTTGGCTAAGCGACATAGTTATGATGAAGGTACTAGCGGCATTCATCACAGACATAGTCAGGGTGGTCCCGACAATACTCATGTCAATAGGCTAAACACATAATGATGATACTGAAACAGGGACGGCACCATCTACTCGTGGTCACTGCCGTCTGGGGGTTCGAGCCTCACTTATAGTAGGGTCAGGTTGTAGGGTCTTACAAAGAGTGGGACCTTCATCAAGTAATAGGTAGGATTAGAGAGATAGTGCATATAATGCATTTGAATTCATTGTGTCGCAAAAGGTTTGCGATATAGGCTTTAGAATAATGATGTAGGATTATTGCATATAAATATGTCATAAAATGTATACGATCATATTTTATAACAAAAGCATAAAATAAGATCAATCATAGGTCTAGGAATGTCATAGACCCATTTTGTTTTGGCCCAAGCCCAGTAGGACTGGATGAAGACCAAAATAAAAAAAATAAAAAAACAGCTCAAAAGAGCTTGGCATTGCTCAGCCGTGCGCTGGGCAAAGCCCAGGTGCAAGCACTGTGCAAAAGCCCAACGCAATATGGGTTGGGGCACTGGCCCTAGCCAGGCCCCGCTTGCCAATGGGCACGCCACTTGGGCATGCCTAAACCAGAGGTCTGGCCCATAGGTGTGGCCTACACAGGGTTTGTGAAACCCTGATTTTTGGCGACTGTAATTTTTCAGCAAAGTGCAATTTTTTGGCGAACTTTGAGGTGACGTTTGAGGGGGTCAAACTACCTCGAAATTAAGCACCGTTTGTTTCTATGCTTTCACCGTTTAGTGCTCTTCGATTTGATATAAGATATCGCCTCTGGAGATCAACAGTGATAGAAATAATTCATTGAAGTTTGGCCTTCATAGAAGGCAAACTTGTAATTAATTATTCCTCTAATTGTTTAATCCCACATCGGTTATTTTGAGAATCCATCAACTCCATATATAAATAGGGGCTAACTCTCCTCCTTGAAACTCGCACCAAGCTTCAGATTTGCGTAGCTCCATCTAAATGTGAGAAAGCCTGGATCCAAGCTTAAACATAATTCCCCATTTCTCCCTTTTGCTTCCTTGCTCCGGTTTAGGCTCTAACAAAGCCAAACGTAGTTTAGATCTGCTCCGAAGTCTTGATGAAGGAGCTTCTCGTGGTGAAACTTTTTGGAGAGCATGGTTTCCATAGCAACAAGGGTGTTGCTCGCCTCGGGATGTAGTTCAGCTTGGGAAAAGTGGCTCAACCCTAACACATGGCATTGGTTCATGGGATTCTGCGATTTGCTAATGTGTAAGGCAAAGGTTAGTAATTTATATTTATATGTTTTAATTACAGTTAATTTTTATAGATTTATCTTTAGGGATTGGTCAGACCCATCCCAGGATAGTAGAGATTCTGGCTAGGGTTTGATTTCTTTAGGGATTTACTTAAAAAAATTTTAAGTTGTTTTTCTGCTACGTGATTTCCTTTCGTCGTCTGCCCGACTAAGGCCAGACGTTGATTTTGAGCCCTGAGGGATCGCAGAAAACCCAACAGTGGTATCAGAGCCAGGTCTACGCGATTTATAATTTTTATTGCAATTATAAAATGCATTCCATGAGATGGAGGTTTATAATTAGTTATTAAAAAGTTTCTTTTTTAAATTAAATTTCCATATGATGGTTTTATTTTTTGAAAAAACTGTTTTTGAAAATTTAGATCTCTTTTAAATTATGCGATAATTTTAATAGTAGATCTGGATTATCATGTGATGTTTTATAATGCTGCTATGATCTAAATGTTTATGTGATAATTATTTAGATTCCTAATACTTGATTAGGATAGCTATTAATAAAACAAAATTATTACGAAAGATAAATTGTTATGTGATAATAATTTCAATCTTCCTAATAGTTGATTAGGATTGACAATAAAATAAAAGTTATTAATCCTAAAATGTTAGCATTAGGATGCGCCTAGTTAATTAGGATAACTAGGAAAACCCAAATTAAATCGAGAAGGACACATTTTAAAAATGGACATTCTTAAGTCGTCCATGAAATGGTGTCTAGAATCGTTTGCACTAAGGCTCTGGATCACCCCAGCCCTGATTGGGGATCGTGATTCTAACTTGCCAAACCTGCCTGGCCGTATTCGATTGGACCAAACTAGAATGACTATTATTATAATGTGACGATGTCAATTATATCTTATTAATTATATTAAAAAATCCTTTTCATGATTAGCTGTGGCCCTCCTTGCTTTTGGAATTTGAAAACCAGTGCTTTCTGTTATAGTTATTGAGTCAACTCAAGCTATAACATGGTTATCTTTTGGGAACCAATTCCTTTCAACATATGATGTAGTTCAACTTAACGCAAACTGTCGCGTCATAAACATAACCAAGTGCCTGTGTAAGTTATGACTGGACAAGAAAGCTAGGGTCAGACTAGACTAGTGATTATGATTTGTTGAGCCAACTCAAGGTCATAAGTGACTAGGGGTAAAAACTGATAAGGGGATCACATACGATGTGATTGATGAATAGTCATCTACCGATCGCAAAGTTAAGCAACTTGTTGAGCCCACTCAAGGTTGTGAAGCTCAGCGTGATTGGGTCCCTTTCCCACTAAATGTCTAAATTCGTTCATCTATATGGGTTAAGATGATCGCTAAAATTATGGGATAATATAGTTAGATAAAAACCATTCTACTTATATTAAATTAACATATGCTAAGCTATGGTAGTCCTATGTTTTACCGCATGGAATCCAAATCATAATATCCTAAAAGAATAGGCTAATATCAACTCAAAATCCAATTTGACAAACTAAAATATGTTCTCACTGACCCATCCATTAAAGTGTCCTTAGCACTGGCTTAAGGACAATGATTTCATTGAGCTCTAGATCCAACACAATAAAAGCACGCTACTTGTCACTCGCCTCTATGAGCTATATGCTGCAGGGGCAACTTGAACATACTGATGTTTAAATTTTCTACGTACAACTTGTTGAGTCAACTCAAGGTTGTATGAAAAACACTTTCAACCAGCAAGGTTTGAAACTTCGTGCAAACTGTTTGGCTCGAAGATGAGTGCATTAGCGGTGCAAGACTGTATCTAAATCAGATCTTGAGTCAAGCAACTTGTTGAGCTAACTCAAGGTTATAAAGCTCAAGTGTTTGGATGCATGAGATGCTTGCACAGCTAATATTTGTATTGGGACATGTAGTGTCTAAATGTGATTTAGATTAGAAGAAGGCATTAACGAAAGTCAGTTGAGAAATAATGTTTTGTCTATCATGAGAAAAGGCATGGTAGGAGGATCTAAAAATGGGACATATTTAATGCCTAGTTTCAGAATAATTGTTATACAAAGGAAAATATTGTCCTACATGTTGGAAAAGGAGCAAGTGTTGTTTCTTGGGTCATAGGGGACGTCTAACACATTTTGGCAAATGTCGTCACCTTGCTTCTAAAGCAATTTCGGTGTGATCATTATATATAACAATATTGTATTAAGTGTTAATACATGAATGCACAAGTTAGTAGTAAAACCTATCTATGGCAAAATAGACTAGGCCGTACCGAAGAGAAAAGAATTGACAAGTGACATAAAGAGGGGTCTCTTGACCTCTCATATTATGAGTTGAAAGACACTTGTGAATCTTTTCTTAAAGGTATGATGGCCAAAACTCATTCTGTAAGACAGTGGGAGAATGAGTTGAGAACTCGTGGTTTCGTACATACGGATGTATCCGGTCATAATTCTACATTAGCTAGGATATGGTATTCTTATTTTATTATGCTCACTTAGAATCACTCAAGGTATGGACATGTGTTCTTGAAGAAAGACAAATCCAATGCATTTGAGCAATTCATTAAGCATAGTAATGAAATAGAGAACACAATGGCAGAAGTATTTGAACTACTTCGATCAGATCAAAGAGGCGAATACTTAGCTATGTAATTCTTGCGTGATTAAAAGAAAATAAGATTTTCTCTCAGGTCAAGTCTCCAAACACACTTGTGTGTTAGAGATCATGAATCGCACTATGTTAGACATGGTGCAATACATGGCAAGTGACTCTGAGTTATAATCCTCCTTCTGGGGTTAAGCCCCAGATAATAGTGCCTAGGTTCTTGATAAGGTCCTGACAAGGTTTGTGCCAATGACTCCATATATGATATGGAACAATGGTGTGCGTTTCTCCTGTGTAAGTCAAGTGGCTTAATCCAGACTAATAGGAAGACACATTTGTTGGAACCAATAAATATGATATTCCTCAAATCAGTCGTTAGGAAATCACAGGATTGCTCGAGCCCCTGAATTGTCTCGTAAGTCAAAGGATTCGAGTAAAACATCATAGTTGATGCCTAATCAACTTCCATGTTGCCATTCGGTGTAGGGACTCTGAGAAATGACTTGATGTAATCCAAAAAAGGTCCTTACACGTAAATAAGGTTTGGAGCTTAGAAGACATGCCCAAGTGAAGTGTTCCCATTAGCTGCAAATGAATCTTCAAGGCAGAAGATTAGTGCAGATGGAAAATACAGAAGTGCAGGTTATGCTGGTTGAGAAAGATTATCATCAAAACCCCAATAAATGGATTATGATAAAACCTTCTCAACAACAGCCGTGTACAGATCTATTCGGATCAGACTCGCTGTCAATACTCATGATGACAATGAAATCTGGAATAAACAAGTAAAGTCTCTTTTCTAAAGGTGATTTAGAAGAAATAATTTACATGAATTAGCCAGAAAGTTTTCAACGTCAATGTGAGCAAATAAAAGGCATGTGAGGCATCAAGGAGCTGGAACATATGTTTTGACAAAGTAATCAAACAGTTTGGCACTTTGCCAGAAACGATTATGAACTGTGCAGATGATCAGTGACTATTTTGGATAACTTTCGTAAGGTACATAAATAATATTGATTTAGCCGTAAGTGTGGATAATGAGTTGGAAGAGTTCCAGGAAAGAAAAATGTCACGGATTCCAAAAGACCAAGGAAACAATTTAGATGAGATTCAAATGTGTGGTCTAGAAGGAACATAAAACTGTTGAGTATTGGTGTTTCCTACCAATCTTATTTTGATGATGATCACAACATTATGTTGTTGCTAATGACTCTCATGTTTTAGTCTCTTAGTTTTATCTCAAGAATATCTTTCTTGGAGACTAATCACTTAGTGCAAGGATGGACATCAAGTGGAGAAGAGCCAAAGCTTGGACTCAAGAAGTGCCAAAGCTTGGAGATGATGGAGAGCAATCAAGGCATCAAGATTGAAGACTTAGACTCTAAGGAAAGCATTGTAATCCATGTAATTTACGTTATTGCTTTCTCTCTCTTTTGAGTCTAGGATTAATGTAATGCCTTGTTAGATGGTTTACTCATTCATGCATATACATATAACCATCTTAGTGAGCCTTAGGATTATCATATAATCAAACCCAATAGGTTCACTCTGTCCAAAGACTCATTTGGAGTCTCTGGCTTTCTGTCAGTCACCTGCTGAAGGAAACACAGTCGACTGGGTGATTTCCAGTCGCCTGTAGATCCTTCTACAGTCGTCTGACATACACATCTCAAGTCAACATTTCAATTGACTCAAACTTGAGCTTTACGCACAGTTGTCTGTCGATCAGTTTATAGTCGCCTGTATTTTTACAATCGCCTGGAGATTGGTCATCATTCGCCTGTATAGCGTAAGTGCATTCTCTGCATCTCTCTGTTGTTTCTCCATTTTATACTGCAGACGACTGATGAAGAATGTACAGTCGCCTGACTATTTGACAATCGACTGTAGTATTAACATCAGTCGCCTGTGCGAATAACTGGAGAAAGAGTGCAGCTCTATGTTTCGATCCATCCCCTGCAGCAGTCGCCTGCTGAAGGTTTTACAGGCGCCTGTCCTATTTACAGTCGACTGTATCGACTTCATCAGTCGACTGTCCTGGCTCAGATTATAGCCGTTGGATATTTTCTAGCCGTTGATCAGTCGATTGTCTTTTGATCATCAGTCGACTGTTCCTGTCGTTTTCGCCCAGTTTCTAGCAGTTGCAGAATTGATTCTTTGGCTGTTTTCGTGGGTTTTGGGGTTTGTTATAGGGTTCCTATATATATGAGTGTGCTGCCATCTCTTATACTTCTTGATGCTATTGAATATCTCAAGAGATCTATAAGCAACTCACAAACTCCCATAATTTCCTCTTTTGAGCTCTCATTCCTCTTCATGCATTGAAGTCCAGCTCAAGGGAATTCATCCAAGTGCTTTCAAGCAAATCTCAACACTTGGAGATCATCTTCCATGCCTTGCATTCATTTATGAGTAAGTTCTTCTCAAGGCATAGGTAAGAGTATTTATTTTACTTTGTTATTTCATTGAAACCCTAGCTTTCTGTGTGAGAACTAGTTACTCTCTGTGTGAGAGTATAGCCTTCTATGTGAGCGTTGGTTGAGATCTCTCTGTGTGTGAGCTTAAGTCTTTCTGTGTGAAAGCAAGGATTTCTCTGTGTGAGAATCCTAAATCCTCTGTGTGAGGTCTCTCTATGTGAGAGTTAGGATTTCTCTGTGTGGGCATCCAAATCCTCTGTGTGAGGTATCTCTGTGTGAGATTATATTCACTTTCTCTGTGTGAGAATTATAGTGGATATTGGTGTGGCTGGACGTACCCAAGTTTGGGGAACCAAGGTAAATCCTTGTGTTTACGTTTGGATTGATTATGTTGATTAATTCCTCTTGCACTTATTATTCCGCATTTGCAAGCTTTATTTTAATTGCACCATTTATTGCCATTACTCTATTCACTTCCCCTCTAGAGTGTTTGTTGTTAGTATCGCAAGGTAGACGGTCCTTACAATTGGTATCAGAGCGAGGTTGAAGCATACAACAACGATGGCATACAACGCTTCATCCATGTCTCTTGAAGAAGGTCTATCAACCATTCGACCTCCGCTCTTCAACGGAACAAACTACCTAAGTTGGAAGATCAAGATGATGATCTACTTGGAGGGTCAAGACCTTTGGGACATCACAGAGTCGCCATTTGAGAAGCCCACTACACCCACGGCTTCAAGAACAAAAACGGAGAAAGACTCGATCAAATTTAATGCGAGGGCTATGAATGCATTCCATTGTGCCCTCACTTCAAATGAGTTCAACCGCATCTCCATGTGCAAAACAGCCAACGAAATTTGGCATACATTGGATATTTCTCATGAAGGGACTTCGAAGGTAAAGAAATCTAAACAATGCGTATTTAGATCTAAATATGAGTTGTTTAAGATGCAGGAAGGTGAAAACATCTCAGAGATGTTCCAAGGTTCACAGAAATCGTGAACGCTTTGGAAGGACTTGGGAAGGTGATTCCTCAAGAGGATCGAGTGGAGAAGATCCTTGACTCGGTCACATCTCAATGGGAGTCAAAGGCCAATGGTATTTTGGAGTCTTACGACACGTCCAAATACACTGTTGAGGAGTGCATTGGGAATCTCATGGCGTATGAAGTAAAGCTTCAACACAAGAAGGAGAGTCAACCAACCAAGCTTGAGAAGCCGGAAAAGCATAAGGGGTTGCATTCCATGCCAAGGAGGAGCCAATCAAATGGAGAAAGAAATTCCATCAAGAAGCTCCTAGTGAAGAAGATGAAGAAGATGAGGCTAGTGGAGATGAAGTCATGGAGCTTGCCATACAACTGAGAGCATTCCTCAAAAGCAGGCAATGAAAATCTTCTTCAAAGTTTGCATCCTAGTCTAATAACTCTATTTGTTTCAATTGTAGAGGAAAAGGTCATCTTTCTACCGAATGCCCTTCCAAGCCCAATAAAGAAAATTACAAAGGGAAAGGGAAGAAGCATTGGAAAGGCAAGTCCAAGTTCAAGAATCAAAAGAAGGAACTTGTCGGCATATTTGATGACTCCGATGAGAACACTTCAAGTGATGAAGACGAGGATGATAAGAAGCGAGATCACATGTGCTTCACGGCTTTTGAAGATTCTTCATCAATCTCCTCAAGATCTAGCGATGAAGAAGTAGAGGTGTGGCTCAACTCCAATGAAGAAATGTGCTTCATGGCTAATGGGGTAGAGTCTTCGTCAAGCTCTAGCGAGGAGAAAAGTGATGAGGAAGTTGATGAGGAGAAGCTATCCTACGAGAAGCTCGAATACCGCTTCAACGTGGTCTCCAATGGGGCAAGTAAGTGCATCGACTCATCTGCTAAATTGAAAGCTAAATTTAAAAATGCTATGAGTAGGTTGCATGCCTTAGAATCTACTAGTGTAAATGACAATGATGCTTTGCATGTTTGTGACACTAGTGAGAGAGACACACTTCTCTCTCAAGTTAAGGAATTGAGTTTAACTAATGAGAATCTTGTTGCTCAAAAGCTTAGATTAGAAACTCGCATTCAACAACTTACGTTGAAATGCAAAGAGGAATCCCAAAAGCTCAAAAGCTTTGTTTATTCTAGGGATTCACTCCACGGTTTGCTTGAAAAACAACATCTGACAAACCATAGAGGAGGTTTGGGATACACTCCAAAGGTGGTTACCAAACCCACCTCTAATTCTTCTTTTGGTGCAAATTCAAGAGATATTACTAAAGCACCTAAGAAGAATCAACATGCCTTCTTGTATAACAAGAACACCAACAAGAAGCATGTAGATCACGAGGTAATGAGGAAGAGTGAAAAATCTTCATTTTTTGCTAAGAAGCAAAATCATCATTCTTTGCATGCCAAGAAATTCGTTTCTACACTTAAGCATGCCACATCCACCCCTCTTGCAAAGGCAAAACCCTTGCCTAGGAAATCCTTGAGATTATGGATTCCCACTACGGTTAGTCTGCAAGAGAGGGATAGCTACATCAACTCTCTAGTTAGAGATGTGATCACCTCATGTGATTACATTAGGAAATCAAACTCCTCTTGGGTTTGGTTGCCTAATGTTTAGGTTCCTCACACATATGCATATTGCATGGGTATTGTGCTTGAATGTTTATTTTTAGCATACCCATTGCTTGTGTGTGTTTCATGATTTTGAAAATATTTTCAAACTTATTTTTCATGAAAATGTGGACCTTGGGGTTTATTGACATGCATGCATTTTTGATCCATGTGTATGTCAATGAGGGAGTTAATATGTTATATATTTAAAGTATTTTAAGACATATTTTAACTCTCATTTCGGAGGTTATTTGAGATCTTTATTCACATTTGGTTGTTTTTGATCTCAACCCAAACCTCTTGTATATTGCCAACATGTTACATGATATATTTGTTTTTGGCAATATTCTTTGTATATCTTTGAAGCTTGATTTTTTTCATATCTATTGCTTTGATACACTTTAGGCCCATGGCTCCATTAATTATAATTGGTATTAGATCCTAGAAGTCAAAAGTTGACCATTTCTATGATCTAGGGGGAGCATGAGATAGTGAATTGATACCCAATGATATCATACATATCTTTCTTTTCTTACATATTGTCACATCTTGGTTAAGATAACAAAGGGATATATTTTTGATGTCCACCTTTTTGACGATGTCAAGGGGGAGAGATATATGCATTATATAAATATATATGGGGAGATATATTCATATGCATATGGGGAGAGATATATCATGGGGAGAGATATATGGGATTAGATAAACCTTGCATGTTTGCATGATATTGTATTTTACAGTTGGTTTATGTAATCCATGCCTATTATATGTCACCTTGATTTCAGTTGGTATTATGAGTATTTACTTTTGTATAGCTCATTGTTTATTTGGTGCATATAAGTAGGGGCGCTTATTAGCATTGTGCTTTAATACTTTTTATTTTACATAATGTGTGTCATCATCAAAAAGGGGGAGATTGTTGAGTATTGGTGTTTCATACCAATCTTATTTTAATTATGATCACAACATTATGTTGTTGCTAATGACTCTCATGTTTTAGTCTCTCAGTTTTATCTCAAGAATATCTTTCTTGGAGACTAATCACTTGGTGCAAGGATGGACATCAAGTGGAGAAGAGCCAAAGCTTGGACTCAAGGAGTGCCAAAGCTTGGAGATGATGGAGAGTAATCAAGGCATCAAGATTGAAGACTTAGACTCTAAGGAAAGCATTGTAATCCATATAATTTAGGTTATTGCTTTCTCTCTCTTTTGAGTCTAGGATTAATGTAATGCCTTGTTAGATGGTTTACTCATTCATGCATATGCATATAACCATCTTAGTGAGCTTTTGCCATTCTACATCACAATTGAGTAAGTGAGAAAGTTCTTCTAAAAAAATCCTCATTTAGAACAATTGTTCTAAATCAACGTCCCCCTGCCCCCCGCGTCACAAGAGAACAATGACGCCATCTTATGTATTTAACTAACAAAACATAGCTTTCGGAATAGTCTTGAAGGGATAGAGTAAGAGATAGGAGGCATGAGTGTACATGGGGTGGGAGACAATTCTAGAATCCAACCCAATAGGTTCACTCTGTCCAAAGACTCATTTGGAGTCTCTGGCTTTCTGTCAGTCGCCTGCTGAAGGAAACACAGTCGACTGGGTGATTTCCAGTCGCCTGTAGATCCTTCTACAGTCGTCTGACATGCACATCTCAAGTCAACATTTCAATTGACTCAAACTTGAGCTTTACGCATAGTCGTCTGTCGATCAGTTTATAGTCGCCTGTATTTTTACAGTCGCCTGGAGATTGGTCATCAGTCGCCTGTATAGCGTAAGTGCATTCTCTGCATCTCTCTGTTGTTTCTCCATTTTATACTGCAGACGACTGATGAAGAATGTACGGTCGCCTGACTATTTGACAGTCTACTGTAGTATTAACATCAGTCGCCTGTGCGAATAACTGGAGAAAGAGTGCATCTCTCTGTTTCGATCCATCCCCTGCAGCAGTCGCCTGCTAAAGGTTTTACAGGCGCATGTCCTGTTTATAGTCGACTGTATCGACTTCATCAGTCGACTGTCCTGGCTCAGATTATAGCCGTTGGATATTTTCTAGCCGTTGATCAGTCGACTGTATTTTGATCATCAGTCGACTGTTCCTGTCGTTTTCGCCTAGTTTCTAGCAGTTGCAGAATTGATTCTTTAGCTGTTTTCGTGTTTTTAGGGTTTGTTATAGGGTTCCTATATATATGAGTGTGCTGCCATCTCTTATACTTCTTGATGCTATTGAATATATCAAGAGATCTATAAGCAACTCACAAACTCCCTTAATTCCCTCTTTTGAGCTCTCATTCCTCTTCATGCATTGAAGTCCAGCTCAAGGAAATTCATCCAAGTGCTTTCAAGCAAATCTCAACACTTGGAGATCCTCTTCCATGCCTTGCATTCATTTATGAGTAAGTTCTTCTCAAGGCATAGGTAAGAGTATTTATTTTACTTTGTTATTTCATTGAAACCCTAGCTTTCTGTGTGAGAACTAGTTACTCTCTGTGTGAGAGTATAGCCTTCTATGTGAGGGTTGGTTGAGATCTATCTGTGTGAGAGCTTAAGTCTTTCTATGTGAAAGCAAGGATTTCTCTGTGTGAGAATCCTAAATCCTCTGTATAAGGTCTCTCTGTGTGAGAGTGAGAATTTCTCTGTGTGAGAATCCAAATCCTCTGTGTGAGGTATCTCTGTGTAAGATTGTATTCACTTTCTCTGTGTGAGAATTATAGTGGATATTGGTGTGGCTTAACGTACCCAAGTTTGGGGAACTAGGGTAAATCCTTGTGTTTGCGTTTGGATTGATTGTGTTGATTAATTCCTCTTGCACTTATTATTCAGTATTTGCAAGCTTTATTTTAATTGCACAATTTATTGCCATTACTCTATTCACCCCCCTCTAGAGGATTTGTTGTTAGTATTGCAAGGTAGATGGTCCTTACATAAACTCCTTAAGTCTACGTAGAAGATAGTTTAGCAGATCCACTCACAAAAGTTTTAACACATGAAGTCTGGAGAGACTTATGTGTAAATGCGGTATGAGATACCGATATAAATGGGCATAAGTGCAAGTGAGTGATGTTAAGAGATGTGTGTGCCCTTAATGTAATTTATCTCTATGTATATGTACAAACATCTTGTTTGAAATAACAGTAAGCTGTTTGGCAAGAATTTACCTAAGTAAATAATAATGTAGTCTTCATTATAACTTAGGTAAAGTCATAAGACTTAATGCGATTCATACAAGTATCGAGATGAAGATCTCGATCATGGAGAAGTGCTTGACCATTTGTAGCATAAGTCTATAATCGTTCGTGGTTGTAGATGTTTCGAGAAAAGGATATCGACACATCGGGTATACCATTGTGTCTTTGTCTTTACCATGAACTGGTGACGATGATCTCATGGTCGTTCGATTTGGCGAAGTCGGAGATGAGACACGGGTGCTCATGGAGAATGAGTTCGCTGAACATCCCAATGTGAGTTATCACATGGTTAACATAAACTGATCTGTCAATGATAACTCTCAGTAATGATAGGCAAGTTGGTCCTTAGACTTGAGGTCATTGTACAAACATATACGTGAACAGTGTCACTTAGATCTCTGACCTAGCTTCGAGGCAAGGCTTGTCGAAAGGTCTTTGGTTGGGTGATACTTGAAGCATGCGAGGGAAGTAATGATCAAGAGAGGATTCATCTCTCTCGTTTATGGTGTTAATGGCGCATCTGTTAGTTCGGTCTTTAGTAAAAACTTTGGCCAAAGTATGTTGGAAGAAGTCCAATATTAGGAGACTAAAGACCGATGAAGACTAACCGATTTCGAGCTAATAAGGTTGACAGTTGACCATGCCTTAGGCTTGGCTAAGCGACATAGTTATGACGAAGGGAATAAAACTGTGACATTCATCACGGACATATTCAGGGTGGTCCCGACAATACTTATGTCAATAGGCTAACCACATAATGATGATACCGAAACAGGGACGACACCTGTTGCTCGTGGTCACTGCCGTCAGGGGTTTCGAGCCACACTATAGTATGGCCAGGCTGTAGGGTCTCACACAGATGTGACCTTCGTCAAGTAATAGATAGGATTAGAGAGATAGTGCAAATGATGCATGGAAATTAATTTTGTTGCAAAAGGTTGCGATATAGGCTTTAGAATAATGATGTGGGATTATTGTATATGATGCAAAAGAAATTATATATGTCGTAAAATGTTTACGATCATATTTTATAACAAAAGCATGAAACAAGCTCAATCAGAGGTCTAGAAATGTCCTAGACCCATTTTGTTTTGGACCAAGCCTAGTAGGACTGGATGAAGACCAAAATAAAAAAAACAGCTCAAAAGAGCTGGGCATTGCCCTGCCGTGTGTTGGACAAAGCCCAGCTGCAAGTGCTGGGCAAAAGCCCAACGTAATACGGGCTGGGCCGCTGGCCCAGGTCAGCGGGTCGGGTGCCTGCTCCAAGCGAGCACCTGACCCAACCCTGCTTGCCAACGGGTGCACCCAAGTTGCGTGCCAGAATCAGAGATGGGCCCCACCGGTGGGGCCCACACAGGGTTTGTCAAACCCTGATTTTTGGCGACTGTAATTTTTCAACAGAGTGCAATTTTTTGGCGAACTTTTGAGGTGATGTTTGAAGGGTCAAACTACCTTAGAATTGAGCACCCTTTGTTTATATGCTTTCACCGTTTGGTGCTCTTCGATTTGATATAAAATATCGCTTCTAGAGTTCAAAGGTGAGAGGGAAATAATTCGTTAAAGTTTGGCCTTCATAAAAGGCAAACTTCTAATTAATTATTCATCTAATTGTTTAGTCCCTCATCGGTTATTTTGAGAATAGGTGGGATCAGTGTAATGCCCAGAAAGCTACTGTACAAGTACTAGATGGGGGGTGAATAGTACTTTAAAAATAACAAGGAGTTTAATTCCTAATTATCGTGCAAACTACTACCAACAAATGCAGAAGCTAAAATAGACAACAACAAATATTCAATGCTAACAATTGATATGATGGGTTCGGATCCACCCAAGTCTCCCCGACTTGTACCCGGTGATCCTACGTCCCAGAACACCCGGATCCCCTCCGGATACTTAGGTTAGAAACCCTAACACAAGATTTCCATTATGAATACCTTGTGAAAAACCTTCACAAGATCAAATCATACAATCAATAGCAATAATGAATCCCACAACCCGGGATCACAACCTTCTCTCACAACCGAGAGAATCAATAGCAATAAAAGAGTTTATATGAAATAAACAACAACTTACCACAAACACTATACCTTGAGTATTCTTACCAAATTAGGGCAAGGAGGGATTTGAGGAAGGAGAAGTCACCAAGACCTAGCACCACCAATATGAGCAGCAATGGGTGCCTAGGAATGAGTAGGAGACTTGAATCAAGCAATAGCTTGGATGGCTCAACAAGAACAAAGTTCTCTCAAGATGGATTCTAGATCACAAATGAGGGAGAGAATGATTTCTTGTGAGGAAGAGAGCTTTGGAAATGAGTTTCAATCTCTAACTCTTTCAATCTGAATAAGGCTCTCAATAGCAGCTCTAACCTTGAGAGAAATGACCAAGCTTCGTATTTATAGGGTCCCACAAAATCGAGCTAGGTCATCTCCCAACGGTTGGAAATCTGGGGCAATTAGTCGGTCAAAGAACAACCACTGACCGACTAGTTCATCAACTAGTCGGTCGATGAAACAACATGAACCGACTAAAGGATGAACAGTGAACAGATGAAATTTCAGACCTAGATAACTAGTCGGTCCAAGAAGACTTTCTGACCGACTAGTTTCTCAACTAGTCGGTCGGTCAGTTAACTTAGACCGACTAAGAGTCAAAAACTATTAGTCTGAATACAAATTGATTTAGTCGGTCCAAGAACAAATGTTGACCGACTAGATCATCAACTACTCAGTCACCAAACGTTCTTAGACCGACTAACGATAAACAGTAACTAGGCATGTACAGGGAAAGCTCAACTAGTCGGTCTAAGAAGCATCACTGACCGACTAGTTCACCAACTAGTCGGTCGGTGAGTCAACTAAGACCGACTAACTGTGAACAGTAAAGAGCTTAGAATTTGGGAGACAAACTAGTCGGTCCAAGAAGCTTTTCCGACCGACTAGATCACCATCTAGTCGGTTGGTTCTTCTTCTTGAACCAACTAACATGCACAAGAAGTCCTGAATCGAAGCGCGATGCTTCGGGAAAGTTTGAATAGACTTCTACTAAGATCCTAGCTCTAAGATAGGAGCGATATGAAGATTAAATGATAATACCTACTCAAGGCTTAACATTCTAAATAACAAAGCTAGAAGACTAAATATAAATCTAGACAAACCGTCTTCAAACGCTTCGATCGAATCTTCATGACTTCAAAGTTGGTCCAAAAACTTCAACGAAGCTTTAGGCACATGAATACGTGCTTTGAGAAGTCTTGAGACGTCGCTTTGGATGTTCACATGAATTTGGCGACGATCTCCATAACTGCGCTTACAACGTGTTAGTTCACGATTTATTTATGTTTGCTCATCATCCAAAACCAAATCCGGGGAGTCCAATACTCAACATTCTCCCCCTTTTTGGTGATGACAAACCAACATAAATAATAATAAAAAATAATGATTCAAATGTAAAATACTTACTCCCCCTGCATTGATGACACGTTAATTCCAAATTGAATAAATATAATACGCATCAAGCAGAAGTGAGAAATATAAAACATGATCCAAGTATTGAAATTTAGGATCGTAATCCATTTTTATATCCTCACTCCCCCTGAATCTAACATAATAAATTAGATTCATGGACAATAGAGTTAAATTTTCATTTTGCCCTTGTCATTATTACTATCTCTACCCCTTTGGCATTATCCAAAAAGAGTGGGGGGCATACAATGACAACAACAAGGCTAAAGAAAATCCAACATCGGGAGTCGAAGAATACGACGATGGTCCAAATGACACCAAGAGAAAAAAATACATGAAGAAAATCAAGGTGTGCCAAATTGACCATTATCCAAAAGCGAAAAATGAAATCATCAAAATACCAAATATAATTCACTTATTGAGTAAAGGAACGTGCTCTCCAATCTCAACATTTTGGTTAAATTAGTGCATGGAAAACAATTCTATGTATTCATAGAAATAAATTCTTTTTAACCAAGTCATTATCGTCGATCGACGAAATCGAACATCATAGACATTAAAACGAATATAAAGTGTGCACAACGAAGTATAAGAGAACAACGATGTATATATATATGGAGCATCATGAGTACAACCAAAAGATACATCGACTCCATATAATCAAAGGCACAAAGTACATGGACCACATCAAAATGTCACATACCATATCAACATGAAAATGTCACAATCCATCATATACATCAACAGCATCAACAAACATCTAAAAAATGATACAACATCAACATCAAGCATCAACACATCCAAAAACATCAAAAAAACACCACCAACCCTGTCCTAACCCAAAACTCTCTCTAAAAGATGAATCATCCAAGGAGCATCGGAGAGTCCTCCAAACAGACTCTCAAGAAGGAGTGGTAGGAGCAGCAGTCTCCGTAGGTCCAGTCGAAGGAGTGGACTCAGGCTCTGCTAGGAGGAGTGGTGTGTCAACAGAAGGAATCGTCGGGGAAGGAGTGAAAACATCAACAGCAGGCTCAATGGTAGAGGCATCAACAGGAACGTCAACAGGAGCAGACGTCTCTGGAGCAGCAGTAGACTCATCCACTGGAGCAAAAGACTCTGGAGCACCTGAAGAAGTGACAGCTCCAGCAACGGATGTGGTAGCAGCAGCAGGAGTGGCCTCAGGGCCACGAGCAAGAGAATCAACGAGCTCATCGATCTCCTCATCATCCATCTCCTCATCCTCAGAAACTGGAGGAGGGACCTAACACCAATAACACGAGCAATACGACACAGAATCTCCTCGGTACGAGCATACCGAGACTCGAGACGATGAACAGAATGAGTGAGATCATCAAGTGTGGTGGGAGGTCTAGGAGCAGCAGCTGCAGAAGAGGTGCCCTGAGAAGCTGAAGGAGTCGTCCTCTGCACGTGACGGAGTGACGCAAGAGATTTCTTGACGGCCGTCGTGTTCAGGGGAGGACCAAGTGGACGCTCATCGTCAGGAGGCAAAGGCACGTGGAAATGACGAAACAACAAAGTCAACAGACAAGGATAAGGAAGATGCACAGATTTCGCGGACTTGCGAATACACTCGAAAGAGTCCATCTTATCGAGTATAATGCGAGCCCAGTTAATCTCGCAACCCAAGAATAGAGCGTAAATCAACTCTAAGAAAGGCTGGGATGGCAGAGAAGATGAGTCGTACTTAGGAAGTAATCACGACTTCAGGATAAGATTGAGCACCCAAGCATTCGGCTTAAATGACTTCGATGGGACACCTATGAAAGCTGGAGGGATCACATGGAAGATATCGGCAATAACGGACTGATCTAAAGAAGAGATATCATCAACTGAAATATCAGACGGGAGGAGACCAGACGACGAACAACCAAGCAACCCCCCCAAGATTTCTGCCGCGAGGACTATAGGAGTCCCCAAGACAGTACTCTCGATGGAGTGGGTCTCACCGTACTGTCCCCGGGTACGGTTTGCATAGAAAAGTTTGACCAGGCGAGGATAGGGTCGAGGGTTCGCCTTAGGGTCAAAGCGAAGGTAGTCTAGGAGTCCACTATAGGAAAGAAGATCTGCTAAGCCAAGGAAGTCGGAGAACTTAACGAAATCCTCCAATAACAGCGGGCAATGTTCGATACGGGTGTATGCCACTAGACACAAAGGGTCATCGCGATATCACGAGATATCGACACCACCAGCTGGCATCGGAGCCTTTCCCTTAGGCTTACGGGAGCTAGAACGAGGTGGAGGAGTGGGTTCCTTACGGCTAGGCTCATCTTCGGGTCTAAACTCAGTGTCGGAATCAGATGGTGTAGAAGACGCTGAAACAGTTTTCTTACTAGACTTAGGTTTAGGTTGAGCTTGGGCTTGGGAAGCTTGGGCAGAGGGTTTTGGCTTAGGCTTAGAGGTTCTCTTCCTCTTCAATGGTGGTGAAGAAGAAGAGGGCTGAGTAGATTTGCCCTTGCACTTGGGTTGAGGAGAATCCCTAGGGTGTGGCTCTATGGACATAGGAGATGCACCGGAGGGAGTGATCGGAATTCTCGTTCTTGCCATTTGTGTGACAAAACGAGATCAAGCAACCCTAGATCCGAAACCCTAAAGCTGAAAATGAAATGAGCTTGAAACCAAACCCTAGAAAGGAAAACCGACCTAGAATAGAACCCTAGATGCTGAAAACAAGTCCTATGAGGAGGAGAGTTACCCTAGGAGGCAGATCGACGGCGGAGATCGACGGAAATGGTCGGAAAACGATCGGAAGTCGAAGGGGTTAATCGGGGTTTTGAGCTGGAGAGAGAGCGTCGATTGACTAGAAAGAAGAATAATCGATTAGAATCGAGTTTAAGTCGGTCGGAATGTGAAAAGACACGACTGTCCCTGAGCACTTAGTCGATCACAGTTCAAGCACTGACCAACTAGATGACGATCTAGTCGGTCGGTCAATGAGCTTGAACCGACTAAGTGGAAACAGACGTACAGACGAAAAAAATTAGGGCTAGAGTTAGTCGGTCTAAGTTCAAGTACTGATCGACTAGTTTTCATTCTAGTCGGTCGGTATGTGAACGTGGACCGACTAAATGATGTCAGTAGCAAAGGAAAAATATAAGCTTGAACTAGTCGGTTTGAGTTCATTAGCAGACCGACTAGATGTGCATCTAGTCGGTTGGTTGATGAACTGAGACCGACTAGATGAGTCCAAAAATAGATAAATGAGTTCTCTCCTAAATGTACTTGGACGAAACATCGTTCAACTCTCAAAAATCATCATACTACCCCATTAATCATCGAAAAACTTAAATACGACGTTCAAGAGTAAATTCGAGCATAAATTCCAAAAATTCACAAAAATCCCGAAAGAATCCAATAAGTCTAGCATGAACAAATATAACGAAATAGAATAGCATGCAAGATTATTGAATAAAAATGAATCCTATATCTCGGATTCACCCATAATCCCCAATTCTCGACGCAACCGCACAAAGGAGTCCTCCTTTAGGGGCTTCGTGAAAATATCGGTGATTTGCTTATGGGTTTCAACGTACACTAATATGATATCCTTTTTAGCAACATGATCATCTAAGAAATGGTGTCGGACATCTATGTGTTTAGAACGGGAATGGTGCACCGGATTCTTTGAAAGACAAATGGCACTTTGGTTGTCCACCATGATAGGGCTAGTATCACAATGTATACCAAAATCCTTAAGTGTGTGTCTCATCCAAAGAACCTGGGCACATGTAGCACCGGCGGCAATGTATTCTGCCTCGGTGGTTGAAAGTGATACGGAATTTTGCTTCTTGGAAAATCAAGAGACAAGAGAATTTCCTATAAAATGGCAAGTGCCACTAGTACTCTTCCTGTCGGATTTGCATCCCACATAATCTGCGTCACTATATGAGACTAACTCATACGTGCTAGATTTTGGATAAAGTAATCCAAAGTCTAAAGTGTAACTTAAATAGCGAAAAATACGTTTTACCGCTACTAAGTGAGAATCCTTAGGTTGAGACTGATAACGAGCACAAATACATACGGCAAACATAATATCGGGCCTACTTGCGGTAAGATAAAGTAAACTACCTATCATACCTCGATATAGATGAATGTCTACATCTTTTCCGCCCGTATATTTATCAAGATGCGTAGTAGTGCTCATTGGAGTCTTTTTCCCGGAGGCACTCTCCATTCCAAATCGTTTTAGCAACTCCACCGTGTACTTCGTTTGGTGGATGAAGATTCCATCGTTCATTTGACAAATTTGGAGACCTAAGAAGTATTTGAGCTCACCCATGTGGCTCATCTCAAATTGTTCCTTCATAACATTAGAAAACTCTTCGCAAAGAACGAAGTTAGTAGCACCGAAAATGATATCATCAACATAAATTTGAACTAAAAGTATATCATTATTTGAATGCTTAACAAAAAGTGTAGAATCGGCTTCTCCCATTTTAAAATTCAAATTCAAAAGAAAATTCTTTAGGCGATCATACCAAGCTCGAGGAGCTTGTCTCAAACCGTAAAGTGCTTTCTTTAGTTTAAAAACATGATTTGGAAATTTTTCATTAATAAAGCCCGGAGGTTGAGAAACATAAACTTCCTCAACAACATCTCCGTTTAAAAATGCCCTTTTTACATCCATTTGAAATAGTTTGAAATTTTTATGACATGCAAAAGATAACAATAATCTAATAGATTCTAATCTAGCTACCGGAGCGAAGGATTCTTCGAAATCAATACCTTCCTCTTATCGATAACCTCGAGCTACTAACTGAGCCTTGTTCCGGATGACGATTTGGTTCTCGTCGGTTTTGTTCTTGAAGATCCACTTCGTTCCTATAACGGTGTGGTTCTTCGAAGGCAATGGAACAAGCTCCCATACCTCATTCCTCTCGAATTGAATGAGTTCCTCCTCCATGGCAAGGATCCAAGCACTATCTTCGCACGCTTCATTTATATTCTTTGGCTCAATCGAGGAGACAAAGGCACAATTGGCGAAGTGGTGGACTTGTGATCTCGTCTTGACTCTATCATGAATATTGCCAATGACTTACTCATGGGGATGGTCACAAACGGTATGAAGCCGTTTGGGAATTCCTTGATCACTAGGAACATTCTCAACAACTTCATTAGTCGGGTTAGTATCAATAGAATCAATAGAATTAATAGAGTTAGAATTACCAATTGAATCACATAAGACATCCATAGAGTCATCATCATTAGTAATTCTAGTTGGAACAAATCCTTCATTAAATGAAACATGAAGCGATTTCTCGATCGTTGAGGTTCGTTTGTTGTATATCCGGTAGGCTTTGCTACGTGAGGAATACCCAACAAAAATCCCCTCATCGGATCTTGGATCGAATTTGTCCAAACTACCATACGTGTTCTTAATAAAACATTTTGAACCAAAAACATGAAAATGTTTAACTTGAGGCAACCTACCAAACAACAATTCATAACAAGTTTGTTTAGTGCCTGACCTCAAAAGTATTCTATTAAACACATAGCAAGCGGTGTGTACCGCTTCCGCCCAAAATTGATGGCCAAGTTGGCTATCATCAAGCATAGTGCGAGCACACTCCACTAGCGTCCTATTCTTTCTCTCAACAACACCGTTTTGAGGAGGTGCGCGAGGGAATGAAAAGGTGTGTGTAATACCAACTTCATCACAAAATGTCTCAAAAGACTCATTCTCAAATTCACCTCCATGATCACTACGAATAGTGACAATGATGGTTCCTAAGAGATTTTGTACTTTCTTAACAAAAATTGTGAAGTTTTCAAAAGCTTCATTTTTATTACATAATGAAAATACCCAAGTAAACCTAGAAAAGTCATCAACGATGACAAGTCCATATCGTGCATTTCCTAATGAAGCAACTCTAGTTGGCCCAAATAAATCTAGATGTAATAGCTCTAGTGGCCGCTTAGACGAAATGCTTTTCTTAGGTTTAAACGACGATTTTGGAAGCTTGCCTCGTTGACACGGTCACAAAAGCTTTTCTTTTGAAAGACAAGCTTAGGGAAGCCTCTAATAGAATTTAACTTGGAAAGCTTAAATAGTGTTCCAAATTTCACATGACCAAAACGTCGATGCCATAAGTGTTGTTCACTTGTGTTGGTAATAAGACATTGTTTATGTGATCTTGGAAGATCTAGGATGTATATATCCTTATGGCGTGTGCCGGAAAACAATAATTCATTATTATCTTTTCTTAAAATATGGCACATTCCTTTCGCAAAGCTAACTTTGTAACCTTTGTCACAAAGTTGACTTATTGAAATGAGATTATGGTTTAATCCTTTAACAAGGTAAACATCACATATAAGGGGTTTAGAAGGATTACCCACTTTACCAACACCTATGATGGTTCCGCTCTCGTTGCCTCCAAAGACGACGCGGTTTCCATTAGCAATGAGAACCACTCCGGAGAGCAATTGAGCGTCACCCGTCATGTGTTTTGAACACCCGCTATCGAGTATCCAATTTCCTTTGGAGCTAAATTTAAATTTATTGCTCCTTTTCTTTTTCTTTTCCTTGAGTACCTAAAGATAGATAATTTCATATCATGGTACCCAAGGTCATTGGGTCCAAGAGATTAGACCTTTGGAAGCCAAGTCCAATTGGACTTAGACTTCCCCACATAATTAACACTATGCACAACATCCGAAAAATAAGCATTCATGTAAACTTGTTTTTCATTCATGCTTATGTCCTTTGGGCTCCAAATTGTGAATATTTTGGGAGCCCTCATTCTATTGGGTGCATGCATGCGTTGTTGGTTTCTACGTGATGCATGACGTGGATAGGTAAAAGGAACATGATGAAATGGTGCATATGGATAATTATTCATATGACGATGTGGGTGAACATTGCATGTGAGGGAACATGTGCGTGAGGGTGTCTCACATGTTGTGCACATGCCCGTGAATGTGTAGCATAGAAATCATCATATGAGTGAGCCGGTGGAGTAGGACGTGTGTTCCTACGTGGCATAGTATTGGTGTACATGTAGGCATGGCCCTTCTTTGGAGGTCCACCCAAAGTGGGTTTCTTTTCGAAAGAGGGTGTGGACGAGGTGGAAGCACCATTGGTAGATGAACTACCAATAGAGGGTTTGCTACCACTCGTTAAGTCACCGGAAGTTGGCCCAACAAAAGTAGTGGCCAATTTGGATGAACTTCCCATCGTATACCCCAAGCCAATGTGGTGATTGGCCGGAAGTAAGTCACTTAGGATTTTATCCAGGTCCTTACCCTTATTGAATTTATTAATACGGCCTAATGTGTTCTCATATTTCTCGGTGAGAGAACGCATAGAAGCATCCAAAGTGGATACTTGCGATATGAGCACATAAACACGAGATTTAAGATTCTCATTCTCAATACTCAAAGTCGAGTTTTGAGAAGTCAAATCCGCTATCTTGTGTTCCTCCGGATCCTCAATACTAACATGTTCAAGTTGAGTCTTGAGATTAACAATCTCATTCTTCAACCCTTCAACAACGGTGTCATTGTTGGTGATGATAGTTTTAGGCGAGGTTTGAATGCTAGCTAAGTCATCTTTTACTTTAGTATACCTATTTACTAATTTAGTATACTTAGACCACAATTGAGAATTAGCATTCCTAAGGTCATCCATAGTTACCTCATCGCCTTCGTTGTCGCTATCATCGGAGGAGGCACCTTTATCTTGCTCCTCTCTAGTCATGAAGCACATGTGTGCTTGCTCCACTTGCTCATCATCCGACTCTCCGCTAG